>MU968359.1:55895555-57095555 GCA_034641835.2 Pinus albicaulis | reverse complement strand
CTACCTACCACTAGTCAACCTTGGGAATCCATTTTTATGGATCACATGTCGGGCCTTCCTTCTACTAATAATTAAAACGACTATGTTTTTGTGGTCATCAACACATTCTATAAGATGGCCATTATGGTAGCCTGCAAGAAGAATATCAGAGTAGAAGCCATTTCTAAACTCTTCTTATAATGAGTGTGGGTACACTTTGGCATACTAGATTCTATCATCTCAGATCAGAAAATCAGGTTCCTCAATACATTTTGGTCTAGCATATGGTCGATTCTGGACACCAAGCTCACCAAGTCCACAACTTTCCATCCCCAAACCAATGGGTAGACAAAGTTCATCAACAGGATGATTGTACACATTATGAACATGTACAACTCAAAGCATCCACACACATGGGATGAGATCCTCCCCTATGTACAACACATCTATAACTAGGATCTCCACAGCTCAACCAAACACAGTCCCTTTCAGGTGAGCTTGGGATTATAGCCACTATGTCCCATTGACGTAGACATACCATTTGTGGCTACTCAGGAAAATTCAACTCATGTCCAGTCTAAAGCAAACAAGGTGAACAACTTCATTGAGTGCATTCAGCACATCTTCCAATAGGTTCATGACATATTGGATAGAGCCAATGCTAATTAAAAACAAAAAAATGATCAACAATAGGTTCCACAAAAATTCTAGGTGGGCAAAAAAGAGTGGCTACATTTGTAGAAGGAGCGCCTCACTGGACCTCACTGCAAGCTTCGCCCGATCTGATATGGGCCATACACCATCACCAAGGTTATAGGGGAAAATGCCTTCGAGCTCAATATTCCACCATTCCTTTGTCTGCACCCAATATTCAATGTGGATCACCTTCAGCCTTACTTTCCACCTCTACAACAGACATCTGACATGGCAGAACAACTCACACCAACAAATTTAAACCCATACTACATGAAAGAAGCCAAAACTAATCGAATCATGGATACACAGATAAATAACACCCACCATTAGAGGATCTATCTATATTGAGTTGTAAAAGCATGCCAAATCCTTCAGTAGGGCAAGTGCTTCACCAAGGACCAGGTTCAATAGAAATTTCCTCACCTCATGGACTCTTTTCACACAATGGGGACCATTGCTTCTTAACGGGGAAGGAATGATCCAGGTGGATATTGGTGGTCACCCACCTATTACACCTAGACCTCCATTCAATTTCATCAGATTCATGTTTTATAGCAACATTTACTATTTTTAGCAATTTTTCAGGTTGTGAACTTTTGGAGCCGTTTTGACCCCCTAAACGACGTTTTTTAAGGCCTGCAGCAAGACCATACCCATAGGAAGGGGCATGCAATAAACCTATATTAATCAGAGATATATTTGTAATGATATATCGTACATTCCAAATGAATATAATATGACCAAGTTACGACCTCAGGAAGTTGGCTACCCAACTAACCCCAATGGGGCCCACAAACTCTTGTGTTTCATCCCATGGGGTTAGGGTTTTGGTTGATTAGGGTTTTCCTATGTTGTTCAATAATAAAAGGTCCCTTGAACCTCATTTTAACACAATTCAGAGGCATGTAGCCGCCACATCTCTTCTCAGACATAAGCTACCAATGCCCTAGATAGTTCATTTCCATTCTATCTATAAGCATATTTCAATTATTTTATATTAATGAAATGAAGTTTTATTTATGCTACATCTCTGTGTTTATTTGTATTTATGTTTTTTATTGCGTTCCTGCATAAGTCTGTATCATACTCTCTATTGAATTATTTTGAAGACAATCTATAGAAGAAGAATATTTGAAAGGTTTCCCCACGCAGTGGGGTTTTTCCCTTCTCTTTAGCTTGTCATGCCATTTGGGTTGACTAATGCTCCTAAAACCTTCATGAGATTTATGGATGAAATCTTGTGGCCATTAACCAACTCATTTTTAGTTTTTTACTTGGATGAAATCTATATCTTTAGCCAGACTTGGGAAGAGCACCTCCACCACATCCGATAGGTCCTTGAAACACTGTGGCAACACAAATTGTGTGCCAATTTGGAAAAGTGCGCTTTTGCAATGACCTAGGTCTTTAGCCAAACTTGGGAAGAGCATCTCACACTAGAAAATTTAAATAGAAGAAGAATATTTGAAAGGGTTTCCCCCACAGTGGGTTTTCTCCCTGGTATTTGGCTGGTCATGCCTTTCGGGTTGACGAATGCTCTCGCAACCTTCATGAGGCTGATGGATGACATATTGTGGCCATTCAAAAACTAATTTTTGGTTGTGTACTTGGACAAGATCCAGATCTTTAGCCATGCTTGGGAAGTTCACCTCCACCACATCCGACAGGTCCTCCAAACACTACAGTAACACAAGTTGTGTGCCAATTTGGAGAAGTGCACTTTTAGAATGAACCAGGTTCAGTATCTGGGGTACATTATTGATGAGCAGGGGGTGCATGTGGATCCAACCAATATCTAATTCATTCAAGTTTGGCCAGCCCCAACCACTCTAATATATCTCTGCAGATTTTTGGTTCTTTCCAATTTCTACCGCAGGTTCATGTTGGTATTCTCTCATATCATTTGTCACTTGACTCAAGTCACCAAGGGAGGAGTGAAATCACTATTTTTTTGGTCTGAATCTCAACAAAAGGCATTCTTATATTTGGAGCATCACCTCTACTCTGCACCAATTCTCACATTACTAGACTTGCAAAAACCATTTGTTATTGAGATAGATGCCTTTGACTATACTATTGGGGAAGTTCTTACTCAACAAGGGAATCCTGTGGCATATCACAATGAGACACTTTCTGACACAATCCAAAAGTATCTCACTTATGAAAAATATATATATTACATTGTGCAAGCTTGCCAAAAATTGAAGAATTACATTTTGTGGAAGGAAATAGTCATCTACACAGACCATCGACCCCTACAGTTCGTATAGACATAAGGGAAGTTTCAGAATGATCGCCATCAGAAGTGGTCCACATACCTGCAGCAATATCATTTGAACCTTAGGTACTATAAGGGCAGCACCAATAAGGTTGCATAATAACTCAGCTAACCACCGATCATGGCACTAACGACTGTGCTCAAATATTGTGGGCACAAGCCTTCCGATTCACCGTTTGTCTACATAAGCGATCCATAATTCAGCCACACATACAAGATGCTCTTGGAGGGTAATAAAGTTCCAAATTTTCACCTCCATGATGCACTTATATTTCACTTTGGACACCTTTGTGTTACTTCAAGCGAGGATGCCAAGATGGTTTGGGAAGTGCACTACATTCGGGTCGCTAGGAATTTCATGGTCGAGAAAATAGTGGCAGTACTACAGAAGTATTTCTATTGGCCGAACCTTCGATAGGATGTAGAGAAGTACATTAGATCTTGCATTTCCTATGCCATTGCCAAACTGACCATCAAGAATAAAGGCCTCTATGCTCCACTTCCTACCACTATTCGACCTTGGGAATCCAATTCTATGGATCACATGTCGGGCCTTCCTTATAATCAACATTACAATGACTGTGTTTTTGTGGTCATCGACATATTCTATAAGATAGTCATTATGGAAGCATGCAAGAAGAATATCATAGTAGAATCCATTTCTAAAATCTTCTTTGAATGGGTGTGGGTACACTTTGGCATCCCACAGTCTATCATACCAGATTGGAAAATCAAGTTCCTCAATACATTTTGGTCCAGAATATGGTCGAAGTTGGACACCAAGCTCACCAAGTCCACAACTTTCCATCCCCAAACCAATGGGCAGACAAAGGTCATCAACAGGATGATTGTACACATTCTGCACATGTACAACTGAAAGCATACACATACATGGGATGAGAGCCTCCCCTATGTACAACATAGCTATAATCGGGCTCTCCACAACTCAACTAACCACAGTCCCTTTCATTTGGGCTTGGGATTATAGCCACTATGTCACATTGACATAGACATACCATTTGTGGCTACTCAGGTAGATTCGTCTCATGTCCAGTCTGAAGCAGACAAGGTGAAAAAAATTCATTGAGCACATTCATCACATCTTCCAGTAGGTTCACGACATATTGGACAGAGACAATGCTAAGGAAAAAAAATTACATGATCAACATCAGGTGACACAGAACTTCCAGGTGGGTCACAAAGTGTGGCTACATTTGTAGAAGGAGTGCCTCATTGGACCTCACCGCAAGCTTCGCCCGCTCTGCTATGGGTCATACACCATCACCAAGGTTGTAGGGGAAAATTCCTTTGAGCTTAATATTCCACCATTCCTTGGTCTACAACCAATATTCAATGTGGATCACCTTCGGCCCTACTTTCCACCTCTACTATACACATCTGACATGGCAGAGAAACTCACACCAACAAAGTTAAACCCAGACTGCATGGAATAAGCCACAACTAATTGGATCATGGACACGCATATTAATAACACCCACCATCAGAGGATCCAACTATATCGAGTTGTAAAAGTAGGCCAACTCCTTCACCACAGCAAGCGGTTCACCAAGGACCAGGTTCAACAAAAATTTTCTCACCTCATGGAATATTTGCACACAATGGGGACCATTTCTACTTAAGGGGGAAGAATTATTTAGGTGGATATTGGTGGTCACCCACCTATTCCACCTATACCTCCAGTTAGTTTCATCAGCTTCATTTTTTATAGAAGAATTTACTATTTTTAGCAATTTTTTGGGTCGTAAACTTCTAGAGTCTTTTTGACCCCCTAAATGGCATTTTTTTAGGGTTGCAGCAAGACCATATCCATGGGCAAGGGAATGAAAAAAAACCTATAGTACTCAGAGAGATATTTCCAATGATATATCGTACATGCCAAATGAAGATAATATTACCAAGTTACCACCTCGGGAAGTTGGCTACCCAACTAACCCCAACGGGGCCCACAAAATCTTGGTGTTTCATCTCCTGGGGTTAGGGTTTTTGTTTCTTAGGGTTTTCGTATGTTTTTCAATAATAAAAATTCCCTTGAGCCTCATTTTAACACAATTCAGAGGCATGTAGCTGCCACATCTCTTCTCAAACATAAGCTACCTTCGCCCTAGATAGTTCATTTCCATTCTGTCTGTAAGCATATTTCAGTTATTTGAGATTAATGAAATGAAGTTTTATTTCTACTACATCTATGTGTTTATGTTTATTTCTATATTTTGTTTTGTTCTTGCATAATTTTGGATCATCCTCTCTATTGAAATATTTTGAAGACAATCTATAGAAGAAGAATATTTGAAAGGGTTTCCTGCACAATGGGATTTTTCCCTGGTCTTTGACCAATCTCTATGTCTCATGATTGTGATATTGTCTTCTCTGTCGTTGCATTCAGTGTTCTATCTTCAGCTACATTTTATGGTTATTTATATTGTATATTTTTTAATAGACTGCTAATGAAAATCTAATTTGGGCTTAAGTAACTGATACAACATAGAACAACAATGAAAAAATAACATGCTATCAGAGCTGAGGTAAAGGAAAAGCCCAAGAGAAGATAAGTAGTGAAGCTTTCATTATCAGAGAGCGGAACTACAATTTTATCAGAGAGAAAGTATATAAGTCTATCAGGAAGCAAATCTACAAGCCAAGTTCTAGATGTCTTCCTCTACCTTCAAGGAGCATGAGAAACTGGGTGACACTTCAAACTTTTCTGCATGGAAAATCAGATTAGAGATCATTTTTGACAGCAACAATGTGCTGGAATACATTCAAGGAAATATGCTTGAACCTTCAGAATATTCCCCCGTTGTCATCAAGAAGAGATACAAGAAAGGTGAGTCCAAAGTAAAGAAAATTTTAGCTGATGGGTTACAAGATCGCTTACTTTCTTATGTTGTGAATTTAAAGAATTCTAAAGGTAGTTATGGAAATATAGATGGAATTTCAAGTCCCGCTAGCACAACCAGTTGAGGATGGGCCTCGCCAGCGAGGCGACCCAGGATCAAACCTCACCGGGGGGTGGTTGTGCCCTGTGATAGGGGGAGGAGACATGCTATAAACTCTTGTCAGTAAAAGGGCTGGTGTGGCCTAGGTTGGGTCTGATCCCTGGGTGAATTTGATGGATTAGATACCCCTGGGTCACGGCTACTCAAGCCACAAGTCAAGCCTACTGGAGGATCACAGAAAACTTGATAGAAAAAAAAAAACAAGATAGATGGAATGTATGAAGTTAAAAATATGAATGAGATTATTACATTAAAATACCAACTCAAGGAAGTGAATATGAACAAAGGTGAGATTTTTCAGGCTTACATCATGAGGATCTCTCATATTAAATATAAACTTCTAAGGGTTGGAGATAATGTTCCTGACATAGAGTTGGTTATCGTGACTCTTAGATGTCTCCCTCTGGTTTGGAAAACCTTCATTACTACTCTCAGTAACAACAACATTCTTCCATCATTTGATGAAATTTTTCGGAATTTGACTAAGGAAGAATCATAATGATAACAAGAGGGAGGATTCAGAAACATGAAGAAGGAGAGCTTGATGCATATGTTTCCCATAACAAAAGAAAGAGATCAAAAGGAGGCCCATCTAGAACTTGACCTTCTCATTAAAAATCAAAAGGAAGAAATGGCAGATCACTTTATCACATTGAATGCTTCAAATGCCACAAGAAAGGTCACTATGCTCGTGAATTTCTCAATAAGAGAAAGAGGCCTCAATACAACAACAAAAGAAAAAAATTATGATAAAATAAGGAAAGAAAATAAAAGGAACAACTGTGACAAAAAGCATGAAATGAGATGAAGATATTCATCAAGCGACCATGAAGAATATCGTCCATCTAAAAAGAAGTCAAGAGCTTCCAGGTATGAAATTAATACAACAGATAAAGATGAAAATGTTCTCATTTATGCACTTACTAGTTCTTCTCCACCGGATTCATGGGATAGCTGGTTAGTTGACAGTGGGCCCACTCATCATTTTTCTAGTTATAAATAAGCCATCTCCAATCTAGTAGAGAGGGAGACTAAGTTAAGGATTATTATTTGAGATAAATCCACTCATATTGTAAAAGTATTTGGATTGGTTAAATTTCATTTAAACATTGGGGATTCAGTATTGTTAAATGATGTCATGTATGTGTCGGGAATTATGAAGATTTTGATTTGTATATCTTCCTTAGAAGATAAAGGGATAAGGGTTGCCTCCACTAATGGAAAGGTCCTATCTTGGCCTGCTGGTTCAAATATGAAGGATGTATTCACATTATTTTTGAGATCTAAGGGACTCTACAAGGTCACAGGAATGCCAGTCTTTGCATTGACTCGTAACACCAATCATATCAGTGAATTATGGCACCAAAGGCTGGCTCATTTACATTATGATTCTCTTCCTAAATTGAAGAGACTGTTATAAGGTATTCTTGATGTACAAGATAAGCATGAATGAATTTTTCTTGGTTGTGCAAGTGGAAAGAAAACAAGGGGACCATTATCCTTAAGTAAGAACTAGACATTTGACATCATCCATCTCATCCATTCAGACATATGTGTTATAATGCATGTGCACTCTATTGGTAGCCATCTCTATTGCATTACCTTCATTAACGATTACTCCAGAAATACATGGTTATACTAAATCAAGCACAAGGATGAATCCTTCGACAAATTTCAGGAATTCAAATCATTCATTGAGAATCAAATTAGGAAAAGGGTCAAAGTGTTTAGATCCAACAATGGAGGAGAGTATATGTCAATATAATTAATAGAATTCTGTAAGAAGGAACGGGTCAAGAAGGAAAATATTGTACCTTATACACCTGAATAAAATTGGCCTAGCTAAAATAAAGAACCAGTCGATATTGAATTTTCTCGTGTTATGCTTCATGATTAGAATGTACCTAAGTTTCTATGGGTTGTAGCAATCAATGTTGTAGTATATGTTTAGAACCGAGTACCTCATCAAGCATTGAGGGATAAGACTCCAGAAGATTTATTCACTGGTAACAAGCTAGACATCAGTCATCTTCACATATTTCGATGCCATGTATTATTTCATGAACCAAAGGACAAAAGGTATAAGAAGGAAGCTACAGGTAGAAAAGGTATATTTATGGGCTAATGTGAAAACTCCAAGGCTTATAGAATATACATTCATGGTCAAAGGATGGTTGAAATTAGCAGAGATGTAACCTTCGATGAAGATGCAGCACTTTGTAAAGAAAGAGATCTTCCTCCTCCTCCCAAGGAAGATGATGATGAAAAGGATATTCTAGATATCCCTTATATTCCCAAGTAAAATAATGATGATACACCCATGGAGCCTATGGATCCATTAGATCCACCTCCTAGTGATCCTCCTTCAAGGAAAATACCGCTTTGGCTTCGCGACACTCTGCAAGACAGTGAAAGGAGTATTCATGTTCATTGATCATTCAGAGAAAGGAAGGAACCTTGTAGGTATTAGGGTTATGTTAAAACTATGTGTACCATGATACAAGCCAAACCATCCTCATTTGAAGAATCAATAAAATAACAAGCCTATAAATATGCCATGGCCGAATAATATGAATAGGTCATAAAAAATGATGTATGGGATGTTGTGTCGAGGCCGTATGGGAATGTTGTGACCTCAAAATGGTTGTTCAAAATCAAGCATGGAATTGATGGCATTATAAAAAATTATAAAGTGAGGTTCGTAGCTCGTGTTTTCTCTCATAAAGAGAGAGAATATTAAGATGATATATTCGCTCATATGGCTCGATATACAACTATACGCTTGATAGTTTCCATTGCTCCTATTCAAGGATGGACACTTCATCATATGGATGTAAAGACCACCTTCCTCCATGGTATGTTACAAGAAGAAGGAAGAAGTATATGTGGAACAACCACATGGATTTGAAGTGGAAGATTTCACAACACATGTTTGCAAGTTGAAGAAAGCATTGTATGGATTGAAATGTAGAAATTTATTAATACTGATAGTATTAATGGATTCTCATGGTCTAAAAAGTTAAAATTATGTTAAATATAGAATCCTTCCACTTAATTATTTTCGGAAATTGAATCACCAATTTCAAACACATGAATAAAATTCAATCACACATAAACAAGATGTTTTAACGGGAAAGCTTAAAGCTAAAAACCCCAACTATCATATATTATGTATATCAATGGAATCATGTAAAAATATCATACAAAGCTTAGTATATCAAGCTCTCATTACAATATACAATCATCACACACTGTCATGCAGAAATTTTCATATATATGCACCAATTTCTTGCCTCCTGTGTAATATCCCAAAATGGGAATTATCAGCAAGGCGTGACTAGAAAACACATTTTATAGAAATGGATGCTACAGGATTTTAAACCAGTACTTGGATCCCTTATACCTGAGTATCTAAGTCCTAAATCCAAGAGGATATCAAAAAAAAATCTTTCTAGGTGGGGAAAACAAGTCTCCCACGCCTAGTATGGCTTGATAAAGGCCCAATGAGGGACTGCAGCAATGTATAAACATAGTAATGGATATTCAGCATCCAATAAACTCACAGGACATGTTTAAAACACATATAAATCAATACAAGCTACAGAAGAAAACTGTACTTCATTTCATGAGCCAAAAGTTAGGGAAAAGCATCAACTTATGCCCTAAAAAGGTTAATTTCAGAGATGGGCATAAAAATAAGGGGAAGTGATGGTGGGATCTCGTATCTTAGGTCATGTAGGACTCAGGTACCAAATTTTAGCATAAAAAAATGACTCTAGATATGTTAAACAGATCTCCCACTCCCGATATGGCTTAAAAATGCCCAATCCCCATGACTTACTGCAGAATTTACTGAAGCACAAGAAGCGTGATTTTCTAAATGTGTTGGATGTAATATGGTATTGAAATCATTAAATAAGATCTATATCATGGTTCATACAATGTACAATAGATAAACATAAGAGCTACATGAAGAAACCCTGAAGATTGAGGTGCTGCAACAACAAAATGAGACTGAAAAGCCCGACAATGTTATTTTATTGATGCTATAGCACATATATATTACACATCTGATCTAGATCAGATTTTCACACAAAAATATAGATCCAATACAGATCTGTGTACTAAATGGGCTCCTTAATACACTCCCCTTGGGGATCTGAGCAAATCGTGAACAACAGTGAGTAGATCTGAGATCTAAGTTGCAGTCCTGTAGTAATATTTAGGAATTCTGAAATAAATAGAACTAGATGCAAATAATATCTGAAATGAACATGGATATGATGGCCAATCCATGGATCACCACAGTGCAAGGAGAGCCCCTTAACACTAGAGATCACTCCTCCAAAACATTGCTCAAACACCCTGCAACTTCCCTCTTGAAGATAACACAATTATGGGAGAGAAACTTATTTGTTAGCTTTAGTATTGAATAGGCCTGATGCCTAGATCTAAAAGTGTATCTCTAATGATCAAAAACACTCTTACAGGAGGTTAAAATACACACTCACTGAGAAGAGGCACTAGCTCTTCCTAGATCTGACTAGATCTAGCTTCCACTATTGCAGCTTGCAAAAATAATCAAACCCTCAACAGGATCTGAATTGCGGTTGGAAGATGAAGCTTGGCCCAAAGCCTGATAGTGGAAAAAATAGAACAAGTCTCCTCCAAGAGTTGCTCAAGGAAGGAGGTGGGATTCCCGACCAGGAACACCCAAGTGCTAAACAACACTATTCTCATCTAAAAAGCCAGAGAATAAGGAATGTCTAAATAGAAAGCACGTTGAGAAATATCCAATAATCAACCCCCTCCTTGGTGTCCTCCTCCTCTTGTAATTTGGAAATATTTTCAAACCCTAAACCACCTTGATGATTTAGCCTCATTCACATGAGTGACCTCCAACATGAACTATGTTGTGCCTTTAGGAGAAACATTGAATGTAAACAACGTTGTGGATTCAGTCATGTTGACCCAGTCAATTTTCCCAGCCTCATTCACACTTAAGTGTGTTTATGAAAGTAGCTCAGATTTAGCTTTTTTCACATTGAGCATTGATTTATTTTGATGTTTAGGAGTTATTATTGGTTCTCCTTTACAATTTTATTCATAAGAATGAAAAAAAAAACAAAATTGAATATTCCTATTAGCTTGAGCTAATTAGTAATATTACAGTCCTCCCCCTTCAAAATGTTTCTTTTCCTCAAGAAACTACAAGGTAGAGCCAAATTTCTCCCTTCCTCTTCTTGTGGCCTCATTAATGGGTCCCACCATGGCTGAAAATGATAGGCAATGAATCTGTCCTCCAATGATTCCCTCCAAGTGTAAGATAACAAGGTGTACATCATGAGAAAATTGAAGGTACAAGTGGTGATATCCTTGTTGCTCAATGGCCTCCTCAAGGTAGGAGTGATGAAAACACGGGAAGTCTTGTTCCCAATGAGTGACTCCCTCACCCATGCAATCATCCAAATGAAACAATCATCAGCCCCTTGTTTGTGCAATATAGTGGGGCTGCATGGAGAGATTAGTTTTCATCCCTTCATTTGTTTCTCTCTCCATTTATGATAAGTGTGGGGTTGTTTATGTCTTTGGGATGAAATAATATGGCCTCCAGGTATGGGCTAAGCTACCCCATCACATAATTCAGCCATGAAGTTCCTCCTCCAAGCACTCAATTTCTTCAATTGACTCACTCCATATGAAGAAGAGAGTTGACATGTGGCAACCATGGTTTTCCCATTACTCCTCCTGAAACATACAACATGAATAGTAGGGAGAATCATACTCCCAATGCGCATCTCCATCACATATCCCACTCTCCAAACAAATCTTCCCATGAACATAGAAAAATTAGCAATATATGGAAGCAAAAACAATTGAAAACAAGATGTCACATGACAACCAGAAAGTGGATCATAGTTCCTCTCATGGAACCAGCACAGTGCATCCTTTTCCTGCATCAAACCAAACAATAACAAGTGCTTTTCCAGCCACTTGTTTGCTGCCACAATCATTTTACAAGATAGCATCATGAAAGTACAAAGTGGTGTCAATGGTGCACGCCAAAAATCATGTGGCTTCCCCCAAAAAACACCAATGAGATAGCCAATCTCAATGCTACAAAAGGCTGCAAGTACATTATTATACAATATGCAAGAAGGAACAACTCTTCTTGATACATCATGCTACTAAAATGAGGAAAAGAAGTACAATAAAAAATGTGAAATTATATCTCCTCCGTCATGCACTTGAGATCTTGAGTTGAAATGGCTCAACTGGAATTTTTCCCTCACCTCCAATGAGTAGGGAAGTGGTTGTGACCTCCTATCTATCACCATCCAGGTTATGCATCTCTCCATATGCTGAAATATGTCATGCTGGATGCCCTCCCAAGTGAACTCCTCTGCCAAATAAAGATATGCTTCATAATGCATGGAAAGGAAGTCCTCATGTGCTGTATGAAGCAGCTTCCCCTTGAACTTATAAGCTCTATTCAAGAAGATTCTACCATAATAATAGATGACCATATCATCCACCATATACTCATCATCTCTATCCTGGTCATCAAGAATCATACATGCACCTAGATCCTTGGAGTACTCTACCAAGAGTTTAGATCTCCAATATGGATCAATCCTCCCAAAAGACAGCGCTGGTGACTTGGAATGTGAAGCTCTCCTCATGTTGTTGCCTGCTACTGTGACATCCCCAATGCCAAAGTCATCCTCCAAACTCCTCACCTCCCTGGAATCCAAGAATGGTGAACCAAGACGCAAGATGTCTCTCACCAATCCTTGATCTGGTGGCCTTCCAGGTGGAATGCCTACATGTAGTGAGACATCAAAATCTGAAGTGGACTGCATGTATGAGTGGACTGATTTTTCCCTCTCTTCTCTACACAGTGAAATCTCCTTTCCTTGTGTAAACGTTTTCTGAAATATATAAGGGTGAATGCTCATCATCCCTTGATGTTGATCCTTCTTCTCTTCCTTTGCTTTCATCTCACAATCCACCAATTCTACTGCATGTTGCTTCAGAATTGTG
Organism: Pinus albicaulis; assembly: GCA_034641835.2. NCBI lineage: Eukaryota > Viridiplantae > Streptophyta > Pinopsida > Pinales > Pinaceae > Pinus > Pinus albicaulis. The sequence goes on along the minus strand of MU968359.1, from coordinate 57,082,541 downwards.
TTTTTCTCCCCACATGTTGAATCACTTGGAACTCCTTGTAAAGATACAAGGGCTCCTATAATAGAAGCAATGGCTCCCCCTTCATCTCCATGTGGTGATGGATCTTCTTCCTCCATCCTCCTTGCAGTAAATGTGGGCAATAGATTGAGTTGTGGATCTACATGTGTGACTGAATGCTCACACCCATCATGAGAATAGTTAGGGCCTGTTTCAAACCCTTCCAGAAATCTTCTACAGTCCTCCCCTTCCATATCCTTGAGATATTCTTTAATACCTTCCAAGATTTGGAAAAGAAGCAGGGAGACATCCTCTTCCGTAATTTCTCCTTTTCCTCCTTCTCTCAACAATAAAGTAGACATGTTATAGCATTTTAGATCATATTTTGGGTCTAAATGCTCACACACAGCATAAGAAGTACTGGGGCTTTTTTCATGAGAAGAACTCCATGAGGGATTTGCACGTCTTCCCCTTCTCATTCCCCTGATTTCTTCCTTCAATTCATGCATGGCTCGAGAGAGAATGTTAGAAAAACTCTTCTCTTTGTCCTATGTGTAATATTTTTTTAGTCTTCTTCATTATTCTTTTGATAGCTAGATCTCACAGGCTGAGCCAAAGATCATGCTCTGATACCACTGTAATATCGCAAAATGGGAATTGTCAGCAAGGCATGACTGGAAAAAGAATTTTCCAGGAATGGCTGCTACAGGATTTGAAACCAGAAGTTGGATCCCTTAGATCTGAGTATCTAAGTCCTAAATATAAGAAGATATCAAAAACAAATCTTTCTAGGTGGGGCAAACGGGCCTCCCATGCCTAGTATGGCTTGATAAAGGCCCAATGAGGGACTGTAGCAATGTATAAACACAATAATGGATATGAAACATCAAATAAAATCATAGTAAATGTTAAAAACACATATCCATCAATCCAAGCTACAGCAGAAAACTGTACTTCATTTCATGAGCCAAAAGTTGGGGAAAGGCAACAATTTATGCCCTAAAAAGGTTAATTTCAGAGATGAGCGTAAAAGTGAGAGAAAATTATGGTGGGATCTCATATCTTAGGTAATTTGGGACTCACATACCAAATTTGAGCAGAAAATAATGACTCTATCTATGTTAAACATTTCTCCCACTCCCGATATGTCTTAAAAATGCCCAATCCCCATGACTTACTTACTGCAAAATTTAATGAGGCACAGGAAGCATGATTTTCTAAAGTTTTTGGATGTAATATGGTATGGAAATCAGTAAATAATATATATATCATGGTTCATACAATGTACAATAGATAAACAAAAGAGTTACATGAAGAAACCCTCAAGATTGAGGTGCTGCAACAACAAAATGAGCCTGAAAATCCTGACAACATTATTTTATTGATGCTAAAGTAGATATATATTACACATCAGATCTAGAGGATATTTGTACATAAAAATATAGATCCAATACAGATCTATGTACTAGATGGGCTCCTTGATACACTCCCCTTGGGGATCTGAGCAAATCATGAACAACAGTGAGTAGAACTGAGATCTAAGTTGTAGTCCTACAGTAATATTCAGGAATTATGCAGTAAATAGAACCAGATGAAAATAAAATCTGAAATGAACATGGATTGGATGGCCAATCCATGGATCACCACAGTGCAAGGAGAGCCCCTTAACACCAGAGATTACTCCTCCAAAACGTTGCTCAAACACCCTGCAACTTCCCTCTTGAAGATAATGCAATTATGGGAGAGAAGCTTTGCTGTTAGCTTCAATACTAAATATGCATGATGCCTATATCTGGAATTGCAACTCTAATGATCCAATACACTCTTCCAGGAGGTTAAAAGACACACTCATTGAGAAGAGGCACTAGATTTTCCTAGATCTGAATAGATCTAGCTTCCATTGATGCAGCTTGAAAAAACAATAAAACCCTCAACAGGATTTGAATTTTGGTTGGAAGATGAAGCTTGGCCCAAAGCCTGATAGTGGACAAGATAGAACAAGTCTCCTCCAAGAGCTGCTCAAGGAAGGAGGTGGGATTCCCGACCAAGAACAAACAAGTGCTAAACAACACTATTCTTAGCTAAACAGCCAGAGAATAAGGAATGTCTAAACAAACAGCACCTTAATAAATATCCAATAATCAACCCCCTCCTTGGTGTCCTCCTCCTCCTTTTATAATTTGGAAAAATTGTCAAACCCTAAACCACCTTGATGACTTAGCCTCATTCGCATGAGTGACCTCCAACATGAACTACATTGTGCCTTTAGGAGATACATTGCATGTAGACATCGTTGTGGATCTGGTCCTGTTGACCCAGTCAATTGGCCCAGCCTCATTCACACTTAAGTGTGTTTATGAAAGTAGCTCGGATTTAGCTTGTTTCACATTGAGCATTGATTTATTTTGATGTTTAGGAGTTATTATTGGTTCTCCTTTACAATTTTATTCATAAGCATGAAAAAAAAACAAAATTGAATATTCCTATTAGCTTGGGCTAATTAGGAATATTACATCCTGATAGCCTGCTTCCACTGCGCAATCCCTCCTGAAGAAGACCCCTGAATGAATTTGATCTTGCCTTTCTTGCACTGCATAATCCTCATTGGCAACTCCAATGTCTGTGTAGATGCATTGAATGCATCATTATAGTCACAATAGATAGTCCATCTCACCCTTTCACCTATCTCTCCACTGGGTCTCCACTGCAACTGACATGCAAGTAGTTAACTGTTGTATTTGTTCAGTTGCAAGTGAGTTACTAGTTTTGAATTAATTAACTAATTAATTCACTGAAATCTCACTAGTGTATCTTTAGTTAGAACTAGATACAACTTGCACAATTGAGTTTAACTCACTTAACTGAGTTAAACTAAATAGCAACTCCCATAACTACTCTTCAACCTCTGTCACGACTCTGCCACTTCAGTTCTAATTGAGTCCTCCATGCATGAGTCACCAACCACCCTAGGAATTGCGTAATTCCTTTAGCCCACTGATGTGCCACATCTTTTCACTGAAATAAAGTGCTCCAAGGGAATAAGTTACTATTTAAAGTATTATTATTTTTATTATTAAGGGCTAATAATAATCGACATGCGATTTATTTTTAGATATGTAGTCTAAAAATAGACTTTGCCCATATGTCTAAAAATAGAATCTCATCTATTTTTCCAACTGGATCAACCATCTACAAATAGCCTCCTGCAACTTATAGAATATGCTCACCATGTCTAAAAATAGACATACACCTAAAAATAGCCTATAGGCCCCTGTTACACAGCATTTTGTCACCGTCCATGCAATCCCTTGTCCTATACATTGGAGGACTATTCCTGTGACCTGTGAACAGTAAAATTTCCTAAAAACACCTTCATGGCATCCTCCTACATAAGGACAAACATTCTCCTGAAGAACATTTCCTCTGAAAAACCGTAAAAATAGATGTTTTAGCCTTGGCGCGACTAGCCAATTCATCCCTCGCGCCAATTGGGGAAATCCACACTAGAGGGCGCGCTAGCTGGCGCTCTGTCCCTGTGTTTCACTAGCGCCAAGATTATTAAAGGATGTTTTTAAAAAATAGATGGCAGAAGTTTAATTCTAACAAACTCCAGAATGAATCATCGAAAGAAGTTGAGTGGTTTGGCTCTGAATCTCCATGTATAGGAAGTGGTTTTCCACCTCTCATGGAACCTTCCTAAGACATAGGACCTATCCCATGATTATAGGGATCCCAACTTCCCTTCCTCCATCTATAAAAGCTTTCCCTCTCCATTTTCAAGCTAGCTGAACTTTTGGGAAGGAAATGATAGCTTAGTGACAATCAAGAGCAAAGCCGAGGAGAACCCTGTGAAAGAGAGAGTTCTGTCAAATCCCTGACGAGATTTGTTGAGATGTGCTCCACTGCAAGCCCTACTGAAGGAAGATCATAGCGTTAGAGCATTTGGTTATAATCTCCCTTTTTGTCATTTATAATATAAGCAACTCTGATTTTGGTTCCATTCTTGTGTTTACTCTTTTATGTGATGCAACGAATTATATCTTCTCTGACTGATTTATAGTTACATGCTTTAAGTATTATGTTGTATGTTGTCATTTCTCTGCATGTGTACAGGTGTCTCGACGTGACGAATATAAGGATTGCGATATGTCAAGATAGGGATGAGGAGCACCACTTCTTCATCGACAACAGTAGCGTGGGATTCGAGGTAGACTACTTATCGCGATATTTGTCTTTCTTGTAACTAGGAACCAACATCATTGTGTGATTCGATTGTTGCTAGACCCAACCTAGCGCTAGTGGGATTGCCTCTAATATAGAGGGGATTTACCTCCTCAACAATTTGGAGACTTCGGTGGGGAATCAGTGGGAGTTTGTCCTTCTTCCATTGGGTTGTTTTTTGGCTTTTTGATTGATTAGTTTTCTTTTCTAGTTCACCTTACTTGGTGTTAAACTCCTATTCAAGGCACAGAAGACCAGATCCAGTCTCTGTTTGTCAATTTTCATCATTTTTCTAGGGTAAAATCAATTGGCGTGGTTTTTCCCCTGAGATTCGCACCAGCTGGTGCTTGTTGCTAGTTAGGCCCCTGTGCCAATGCCTTTTTGGCACAGATTATAGCCAAACAAGCATGCCAACTATGCTTGGTGTTAGGGTTTGCTTGCTTTTGTGCTCTCTGAGCTTGATTTTTTGTCCTGGTGTCATTTTTCTGATTGATCAAGTGCCTCGAAGTCATTTTTTACTATGTTTGGCCCTTTTCCTCTGGTTTTTTGCCTTTTACTATCAGTTTTTCATTTTAGCCCTAGGGCTTGTAGGTGCTTCATTGTGTTGAGCCTCCCATGGGAGTTTTGGGTCCTTTCTTGCTCGGTCAATTTTTTTTTTGCTTCTTTGCATTCGTCTTGTTCAATCCCATTGAATCATTATGTTAATTGATTGATTGTCCTTTCTTTCGTTTGATTTCGCTTTGTGTTAGTCCAAGCCTAGATTCCATGGTTTGTTTGAGTCTCTTTCGAGATTCTTCTTCGCTTTGAAGGATTTCTTCATTGGTTTGAGTCTTGATTGGGTGCGTTTGAATTGAGTGAACTTGTTTGTTTCATATCTCTCTTTGTCATTTCTTGAATTGGTGTTTTCATTAGTTTTTCATTCATTTAGTGCATTTTCTCTAATATATTGAAAAATACAAAAACAAAATCTTTTTCATTTTGATTGGCATAGTGAAAATTGAAAGCTTTTTCACATTGCTCATGTTATATAACTCCAGAGAGAAGTTTTCTAGTTTCATTAGCTTGTATTGGAAACAGTAGTGGATGTTTTTGTGTGTTCATTTTGTTGTCATTTGAAAAGCTCTCAACTCTCCCATAGATAGCTCTTCATTGAATAACATGACATTTCATGGCATGTAGTTTTCATTTAGAGGTTTTATGAGATCCAACATTCGATAGGGCCTTGAAATTGAAACATAAATTGAAGATCAACATTAAAATTTACTAAATTAAACTAAGGCAACATTGAAACATTAACAAAACATCTAGTAGTCTAAGGTAGAGACGTGTTCCGGCGTCATTAAGCCTAGCAGCTGTCACTTGCCATCTAGCTACAGACAATGCTAGTACGAATTTTTGCTCCCCGTATTGTCATGTATATAAATGGAGACCCCATTAGGTTGCAATCCTTTATCTGTAGGAAGCTGAGTCTACGACCTTTTACCTGTGATACACTGGACACAGCATTCGGGGAGATTACCTACACGTACGTTAAGTCCTTGGTTGATTTCTCTTTCATTTTTACCAAGGTGTATATGGAATTTCATGGATATTTGGTACACCCATTTACCTAGATTACCAGAGAATTCATTTTGATCTTTACTGACTCACTAAACTAAAAATATCATCAAGCTCTTGTCCTTTCAAGCTTGTGTCCAATCTGAAAGCAATAGAGTCACCTTTTGCTTGTTTCTCACTCTTAAAATATGAAACAGCAAAGTCTAGTTTCAGTGTCTTAAAAATTAATTACCCACAAAATATTCCTGGTTAGAATTTTTTGTTCTTAGTGTTCTATTTCAAGGTCATTTCCGATGGAAAATTTTCCGGAATTCACCAACCAAGGAATCCCCTCCAATGGAAATCCTAGTCTTTTTCCTCCTTTTTGAAATGTTGGTGCTCCTTATATGGAAACATTGTCCCATCCTGGGTTAATTTTTGGGTTGCCTGTTTGGTTTTCTTCAACCTCTGTAGTCTCAAGTGTTTCGGCTACTGTACCATCCACTCCTCCGCCTAAGAAACCTCATGTCGATTCGAAGGTTTACCTCTCCCCTTCTTCACCTATTTCTTCATCCTCATCTTCTACTTCACCTGGTGAAAGTTTGGATTCTAGCACCTAGGTGGCTAAGAAGAAGAAGAAGACTACGAAGAAGAAGTCAGATAAGCGAGAGGCTAATTCTGTAGTTGTTGCTTCTAAAACACCTACTCTCGATGAACGATCCAACCCTCCATGGAATGTTAAATTCCCTTGCACGTTATGCCAGGGAAACCATCTTCTTCGAGATTTCCCTGGCATTCCCAAGGTGCTCAAAGTATGGTCCAATGGTTGTCCGCCATTCCCTTTGGCTTCCGGGAGTCAGATTGGGGGCACATTTTCAGCTAGTTCTAGTAAAGCTCCTAAGAAACAGGGTAATATTACCAATCTTTGTAAGTTGTGTGAAGGGAATCATCCCATTCACCTTTGTCCGTATATGGATGGAGCCAAAATATTTTTGGACAAATCAGCTATTTTTGCACCATGCCTTCCAGCTGGTTACAAGCAGCTTTCTTTGAGCCCTCCACCGATTAATTCCATGATCAGTCAAGAATCATCCTTGCTTGATCCCACTCCCTTGGAATTTCACCATCATGAATCCATCCCTGACCAACCATTGGTCATGGGATTGGTTGGGCTGGCCCCGTCTGCGGTGCACTAGGTATTTTCTGTTGAGAGTGGATCTCACACCCCTCATGTTCTTCTTTTTTATTCAAATTCCTCAGACTTGGAGAAATATTCTCCTGTCCCTATACCTCAAGAAGCTACTCCTCCGCCTCCCGTGATGGAGATCTCGGAGGATACCCCTCCTGCCTCCATGATGGAGGTCGTGGAGGATGCTCCTTCTTCTCTTGTAACACCAAGGGAAGACCATATCAACTCGATGGTATCCCCTCCAAGTATTTTGGTCGCTTCCTTCAATTGGGGTCAATTCGTAGGTTATTTCCTTCCTTCTTATGTGCCCTTTGACATCATGGCACAAGCCTCCCATCTGGTCGTACCCAGCACCATTATAGATGAAGGTGCATCTGTTAGTATTTTATCCTCAACTACTTGGCAAGCTTTCAATTTGCTGCTACTTGTGACTCTTACGCAGAATCTGTTGGCGTTTAACAGAGGAACTAGTCAACCGTTAGGAATCCTTCCGAAGTTGCCAGTTACTTTGGGAGGGAAATCTATCCATATGGACGTGATGGTTGTGCCTAGCCCTTTGGACTTTAATTTACTCTTGGTCCGCAAGTATACTTATGCCATGGGAGTACTTGTCTCCTCCCTCTTTCGTGTGATGTGTTTTCTGCACCAAGGTCAGATCATGACCATCGATTAGCTTGCATTTTTTGGTTCGCATATGGTAGCTATTCCACCATCATCCCTGCCAAATCTTTATCCGCCGGTTGTATCATCCCCGCCACATGTCAATTATGTGGCTACCTGTCCTGTGCCCGTATTTATTGATAGTACTGTTGTATATCGTGTGCTGGGGGCATTGGGTCCAGACTTCCAACATGTTTTCCTTCCATTAGATGGGAAACCCTTGGAAGCTACGACTTCTTATTCATTATCATGAGGTGTTCAGAGTAGAGTTCATTTTCTTGTGTCAAGCTCCTTAAAAAATGAAACAAGCTCGCAGGAGCAGAGTTCATTTTTTTGTGTCAAGCTCGTTAAAAAATGAACAAGGTGTCAAGAGCATAGTTCATTTTCTTGTGTCAAGCTCATTAAAAAATGAAATAAGTGTTCTGAGGATAGTTTGCCTTCTGTATAAACCTCATGAAAAAATGAAACAATGTCATCTAAGAATAGTTATTTTAATGTGTCAACCTCATTGAAACAATGAAACACTTTCCCGTTCAATTTGAGTCTTTGATAAGATCTCGTAAAATCCCAGTCGAGTCTTTCTCTTGATCTTGTAACTTGAACCTTCACTCCATCTGCCTTTCATATGGATTGAAGCTTGGGGGGCATGTACCTCGAATTGAGTCACCATGCTGGGGGCATGCTTACTATTTGAAGCATAGTTTGTTTCTGTTTCAAGCTTGTGTAAAAATGAAACCGGTTTCAAGCATAGTTTATCTTTGTTTCAAGCTTATGTAAAAATGAAACCAACTTCAAGCAGAGTTTTCTGACTTCAAGCTTGTGTAGAAATGAGACCATTCCAATTTTACCTCTCCTGATTTCCATTTTATCAGACTTTTTTGGCCAGATGAGCCTTGGTTTTCTCACTCCATCGTCACTATCTACTTGGACGATCATGTGCCTTCACTTGGTTGTTTTACCTGTTCCTAAGGAACCGCTATGATGAGTGGTCTTGTTAGCCAGCTTCTTAACTTGTACTTGTTCTGAGTAGTTCCACCATCACCGGAACTTGTAGCTACCCTTTATACCACTCGTTCCTCTAGCAGGAGTCAACTTTCAGCTCTTTTCTGACTCTCTAAAATTGAAAAGATTGTCGAGTTGCTTGTTGTTTTGAGCTCGTTAAATTGGCTGCGAAGTGATATCTACCCAATATACATTTAACCCTTTTTCAGGCTGGGATAGATTACTTAGGAAAAAGGAACACCCTAGCCTATCACCACTAGGAGGTTCTCTCAGACATAGTTTTTTACCTTTTCGGATTTGAGGGACTATCTACGAAAAGGGACTACTGGAGTTTTCTTTTCCGCTGTCTTTTCAAAATCTCTAAACATGAAAAGATGTCGAGTTCTTCCTTTATCAGACTCGTTAAAAACTGATGACATCAGACTCCATCGTAATGACGTTACTTGAGTTCCTCCTTCCTAGGGCTCGTTAAATGTACTAGGTCAGATTTTTCCGAAGGACAAACTTATATCGCAAGCATATGCTATCCCCTTCAAGCTTGTTTCCAAAAAGAATTGGGGTACTCGCTAGAAATGGGGGGGGGGAATGGAACCAGTATCATCGTTGTGTCAGTAGTATGTCGCTCTTGAACATGGAACTTGTCTGCATCTGTGTCAGGTTGGGGACATCTCATCTTGTTATCTACTTGCCTCCATGGGTTTGGGTAATCTCTTTTGACCACTCATCTGCTCTTTGCCACGTCATCATGACCTCAGGTCCTTTGATGTCAAATACTGCCAAATCCAGTGTCGTGCCACCGATATGTTCAAGAGAATTTGGCCTCTGCAGTTTTCAACCCCCCTCTGATTCTCTATTGATCTTGATTCACAAACATCATGTTCCTCTGTCTCATGTCGATGATGTGGGAAACAATATGGCCACCTTTGATGAAGGTCACTTCTTGTGAAATTCAGCTCATTATCCAGGAAGTTGACCTAGAGACTCCCTTTAGGTACCTTGAATCCTGCATGCCTTAATCGCAGGTTCTTCGCATTTGACACAAGGTTTTCATTATTAGGCTTCGATCACATGATTTCACGAGTGTTCGACGCCAGCTCACTATTCACATTCCATGGATTTTACCTATAGTACCTTGTGGGCCATCCTCATTATTGGTGGTTTCTCTCGCGTCTGTTAACAGCTTTCATTATTGGCTCATAATCGGACCATGTTATTGCATGTTCGACTTCAGCTCATTTATTCGCATGCTTGGACTTGTACTCTGTTCAGGTCGAGATGGAAGGCAAGACCTTGGATATTGTCTAATAAAATCCAGGCTGCGGATTCTTTGTGGATTATCATGATTGATTACAAGACTCATTTTATTGGATGGATGCGACCATATCTGAGTCTACTTGTTGATCCTTATTTGCTGTATGGTTGCATCCATACCTTGGATCCCAATTATTGTACACTCTATTATGGATGGTTTCACCCATACCACATATCATGTATCATAGATATAAATTGTTTTTTAAATTTGTAGGTTTTTCGATGGCAGTGTTTTCAGTTGGGCGCATTCTCATAAAGCATTTCACCCCTCCCTCTCTCTTAGACCTCATGCTTTAGGGGGCATCTGTTACACATCATTTTGTCACCTTCCCTGCAATCCCTCATACCATACATTGGAGGACTATTCCTGTGACCTGTGAACAGTACAATGTCCTAAAAACACCTTCATGGCATCCTCCTACATAAGAAAAAAAATTCTCCTGAATAACATTTCCTCTGACAACCCTAAAAACAGATGTTTTAGCCTTGTCACGACTAGCCAGTTCATCCCTTGCGCCAATGGGGAAAATACACACTAGAGGGCGTGTCAGCTGAAGTTTTGTCCTTGTGTTTCACTCGCGCCAAGTTTATTAAAGGATGTCTTAAAAAAAAATGGTGGAAGTTTAATTCTAACAAACTACGGATGAATCATTAAAAGAAGTTGAGTGGTTTGGCTCTAGATCTCCATGTATAGGAAGTGGTTTTCCACCTCTCATGGAACCTTCCTAAGAGATAGGACCTATCCCATGATTATAGGGATCCAAAATTCCCTTCCTCCATCTATAAAAGCTTGCCCTCTCCATTTGCAAGCTGGCTAAACTTTTGGGAATGAAATGATAGCTTAGTGACGATCAAGAGCAAAGCTGAGGAGAACCCTGTGAGAGAGAGAGTTATGTCAAATCCCTGACGAACTTTATTGAGACATGCTCCGTTGCAAGCCCCACTGAAGGAAGATCATAGCGTCAGAGCATTTGGTTGTAATCTCCCTTTTTTTCATTTATAATATAAGCAACTCTAATTTTGGTTCCATTCCTGTGTTTACTCTTTTATGTGATGCAACGAATTATATCTTATCTAACTGATATATAGTTACATGCTTTAAGTATTACATTGTATTTCGTCGTTTCTCTGCGTGTGTACAGGTGTCCGAACATGACAAACGGAAGGATTTTGATCTGTCAAGATAGGGATGAGGAGCATTGCTTCTTCTTCGACAACAACAGCGTGGGATTTGAGATAGGCTACTTATCGCGATCTTTATCTTTCTTGTAACTAGGAACCAACGTCATTGCATGATTCGATTGTTGCTAGACCCAATCTAGGGCTAGTGGGATCGCCTCTGTCCACAGAGGGGATTTACCTCCTCAATAGCCCTACTTAGTGAAGGTGCTTACTTTTCACTAAGCTCATCATCTTGTTGAATCTCAACACTCCCTCTCAACAAGATAGGGATTATCCTTCACCCTGATCCTGCCTCTATGGTATTGGAATTTTCTCCTACTGAGCACCTTCGTCAGAATATATGCATCCTGATCTTCTATAGGATGTACTAAAGCAACATGATCTTCCACTGCACAAAATCTCTGATATGATGATACTAGATATCTATATGCTTAGATCTATCATGAAACACAGGATTAATTGAGAGTTTAATGCAACTCTGATTATCACAATTTATTACTGTAGGATCTAAATGAGAACCAAAAAAACCGACCAAGATCTTCCTCATCCAGATAGCCTCACATGTAGCTTGACTTGCTGCCATGTATTCTGCTTCTGCTGAACTGAGTACCATAGATCTTTATTTCCTGTTGTACCAATAAATTGTTGTAGATCTGATACTGAAAAACCCTCCTGATGTGTTCTTTATGTCCGTTGGGCTTCCTTCCCAATATGCATCTATGAAGCCATGCAACTTCACTTCATCTATTTGTCTTTATCTAAGCCATACTCAGATGTGCCCCTCAGATATCTCAGGACATGCTTGCCTACCTTCCAAAATATCTTGGTAGGCTTAAACATCACTTGACTAAGCTGGTTCACCGCATAGCATATATCTGGTCTTGTATTAACTAAATACATGAGCGAACCCACCAACTGTCGATAAACAGTGGCATCCACTACTTTTGCCGATGTAGCATCCTCTTTCCTCCAATTTCCTGGAAGTGGAGTATCAATGGGCTTGCAGTCCTCCATGTGAAACTTACCAAGTATCTCCTGAGCATACTTTCCTTGAGACATAAATAGTTCACCTTCTTGCTTCCATATTTCCAATCCAAGGAAATAATGAAGGAGGCCCAAAATCCTTTGCAAGATCTACCTCGCATGAGTGTATTAACCGCTCATCACATGTTAGTATTAAATCATCAACATAAAGAATAATGATTAAAATCTTACCCTCCACCGCAATTTGGTACAGGTTTGCATCCACCTCACTCTTGGTGAAGCCAAGTCTGGTGAAATAGTTGTCGATCCGAGTGTACCAAGCACGTGGTGCTTGCTTCAGCCCATACAATGATCTTTTGAGTCTGCACACATGCGACTCACTCTTGGAGATCTCAAATCCTTCAGGCTGATCAATGTACACTTCTTCCTCAATGATCCCATTAAGGAACACAGTCTTCACATCCATCTGATGAATGTTCCAACCTATATGCACTAAGAGGCAAGGATGGTCCTTATGGAAGAATAACATGCAACAGGTGCAAAGGTTTCTTCATAATCAATCCCCTCAATCTATGAGAAGCCCTGGGAAACAAATCTTGCCTCATACTTCTCGACGCTCCCATCAGCAGCTTGCTTTACCTTGTAGATCTATCTCGAACCTACCATTGATTTAGCCACCGACCTTGGAACAATCTCCCAAGCATTGTTTCTGACAATGGAGTCATACTCCTCCACCATGGCATCTACCCATGTGGGCTATTGTGCTGCTTCTTTAAAGGAAGATGGCTATGTCACGATACACTTTCTAATAAGATCCATGTATCCAGTAAATCAGTCAGGTGACTGTCCCTGTCTGCGCTGTGATGTAGGGATTCCTACATTCTCTATCGCATCAAGCTTCAGTATCTCAGCCTCTATGGTACGCTTTCTGCCTGTTCTGATGTTTGGTTATGCATGAGTGGACTCATCCACTCCATGACTCTCCTCCTGTGGCTAATCCACATCTAGAGGCTAATATTTTGGAGCAAGTAGCTCCTCCTCTGAATGCAAGTGTAGCTCCCTCTTAAGCAACAACTTCATGGCCTTCAACTCATTGAATTTTATATCCCATCGCACCACAGTCATTCGAATATTTTTCAAATACACACGATAATTATGTGGCGTTTCTGTGTACCCTACAAATATCCCAACTTCTGCAGTCGGCTCCAGCTTATTCCTAGCATCCTTGGTCACATGAATGTAAACAAATGAGCCAAAAATATTCAAATGAGAAATATCAGGCTTCTTACCAGTAAAAGCTTCTTCAAGTGTACTCATGCCAAGTACACTATGAGGATAATGGTTTTTTACATAAACCACAGTGTTGCATGCTTCCGCCCACAAGTGCATCGGTAGGCCTTGGTCATGCAGCATAGCTCATGCAACACCAACGATCGTTCTGTTCTTCCTCTCCATGACCCCATTCTGCTGTGGGTTATGAGGTGCTATGAGTTCTTTTCAAATTATTCCTTTTCTATAGAAGTCTTTGAATTCATTCGAGATATATTCACCACCATTATCGCTCCATAGAGCCTTCAGTTACTTCCCCGAATCCTTCTCCACCAATGCTTTAAACTGACAGAACTTTGAGAATGTTTGATCCTTCTTCTGCATGAAGAATATCCAGCATCTATGAGAATATTTATGAAAACAAATAACATAATACCTATGTTTTTTTGTTGAAGCAACCGAGAAAGGTCCACACACGTCTGTCTGAATTCTCTCCAGGATCACCGAAGCATGGTTCTCCTTCTCATGAAAGGTGGTCTTCACAAACTTACCCATAGTACATCCCTTGCACTAATTTGACTACGCAAGAGTACCCTTGGGAATTCTAGTAGAAAACTGCTGCAAAATCTTCAAGGTGCCATGGTGAATATGGCCCAATCTCCTGTGCCATAATTCGCCCTCATCCTGACTCACCACTTCTTCTGCTTTGCCCATCATTGCACTACAGCCATCTACCTCTATCTTGTAGATATTCTTAACTCAAATCCCTATCCTCTTGGTTTTACCCATTGTTTTATGTTGTAGGGAAGCTTTTCCCTCCCTGAAAACAACATCATAACCTCTGTCCTCCAACATCGCAACTGAGACCAAGTTCTTCTTCAGACCTAGAACATGCATAACATCTTTCAACATAAATTTTTTACCTGAATCCCTCTCAAAGGTAATGGTTCCAATGTTAGTCACACGGTATCTACCATCGTCACCCATCTCTATATACATTTGGAGATCCTTCTCTTCCAAGTCACTAAACAACTCCTTGTCTCCCATCATATGGAAGGAAGCACCACTATCAAGATACCACACCGATTCCATTGCGCTTGAAACCAAGCATGAATTCAAAGAGAAATCAAGTTAAAATTGTGAGGCTAAGGCCTGACCAGCTTCATCTCCAGCGGCCTTCTTGTTCTTCTTTTTCTATGGGTAGTTAGTGGCGAGATGCCCATGTTCGTGATAGTGAAAACACTTCACCTTGGACAAATCCAGCTTCTTGCCTTTAGCCTCGGATTTTAGATGGGATTTATTCCCCTTCCCTTTCCTTTCTTTGGCATCCAAAGTGAAATTATCTTCATCATCATTCTTTGATGAAGAGCCATCCCTGGTATTCCACCTTATCTCCTCCTGCACAAGATCCGATCAAAGTTTCTCCCAATCCGATAGTTTCTCCCGAACATTACAGAGTCTTCATAGATGTCCCAACTCTTCAGAAGCCCAAGGAGAGCCAAGCTCACCAAGTCATCATCCGCAATTATAATTCCCACATTCCCCAGCTCATCTCTGCATTGGATAAACTTCATGAGGTATTTTGGAATACTGTCACCCTTCTCCAATTTGATTATTCTGAGCTTATCTTTCAGCGCCAACTTCCTATGGTTGATGATGCTTTGGAAAAGGCATGTCAAAGCCTTCCAAATTGAAAATGGAGTGGCTTTCCCGTGAATTCTTGACACAATATGGTATTTCACACCTTCCAACAGAATTCTTCTTGTCTTCGCTACCTTCTTTTTTCCTTTAAGTAATGCAGCATTGCTATAAGTAGGCTTAGGAACATCGCTATCGATGAACTCCTTCAAACCATTATCTTCAAGCACCTCCTCCATCCTGTCCTTCCAGGCTATGTAGTTCAAGCTACCCTCAAGAGCATACTCCAACCGCAACCCATTGAAATCCATTTCAATGAATACTCAACTGTCACACCAAGAAATTTCTGTAGCAAATTCAAATTGTCCACCAGCACAAAACTCAACACCGCTTCAATATTGCAATCTCCAGTGATTAAAAATGCTCTAATACCCTGCATAAATTTATTAATACTGTTAGTATTATCGGATTCTCCTGATCTAACAAATTTATCTTATGTTAAATACAGAATCCTTCCACTTAATTCTTTGCGGAAATTAAATCGTCGATTTCAAACACATGAAGAAAAATCAATCGCACATAAAGAAGATGTTTTACCAGGAAAGCTTAAAGGTAAAAACCACAACTATCATATATTATGTATATGAATGGAATCATGTAAAAATATCATACAAATATTAGTACATCAAGCTCTCAGCACAATATATAATTGTCACACACTGTCATGCATAAATTTGCATATCTATGCACCAATTTCTTTCCTCCTGACAGCCTGCCTCCACTGCCCAATCCTTGCTGAAGAAGACCCTTGAATGAATTTGATCTTGCCTTGCTTACACTACGCAATCCTAATTGGCAACTACAATGTCTATGTAGATGCATTGAATGCATCACTATAGTCACAACAGATATTCCATCTCACCCTTTCACCTATCTCTCCACTGGGTCTCCACTGGAACTGACATGCAAGTATTTAACCGTTGTATTTGTTCAGTTGCAAGTGAGTTACTAGTTGTGAATTAATTAACTAATTAATTCACTGAACTCTCACTAGCGTATCTTTATTTAGAACTAGATACAACTAGCACAATTGATTTTAACTCACTTAACTGAGTTAAACTAAATAACAACTCCCATAACTACTCTTCCAACTTTGTCACAACTCTACGACTTCAGTTCTAACTGAGTCCTCCATGCATGAGTCACCAACCACCCTAGGAATTTTGTAATTCCTTCAACCCATTGATGTGCCACATATTTTCACTGAAATAAAGTGCTCCAAGAGAATAAGTTACTATTTAGAATCTGATTATTATTAAGGGCTAATAATAATTGACATGCGATCTATTTTTAGATATGCAGTCTAAAAATAGACTTTTCCCATATGTCTAAAAATATAATCTCATATATTTTTCCAACTTGATCAACCATCTAAAAATATTCTCTTGAAACTTATAGAATATGCTCACCATTTCTAAAAATATACATACACCTAAAAATATCCTGCGAGCCCCACTTAGTGAAGGTGCTTACTTTTCACTAAGCTCATCATCTTCTTGAATCTCAACATGAAGCAAGCTCCATGAGCTTGGTATGCTTGCATTGACAGCTATCTAATGAAATTGGGTTTCACTATAATTAGTGTTGATCCCAACATCTATTTTAAGGTTTTTCATGGTATTCCTCTGATTCTGGTTCTATATGTTGATGATTTATTCTTAACAGGAATTAAACCATTAATAATCAAATGAAAGAGGAAGCTAGCCTCTGAATTCGAAATGAAAGATCTCGGTCTCATACATTACCTTTTGGGTCTTGAGGTATGACAAAGGCCTAGTGAAATATTTCTCTCATGGGGAAAGTATGTGGTAAAGCTGCTGGAAAGGTTTGGTATGACTGAGTGCAAAACCATGGCCAATTCGATGGAAATGAACTTTAAGAAGTTGTGTGGTAAAAAAATTGGACCTGATATAGAAAATCCATGTGAGTATAGACAGTTGATTGGGGATCTGATGTTCCTTGTGAACACCCATCCAGATATATGTTATGCAATGAAAAAATTGAATAATTTTAGGACTGATCCCCTTCATGCACATTGGATAGAAGCCAATAATGTATTGAGATACTTACATGGATTGATCACACTTATTTTTACATACTATGTTGGAGATATCCAATTTCATGGATAAATTAATGCTAATTGGGTAGGTAATGTCACCGATAGAAAGAGTATATCTAGATGTTGTTTCAGTATTGTTTCTTCCATGATATCTTAGATGAGCAGGAAGAATAATTTGGTAGCATTAAGCACTTCGAAAGCAGAGTATATTGGTTCTAGCAAAACAAGTTGTGAAGCTATGTGGTTAAGGAAGGTCTTTGGTGAGTTCCTTAGCCAAGTGTTGGACACTATACTGACATACTATGATAGTGAGATTTGTTTGGTAGAGAATCAAGTATTTCATGACAAGTCCAAGCATATCGAGATTCAATATCACTTCATACGTGACATGGTGCAGAGAGGAGTTGTTAGACTCCAAAACATTATGATTGATGATCAAATTGCATATATTCTCACTAAGGAATTACCGAAAGGGAAGTTATTATTTTTCAGAGAACAACTTGGAATGATGG
The DNA here is from genome assembly GCA_034641835.2 of Pinus albicaulis. NCBI lineage: Eukaryota > Viridiplantae > Streptophyta > Pinopsida > Pinales > Pinaceae > Pinus > Pinus albicaulis. The sequence goes on along the minus strand of MU968359.1, from coordinate 57,064,921 downwards.
ATGTAGCCCCTTCGGATAAATGGAAACATTGTTCGAGGACACTGAGCAAGCTCTTCCTACCCTGCTTGAGCTTTCAGGGTGAGGAATTGTGATGAAGGGCTCTTGGGGTTGAGGGATCTCTGGAAAATATGGAACTTTCTTATATGTTACCCAGGGTTGAGAATGTTGCTCCCCTATCTTCATAGGGTCTGGTCTATGTAGAGTATACCCCAGTTGGAATCATACCCACAAGCAGGGCTTGTCGGGAATATCGCTACTCATTTGGCCAACAAGTTGAGAGCATACTTGGGTTGTGCAACCCAAGTGGATTATGATGCATGTGTTCTACCACATGAATGATCCATTTATGGGAAGATCAGTAGGCAATATGATTGGGTTGATATTTTCTCCCCTTTTTTTATTTTAGGTTGAGAATGAGCTCCCTAATGAGATTCCAGGGTCAGAGATGTGCTCCCCTGTGAGATGAGTTATATTATTGCTAGATGCAGGTGGAATCTATTGCTCCCTAATTCTTCTTCTTCTATATTTATGAAATTTTCAGAAAATGGAGTTGAGCCATGATGACACCCTGATGTAAATATCTACAAGCAGAGATTTCAAAGTGGAATTCTTCCTAGTTGAGAGGGAGTTTTAATTTTTGTAACTAGGGTAAAATTCCACATTGGAAAACTCAATCGATTTATATAATAAGTTAATTATATTTCTCTTTTCAAGAGGATCAAAATAAACCTATATATTTTCCCAATCGGTTAAGCGGAAGTTAAGTTACGAATTATTTTATTATTTTATATGTCGGCCTAACCGCATGTTTATTTGGTCAAAGCCCTAAGTAGTCCCTAACAAAGTTATAAATAAAAGCGACTCCAAGTTCATTTTCACACATTTTCTCGTGAGATCTTCTTCATGTTGTTTTTTTGTCATATTTTATGTTTCTCCACACATGTATGTCACAAGAATCTCGCACAGTGGATCAGGATCACAAACATAGGCATATTTAAGATCCGGGTCTATTGGGCTAAATTCACAGGTAAGAAAGGTTGAGGTAGCGGCTCTGCTGAGGTAAAGTTGTGGTTTGGTCGGCTTCACGGCGCGGCTATGTTTCTAGGGTGTTCATACCCTAGTTCGTGAGCATAGAACGTTGAGGTAGTGGCTCAGAGCCCCAAAGCTGTGTGATGAGCATGTTAATGTCGTGGCTCAGAGAATTACTAGGAAAATCATATTTGATTCACAGTCAGTTGCTTGCGCAACGTCATCATTCATTTTTCACATAGTCATAGTCACATCAGAACAATCATTAACAATAATCTGGATCCAAATCTAAAACTGGGCAGTTGAGATCACTTGGTATTGGTGATACATTGGATTCGTGTTTTTATATTGTAGATCTTCTTATCCATATATCATATCTATTTATTTCCAATGTATACCTGTACTGGTATCATTGTAATCTCTGTTGAAATATTTTAAATACAATATATAGAAGAAGAAGATTTGAAAGGGTTCCCCCACAGTGGGTTTTTCCCTAGTCTTGGACCAATCTTTGTGTCTCATGGTTGTGATATTGTCTTCTCTTTCATTGCATGCATTGTTCTATCTTCAGTTATATTTTATGGTTATTTATATTGTATATATTTGAATACATTGTTAATGAAAATATAATTTGGGCTTAAGTAACTAATACAACATAGAACAACATTTAAAAATTAACATATTAGGGTGGACAGGGCTAGCCAATCTTGAATGACTTGGATCTTAGCTAGATCCACATGCATGCCTTGCTCATCAATGATGTATCCCAATATTGGACCTGCCTCATGCCAAACGTGTGTTTCTCCAAGTTGGCATATAGTTTTTGATGCCACGGGGTTTGAAGGACTTATTAAATGTGTTGCAAGCGCTCTTCCCAACTCTTGCTAAATATGAGGATGTCATCTAGATATAAAAACACGAACAAGTTGGTGAAGGGCCACAAGATGTCATCCATGAGCCTAATAAAAGTTGCAGGGGAATTTTTCAACCCAAAAGGCATGACCAACCTTTCAAAAAGGCCCTCCTTGGATTTGAATGAGGTCTTACATATATTTGTGGGTTCTATTGGAACCTGGTGATATCTAGACTTCAAAAATCAATCTTTTTGAACTACTTGGCCCCCTTGAGATGATTAAGAAGGTCATCAATATGTGGGACTGGATACCTATTCCTAGCATTGTTTTTGTTTATTTCTTGATAATCAATGCAGAGCCTCCATGTTCCATAATTCTTTTGTACAAGCACAATGAGGCTCCCAAAAGGTGAGAAACTTGGTTGGATGTGCCCCTTTTGTAGAAACTCTTAGATAAGTCATTTTATTTATTTCCAAAATGGAGCGATGGTATATCAAACCATTGGGTCAAGGTGTTCTATGTGTCAAATAGATGGAATGTTTGACCTAGTAGTGAAAAGGTACCCCTATGGGTGAGGAGAATATGTCCCTGTATTATTCCACCAGATTATCCACCTGCTTTAACTGCATGAGAGAACCCTTCCCGAGAACCATTAATGTGGCCACTATCTTCCCATTACTTTGAGACTGAATCAGAAAGAAAAAAAAATTCCTGGTCTCAGAGATGATCTTACTATATTGCTTAGCAGAGATCAAAGAGATGGCAGTAGGCGGGGCTACCTCTGGTAACCTGTATAACTTATTTCCAAAATTAATAAGAATATTTCAAAGCCTATAATCATACACAACACAACACTTACACAACTATGGTTGGAATAATAACACATCACAAACTTCGAGAGGAGCAACATCTCAGAGTACCTCATCTATGAAGGGATTGATGTTGTAGGGAAGATGACATTGATAACTGATGCAGAGATCGTATCCTTGGTGGAGCCACTCAATGGTGTATGGTTATGGGTGTGTTATGGTTGGTAGGCCCAATCTCTTAACGACCTCTGCTGAAATGAGGTTCTTTTGGCTCCCACTGTCGATAATGAATTGTAGTAGAGAACCCTTCACCCACATATGTGAGTGGAAGAGACACTTCCCTTCCTTTGGATCTTCAGGTTTAGTATTCTAGACCTTGGTGGTTGCAAAAATGGCACTAGGTCCTGCATCAATAATATGCTTCCTCTTTTCATTCCCCTTGTTAGGTTCTAGCTCAAAATCAGAACATGCATCCAACTCTAAAGCTTTTGGCTCAGCCACTAATGACTACTTGCACGACAATCATTTATGTTGTGAGTAGGGCTCTTTTGGAACTCAAAGCACTTCCCTATGTCCTTCTTCATCTTCACAGTGCCATTATTTTCTTGTTCCTTCAATCTGTTGTCCTGGGTGCTCCACCTTAGCTCGATCCTTTGTTCTGCAATTTGGGGGTGCTCTTGCCTTGATTTTGACTTGCAGATCCAAATTCAAGATTCTTTTGTTTAAATTTTTGTTCAATATTGGTAGCATATGGGTATGTTGCACCAAAAAAGGAGATGTCTAGGAAATCCATTTCTTCCTAAATGTATTTGTACAGATAGATGCAGTACTTGAGCACTAGATGTCAGTCAAAGTCTTTTATACCCAACTTTGTGTGTAGATTATGAAAAATATTTGTGAACTCATGCACATCTTGGTCCCATTGTTGCTTGATCCAGTGGATTAGTATAATTATCAAAATTCAAAGTTCTCAGATTCGCTCAAAACTAGTGCCAAAGCGAATATCTCATCACCTTGAATCCAACGCAACTTGTTTCACTCAAAATCGACATCATATTCTCCCAATATCGCGTTCTAATCGAATTGGGAAACAACTAAATTTTTTGGGAAAATAGTTGCAGGTACACCCAGTCAGCACTTTGTACGTTGACTAGGAATTTGACTAGGTAGGTAATGTGTTTTCATGGACCATTCATAGACCTCATTCCTGCTAGCCAATATTTCCACTAACCCGCCTATGGTGATTCTTATTATACTATGGGAAACAATGAAATTTGAAGTTTAATCATTGAGATGTCAGGGGTGGGGACTGGGGTTAACCCTAGACCCTGGTCCACCCAACCACATTACATGGTGGGAAGATGGGGTCTGGGGTTAACCCCAAACCCAAATATTATTTTTTATCGGCTTTCATATCATGTAATAATGGAACAAACCCAAAGTTTGAGGCCGTATATATTAAATCGGTGGGCAATGTTATATACCACATGCAAACAATATATTAAAAACCTAACCCAAATTTTGGAGTGGATAAGGGTTGGTACTCTGGCGGTTTGAATGGAAGTCGACATGTGAAAAATCAGCGTTGGAAGTTAATGTTTATGGAAAATTTAAACCACAAGTTAAACCATGACAAAAAAAACCTAAAATGGTTTACGTAGAGAACAAGTCACATGGCACATTTTGTGAGGTCGTCAAGTTTTATGTTGGTGGGAACTTCAACCACTGGCAGTTAGGTTCTGCACTAGGAACATACCACGGTCTTCATCAATATATGTTATGGTTAATGTGTATGGGAGAGGAACCCCCCTTGGGTAGGGTTCCCAAAAACCCAAACCACAATGCCATAACTCAACCCACGTGCAACCAGAGTTCAAATAATCAGTGGTTCAAACTAACTGAATCCGTCGGCAGAGAACCTGCCATTTGTCGCATTTTTATTAGGTTTAAGGCCGAACAAGGAAATTTAAGGAGGTAAAAATTTGCACCTGGTGCGTGCGGGAATCTTGCCAGTGTAGGGCGAATTTGTCACTCCACGTGGTCGCAAAAGGTAGAATTTGAACAATTTGTAGGAAAGTGTGAATTGTAGGACAATTAGGAGAAACAACTTCTATGGTGCATAACTCAGTCAGGTTTTTACCTTTTTGAGTGCAGAAAGAGCTCAAATAGGGGGTTTTGACTGTTCTAGAGCCATTGGAGACATTATTTTATCATTCTTAGCACTATAACTTTATGTAAGAACATATTTTTAAGAATAATGAAAGAGGCCCAACATTGGAAGTTGGACCAGGAGATGTAGCCTAGGAGGGGTGAACTCCTTCCTCATTTGTTGTCTTGTTTTTACTGTTATGGTATTGATGTCTTCTTTATTTTCTACAAAACTAAGTTTTAAAGCATGTTAATGTCTTAATTAAATTGACATAAGTGGTTAAAATCCCTAAACATTTCACTTTCAATTTTCACCATAAACTCTCAAGTTTTCATATACATATCAGTTTAGTATCAAAGCTTTGGTTCTTAGTTTTATTTCAGCGTTTAATTTTGTTGCAAGTGTTTCTAATGCTTACAAGGTTGAAGCTCAAAATAGGAGAAGGAAATCGTGTGGTTTCAAGTCCTCAAGTTAGGTCAAGGACAGGGAGAGAACACTTTCCACGATCTCCACCACAAATTTCACCTCAATTTTCAGCAGAAGTTTCACCAGTCATGGCACATGAAGGAGAGCCTGGAAATATGTTAGAGGATGAGAAGGATTTTAGAAAATAATCCTTTGACATGAAAATAATGGTGAAATTTATCTATGAAGAAATAAATACAAGGTTGCAAGGTGAGAGCTCAAATCCTCCAAATGGTGATAAGCCTCAAAGAGGAGGTGGAGGAGATGGGGACAAGCCTCCAAAATGGAATGGAGGGAATTGTGACAAGCCACCTTTAACACCACCCTTGTCTTCACCTCCATCCTCGCCTCCATCATCACAATCATTATATTCTACATCAACCTCTCCACAAACATCTCCACATTCTCCAAAGGGACATGATAAAACTCCATTTTTAAAATTTGTCATAAATTTTGAATTTTATATGTATATTGGAGAGGTAAATTCTGAGAGGTTAGATAATTGGGTTCTTTAGCTTTAAGTGTATTCCAAGATACAAAGGATCAAGGATGATGAGACCAAGATTCATCTTGATTCATTAAGGTTGGAATGTGTAACAATTATTTGGCAGGAAGATATAACTCAATAGGACATGAAGAAAAATTAGTAAGGTTCTATCTTCTTGGAATGATTTTGTTGATGCATTGAGAATACAATTTTATTCATTAGCATACATGCAAAAAGCTATCATGGATTTTCAAAACTTTAGGCAATTAAAGGGTCAAAGTTTTCAAAGTTATACCCAAGAGTTTAGAAGGAGAGCATTGATATTGGGTGTATATTTCTCATCTCAAGATACTTTTCTCAAATAAACTATAGGTTTGCATAGCTACTTGAGATATAAAATTCTCATGTTTAACCCTACAATTTTAGATGAAGTTTGTGTACATGTTGTTGGAAATACTGAGAGGGGGGGTGAATCACTATTTCTTTCAATTAGAGCATTAGTTAATATTAAATTATTATTAGTTTTTGTACAATGATAGCAAAAAACAAGAGGAACACAAACGCGCACAATTTTTAAGGTGGAAACCCACTCCGGGACAAAAACCACCTAATGCTTTTCTAATAATTCTTTAATATTCAACTCCAATTGAAAATAAAGCTCCAACTTCCTAGAATCTAGAAAAGCATTCTTCTCCAGCTCCCATTGGATGGACACTCCAACGCCGGATATTCTTCAGTAGTCAACTGAACGGATGCCCCAACACCCAATGAGCTACAACTCACCCTAGCACCACCCTACCACCTTATAGAAGAATAAAAGAAGAATGGACTCCCGTACCAGGGAAAATGGTCCACTTTACAATGATATAGAATGATGTAGAAGAAGAATATATACTAGACCATAACCCCAACTTTGACACAACAACCTAATGATGATCCTAGACCTCCCAACATGCCTCTTCAACCCTTGGCAGATAGACACTAGTACAATTTTTACAATAATGTATTTACAATGACTTAGTACAATGATACCTTTACAATGATTGTATGTAGTGCTGCCCACTTGAAGACTTCATATGATGAACTTCTTGCTACTGTTATGCACCTTGGTTGCTACTCTTGTCATGCTACCCTCTGCTACACCTTGCTTTGCTTTGTTGCCATAGAAATTCTGGTCCTTTGCAACCCTTGACAACACATGATCTAGATTTGTCTTGCCTTCTAGGAGCTCGATATTGAATCTGGTGTATCTTTCTTATTTCTGATCCTAAATATCTAATTTTCGGTCCTATAGTATTCCTCTGAGTCTTCTTTCCAATGCCATGGGTTTGACCCAATTTGGATTCTTCAAGAGATATTTATACCCAATCTCTCACAATGCCCTAATTAAGGACTGTTTCAGCAAAGCGCACTTGTACGGCATACCACATGTCATTGTTTCTTCATTTGTCTCTAAAATTGATAGAGTGAAAATTAAATAATGTGCGCTATCCACCACTTTTTACATAATTCCAATCCGATACTCAGAGAGAGAGAGTTATGAATAATTTACCAAGTTCACTTCTTTGAGATGAATTTCAGGAGCCTGCAAAAACCCTGACTTCCATAGATCATATCTCCAAAAATATTGCGCACCTTTATCTGAAATTTTTATTGCATCTTCCTCAAGAATTTTTCTTTGCCTCATAAAAATTTCAGCTTCTGAACCTTCGTATAACAAACGTTAGAGTGAAAAATCCACGATGACCTGTTTCAGATCGCCGAATCCCTTACCTAAGGAGGAAATGAGGATCACAATTTAGATACATGCTTAAGTTGAGAGGGGGCTTCAAAAATTGAACGTGGGAGGGATTTTAGGAGCTTAAAAAAATATTAATTATGACTTTTCAATGACCCATGCCCCAACCCTATGGGGTTTTAGCCCACTAACTCAGGGTACAAACTTCAAACATCAATATCTCTCAAACCGTGAAGAATTACATGGCATGCCATATATCAAAGGAAACATATCGACAAGTAGAAACCATCAAATGCATTATTGACCCAGAATATATTAATTTGGTAGGTCAATATTCCCATGCAATATTGGGTTAGCCCCTGGTGCTGCTTGGGTTGACATCAATGACAACCGCTGATCAACAATATCCCACTTTGGCATTGATGGCAACACAAGTACTCCCCCTGCGATCATGACACCTCTTCCTAAAAAATTCTCTCCCCCTTTGGCATCAATGGAAAAGGCTAACTCCCCCTGAAACACAACCATCCTGTGGACCTGTACACACTTCCACTCGCGCTGACACACAACCTTCCTATAGACCTGTACACACTTCCACTCCCCATGACACACAACTGTCCTGCAAACCTGTAATCTACTTCCACTCCCCCTTTATATTCTGAAAAAGGAAAATCTAATGAGAACATGGGATAATCCCAAGCTTCTGGCGAAGATATTCCAATGCTGGCGAATATTTAATATGTGATTCTTTTGGTGCTGCTTGGAATCTTGCTACTTGTCTAATTTCTTGCATAACATCTGGTCAAGAGGTTGTTACATATAGAAGACTACTAATCATAGATCTATACAACTTTTGATCCACATCCTTAGATGAGTCATCTATGCTCAATTTGAAACCTGTTACCATTGGAGTAAGGATGGGTTTGCAATCTTCCATTTTAAATTTCTTGAGAATTTCCTTGATGTACTTGGCTTGACATATAAATATTCCATTCTCTTGCTGTGATATTTGAAGCCCTAAGAAGTGTGTCAGCTCACCAAGTAAAGACATCTTGAAATCACTTTGCACCTTTGTAGCAAACTTCTTACTTAGTCGATCATCATTGCTACCAATTATTGTATCATCCTCTTTAGCTATTAGACATGCTTTGGTTGCTTCATCTATAACATATATGTCATTTGGAGCTCGACTTGTTGTAGCCACAATTTTACCATACACGCCTTTCCTGATTTCGCATTTCGTGGAGTTGAATAGTATTGTGTGTCCTTGATCACACATTTGTCCAACACTGAGCAGATTGTGATTCACGTTTTCAACCAATAGAACATTCTTGGCTGGATCATCTTTGCTTCTGAGAGTGACAGTATCTGATCCTATAACATTTGAAGATCCTTCATTTCCAAAGGACACGGTTTCGTCCTTATTCTCTTTCCGAGATACAAATTTATTTCTATCTCCAGCCATATGTGTTGAGAAAACGCTGTCAACATACCACACATCTTTGTTCTTTTGAGCATTGAAAGCAAGAGAACAATTATCATTCTTCTTCTTCTTCCATGTTCGTTCGTTATGTGGCTTCGAAGATTCTTCTAGAGGATTTTCAAGTCTGCAGTCTTTGGCTATGTGTCCAAAGTTTCGACATTTGTAACATTCAATATTATTTATTAAATGTTCAAATCTATTGATGTTTCGCTGAGTCCTGGGAGGTTCATATTTGAAAGATCTCCTAGAATTGTATTCGTTCCTAGGGTATGTACAACATTCTACAACTTTATGACCAAATTTTCCACATGAATAACAGTAGCCATAAAAAATATGTTGGTACCTGGATGGGAATTTTCGTCAATGAATTGTCTTCCAAGTCTGTTCTTGTGAATCTTGTCCAATGAAGTCTACATGCATGTCAGATCTCATAGGTTCATTGTATTTTGTTGTAGAAGGCCCTGCTTCTTCTTCTTTGTAACCGATGCCATTTTTTTCGTTGTAATATCGTTGAATGTTGATGAGTTCTTCCAATGCCCTTGAGCTGTTGGCATAGTTTTGGATAGTTTTTCCTTTCTTCACTTCCTCACACAGCGAGACTACTTCGGCTTCTAATTCTTCCCTTTCTTGGTTGCTTTCTTCCAACTTCTTTTGAAGTGAATCTTCAATGCATTTGTGTTCTTCAACTTCAATTTTGATACCTTGAACTTTTTCTTCAAGATTTTTGGAATGGATCTTCTCCACCTTGAGATCTTTTATAAGCTTGATTGCCTCCTCATAAAATTATTCTATGGTCCATCCTTCTTCTTCGTTGTTGGATACCTCTTGTTTATAGTGCTTGGGTTTATTTTTCTTGTCCATAAACAATAATCTCTCATTGGCTTCTTCTTCACTGTCATTGTCTTCATCGGATGATGAGCTATCTTCTTTAGAGAGAAAGTTCCTTTTGGATCCTTGCTTGTTGAATTTCTTAAAGCCTTTCTTTCCTTTTGAGTTGCCATTACTTCTATTTGGACATTTTGATGAAAAATTCCCAACCTCATTACAACTGAAAAATATCAATGGAAGTTTACCTTTGAATTGTCCCTTACCAATTTTTAGTTTTCTTGTGAAGTAAGCATATTGTTCATTTGAAAGACCTTCTTCATCATCTCCATTTTCTTCACACTTGCAAGTGCATGTCTTTTCAATTGAAGGTTTTTTATCCTTATTGGTTTTCTTAGATGCAACGAATGCAGTTTCTAGATGTGAAGTACCCTCTTCTTCATCAAGTCTCATTTCATATGCTATGAGAACTCCATGTGATTCTTCATTGCTGAGTTTGTCCAGATTTGCACTATATTCTAAGACCGATACCTTTGGGTTGAATCTCCTTGGTAATCTTCTAAGAATATTTTGTATAATAGTCTTCTCATCAACTGGCTCTCCCAATCCTTCCAGAGTATTGGTTATTTCATCAACATATTGGAAGTATGCAGCAATGTTGCAATATTCTTTCATTCTGAGTTGCTCAAATTTTTCTCTATAGATTTGAAGCTTTGCTTCTTTGACATTTGAGTCACCTACATATATATTCTCAAGCTTGTCCCATACATTTTTGGTAGTTTTATAACCCAAAACCATATGATAAGTAGATTCAATAAGTCCACTGATAATAATATTCTTTTCTTTTGCATCATTTACCAAATTCTTCTTACCTTGTTCATCTGCGGTTGATGTAAATCCATTTTGAACAGTGTCCCATAATTCGTAACCTTGCACCAAGAGATAGACCTCCATTCTTCCTTTCCAAAGTGCATAATTATTTTCAAGTACACCATTCTTGGTATGCACCATGACCTCCTTCCAGCTGTTAAACTACTATTGAAGGAACCAAGGTCTGAAACCAATTGTTGGAAATAATGAGAGGGGGGGGTGAATCAGTATTTCTTTCAATTAGAGCATTAGTTAATCTTCAATTATTATCAGTGTTTGTACAATGATAGTATAAAACAAGAGGAACACAAACGCGCACAGTTTTTAAGGTGGAAACCCACTCCGGGACAAAAACCACCTAATTCTTTTCTAATAGTTCTTTAATATTCAACTCCAATTGAAAATAAAGCTCTAACTTCCTAGAATCTAGAAAAGAATTCTTCTCCAGCTCCCACTGGATGGATGCTCCAATGCCTGAGATTCTTCAGTAGTCAACTGAACGGATGCCCCAACACCCAATGACCTACAACTCACCCTAGCACACCCTACCACCCTATAGAAGAAAAAAAGAAGAATGGACTCCCGTAACAGGGAAAATGGTCCACTTTACAATGATATAGAATGATGTAGAAGAAGAATATATACTAGACCATAACCCCAACTTTGACACAACCACCTAATGATTATCCTAGACCTCCCAACACTGCCTCTTCAACCCTGCGGATAGACACTGGTACAATTTTTACAATAATGTATTTACAATGACTTAGTACAATGATACCTTTACAATGATTGTATGCAGTGCTGCCCACTTGAAGACTTCATATGATGAACTTCTTACTACTGTTATGCACCTTGGTTTCTACTCTTGTCATGCTACCCTTTGTTGCACCTTTCTTTGCTTTGTTTCCATAGAAAGTCTGGTCCTTTGCAACCCTTGACAACACATGATCTAGCTTTTTCTTGCCTTCTAGGAGCTTGATATTGAATCCGGTGTATTTATGTTATTTTAGATCCTCGATATCTGATTTTCGGTCCTGTAGTAATCCTTTGAGTCTTATTTCCAATGCCATAGGTCTGACCTGATTTGGATTCTTCAAGAGAGAGTTATACCCAATCTCTCACAATTCCCTAATTAAGGACTGTTTCAACAAAGTGCACTTGTACGGCATGCCACGTGTCACTTTTTCTTCGTTTTTCTCTGAAATTGATAGAGAAAAAAGTACAGAATGTGAAATATCCGCCACTTTTTACAGAATTCCAATCCGATACTCAGAGAGAAGTGCATACTTAGATTTAAAATCACTACAAAATTTCTTGATGAGGTTGAACTTTGTGTAGTTCTGCTTTATATTTGTGGTATTGTTTTGGGAAACCCATATATTTATGATAGGAGATCCATTTTTCATCGCCATGAGAAAAAATATCATTTATTCAATAATGGGACTGAGTACATTGTTAGAGAACATAGCAATAAAATTAGTTTGTCTCTTATGAATGTTGACAACTGAAGAGAATTGTTAATGCTAGTCATAAATTTGCATTGTTAATGTTCAAGCACAATAATGTTGAGAATGAACCTTTCAAGGAAATGAATCAAGCTTGAAATCTTATTTCATTGAGGTTTATAATTCATGTGATAAGATGTTTCAGCAATCGAACGTGTTTCCTCCTATAATAGGTAAACAACATGAAGTGAATTTTCAGCAAGATGTATCATTGTTGAACATTTGTGTGATGCCAAAGTTAAAGAATGTTGGGGTCAAAGAGAAAATGAAAAAGAAATTTGAAAAAGAGGATATTGGTTTCAAAAATATTCTTGTAGGTTTCATAATGTTTTGGATTTAGAAAATTATGGTGCATGGCTATGGTGATCAAATTTGATAAAGGGTCGAGCGAAGTGCAAGGGTAGACATGTTAAGCATCATCATGACGACAGTGTTTAAGGTGAGAAGAATTTGAAATTGCATAATTTTCCTTTCATTTAATACCTAGGAGGGAATGTGCATATTACTTCAAAGTAAGTTTTATTTTCTGCATATTCTGGGAAATTGCAACAAGATTTCATTGTTGATGACAAGATAAGGACTCCAAAATCGAGGAAAGTGATGTACTTTCATGAAAAGCTCACATCGAAAAATTCAAGCAAAGTTTAGTCGATTGAGACAAGAAGGGTGAGGCAGTTATACCCTCATCTATTTATTGACTTATAAAGATATTTTGGAGGTCAAAAATATTCCATTAGGGAGGAATGATATGGTGGATCAGTTTAATGTTGAAAATTCAGAGTTCTCATATTGGCGCGAAACTAGTGCCAAAGTGAAGATTTCATCACCCTGAATCCAATGAAACTCATTTCACTCAAATATGACATTGTATGCTCTCGATATAGCATTCTGATCGATTTGGGAAAAAACTAAATTTTTGGGGAGAAAGATTGTAGGTAGACCCATTCTGCAGTCTGTACACTGAATGGGAATTTTACTGAGAAGGTGATGTGTTTTCATGGACCAATCATTGAATACCACTTGTATCATTTTGATTGGTCAAAATTTGGTGTGTTTTTATTGGTTAATGGGTTTTGTTTTGGCCCAATGAGGGAGATCCATGTGGGCCAATCGGTGGCAAAAACGTGGCCTCTTCCTAGCCATGTAAAATTTTGTGGGAGGTAGAATTTTCTCCATAGGGTTCTAACACTAGACCTCATTCTTGCTAGCCAAGCCCACCATCAACTCACCTATGGTGATTCTTATTATACTATGTCTTACAGAGTAATTTGTCACCATCCCTGCAATCCCAATCTCGCCCATTGGAGGGTCATTTATATGACCAATAAGCAGTTTCATGCCTTCAAAATACCATCATTGCATCCCTTTCCATGAGGACAACATTCCTTCTGTTGATCATTTCCTGAGAAGACCCCTAAAAACACATGTTTTTTCCTTGGCGCTAGTAGCCCATTATGTCCTCGCACCAATGAGGAAAATTAACACTGAGCCCGTGCCAGTTGGCGCTCTATCCTAGTTAAGCACCCGCGCCAATCTTCTTATGGAAAGTTTTTAAAAAAAAGAGGCGAAGTTTCGATTACAACAACTTCATGGATGAGTCATGAGGATTGGTTTCGACTGGATAACCATGGCCTTCCTCCTTTGGCCTCTTGTTTCCACCTTATGGGGAACCTCCCAAGGGATAAGGCCTCCCTTACACTATTGTAGGGACCCCAACCTCCTCCTCTCCTCTATAAATATAGCCTTCATCCATTGATGAAGGGGCTGAATGGCTGAATGGTTGAATGACTGAAGGGTTGAATGGTTGAGTCTCCAAGAGCCTTCATAGCCTAAAGAATGCTACAAGAGCCTTGATAGTCCTCATAGAGCTAAATCAGTAGCAAGGATATTATTTTCAAGATAACCGAAGAGAGAGGCTTGTCCTATTCCTGACGAGCTTTACCGAGACGTATTCCGCTATCGACCCGCCGAAGGAAGATTCAGCGTTAGAGCCAGGTTGTATCTTTATTTGTATTAATTAATGATAAGTGACTTTGGTTATGGTTCCACTCGTATTGTTCATTGTGATCATGAGTTGTGTCTTCTCTGATTGATACATAATTGCATATGTTGGGTTTACGCTTGTGTGTTTGTTGTATTTCTTGTGTGTGCAGGTGTTCGATCGCGACAAGTGGGAGAATTGTGATCTGCTGGAGCAAGGAAATGGGAGCGTTATCTTCTCTACAAACAACAGCGTTGGACCAATGGCAGATTCTTTGCATTCGACTTAAGTTTTTCACTATTGACCTTCGATCAAGTGATTCTATGGGTGTTCGATGCCAGCTCACTGATTCACATGCCGTAGATTGTACCTATAGTACCTTGAGGACCATTGTCACTATTGGTGGTACCTCTCGCATCTATTAATAGCTTTCATCATTGGCTAGTAATCAGATGATGTTCTTGCATGTTCGACTTCAGCTCACATATTCACATGCTTGAACTTGTACTCTGTTCAGGTCGAAATGGAGCGCAAGACCCTGGATTTTGTCTATTAGAATCTAGGCTGTGATTTTGTGGATTATTATGATTGGTTACATGAATCACTAATTGGATGGCTGTGATCATACCTGAGTCTATTTATTAATCCTTACTAGATGGCTGCTTCCATGCCTTGGATCTTGATTATTGTATACTCTGTTATGGATGGTTGTGCCCATACCACATATATCATGTATTTGAGATATTAGTTGTACTTTTCTATGCAGGTTTTTTGATGGCAGTTTTTTCAGTTGGACACGTTCTTGTAAAGAATTTCACCCCTCTCTCTCTTTCGGGCCTCATGCTTTAGGGGGCATCTGTTACACAGTAATTTGTCACTGTCCCTGCAATCCCCATCTCGCCCATTGGAGGGTCATTTCTATGACCAATAAGCAGTGTCATGCCTTGCAAATGCCATCATTTCATCCCTTTCCATGAGGAAAACATTCCTTATGTTGATCATTTCCTGAGCAGACCCCTAAAAACACCTGTTTTTTCCTTGGCGCTAGTAGGCCGTTATGTCCTCGCGCCAATGAGGAAAATTAACACTGAGCCTGCACCAGCTGGTGCTCTGTCCCACTTAAGCACCCGTGCCAATCTTCTTATGGAATTTTTTTTTTAAAAAGAGGCGAAGTTTCGATTACAACAACTTCGTGGATGAGTCCTGACGAGTGGTTTCGACTGAATAACCATGGCCTTCCTCCTTTGGCCTCTTGTTTCCACCTTATGGGGAACCTCCCAAGGGATAAGGCCTCCCTTCCACTATTTTAGGGATCCCAACCTCCTCCTCTCCTCTATAAATATAGCCTTCATCCATTGATGAAGGGGCTGAATGGCTGAATGGCTGAAGGGCTGAATGGTTGAGTCTCCAAGAGCCTTCATAGCCTAAAGAATGCTGCAAGAGCCTTGATAGTCCTCATATATCCAAATCAGTAGCAAGAAGATTGACGACCGGAGAGAGAGGCTTGTCCCCATTCCCGACAAGCTTTATCGAGACGTATTCTGCTGTCGACCTGCCGAAGGAAGATTCAGCGTCAGAGCCAGGTTGTATTTTCCTTTGTATTAATTAATGATAAGTGACTTTGGTTATGGTTCCACTCGTATTGTTCATTATGATCATGAGTTGTGTCTTCTCTAACTGATACATAATTGCATATATTGGGTTTTACGCTTGTGTGTTCTTCATGTTTCTTGTATGTGCAGGTGTTTGACCATGACAAGCGGGAGAATTGTGATCTGCCAGCGCAAGGAAATGGGAGCACTATCTTCTCTACGAACAACAGCATTGGACTTAAGGTAGGACTTCTTCGCAATTTGGTCTATTTCAATTAGGAACTTGCACCTTAGCATGATAAGATTGTTGCTAGACTCGATCTAGGCTAGTAGGGATCACCTCTGTCCAGAGAGGGGGTTTTCCTCTACAAAAAATTGGTGAATCTGATGGGGAGACATTGATTTGGGGTATTGTCTTGTCTTTTCGGTCGACTCTTGACTTTGCTTTCTTGATCAGCTCTTTTGGTTTTCTTTTTTCTATTGTAAAACCTCTGTTCAGCCCCAGAGGATCAGATCTGACCTCTGCTTTTCTTATTTTTTCATCTTTTCATGGTTGGCTTGATTGGCGTGGTTTCCACTCTGACAGTCGAGCCAATTGGCACAGGTTGCCAGTTCATCACTCGCGCCATCCCCTGTCTGGTGCGGATTATAGCCAGACAGTCGTACCATCTCCTATAGGTGATAGGGTTTTCCCTTGTTCGGAAGTTTCTTTTGGTCAGTACTTTGCTTTTGGGTTTGTTTTAGATTTTTCTTGAAGTGGTGAGTCTGGTCTTGGTTGGGATAAATTCTTTGTTTTTTCATTTTCAGGCATTGACGCTTGTTGTCAGTTAGCAACCAGCGCCAATTTTCCATTGGCGCTAGTTGTCAGTGAGCAAGTCGCTCCAGTTGGCACTAGTTGTTAGTGACAAAGTCGTGCCAATTTCAGGGTGTGTGAAAATTTGAGACCTTTTCCCTAAATCCTTCACCAGTGTGTCTTTCCCTTCCACTCTTTCCTCTGTATGAGCATAGATTACATTTCTCATTGTTTGGAATGTCTTCTCTCCATGATTTCTTGATGTAAAAGGGAATGAATGCCTCGTTTTGATCTCGTGCTTTGGAAGTCCTCTTTGTGTTTGACCTCATATGTCTTTTCACCTTTTGAGGAATTTCATTACAAAGTGTTTTGAAACAACGATTGCATTCTTGGTGTTTGTTTGCATCCCTTTTTCCTTCGTCCTTCATTAAGGAGATTTGCGTTCATTTATTTTTCGTCTCATAGTTTGCTTTTCGTTAAAATGCATTAGATCACATTGCATTGAAAATTATTTTTGAGATTTATCATTGAACTTAGATCACATTGTTTAATGATTGAAAGCTAAAAGTCGCTTTGAGTGCATTCTATTTCATTAAAAGCATGCATTAAGTAGATTCTCATTTCATCGAAAAATGCATTGAGTGCATTCTTATCATTTGAAAAGAAAAGGAAATTGTGCATAAATTACAATTGCATGGTTTTCAAAAGGAGCATTTTGCATAGATTACATTGCATTATTTGCATCATTGAATGTTTGAAATTACTTTTGGATAGTGAAAGTCATCTAGTTTGGAAAAAGTTTCGTTTTTAGTGTTGTTGTTTGTTGCATCATTGTTTGAAGCTCTTCCCTTAACTAGATAGCATTCATCGAATTGAAAATTTTTCTTTTCTCATATAGCTGCATATAGGAGATTGTCAAATGACATACGGTAGGGCCTTGAAACTGAGACATAATTGAAGATCAACCTTAAAATTTATTCAATTAACCTAAGGAAGCATTGAAACATTAACGAAACATTTAGAGGTCTAGGTTAGAGACGTGTTCTGGTGTCATTAAACCTAGTAGTTGTCGTTTGCCTCTTGGCTTTAGACAGCACTAGTACAGACTTGTGCTCCCCATACCGTCGCGTATATAAAGGGAGGCCCCACTAGGTTGCTATCCTTTATCCATAGGAAGCCGAGTCTGCTGCCCTATACCCGTGATACACTAGACACAACATTCGGGGAGATTTCCTACACGTACGTCAAGCCCTTGGTTGATTTCTCTTTCATTTTGAAACCAAGGTGTATATTGCAGTTCACGGTTATTTGGTACACCCTTTGCCTAAATTACTAGAGTATTCATTTCGATCTTTTCTGACTCATTAAATTTTAAAATATCATCAAGCACTTGTCCTTTCACGCTTGTTTCAAAACTGAAAGTGATAGAGTCACCTTTTTCCTATTTCTCGACTCTTAAAAGAAGAAACAGCAAAGTTTTGTTTTAATGTTTTAAAAAATTAACTTCCCACGAAATATTTCTGGTTAAATTTAGTTCCCTTAGGGTGTTGTTCTAAAGTTATTTCTAATGGAAACTTTTCCAGAGTTCACCAACCAAGGAATCCCCTCCGAAGGGAATCGTAGTCCTTTTCCTCCTTTTGGAAATGTTGGTGCTCCTTATATGGCAACGTTGTCCCTTCCTGGGTTAACTGTTGGGTTGCTTGTTTGGTTGTTTTCAACCTCTGTGGTCCCGAATGTCTGGCTATTGTTCAATCAGTTCCTCCGCCTGAACAATATCATGTTGATTCCAAGGTGGACCTCTCCCCTTCTTCACCTGTTTCTGTGTCCTCCTCTTCTACTTCACCTGGTGAAAGTCTGGATTTGAGTAGCTAGGTGGCTAAGAAAAACAAGAAGAAGACAAAGAAGAAGAAGTCTGATAAGAGAGAGGCTAAGGCTGTAGCTACTGCTTCCGAAACATCTCCTCTTGATAAACCTTCCAACCCTCCGTGGAAATTCAAGTTCCCTTACATGTTGTGCACGGGAGACCATCTTCTTCGAGACTATCCTTGCATTCCCAAGGTGCTCGAAGTATGGTCCAACGGTCATCCACCGTTGCCTTTGGCTTCTGGGAGTCATGTTGGGGGCACATCTCTGACTAGTACTGGTAAGGCTCCTAAGAAGCAGGGTAATATTACCAATCCCTATAAGTTGTGTGAAGGGCATCATCCCATTCACCTTTTTCCGTATATGGATGAAGCCAAGAGAGTTTTTGACAACTCGAATGTTTCTACACCATGCCTTCTGGCTAGTTACAAACATCTTTCTTTGAGTCCTCCACCAGCTGATGCCACGATTGGTCAAGAGTCATCCTTGGTCAATCCCGCTCCTCCAGAAATTCAAATTCAAGAATCCGTCCCTAACCAACCATTTTTCATTGGATCTGTTGATCTGGCCCCGTCTGTGGTGCACCAGCTCTTTTCCATTGAGATTGGATCTCACACCCCTCAGGTTCTTCTTGTTTCTTTAGATTCTTCAGACTTGGAGAAATATTCTCCTGTCCCTATACCTCAACAATTTTCTCCTCCACCTCCTGTGATGGAGGTCCCGGAGGATGCTCCTCCCGCCTTCGAGATGGAGGTCATGGCGGATGCTCCTTCTCCTTCCGTAACACTAGGGGAAGACCATCTTGGTTCAATGGTAACCCCTCCAAGTAGTTTAGTCGTTTCCTTTGATTGGAATCGATTTGTGGGATACTGCCTTCCATCTTATGTGCCTTTCGAGATAACGGTACAGGCCTTTGGTCTGGTAGTACCCAGCACCATTATAGACGAAGGTGCATCTGTTAGCATTTTATCCTCCATTACTTGGCAAGCTTTCGGTTCACCGCCGCTTTCACCTGTTACGCAGAATCTGTTGCCATTTAATAGAAGAACTAGTCAACCGTTAGAGATCCTTCCAAGGTTACCTGTTACTTTGGGAGGTAAAACCATCCATATGGACATGATGGTTGTTCCAAGCCCCTTGGATTTCAATATTCTTTTGGGGAGCGATTACACCTATGTCATGGGAGCGCTTGTCTCCTCCCTTATTCGTGTGGTCTGTTTTCCACATGAAGGACAGATTATGACCATTGATCAGCTTTCGTTCTTTAGTCCTAATGTGGCAACTGGCCTGCCATCATCCCTTCCTGGTTTTTATCCACCTGTTGTATCTGCCCCACCGCAGGTCAACTATGTGGCTACCTACCCCTTGCCTGTACGCAGTAATAGTGTCGTTGTGCATCAGGTGTTAGGGGCATTGGGTCCTGACTTCCAGGATGTTTTCCTTCCATTGGGAGTGGAACTCTTGGAAGCAATGACTTCTTATTCATCATGTTGAGTTTTCGTTGGAGCAGAGTTCATTTTCTTGTGTCAAGCTCCTTAAAAAATGAAACAAGCTTGTCGGAGCATAGTTCGTTTTCTTGTGTCAAGCTCGTTAAAAAATGAAACAAGATGTTCTGCAGCAGGGTTTTTTTTTTTTCCTTGTGTCAGGCTCCTTAAAAAATGAAACAAGCTAGTCGGAGCATGGTTCATCTTCTTGTATCAAGCTCCTTAAAAAATTAAACAAGGTCGACAGAGCATAGTTCCTTGTCTTGTGTCAAGCTCCTTAAAAAATTAAACAAGGGTTTCTGAGGATAGTTCTTTTAATGTGTCAACCTCGTTAAAACAATGAAACACATTCCCGTTCAATTTGAGTCTTTGATAAGATCTCGTAAAATTCCAGTCGAGTCTTTCTCTTGATCTCGTAAATTGAACCTTCACTCCATCTTCCTTTCATATGGACTGAAGCTTGGGGGGCATCCACCTCGAATTGATTCACCATGCTGGGGGGCATGCTTACTTTTTCAAGCATAGTTTGTTTCTGTTTCAAGCTTGTGTAAAAATGAAACCGATTTCAAGCATAGTTTATCTTTGTTTCAAGCTTGGGTAAAAATGAAACCAACTTCAAGCAGAGTTTTATGATTTCAAGCTTGTGTAAAAATGAAACCTTTCCCATTTTACCTCTTGTGATTTCCATTTTATCAGCCTGTTTTTGCCAGATGAGCCTTGGTTTTCTCACTCCGTCGTCACTATCTTCTTGGCCGATCATGTTGAAGATTGCAACAAGAAATAGTGAAGGAGGCATCCTGAAACATCTTTCATGATCCTAGTTGGAAAGTGATCACCTAAACTAGGTGGGCCCCACACAGGTGATTTTTGTCGCAAAGTCTATTTTTAGACTATGTCTATTTTTAGACATATGGATCATGGTCTATGAGTTGCAAGATGCTATTTATGGATTATTGGTCGAGTTGGTAAAAATAGATGGACCTCTATTTTTATACATTGGGCGGTTTCTATTTTTAGACTGCCGGGCTAAAAATAGAACAGTCAAATATTATTAACCCTTAATAATATTTAGACTATAAACATTATCTTATCCTCTTGGAGCACTTCAGTTCGAGCTACAGATGTGGCACATGTAGCTGGCAAAAGGAAATTCTAATTTCCTATGGGTTATTTGAGCTATTGCATGGTTGACTTCAGTTAGAACTCATGTGGCAGAGTTTGGTGGATTTGATGAGACAGTTGGTGGAGTTGTGTTCGGTTT
Source organism: Pinus albicaulis (assembly GCA_034641835.2). NCBI lineage: Eukaryota > Viridiplantae > Streptophyta > Pinopsida > Pinales > Pinaceae > Pinus > Pinus albicaulis. The sequence continues at coordinate 57,043,730 of MU968359.1, read as the reverse complement.
AACTTAGTTGAACTAGTTGTATTTAGTCGAACTGATAAATACACTAGTGATGAGTGGTGTGAATTAATTATTAATTAATTCACTAATTATTAACTCATAAATCAACTAAAGAATACATCAGTTAACTACAATGCATGGACAATTCAGTGGAGACCAGTGTTAGAGGTGGGTGAAAGGGTGAGTCTACTATCAGTTGTGACTATAACTGTGCATGAGATTTGCACACACATTGATTGAGATTGCCAATGAGGATTGCGCAGTACAAGCCAAGGGGATTTGAACTTGGATCTCATTCATTCTCATCTTGGATTGCGCAGTAGAGGCAGGCAGACAGTGGAGGAGATTTGAACCTGTGACTTGTTCAGATCTGAGCTAGTTTGTGTGTAACTATTGGAGATAGTACTGAGTACTTGTGAGGAGTATTGTACTATGATTGTTACATGTTCTCTATCATTATAATATACATATATTTGGGGGTTTTCAGCTATTGCTTTCCCCATTACATCCTGTGTTGATATGTGTGCTTGATTATGTTTTAATGAGCGCATGCGACTGCTTTCTATTTCCGCATATTGATGATCAATTGTAGAAGAGGTTATGTATTATGCATGAAGCTTAAATAGTGTGTAATCAGGATAATCTTGGTGAATAACTCAGCAAATTATTCAAATTTCTACAGATCATATGCCTTCACTTGGTTTTTTTACCGATTCCCGAGGAACCACTGCGATGAGTGGTCTTGTTAGCCAGCCTCTTGACTTTTATCATTTTTTGAGCAATTCCACCATTTCCGGAACCAGTTGCTACCATTTATACCACGAGTTTCTTCAGGAGGAGTCAACTTCCAGCTCTTTTCTGACTCTTAAAAATTTAAAATATTGCCCAGTCGCTTGTCATTTTGATCTCGTTAAAGTGGTTACAAAACAACATCTACCCAGTATACGTTTACCCCTTTTTCGGGCTGGGATAGATTATTTACGAAAAAGGAATACCCTAGCCTATCGCGACTAGGAGGCTTTCTCAGACATAGTTTTTTACCTTTTCATATTTGAGGAACTATTTACGAAAAGGGATTGTTGGAGTTTACTTTTACACTATATTTTCAAACTCTCTAAAGATGAAAAGACGTCGAGTTCTTCCTTTGTCAAACTTGTTAAATCCTTATGACATTGGATTCAGTCGTAATGACGATATTTGAGTTTCTCCTTATTAGGGCTCGTTAAATGTACTAGGATGGATTCGTCCAAAGGACGAACTTATATGACAAGCATATGGTATCCTCTTCAAGCTTGTATAAAAATAAAGAGGTACTCGCCAGAAATGGTGGGGGGAAAATGGAACCAGTATCATTGTCGTGTTGGCAGTATGTCGCTCTTGAACATGGTACTTGTATGCATTCGTGTTGGGTTGGGGACATCTCATCTCATTCTTTGTTTGCTTCCGTGGGTTTGGGTTATCCATTTTTCCCTCTCATCTGCTCTCTGCCTCGTCACCATGACCTCTGATCTTTTGATGTCAAATACTACCAAATCCACTGTCGTGCCGCCAATATGTTCAAGAGAAGTTGACCTCTTCAAAGTTTCAACCCTCCTCTGATTCTCATCTGATCCTGATTCACAAAACATTATGTTCCTCTGGCTCATTTCGATGATGTGGAAAACACTATGGCCCACCTTTGATCAAGGTCACTTCTTGTCGACTTCAGCTCATTATCCAGAAAGTTGATCTAGAGACTCCCTTTTGGTACCTTGGATCCTACATGCCTCAATGGCAGGTTCTTCGCATTCGACGCAAGGTTTTCACTATTGACCTTCGATCGAGTGATTCTACAGGTGTTCGATGCCAACTCACTAATTCACATGCCGTAGATTGTACCTATAGTACCTTGAGGACCATTGTCACTATTGGTGGTACCTCTCGCGTCTGTTAATAGCTTTCATCATTGGCTGGTAATTAGATGATGTTCTTGAATGTTCGACTTCAGCTCACATATTCACATACTTGAACTTGTACTCTGTTCGGGTAGAAATGGAGCGCAAGACCCTGGATTTTGTCTATTAGAATCCAGGCTGCAATTTTGTGGATTATTATGATTGGTTACATGACTCACTGATTGGATGGCTGCGACCATACCTGAGTCTATTTATTAATCCTTACTAGATGGCTGCGTCCATGCCATGGATCTTGATTATTGTATACTCTATTATGGATGGATGCACCCATACCACATATATCATGTATTTGAGATATCAGTTGTACTTTTCTACACAGGTTTTCCAACAACAGTGTTTTCAGTTGGACACGTTCTCGTAAAGAATTTCACCCCTTTCTCTCTTTCAGGCCTCATGCTTTAGGGGGCATCTGTTACACAGTAATTTTTCACCGTCCCTGAAATCCCCATCTCACCCATTGGAGGGTCATTTCTGTGACCAATAAGCAATGTCATGCCTTGCAAATACCATCATTGCATCCCTTTCCATTAGGACAACATTCCTTCTGTTGATCATTTCCTGAGCAGACCCCTAAAAACACCTGTTTTTTCCTTGGCACTAGTAGCCCGTTATGTCCTCGTGCCAATAAGGAAACTTAACACTGAGCCCACGCTAGTTGGCGCTCTATCCCAGTTAAGCACCCGCGCCAATATTCTTATGGAATTTTTTTTTTAAAAATAGGCAATTTTTTTATTAAAACAACTTCGTGGATGAGTCATGAGGAGTGGTTTCGACTGAATAACCATGGCCTTCGTCCTTTGGCCTCTTATTTCCACCTTATGGGGAACCTCCTAAGGGATAAGGCCTCCCTTCCACTATTTTAGGGATCCCAGCCTCCTCCTCTCCTCTATAAATATAGCCTTCATCCATTGATGAAGGGGATGAATGGCTGAATGGCTGAAGGGCTTAATGGTTGAGTCTCCAAGAGCCTTCATAGCCTAAAGAATGTTGCAAGAGCCTTGATATTCCTCATAGATACAAATAAGTAGCAAGGAGATTATTTTCAAGACAACCGAAGAGAGAGGCTTGTCCCATTCCCGATGAGCTTTACCGAGACGTATTCTGCTGTCGACCCATCGAAGGAAGATTCAGCGTCAGAGCCAGGTTGTATCTTTCTTTGTATTAATTAATGATAAGTGACTTTGGTTATGGTTCCACTCATATTTTTCATTGTGATCATGAGTTGTGTCTTCTCTGACTGATACAAAATTTCATATATTGGGTTTACGCTTATGTGTTCATTGTATTTGTTATGTGTGCAGGTGTTCGATCGCGACAAGTGGGAGAATTGTGATCTGCTGGAGTAAGGAAACGGGAGTGCTATCTTCTCTACGAACAACAGCGTTGGACTTAAGGTAGGCCTTCTTCGCAATTTGATCTATTGCAATTAGGAACTTGCACCTTAGCGTGATATGATTGTTTCTAGACTCGATCTGGGTCAGTAGGGATCGCCTCTGTCCGGAGAGGGGATTTACCTCTACAACAATGTGAGAAACAATTCTATTTCAAGTTTAAGCATTTATATTTTTGGGTGGGGACCGAGGTTAACCCTAGGTCCAACCAACCACATTACGTGGCAGGAAAAAAGGGTTTGGGGTTATTCCTGACCCCAAATATTATGTTGTATCAGTGTTCAGGCCATGTAATAAAGGAAAAAATCCAAAGTTCGAGATAGTATATATTAAACTGGTGGGAAATGTGATATACCACAACGAAAACCATATATTAAAAACCTAACCCAAATTTTTGAGTGGATAAGAGTTGGTACTCGAGTGGTTTGAATGGTGTTTGACATGTGAAAAGTTGATGTTGAAAGTTAATGTTTATGGTGAGTTGAAATTTCAAGTTAAACCACGGTAAACAAAACCTCCAGTAGTTTACAAAAATAATAGGTCACATGGCATGGTTTGGGAGGCAGTCAGTTTTATGTTGGTGGGAATTTCAACCACTGACAGTTAGGTTCTGCACTAGCACATGCCACGTTATTCAACAATTTATGTTATGGTTAATGTGTATGGGAGCGGAACCTGCCTTGGGAAGGATTCCCACAAACCCAAACCATAATGCCAAAACTCAACCCACATGTAATCTAAGTATAAACAATCGACAGTTCAAAATAACTGAATCCACCAGCGGATGAACTTCCATTTGTCGCATTTTTTTCTAATTTAAGGCCTATCGAGGCAATTTAAGGAGGTGACAATTTTCACCCGGTGTAGTGGGAATCATGCTAGCGCAGGGCAAATTTGTCATTTCATGTGGCTGGAAAAGGAATAATTTGTAGGAAAGTGTGAATTTTAGGACAGTTAGCAGAAAAAACATCTATGGAGCACAACTCAGTAATGTTTTTACCTTTTTGAGTGTAGAAAGAGCCCAACTATGTTTTTTAACTATTATAGATCCTCTCGGGACATTATTTTAGCTTTATGAGCATTGTAAATTGATATAAACACATATTTTTGAGCATAATGAAAGAGGCCCAACATTGGAAGTTGGACCAGGAGATGTAGCCCAGGAGGGATGAACTCCTTCATCATTTATTGTCTTGTGTATATTGTTATGGTATTGATGTCTTCTTTATTTTCATTAAAGCTTAGTTTTAAAGCATTTTAAGGTGTTAATGAAATTTCCATAAGTGGTTAAAAACCATAAACATTTCACTTTCAATTTACACCATAAACTCTCAAGTTTTCATACACATATCTTTGTCGTAGTATGTTCCATTGTATGTACTTATCCTCATATATCCCAATAGGGTAATATTGTTCCTTGACAACATCCCATAGTTTCAATAGGGTGTGGCTATAAATATAGAGGGTTCCTCAATCGTTTTCTCACGGTAATTTTCCTACAAGTTCTTGACATGGGGGGCCGCCTTAAGAAGTGTAAAAGTAACATTTTCCCTATTAGAGAAACTATGGACCAAGAAATAACCTTCTAGTAGACTCAACCATTTATCTACATCATCTACATCTATTTGACCTTTTGATATAGGTGTTAGCACAAGGAATCACTCCTTGATTGCAAAAGGAGTAAGCCTTACACATCGTAGTTCATTTCAAATTTTAAAGAGTTTTTGAGTGGTGGGATGGCTTCTCAAAGAGTTTTAAATGGTTTTTTATATTCTTTCAGACTTTCATGCATTTTTCAAGATATAGCAGGTATAAATTGTATGGGTAAATTGATAGTATAGGGGGAAGAGTGTAACAAATGAAAGGAGATGGATAGTTGGTACCTATTCTAGGAAATATTCATATCCTAAATCAATCACAAAACTATAATGATGGATCTTTACAGAAACTTTGTTTATGAAAATTAAACAACATCCATAAATTAGATTTCATGCATAGATTATTTCAAAAATCCTTTATGAAAACTTCACTAACATGTTCTACAACACATATATGATTTGTAAAAAGTTGGAAAGCAAATAATGTACTATTAAATCGTTTAATAGTTTCTTACTCACACCTTACTAGTTGTTGCAACTCAAAATTAGAATAAATTAACAAATAAAGAGGACACACCATACATCAGATATTTCTTGAGTCAAAAAATCCTCTAGCATGAAGTGAAAAAAGGATTTTCTTTATATTCAATCTTCAGGTAGACCAACATCCAACCTGGAAATGGTATTTACGAATGGTATATATAGAAAGAGAGGCACCAGATCCATCTATTCTAAAAATAAGGAAACACTACTCTTAACATTGCATAGGTTTCTTATGACATTAAAACCATATCCCATTGAAAAATAACTGAAAGGACATATGTAGAGGAAATAAGAGAAGAAATATGGGCTGAACTGTTGAGCATGTTGACATGCTACCACTTTTTCTGTTGAATTGTCTCCTTATGTATTTGGTTCTTAAATAACCATGTATCTTCATTTAATATAACCTCCAACAACCTCATAACCACTTATCACCATCACTTGTTATATCCTTAACTGGTTCGGAAACTTTGCTGACAGGTGTCAAAAATCAGTTTAAACGGACGCTATCGAAAATTCCAGTGAAAACCTATAACCACGGAAAAACTGGAATGCTACTGGAATTTCTGGTATCATTCAGTTTATTTTTAAAAAATGCACAGAAAACACTAAAAAACCTGTGCAGACTTATATTCTTTGACATTTTAGTTGTTGTTCAAAATTTTCACTTAATAAGTAAAAAGGTGTTTTATCAGAAAACCTTTTTACCTTCCTTCCATGTGGGTTGTAGCTTCAACAAGCTTGTACAGGTTTGTCCTTTTGTCAGCAACTGATATTTATCTGGTTTTTATTGTAGCTACTTCTTTGACAGTGGTATTCTCCTTTGAACCCTTTTGGATCTTTCTTCTTTTTGAGGGTTCTGCTTGCTGCTCTGAAGGGGTTTTTTTTTATATTCCTTTTGGATTCATTTGTCTTTGACCCTTCAGATTTTCCTTTTATATCAATTACCTCTCTCACTAAAATTGGATTATGCATAGCCTTGGACTTATATCTCTTGTATTTCCTTTTCTGGTACAAATGATAGGTTTGGCTTCCTCTTTCTTCTTCTTTCTCTTGATCTCATAACCTGCATCTTTGAGGAGTTCTTCATCAGAGTTTGTAGGTTCATATTCTTTCTGCATTTTCTGCTGAATATCTACTTCCAGAATTTCTGGTAGCATCTATGCTTGATATTTCTCTATAGTTTCATACCTTCCTCTTTGAGCTCTAGTGTAGGCATTAGGAAGAGGAGGAATGGGGGGAACAATTTTCATAGAATTGGGTTTATTTACTGAGGATCTCTCTCCTTTCTTCAACTTCCTCTCAACCTTGGCTGAATGAGTCTTTTCCTTTCTACTCTTGTCCTTATGGATGTTCTCCTTCTTAGCCTTCCTCTTTGTTATTTTTGGAGGCTAAGGGTGTTGCCATCGGGATGGAGGTGTAGGTGCAGGTTGGCCTGCCCTGTAGAACAGGAAATAGTCCCATGTCTGATTTATTTTCCTTAAATCTACTTCAACTAACACATTGATGAGAGCTTGATTATACAAGTTGTATTCTAAGGTATTAGTGTGAGTTTGGATCATGGCTAACATATTTTTCATACTCTTCAGCAAAAAGTATGGCAAGTTTAGGGTTTTCATACCTGCAACATGAGAAAGAAATCTCATATGATAAAGAAACACTATTGTATACCTCCTTTCACAAGTGAGGTAAATCTTGATGAGTTTAACAACTTCTTCCCATTAATTTTGATGTAGCTACTAGAAATTCCTTTGGCCTAGTTGGTATCTCTGTGCCCATATTTGAAGAAATTTTTGACGTATCCTTCAGTGATAACCTAACCTTTAAACCACCTTTCTCTTTCCCGTGGAAGGTTTAATGCCTCATCAATTGAATTTGCTGAAACATGCAATGTAAGACCATATATTGTGGCTTCATGTCCATTGAATGAGTTTGAAAAATCTTGAGATACTCCTAAGTGAGATCTTCCCAGTCTGGTGCACAAAGAATACCACCCTGCTTGGAAAAACAATCTTCTCACCTTAGAATTTGCATCCACTAGGTCATCAATCTGTGGCTCAATTCATTTTATCTTCCGTCCTCTTTTAGTCATCTTCATAAATTAATAACTCTGTCTCTGAAAACTTATAGGTGACAGAGCTAGAAGATCTCACCTAAAAAGTGTTGCTTGTGTCTTCCTCTGAAATCATGTCTGAAATCTAAAATTCCTCCACAAAATACAACTTTATAAAAATCATTCTCCAATAGCAAGGCTCACAACTGATACTTATTCCTCTTTTTCGGTGATTTAAAATAGCAACGATGGTTCACCATCCAATGCAATAGATTTTCATGATGGAAAATATCCTTAATTGTAGTATGCACCATGTGATAGCCATCATGGTCTTCAGTTGACTGCGTAACTTTGGATAGAATGCTACAGTTGGATTTAAATAAGAAGATATGTGATTGGAAGTCACCTCCACTTCATGCTGGCTTATTGGCCTAAATTTCCAGCAACATATATGCATAACCATCCAAACGGTCACTGCATTAAACCTACGGATCCAAGATATTTCGATTCCAAAATCACATACCTTGACATGAAACTGGACCAACTCGGCTCACATATAGGACGGGATCAATCGTTGGCTTTGGTTATTATGGATTGACACCTAGACTCTACACGTATACCACGACTTAACTTAACGTGACTGACCACAAACCTATCCTATCACGTGTTTTATATCATAAAAAAATGGTTTAAAATGTATTTTAAACTAAAACACGTGGCTTGACACAAAGCAGATGCACTTTTTCTTTTTCTTTTTTAAAAATAGGGGAAGTTACCATAATTTATGGTAGCGTCGAAATAAAATAAAAACAGACAGAAATAGAATTATAATAGACTATCCAAAAAGGCTAAGACAGGAACTATCAGAAATTTCAGTGGCAACCAAAAAAATTTGATTTTTTTTTGAATCTAATCCTAAAAACAAAAAAATTAAAATGGACTCATGACTTAGCAAAGAACTGTGCTAACATTGGCTCCATAGGGGATATAGCTCTCCCTGCGAGGCTCTAAGAATATTTTGTAGTTTCAGTGCCTTTTCATTGGGCTATGGTGTCTTATATAAAACATGTTGGTATTTACAGTGAAATTGGGCCACCAACAACCTTAGTAAAAGAATTTTTTGAGAAAGCTCCCATTGAATGGGCCTCCAAACACTTATGTCCCATCAATATGTTTCAACTCAAAAGTATTGTTCTGTAGAATATTTGAGATTTTGAAAGGACCAAGCCATAAAGCATTAAATTTTGAATTCTTACCTGGATATTGATGTTTTCCATCCCATTTCAACACTAGATCTCCAATCTAAAATTATTCTTTTTTGGTTCCTCTATCAAAAACTTGATTTACAACTTGTTGATTTTTTCTTACTAAATCATATTGTTGTTCTTGCTTTTGTTTCACTTCTATGATCTGATAAAGTCTCCTAGTCATGTCATTTGGCTCAGCTTCATGATATTGCAGAAATTTAGCTACAGGAATGGCCAATTGAACTGTAATAACAACATCAATTCCATAAACCATTTGAAAAAGTGATATATTAATCAAATTTTGATTTTCACCCTGTCAATCCATAAATAAAACTTCAATTTTGAATCCTAGGCTTTCTTGTTTCTCTCCAATAGCTTGGTGATGATTCTTACCAAAATTTTGTTTGATGATTCAGCTAAACCATTCCTTTGGGGATATTAAGTTGTAGAGTGAGTGAGTTGAATACCATATTCTTCACAGAAATTTACCAATGGAGTAGCTTTAAAAGCAGCTGCATTATCTTCTACTAACCTTGATGGACATCCAAATCTGATTATGATTCCCTCCATAACGTTAATGATAAATTTATGAGTAGCATTCCTGGTAGGTATTTCTTCAATCCATTTGGTGAAGTAATCAGTTTCAACAAGAATCCAATGATGTTGTCCACTTGAAGGTGGATGAATTTCTCCAGTGAAATATAAGCCCCATTGCTGGAAAGGTGCAGAAACAACTATGGGATTAAGAGGAAAATACTTCAAATGTTTCTTACCAATGAAATTCTAACATTTTTCACATGCTCTAATATCAACACATACATTAGAAAATAATCTAGGCCAAAAATAGCCAGCTCTTAGTATTTTGTATGCAATATTTCTCCAATAGTGATGACCTCCACACACACAAATATGCATGTCAAAAATAACTTTCTTGGACTCATCTGTGTCAATGCATCTCAAAAAAACTCATGTAGGATTTTTCCAATATAAACAATTATATTTGATGCAGAATTTAATAGTTTTCAGCTTCAAATATCTTACTCTCCTTTTATCATAATTTGGAGGTTTAAAATTTTGCAGAAAAGAGATGATATCTTTATACCAACTGCATTCATAAATATTTACAGCCACTGCCATGTTCTCAATAGGTTCAGAAATTTTCCCTTCAAATTTTTCATCCATAAAATTCAAGCCCAAAACTTTTCAATTTTATTCCACTAGTAGTTTGGCTAATCCTTTCCCTTTGATTAGTTTAGTAGGATTTATCTCTAAATCAAACTCGAGAACTTTAGTCACCCACTTACTTATTTTTCCATAAATATCATCTTGAAATAATATTTCTCTAATAGCAGATGAAGGTACATAGGCAATAAATTGAGCATGTCGAATATAAACTCTAAAATCCTTCAGAGCTTTCACTAATGCATAGGCATGTTTTTCCAACATTTCATACTTCAATTCTACATCTCTAAGGGCTCTGCCGAAAAATGATATGGGAGCTTATTTATTTTCTAAATATTTTTGTAACGAAACAACAACAATAGTATCTTGAGAGGAAAATGAGAATATTAACAAAGGATTTGAGTATTCAAGGCTTACCAACCAAGTTGCTTCAATGATAGCTTTTTTTATCAGCTCAAATGAATTTCTGGATTCAATTGTCCATTTGACTTCATTGTCCTTATTCAGCATCAAAGTAATATGTTTCACCACTGCAAAAAAAATTAGATGGACCTTCTTAAGAAATTAATCTCACCAAGGAAATATTGAACCCCTTTCTTAGATCTTGGAAGTGTTAAATCTTGAATTGCAATCACTCTTTTAGGATCAATTTTCACTCCATATTTAGAAAATATGTGACCCAACATATTACCTTATTTAAGAGAAAAATGAGACTTCTTTGGATTCAATTATATACCATATTTTCTGAATTTAACAAATATTTTTCTCAAGTGATGAAGGTGTTCTTGATCTGAAGTTGAAAAAATAGTAATATCATCCAAATAGATGACCAAGAATTTGTCTTTTTCTCCAATGAATGAAATTCCATAGCACGCTGAAAAGTAGCTCTGGAATTCATAAGCCCAAATGGAATATTTTCATATATGAATGATCCCAAGGCAATACTAAATTTTTTATTCTCTCTGCCTTATGGCAAAACATAAACTTGATTGTACCCAGAAAATCCATCTAACATGGAAATTATGTCTGAACCAATTACCTTTTGAAGAATATGCTCCATCTTTGGAAATGGATAATTATCTTTCTTGGAGCACTTGTTAATATTCTTTAATTCTAAACATAGTCTGACTTCACCACTCTTATTTCTTACTAGAACTAGATTGGCAACCCAATCTGAGTATCTCAATGGAATGATGATTTTGGCATCCAAAAGTTTTTTCACTTCCTTCTCTATCACTGGTAACAATAGTGGATTGATTTGTCATAACTTCTACCGGAAAGTTTTTGTACCATCCTTAAATGGTATTCTATGCTCAATGATAGTTGTATCATATGTCTAAATATCTTCATATTTCAAGGAAAAAACATCAACAAATTCACAAAACAGCTTATGGTATTCAATCTTTATTTCTTTTGATATGGCTTTTGACAACTTCACATACCTTAGTTCTTTTTCTGTGCCCAAATTGAAATCTTCCAATTATGATTCTGTTTCATATAATTGTGGTTTGACTGAGACATCATTGTGATCAAATAGCTTCTCAAGTGGGATTAACCCCTTGGTAATGTGATTGGTAGGCAGTTGAATGATAGGCTGATCAGCAATCTGTTTTTGCAGATTTTTGGTGTCTTGCAAATCAACATCATCCTTTTCCAGATCTTCATCCTTATCAATGTTTAGGACAACAAATTATTCAGCGGCTTCAATAAATCTTCTAATCTCTCGATCATCCTCAAAAAATTTCCAACTTTTTACATTATCAGGAATGCTAGGTCTGAACCTAACTTCCACTTCATATTTCAGCTTCATAGGTATAGGAATCTTGAATGAGCTTGCTGAAATAGAAAGCGATTCAGCCAAAATATTACTTTCTCTTGGGGAAAAATAAATGTTAAAAGTTAGGAATGAGTCTTCTAAAATACTCCATACTACATTACAGTAATCTCTGAGTCTGGGATGCTTAATTTAATAAACATTTCTGATTTTCTAAATAATAAGTTCAGCATCTCCAAAAACATAAATTTCTAAAATATTCATGTATTTTTATGTTTTTAAACCGATCAGCAGAGCTTCATATTCAGTCACATTATTAGTTTCTTCAAATTCAAGTTTGAAAGAAAAAATTGGAGCTCTCTTTCAAAGGAGAAATGAGAACTATCCCTACACCAGCTCCTTCTTTATAACATGAGCTATCAAAATAAATTTTCCATAGCTTAGAACCCTCAAGATTGATATGTTTTTCAGCAAGTTTCAAAATCTGAAAATTTTCTCCAGTTATGACAACATTATCCATGTGTAAAATTTTTGAACCAACATCAGTTGTTCTAGCATAAATTGGATGATTAGTTGGGTCTTTTTTGTCACTAATGATATATTTTATCTAATCTTCTCTATAAAGACTTCTTTGTTCTCCTCCAAAAACAGGGACAATAGCATAAGTGAAATCCATTTGCAAAGCTCCTCCCAACCTTCTAATCCATGACCTAGAAAGTAACATTCCAAATCTAAGAGAAATGTCAGCTACAACAATCCATCACCATCCCTCTCATGGGTAACTAAAAAAGGCTTAATGTAAGGTCTTTGATGACACCAAGGCATTGAACTTTCAGGGAATCAAAGGAGTAGATATATTGGTATTCTCTAGTTACTTCAAGACCTAGTTCATCCATGACTACCTTGGGCATTAAATTATGTGAGGCTCTGGATTCCATTAGGAAATTATGTAGGATCATATCATGCATATTCAGAGATAGATAGAAAGGAGGGGTAGATTCATCTTTGTCTTCTACCAATGGACCTAAAATAACAGTGGGATTTTCATATTGAAGGTTAAAAAAATTAGATGCTACTTCGGTAGGTGGAGGCTGAAGAGATTTCATAAAATTATTTTTGAAATCATCATTTTTCATGAGCTCTACAAGAGGAAGAATAATATATATCTTTTTTATTTCATTTTCGAAATTGAAAACAGGGGGCATTTTGTGATCAATTTTTACCTCAAGTGAAGGAGTATTAACTGCTACAAGAATTTTCAGTATTCTTGGTTCAACAACTTGCTTTTCTGCTGGAATTTTAACTACATCCATTTGAAGCCTCAGAATTCCATTGCAACAACATGGGGTAAAACCACTCGGTTTGAACCTTAGAGCAAGTCCTTTTCGGTTTGGTGTAGTGGCTCTGACTGTGGTAAAGGGACCAGTTTCCCAATAAGGATGACGAGGGTTTGTTTTGTTTATAACATGCAAATGGAAAATGATTTACTCTATCATATGCATTGAATAAATATCTATTCTAACATACACCCGGGATTATTCATTCATTAATGTGATCTAAAAATATATCTTCCAACAATTGGTAATGGACATTATTCAAAAGTTGAAAGAGATGAAAATTATGTAAAAATAATTCTTTTGACAAAATAGTTTAATCAAAAGGATTGTGAAATATATATCGCATTCATAAGTTTGATCATAAATGAGATAAGTCACCATAAAAAAATATCAATATAGAAGTGCATTTCATATTCACTTATAATAACAACTTTCATATATTATACAGATAAAAAGATGGTTGTCAATTCAAGAAGAAAAACTTAATATAACATGTAAAAATACCATATATACAAGGTTTTACTCATTTAAACCAACAGTAGTGTTATGCTCCTCTTCACGTTTAAATAAATTCAATGAGTACAATAGTGCAACTTCAGTTAAACAAATTCAATGTCAAAAGATAACAAATTTCGTTCCATTAATTCATCAAGGCATTCACATACTTATAGAAGTGCATTCTTTTCAAATGTTTTTGAAAATTTTCTGGACCCTTCTATAAATGCATGAGAAGGTTTTAAATAATAAAATAAATATGTCTAAAGTAGATTATTACATAAAAATTTGAGGATGTTTAAAACAACCTTCCTCGTAATGAGTAAACTTAAACTACAATATAGGAATAAAAATAACAACAATCTTAGGTGGGTTGATCTTATTTTCATATTTGATCTCTGAGGTGGAAAATATCTACCATCAACTTTAGCTGAGCTGGTTTTGTAATCCCGGATCTGACGTAGCCTTTAAACACTGCATTCAAAAGTGTTGGCATTGATTTCTTAGTAGAATCAATTAATGACTATAAGATTTGGCACTGATGATATGGTTTGATCAGAAAATTCCAGTAATTTTCTTGATCAAACTTAGTTGTCTTTTCAATAGCTTCTGCCTGTGTGTCTGCGCTTTCCTTCCGCTATGCTTTTAATGGTTTAAGCTCTAGGAGCACTTCAGTTGTAGATTCTTTGATAAGATCAGCTTTTAAAAGTTGTCCATTAACAAATTCGATGATTTCATTTGTCATATTTTTTTCCTTTGATGTTGCTTTCCATTCCTGTCTTAATGGCATCTCCCAATATTTGAATATGTTATCTTTGTGAAATTTATCAATCTAGGGGAGATCAACCTTCTTTCGTTCATCATACTCTCAGCCATTGGATGGACTAAGAAATTTTATTTTGGACCTTTTTGCATTCTAGCCTCCTGTTAGCCACTTTTTTGATCAAAATATTACATGTATCATAGTATGAACTGGTAACTGAAATTTGATGACAAAAATATTCTTGCTGATGCTTTAATTTTGTGTTCCATTCTAGTGTCTCTTTAATAAATTGTTCATTTTGAGGTTGACTTTCCAATTTATCCATAGCTCCTTCTATCTGAGTTTCCTTTTCTGAAATTTGTGCTTGGTGCTGCAACTTTAATCTATCAAAATCCTTTTAAAATTGTGACATATTCATCTCTATTTGGTTACCGGCATTGAGCTTTTTTTGTTCTAGTAGTCTTTCCAACTCTTGAACTTTGTCTTCCTTTTGTTTGAGAAGAAGCTTCACTTCTTCTGCTTTGTCAATTGTAGCAGTTTCATATGCTCCCGCAAACTGTGATAGTTTAGTGAGATGTTCAGTAGGTTTAGCAAGAGATTCCTTCCATACAACATCCACTGATTCATTGTCAAGGGTAGTCACTGATTCATCAATCCTTCTTCTCTTTCTTCTCTTGACTACAGCTTTGTGACATGGGTTGTAGAAAACATGTAATGGAGGAATTTCCTCAATATTAAAAATGATTTATTGTGTTGGGTATGCCAGGATAATCTCTTGATCTTGATATTCCGGTACCTTCTGTAGTGGAATTGCAGTTTCCACTATATTATGGGTCTGCTCGAGAGTTTGTAAACTTGTCTATTCTTCAGCATTAGGATTGGTGGTGGTGTTTCCAGTGCTTTGAAAACTTCTCCCATTCTTTCTTTAAATCCTTTCCTTGATGTTTCTTTTTCTTCTCATTTTTATTTTGAATATGTTGAACTTATTTAGAAGATGATTCAGCTCCATTATTTTCTCCTTCCATTTGCATCTCAATTCCTTTAATCACTTTTTCAATTATTTTCTTAGGAATTTCATTTCTGCTTTCAGATTCATTGTCTGAGTATATAAACTCTGAGAGTGGTGTTGTGATTGTTCTTACTCTTGATTTTATTTTTATTTAGATTCATCTTCTGACATGTCCTTAGCCTCATCAACTAAACTAATGTTGGGAATTAGCCTTTTAACATATTCAATAAATAACAGGTCTAAAGGGATTTTTTCTAATCTCTTGCTTCTATATGCTTGAAAAGATTCAAAGTATGCTTTACTAAGTTTATTAGATGCAATTTTCAACACATCTGTAAACTTCTCTACACCTTCAAATAAATCATCAAATATGTCCTCATTCAAGAAAGTTTTGAGTATAAGATTGGTAGTAAAATTCTAAACTGCATCATTAGGATCATATGGTCTCTTTGGCATTAAATCCATCTTCAATGAAGTTGTATTTTAAATCTCTTTAGCTGCATGACCAAAGTAAAAAAGGGAAAAATTTCCACACTGTACTAGGAAAGTAGGCCAAATAAATTTTTAAGAATCTCTGAGTTGTTTGGTCACACCGTCGACTAAATTTTGGAAAGCAATTTATCTGGCTAAAATATTATCAGGAACATAGTAAGGCAAAACATGGGGTGAAGAATAACTCCCAAAAACTCTTATATAAGTAAAATTTTCCTCAGCAAACCATCTAACAACTAGTATAATATATGTGCTAGATTCCTTATAAATCCTAGGGGCTCTTTTATTAAAGATGGTCTGATGGATGGGGAACATAACTCCATTACAAATTTTATAGAAATATAGATGAAACTCATATTCCCATAGGGCTTTATAGTAAACATGAATTGGATTGGGGTCCTGGATTGTCCACTTCCATCCCATAATAGGAAAGCTTGAACAGAAACATATTGCATCTATGATGTATGAGATCATGTAGAAGGGAGGTGTTGTCCTAGTGGAATAGACTTTATTTTTCCTATAATCCATAATGGTTTTAGCCAGATTATTAGACAAAATGGTTGCCCAATTCATGATAAAGGAATTGACGATTGTGTTAATTAGAGGAACCCATTCTATGTAAAATCTAGTGGTATTTGGTTTAGCAAATAATCTACATAGAATTCCTGCAGCATAAAAATAAGGGGAGGGTAATTGTGCTATCAGGTACATACCAAGTTTATCTTGATTTAGCTTGCCTTGGTCTTCTTTCCATTCTTTTATCACTTTCATGAGGTTTGTATTCTTCTTCGTAACGCTTTGCACAAAATATTTATCATAAATCTTCTGCGGCATAGGCAAATGATATATTATTTGTAAATCCTCTTCGGTGAATGAACCAATATTCTCCATCTTAGAATTCTTAAATGCTCTATCTGCTATGTTGAGGTTTTTAATGACCCGTTTTACCATATCAGTGTATGGTAATATTTTCGGCCTCGTCACCATTCTATGGAGAAATGAACATGCAACTTCAAAGTAATACGGGTCTGATTAAATTTCCCCATCTATTGTTACTATTTTCACTAATTCTCTTGGTTTTTCTCCCTCAAACAAGCTGTACATAGCCTCCCATGAATAACTCGCACAATATTTGTTATGCGTTGTATCTGACAACAATGGAGGCATGTCCGTGTCTTCTGCAGTGGATGCTTGGGAAATTTCTTTGCCTTTCTTTTTCATTCCATTTGATATTACTTCATTAGGTGGTTTCCTGAATTCAAGTGAAATGAGTAAATTTAGATCAAAGATAAATAGAGACAAGGATAGAGAATACAGTTAAATAAAAATAGTCAAAATTTGTCACTCTAAATTTAAAACATACTTCAAGTAGATATCAATCTTTTGAACCTTGCACCCATTAAATGTTGTTAATAACCCTTAACTCATTCTATCAAATCTCTTACATGCCTTACACAATATGTATACTCTAACGATATAAGTCATTATATATTGTAATGGATTGATTGAACAAGAATCACTTTCATGCACTTAACTATTAAATGCTATAGCACAAATCACAATTTTTAACAGATACCAATAGTACATGTTTTCACTGCCGGTGAACTTGCGAAATGCGATCTGCGCAAATCGTATATCGCAACTTATTGCGGTATATAAAAATTTCCATTTGTTTTCTCATTGCAGAATGTGATATGCGCTAAAGACTCACGGTATTGTGCTTTATCAGACTTATGAATACATTTCATTGTTCTTTTATTGTTTTGTCAGGTCCAACTCATCGCAAATTTTCCGAAATGTTATA
Source organism: Pinus albicaulis (assembly GCA_034641835.2). Classification (NCBI taxonomy): domain Eukaryota; kingdom Viridiplantae; phylum Streptophyta; class Pinopsida; order Pinales; family Pinaceae; genus Pinus; species Pinus albicaulis. The sequence goes on along the minus strand of MU968359.1, from coordinate 57,026,090 downwards.
AGTTTGTTATTTAAATAAGGCACAATGCAATTTATTCTTTAAGGGATTTTTAATATTTTCAACGGGGATTTTGTATAATTCAAAAATGTTGAAGCACATATCGCAATTCACAAATATTATATGTGTTTTAACTTTGTTGGATTTTAAGGGATGTGATTTGCGGTAAGAGCTTTGAAATCAAAGTGGAAAGAAAAATCCTTTATTCCTAATGTTTAAGACTTATGCTAAAACCAAATAATGCTTATAAATTTCTATTTATTTTTTAAAGGGTCCCCAATTATTATTAAAATAAATGGGGGGTGTTGTATAGTACAACACATACTTATTCTTCTTGGGTTGTGCAACATGATTCGGATTATCATCAATCTTCTTTTATCTGAGATTGTATCTTCTTTGGTGATCCGGTAAAATAATGGAATCATCAGAAATATCTTCATTATTATGAGTATATGACATGAAATCTTCATACTCTTCTTTTGTAAGATGGATAAACACTTCTTTATCTCACAGACAATTGATATCAGCAAATTTCTCCAAACTTTCAGCTTCTTGTTCATCTTCAAATAAATCATTCTAAAAAGGGGGTTGTACTTTTTGGTCATCAGCGTCCGTTCTTTCTCGCTACAAAATTTGAGGAGAAATAGGTCTTATAAACTGCTTCCTATTAGGTTCATCAAATGAAACATTTCTAGTAGTGTTGGTCTTGCTTCCATCTTGAGCTTGGACATCTTAGTAGTCAATTACTTGACCATCTTGTTCAGCTCATCTAACTTAGGATCTATGTATGAAGCTCCTGAAGTTGAAACTTCAGATTTTTGCTTTATTTTTTCTCTGTTAATCCCTCCTTTGAGTCTATCATCTACTAACACATTAGATTCTACCTCCAGTGCATTATTCTACATTTTTGTTAGTGTTTTATATCTTATTTTTCTCAATAATAAACAAAAATCAAGATAAAAGGCACCAGCATAAGTGATTTTGGCTGAAGCTTAAGTAGGCTTGATTTCAGTAAGTATTTTTCTATACATCTTATTGAATCTCTTAGAAAAATCAAAAACTCATTCTCCTTATTTTCTTTTTATTGCACCAAATTCAGTGATATAATACAAAAAATATTTCTTATCACCCCATTGTTGGCAATATGATGCTGAATGTTGGCCTTGATGGCAACCCACTTGATGAAGATGATGGAAACCTACTTGATGAAGTTGTCCCTGATGGAATATGTCTTGATGAACTTGTTAAATGATGTAAATCTGATGTATATACAATGATTACAGAAGGTAATGATGGAAGGAATGTCAGTATGTGCTAGAACATGATGAAAAGAGTATGTCTCAAGGCATACGCAGATTTGTCTAGACAAAGTAGCGTATGCACGCGGGAAATAACGTGCCAAATCGCGTATGGGAAAAAGCGCTCTAAATATGTAAAACCAGGGGTAACCACCATGGTATTGACCCATTTTATTGAGTAATGATTCATCTATGTGACCCCGTCCAGGAATACCATCGAAAGTAATGTGGTTTTGGCTCATGGTATTGATAAAGGGGAAACCTATATAAGGAGAAGAAATTCATTATGCAAGGGTGTGCAAGAAGTCTAAGCTTGAATGAATACTTCTATTTGAAGCATATCTAAATGGAAAGGGTTATAGTTGAATGAAAGATCTGAATGTATGATGCACCAATGAAGAAATGATGAAGAAGGGAATCTAGATCTGGAATGTATTTGTATCTTCTAGATCTGTTTATGGAATGATTAGATCTGAGATGAGGCGAACATCTGTCTGAAGTAAAGGGTAAAATCTGAGTGATGTATCTGTTCTGAAGAATTGCAATGATCTAAATTTCTGAAGAACTATACGCTAGTTCGCCGCAGAGTAAGCGCGTATATACGCGGGTTTGATGAAGAGAAAGCGCGTATGGGCAGTAAAATTAGCTCTGTAATATGTATAGAAGTATACGCTGGTTTGTATGGTCGAAGGCGCATATATACGCAGGATCAGTGAAAGGAAAGCGCGTATGAAGATTAGATTTTCTGAAGTATGAAGTATCAAATGTCTGATCTATTCTATTGTGTTACTGCTATCTGTTGATGATGTATGATTGAGCTCAAATGTATGGAGTGGGTCCAGTCTGAAAATATGATGAAACGTGGCCTGCAAGTTTTGTTCTAAAGGAAGCTTTGGATCCAGTGTGAAAATTGATGAAACGTGGTCCATGGTGGTGATGAGGGTTGTAGCCTTCAGTCAGTGGGTTGTAGCTCCCTTCCAGGTGAGGCTGGTAAACGAGATCAGGGGGTCGTAGCTCCCTTCCAGGAGAGGCTGGTAAATGAGAGCAGGGGGTCGTAGCTCCCTTCCAGGAGAGGCTGGTAAACGAGCGCAGGTGGGTGCCTGCGTGCTAGTAGGAGGCTGCGCCAGCACACATGTTGTAAGATGTTTTCTCTATAATAAAATATTGAAGGCTAAGACAATGGCAGCGGTGGTTTTCTCCCGACTTGGGTTTCCACCTAAAATCCTGGTTTTCATGTTTGTTGCTTATGTGTGATGATTTATTGTATTATTATGGCACATGTTTACAGTTTATTGAACATCTAATGAATGAATGATGGAATGATATAAGTGAAGAATTAATGGCATAACAAGATCTCTGTGTATATGCGAGTTTTATGAAGGATATCCGCGTGTATATGCTAGTTAGCTTCAGCAAAGTAGCGTATGAGTTTTAGTGAATGGAAAAGTAAAAAGTTTTGATTAAGTCCTAAATACTGATTCACCCCCCCCCCCCCTCTTAGTATTTTTCCAAACATCCATTTCCTTAAAAATGTATCATTTAGGGTTTCAATTCCAGTGATGCTACCAGTTGTGCAAGATCTGAACCATTTCCTAGCATCACCTTCAAGACTCTAAACAAAAACTCTCCTCCAGACATATTTATGCTCAATATTCAGATTGTCAGCATAGGCATAAAAAAAAACAAGGTGTTCTTTAGCTGTTACCTCTCCCTCACCACTAAAATTATGTAATATTCCTCTTTTGGAACTGCTCATGAATCATGCATCAAAAACGAATTTCCAACAACAAATGCAATAAAACAGTGAAATCATCACTTGAATCCCATGGATACATCTATTTAGCATGTAAATACAAGAGGAGATCAGAAATAAATGGAACTAGGTGGGTTAAACAGACCTCCCACACTAGTGTAGCTGAAAATGACTAAAAACCCCAAAACTGCATTTTACTAGAGTTGTTGCATCAATGGACTGCGCAGTCTAAAGAGGGTTTTAACATAAAAAATTTGGATAAAAATAGATCTAATCATATATTAATGAATAATGCTGAAGTACAGAGATCTAGTCTCCTCATACAAAATACAAGAGAACCCGACAAGGGTTTCTTGTCAAATACTTTGCATGCAAAATGTGATCTTCAGAAATTACTGAATAATCACTGCAACATTGAATTATATGAGAGTAAAAGGCTGGAAATATGTCTGGTCTGATTTATATCCCTCAAATGCTTCCTCCCATGAAAGGATTAACCTCTCAATCACAAGGAAACTCAGCAACGGAGCCACCAAACCATGCAATGAACACTGCCTCCAAAATAATGCATCCCCTAGGAGAAACAGTGCTAGGAATGTATGGGAAATGTGTGGTATAATAACACAGATCTGAAATGAGCTCTAGATCTCTCCAAACGAATCTCTCAAGTGAAGTAAACCTTCCTCCAATGAGAAACTAGCTCAGAAGTCGGGATTCCAATCCCTTCCACTGCTGCACCCAACAACACTGCACAATCTCTGGCAAAGATGTGCTGATAAATATGGCTGAATCTTGGACTTAAAAAATTATTTGGAATGATAAATGAAAACTCTCTCAATGAAGCTCCTCAAGGAGAGAGATGGGATTCTCGCTTGGGAACACCCAATGCTAAACATCATTGCAACTTTGCTAAGCAGAAAAGCAGCAACAAGTCTTGGCAGATAAGAATAATAAAATAAGACATGAAGAATAATGTTTCCATCCTCTTCCTTATATAAGACATGAGTTTTCTTGCCCTTGGCCCCACTCAATTAGCTTACTTCTAACCCAATTTACATCTCCCTCCAAAATTGTGTTATTCATCCTAGGATTCCTCCTCCACTAAAACTGCGTTGTTGACTTAGTCAAAGCAGCTTCATTATAACCCTATTCAAACATGGAGGTGTCTTACTAAGCTAGAAAGAGTGTCTCCTTTCACACTTGGAGTGTTTTTATCCTCCTTATGAGACTTATGGGCTTTTCTACCCATTTATTCATCGGCTAGAGCTGTTGCTAACTCTAATGTTCCATTTAGCTTAGAGGCTAAAATTTTGGAACATTAAAAATTAGGCATGCACTTGAGATAATATCCTATAGGTAATGCTTTCATATGTTGAGGTAAAATGAAAGGAGCATACCTTGCAGCAAAAATTGCATCCATTCAGTTAGCAGGTGGATTTGGACCTGCCATGGTGTGATTTGTTGGGATTTGTGGAACAAAAATTGGTGGATTGTGATGTAGAGATTTTTTGTTGGCTGGAAAACAAGGAAGGTACATGATTTTATGCAAAATCATGGGATAAATTTTGTAGGACTTCTTTAAGAACAACCTTTGATAAAATATTAGCAAAAACAACAAACTTGCATTTACTCTTTTTCTTTGTTAGATTTTCAGTGTCAAGGACTGGGATTCTCAAAGGGGAATATGGGTTAGCCCTGGTTCTAGTTCTTCTAGGAGCCAAAACTTAACCAATAGAGTCACCAGGTGTAAAGCAGTCTAAAAATATAGTTGGAATTGTACACCTTAAAACTAGACTTATAAATTTTTCATTCACACAGGGATAAACTTCAATTCGCCTCCCTAGTAACGACGCCAAAGATGTTAGCGCAAGGAGTCACTCCTTGAATACAAAAGGAGTAAGCCTTACACATCATAGTTCATTTCAAATTTTAAAGGTTTTTTGAGTGGTGGGATGGCTTCTCAAAGAGTTTGAAATGATTTTTTATATTCTTTAAGAATTTCATGCATTTAGAAAGTTGAGGTAAGTATAACTTGTATGGGTAAATAGATAGTATAGGGAGAAGAGTGTAACAAATGAAAGGATATGGATAGTTGGTACCTATTCTTGGAAATATTCATATCCTAAATCAGTCACACAACTATAATGATGGATCTTTATAAAAAATATGTTTATGCAAAGTAAACAACATTCAAAAAGTATATTGCATGCATAAATTGTTTCACAAATCCTTTATGAAACCTTCACTAACATGTTCTACAACACATATATGATTTGCAGAAATTTGGAAAGAAGATAATGTACTATTAAATCCTTTAACAGTTTCTTACTCACACCTTACTAGCTGTTACAAATCATAATTAGAATAAATTAAAAAAGAAAGAAGACACACCATACATTATATAGTTCTTGAGTCACAAAATCCTCCAGCATGAAGTGCAAAAAGACTTTTCTTTATTATATTCAGTCTTCATGTAGACCAACATCCAACCTGGAAATGGTATTTACAAATGGTACATATAGAAAGAGAGACACCAACTCCATCTATTCTAAAAATAATGAAACAATACTCCTAACATTACGTAGGTGCCATAGGAAATTAAAACCATATCCCATGAATTTCTAACTGAAAGGACCAATGTAGAATAAAGAAGAGAAGAAATTTGGGCTAAACTGCTGAGTGTGTTGACATGTTGCCCCTTTTTCTGTTGATTTATCTCTTTATGTGTTTTGTTCTTAAATAACCATGTATATTCATTTAATATGACCTCCAACAACCTCATAACCACTTATCACCATAACTTGTTATATCCGTTTGGTTATGAATCCTTATCTTTCCTGGACTAGTTTGGAAACTTCACTGATAGGTGTCAAAAATCGGTTAAACAAGCGCTACTGGAAATTTTGGTAAAAACGTGTAACTACACAAAAACTGGAATTTTATTGAAATTTTGGTAGCATTCTGTTTATTTTTTAAAAATGTATAGAAAAAACTAAAAAACATGTGAAGACTTATATTCTTTGACATCTGAGTTGTTGTTCAAAATTTTCACTTAATAAGTAAAAAGGTTTTTTATCAGAAAACCTTTTTACCTTCCTTCCAAGTGGGTTGCAGCTTCAGCAATCTTGTCCAAGTCTATCTCACTATCAGCAGTTGATCTTGATCTACTTATTCTTGTGGCTACTTCTTTGAGAGTGGCCTTCTTTTCCTTTGAACCCTTTTGGATCTTTATTCTTTTTGAGGTTTTTGCTTGCTGCTCTGAAGGGGTTTGTTTTTATATTTCTTCTTGCATTCCTTTGTCTTTGACCCTTTATATTTTCCTTCTATATCAATGACCTTTGCCAATAAACTTGGATTGTGCAGAGACTTAGACTTAAGCCTGAACTTTTTTTATCTTTGGTATGTCTTTTTATGTACCAACAGCAAGTTTGGCTTCCTCTTTCTTCTTCTTGCTATTGATCTCATAACCTGCATCTTTCAGGAGTTCGTCATCATATTTTGTACGCTAATATTTTATCTACATTTTTTGTTGAATATCTGCTTCCGAAATTTCCTATAGCATATGTGCTTTAGATTTCTCTAGAGTTGCATACCTTCCTCTTTGAGCTCTAGTGTATACATTAGGAAAAGGAGGAATGGGGAGAACCATTTTCATAGACTTGGGTTTAGTTACTCAGGAGCTCTCTCCTTTCTCAAAATTCCTCTCAACCTTGGTTGAATGAATCTTTTATTTTCTACTCTTGGCCTTATGGATGTTCTCCTTCTCAGCCTTCCTCTTAGTTATTTTTGAAGGCTGAGGGTGTTGTTGTGAGGATGGAGGTGTAGGTGCAGGTTGGCCTGCCCTGCAAAACAAGAAATGATCCCATGTCTGATTTCTTTTCCTTAACTCTTCTTCAACTAACACCTTGATGAGAGCTTTATGATACAAGTTGTATTTTGAGTCAGCAGTGTTAGTTTGGATCCTAGCTGAAATCTCTGTCAGACTCCTAAAAAAAAGTATGGAAAATTGAGGGTCTTCATACCTGCAACGTGAAAAATAAATCTCATATGATAAATAAACACTATTGTATACCTCCTTTCACAAGTGAGCTAAATATTGATGAGTTTAACAACTTCTTCCCATTCATTTTTGAGGTAGCTGTTGGGAATTCCTTTGGCCCAGTTGGGATCTCTGTGTCCATCTTTGAGGAAACTGATGAGGTCTCCTCCAGTGATAACCTGACCTTTAAACCACCTTTCCCCTTCCTGTGGAAGGTTGAATGCCTCAGCAACTGAATCTCCCGAAACCTGTAATGTAAGACCATAGACTATGGCTTCTTGTCCATTGAATGAGTTTTAAGACTCTTGAGCTAATCCTAAGTGAGAGCCTCCTAGTCTAGTGCACAAATAATACCACACTGCTTGGACAAGAAATCTTCTCACCTTCGAATTTGCATCCACTAGGTCAGCACCCTATGGTTAAATTTTTTTTATCTTCCCTCCTCTTTTATTCATCTTCATAAATTAATAACTCTATATCTGAATAATGATAGGTGGCAGAGCTAGAAGATCTCACCTAACAAGTGTCTCTTTTGTCTTCCTCTGACCTCAAACTACAACTCTAGAAAACTCGTTCTCCAAAAGTTAGGCTCACAATTGATACTTCTCCTTCTTTTTCAGTGATTTAAAACAATGACGATGGTTCACCATCCCATGCAATATATTTTCATGATGGAAAATATCATTAACCATAGTATGCACCAATTGATATCCATCATGGTCTTCAGTTGGCTATGTAACTTCGGATAGAATGCTACAGGTGGCTTGAAATAGGCGGATCTATGACTGGTAGTCATCTCCACTGCATGTTGACTTATTAGCCTAAATTTTCGGCAGCGTATATGCATAACCATCATAATGGTCACTGCATTAAACCTACACATCTATGATATTTCCATTCTAAAATCATGTACCTTGACATGAAACTAGAAGAACTCGGCTCACAGATAGGACGAGATCAACGACTGGCTTTGGTTATTGTAGATTGAAACCTAGACTCTACACGTATACCACGACTTAAATTAACATGAATGACCACAAACCTATCTTATCACATGGTTTAAGTCATAATTACATGATTTAAAATGTATTTTAAACTAAAATAGGTGGCTTGACACAAATCGGATGCACTTTTTCTTTTTCTTTTTTAAAAATAGGGGAAGTTACAGGAATTTCCTGTAGCATTGAAATAAAATAAAATAAATTGAAATATAATTATAAAATATTGTCTGAAAAGGCTAAAATATGCGCTACCGGAGATTTCATTAGCGACCAAAAAAAATTGAATTTTTTTTTAAAAACTAATCCTAAAAACAAAAAATTTAAAATGGACTCATGACTTAGCAAAGAACTATTATAAAAATAGGTAAATCAAACTTAACTTGTAACTTGAAGGGAGTGACATCTTCAAATTGATTTTTAGATGAAGATGTGTCGCCTGTGGGCATCCGTAGAAGGATTTGTGCAAAGTTGTTCATCATATTGTTCCTTTTTTGCTCAAGGTATTTTTCAAGCAACAATTTGATAGGATCTCCTACTCCCTCATCGTTATTTTATTCCTCCATGGGAGGTCGTTGGTCTCATTAGGGACAGTCTTGCAAAGGCTCAACCAATTCAAGTCCCAAATCCTTATACCTCGACCTCCTTGGGGACATGCACAAAAAAATAGAGAAAGAGAAAAATACTCAGATATCATTGATCTAGATTTATAAAGGAACAAACTGAAAAATAGATATAAATATAGACACAAAGATATAGTGAAAACAAAACTACAATTCATTAATAACAAAATATTGAAAATTGTTAGTGTGAAGAATGGAAATAAACTAGCTTGGGCAATGGTAGCTTATCTCTGAGAAGAGATGTGGCAGATACATGCCTTATGAACTGAATTACAATGAGGCTTAGAGGATTTTTCAACATAAAGAAGAATTTTGAAACCATAACCATAAGAGATGAAGTGCCAATGGTTTTGGGCCTCATTAGGGTAAGTTAGACTGCCAACTTTCGAGGGTCGTAACTTTAGAATATGATCTTCGTTGAAATATCATAATAACTTGTTTCAAATATATTCATAAGGAGGTAAAAATATTAATGTGTGAAACAAATTTTGGAACTTTTTTAGCCTCTCAATTTTCCTATAAAACGTTATTTAGTATCTCAAAACAACTCTAGAAATTTAGGACCTACAAAAATGCCAAAAATAGAAAGTTGTGCTAGAATTAAGGAAACGGAAAGGAAACAATATTGGGGATCCAAGTCGAATAGGTGGGTTGCCACCAATATCCACTTGGTTCATAGAGTATCCTAAAATTTGAAGAAATGTTATATATAGGAATCCATAGATAAATATAATGAAGTTATATTATATAGGGACATTGTTTTTTCTAATAATGTCATAATGGAAAGAAAAACATTATTTAAGCGAGATAATAACTTCAAGACTAAATATCTCAACTTTGAAGTAATGATACAACTATAATTTCTAAATAAATACCAAATAACAGTAATTAATTGATGGAACGACTAATAAAATAACAAGAATTGAAAGCATTGTAACCAAGTAACAACAGACATAAATTGTAGCATTACATAAAGAGAAAATATTTTTCAATTAAAAAAATATATGCATAACTTCATGACAAATTCATTAAGGGAAGATGCTATGTAGCAGCTTGGGACAAAATTATTGACCCTATTACATTCATATACATATTCAATCAAGAAAATTTTCATAATTAAAAGTACATATGCAGGCACAGAGGCTTGAAGATTACATTGTTCCAAAAGTAGAGTGTAAGTCTATAAATACATTTAAGAGTACAAAAAAAAATTAATAGAAGACTGGAAATGAAGCCACAGACACATGAACTAGGTATAGGAGCATCCAACCTGTTAAAGGAACCAAATGTCCTGGGATTCATGGAAGAAAACCATAACTAGAAACGTCGAAGGAAAAATGAAAAACCCAACTAGTATGTGGAATGATTACCTATACAAACAAAAATAAATAGAATCAATATTTAATATATGATTATAAAAACATTAAAAAATAAATATGATAATGGTGTAAAGGAAAAATAATTAGGGCTTATGTCATAATTACCTTTAGAAGGAATCAAACCTTGCATTTTCCAAACCAACTACAAACGAACAAATGTATTAGTACATGTATGAGACATTTTTTAATTTCAACAGAAAAAGAGAATGCATACTTATATATAGAATACGAAGGAAAATTCCCATGGAAACATTGTATACAACATTGCCATAGTGTCGCTACAAAAATAAATAAAAGAACAATGATTTACAAAGAGGGAATTTATCCTTTGTCTACCATAAACAAAATTTAAAGAAATATAAAACTTGCAAGAAAACAAAACAATTGATTACACCTTTAAACATACAACTATATTTGTAAGAACATTAGCCACCATGGTAAACACTTTTATAGTTATTAAAGCAGGATTTTCTTTATTGAACCCTTATGTATCTCGATGGTAACCCATACAAGGTTAGGGTTTCTATTAACGAAACCTAGCTGTGATGAAATGCAAACCCATAATCACACAATATGAATCAGAAATTTAAAATAAGTGAAACCATATAAATATATACACACACTTAAAATTAAAAAGAATAAAAACCATTTAAAGCAATGAGTGTAAAAGTGATTACAAGAATTACAGAAGAAAAAAAAAACAAGCATTCAGAAAACCATGGAAACATATATATATATATATATATATATATATATAAGAAACATAACTTAAGGTTTAATAAATTACCAAATAGCCAGTGCTTTTAATTTCCCAAGATATTTATCATTTCCAACGCATGGAAAAAAATAAAATGGTGAACGATTCAGAGAAAATCATAATCAAAAATCAACTAAGAACCATTCAAATAACTTCATGCAAACCTTAGTGGTACAAAAATTAGCTACATGTTACATAACGATATTCTCTACAAGATACAACTATAGATGAAATCCATAAATATGAGCTTTAGTACACAAATATGTATAGTTAAAGAGAAATCACCCTACAAGAGGAAACACTGAGTTTATTTGAGAGTACATTTTTTATGTGTATGACAGAAACTACAAATACTTGAAGGTAGAAAAGTTGATAATTGAGCTAGGCACTAGGTAGCATAATCCCATGATTAACATTTGGAACAAAGTTGAACTACAGAGCTCGCAGAGCCTTGTCAGCACAAGTTAGAATTGGAAATGAATCGATGAAATTGACAACAGAGGGTAGTCATTGTGTTTTCACAATAACCCTAAACGTTTTGAATTGTTGATCAAGTCCATATAGATCACCGCAGTAAATCTTAGGGTTTGAATCGAATATCACGACACAAATTCCAAGGAACACATGGTAGAGATTGAAACACATCGAAAGTTCATGGAATTTCTAGTAAAGTTAGAGAAACATACCATGTACATCTGAAGGATATCATATAACAAATATTAAACATGAACTAGAATGAATGGAGTCGTATAATGTATTTGAGTAGGGTTAATAAGTATTGGTAAATGTAGACTATGTTATCATTGATTAATGTATGAGGTCAAATTTTGAATATTTTTGTAAAAATTAGAGAAATTTTTAGGTATAAAATGGGTCTCTTATGGAAAATTATAAAATAATAGTGGAAATAATAAAATAAGATTAGATTACCTCATCAAGTTTTGGAGGGAAAAAAGAAAAAACCTATTTTTCAACTCATATTTTGAATTTATCTCCCTGTGATTTTACTCAAATTTTGAGCAGAAGCACTCTTTGGATGCAGAATTTAATTTTGCATCCAAGGAGTACCCATGTTGCATACCTTCAATGGACCCTACTACACGAAAAATATGAAATGCATGAAAAAACACGAGCCTCAAAACAAAATATGTTGATTCTTGTTGTACATTTTGTTTTGAGGCACAAAAAAAAGAATATATATATGTGTGTGTGTGTGTGTGTGTACACACACACACACACATATATATATATATATTGAACATTATACATGTTAAATAATACTCAGAGTTAAATAATCATAAATCCATCCTTAGTTCACAAGAAAACTAGATTTATACACCATAGTGTATAGCAATAAATATTTGATTGGTTGACAATATAAAAGTAATACTTCCAAATAGCATCACCCGAAATAAAGGAAGGAGCATACAGTGTACCAATAACAATCAAGAACTAGGTTTTATACATAAGGATATAAGTTTTCTTATGAAAATAAATTTGATGTATATGGTAAATATTCCTTCTTTCAATAAAAGAGAGGAATAAATATTAATGTTATTGGGAATTTAGATAAATAAGGAAATTAAAATGAAAATTTCTATGAATGGAATTGAGAGGTAAATTATAATGTCTCCTTATAAAAAAAATAGTGTTTAATGGGGTTCAATGCAAGTGGTATCAAAGCTATAGGTTACAACATTGGGCCTTTTATGGGTCCTAAACTAAAACAATTATTTTTTTTAATGTATTGATCAGATAATCAAAGGACTGTTAGGAAAATTTTGAAGTGTGGCTGAATAATATCATGGGCATACTTCCATAGGGTCGCCTAGAGGTGGTGAGGAACCTTATACTGAAATTGGAATTACAGGAGGAAGAACTAGTAATACAGAAATTCAAGAATTTGAAATTTTACAAGTAATGGGTAGCTTGAAGGCATATTTAGATAATATAAAGGACAACCAAGAAAAACCATCTAAATATAAGGAAGAAAATGAGGATATTAATAGTTATTTAATGAGGAAACTATAAGAAGATAGAACCACTAAGAAAATAAGAGAAACTCATCAGAATATAAATAGGAGTGAATCATTTGATACAACTAATTCCATAACATTTGGTGATAGTAAGACCCAAGGGTTTGATTAAGGTAAGGAACAAAAATACGAAGTTATTACTTTTGTGTCTAAGAATAACATGACTACATCTCAGCTGCAAGGTGAATTAAAAAATATTATACCTCTAAATGCTAATGCAGAATCTGAAGAAGGAGCAAAAGGATGGCTTATAAATATGTTAAAATATTTTGAGGTCTAAAAATATTCAAGCAATTTAAATGATTCTTTGGAAACATACCAGCTGACTAGTAAAGCAACCATATGGTGGGAGGAAAATAAAGCTATAAAAAGAACTAGTAGTAAAAATCTGACTTGGAAACTCTTTAAACAAGATTTAAAAAAGAAATATCTAACTCAAAGGTATTTTGATGAGAAATCTAGAGAGTTCCATGAGTTAAGGTTAGGACAATTCACCATGGATGAATTTGTAAATAAGTTTATGATTTTAAGAGATATGTACCATGTTTGAAGGAATAAAAAGCCAAAATACAAAGGTTCATAATTTTTTTTCCTTTTTCATATAGGGAGAGGATTGAGTTTGAAAACCAAAAGACCATGGATTATACTATAAGAAAGGAAAAATTATGTTTTAATTATAACCAAAAGAAATATTATAAGGGTTGGATGGCTAAGAAACATAATAAGTTCAACACTAAGAAAAAGGGAATCAAGAAACCTTCCTTCACAAACACTTTTAAAAGTGATCAAGGAGGGAATTATAGCATAAGTGTGAACCAATAAATAAATTTAGGACAAAAAGGTGGACAAGGGGCTATAAAAAGAAATAATAACTCTAGAGAAACAACGAGATCACCAATCAAATGTTGGGGTTGCAGTGAAAACCATTTGTGGAGATACTATAAAAAAAAAACAGCAAGTAAAAAAGAAACAATGAATAACCTACAAGAATATTCTACAATTATTGATATTACCTGTAATATTGCAAGGATCAATGAAACATTGGATCGAAGACAAGAAAACCACGAATCCAATATGGTAGAATTCCAAGGTAAAAATTCTGAGAAAAATGTTTCAGTATTAATAGACCTTGGATGTACTTTAAGTTATATTTCTCCTGCTACAATTTAAAAGTGTGAACTTAAAAAGGAAAAATAGAGTAGACCTTGGTTAGTACAACTAGCCACAGGATTAAAAATAAAAGTTACAGAAATAAGCAAAGATTTTCTATTAAACTTAAACGGAATGAACACTCATTTAATTTTGAATGTTTTACCTTTTGGGTCATATGATGTTCTTGTTGGGATGGATTGGTTAGGATCTCACAAGGTAATTTTGAATTGCTTGGAAAAGTCGTTCACTTGTGTTAATGATAAGGTGGAGGATTGTATAATTAAATAAGTGCACAAATTTATTTTTGTGAGGCATATTATTTCCTTACAATTAAATAAATTTTCTTGTAATAGATGTCAAATGTTTGCAATTCAAGTTGAAGAACTATTTGAAAAAAAAAAAAGGAAAAAAAGCGCTATCTCTAGAAGACTATCCCATTTTGGAGCAATATAAAGATGTCTTCCTAAAGAGATATCGGGACTTCTCCAAGGATAGATATAGAATTTAATAATGATATCATTACTTAAGTAGTTCTAGTATCCAAATGTCCATATAGAATGAACATGCCTGAACTAATGGAATTATAAAATTGGTTTCAAGAGCTACTAGATAATAAGTACATAAGCCTAGTGTATCTCCTTGGGGTGCACCAATTTTGTTTCTTAAGAAGAAACATGGGACTTGTAGGCTTTGTATTGACTATATGCAACTAAAAAAAATGATCATTAAAAACAAATATCCTTTACCCCAGATGAATGACTTGTTCTTCCAAGTCTAAGGAGATTTAATATTTTCAAAAATTGATCTAAGGTTTGGATATCATTATATTAGGATCAAGGATGAAAATATACATTAAAAAATTTTTAGGACAAGATATGAACACTATAAGTTTGTGGTGCTCCCATTTAGACTCACTAATTCACCAACAACTTTCATGTGCCTGATGAATAGTGTGTTTAGCCATTTCTTTGAAAAAAATTTAATTGTATTCATAGATGATATCCTGGTTTATTCAAAAATTAATGAAGAACATGATAAACACTTGTAGATTTTTCTTCAAACACTTAGAGAGGATGAGTTATATGCTAATTTTAGCAAATTCTCATTTTACCAAGAAAATATTCAATATTTGGGATTGTTGTAGATCTATTATTGAGTGTCCAGTACCAAAATATGTAGCTAATGTCAGTTCATTTATGGGAATTACAGGTTATTACGGAAGCTTCGTAGAATATTTATCTAAGTTTGCATGTCATCTTACTTCCTTGCAAAAGAAGGGGAAAAAATTTGAATAGAGGTATACGTGTCAAGATATTTTTGAGAAACTAAATAAGTTATTAACCACTGCTCCAATCCTAAAACCTGTTGATCCCAATATATATATTTTTTATATGCACAGATGCTCATAGAGAAGGATTAGAAGATGTTTTAATGCAAGAAGGCCTTGTAATCAGCTATGAGTCTAGGAAACTAAAGGACCATGAAAATAAATATGCCACACATGACCTATAACTATCATCTATCATATGTGCTCTAAAAATGTGTAGACACTATCTGTTAGGAAGAAAATTCCAGCTAAAGACATACAATGTTAGCCGCATATACATTTTTTACCAACCAAATTTGAATGTTAGACAAGCTAGATAGCTGAAATTCCTTAGTGAATACGATTTTGAAATCATACACATTAAAGGAAAAGAAAACAAGATTAAATGATGTTTTGAGAAAAAAAAATAGATACGCACAAATTCAACAACTAGTTGGAAAATAGATTTGATTGAAAAGATAAAAACAACAAAAGATTTTGATGAGGACTACATGAAAATCAAAAGAAAAATGCAGAATATTTAACCATTAGATGAAGAGGAAACTTATTTTTCAGTAAATATTAAAGATTTATTGTTATTCAGAGGAAAATTTTACTTTCCTAATGATCTAAAAATAAAAACATTATTTTTTTATGAATTGCATAAAAAACCAACAACTAGGCATCCAAGGAATCAAAGAATGATAACAATGTTGAGGAAGGATTTTTATTGGACTAACACGAAATAAAAGACAACAAAATATGTGGGTAAGTGCTTAGAGTTCTAATGAGTGAAGGATTCCCATCAACACTGAGAAGCATTTTCGCAACCCTTCCCCATTCCAAAATGGAAATGGGAAACAATATCCATGGATTTCATCACTAGACTGCTAGAACTAGGAGGAAACATGACTCTATCATGGTAGGGGTAGATAAACTCAACAAAGCTTCACACTTTATTCCTGTTAATTCTACCTTTAAGGCTATTAATATAGCAGAAAATTTCATGAAGGAGATATTTAGACTTCACGGTATGCCCAAAACTATAATTTCAGATCATGATGCCAAATTGACTTCAAAATTTTAGAAGGGATTATTTAAAGGTATGGGGACAAAGTAAAGTTTTGATACATCCTATCATCCTCATGGTCAAATAGTAAAAAGCAATCAAATGTTAGAAGATATGTTAAGAATGTGTGTTATGGACAAACCAAGTAAGTGGGAAGACTATATTCACTTAGTTGAGTTGGCCTATAATAATGGATATCAAAATTATTTGAAGATGAGCCCCTTTTAGGTATTGTATGGTATAATATGCAAATTACCTCTAAGTTGGGACCATCCTGAAAATTAGTTAGTATTGGGACCGTATATGTTAAATGAAATGGAAGAAGTGGTTAAACAAGTCAATTTGAATTTAAAAAAAACACAAGATCATCATAAGAGTTATATAGATTTGAAAAGAGTTCATAAGGAATTGAATGTGGAAGATCACATATACCTAAAATTGAAGCCAAAGGAAAGCATATTTAGACTTGGAAATTGTGCCAAGTTGTCACCTAGATATTGTGGATCTTTCGAAAGTTTAGCCAAAATTGGACTTGTTTCTTATCAGATTGCCCTTCCACCAACCATACAAGTTCATAATGTTTTTCCTGTATCTTTATTAAAGAAATATGTACATGATTGTTGGAGCAGAGTCCCCTGAGGCACAATTTTCACTACAATTTTGTATAATTTTGTATGTGTGTGCTACGCAAATGGAGTTAAGGGGCTTTGGGGTGGGTCAAAGTCCCCAATTTTGATGTAAATAGGCTTAAGGATAAACTGTGGGCCTCAAATCATGATTTGAGACCATAGTATCTACACGCTAGGTAAATATAAATAGATAGATCGTGTCTAAGCTAAGTAGTTCAATTGTGTCATGAATTATTGATGTTTTGATAAGTTTATGTGTCTATAAGGGTTGCTTGGGTTGGGTTAAGAGGCTCATGTTGGCTATGTGCATTGAGACTTAGTCCGGTTGTGTGAAAACTCCAATGTTTCTGTGCATGGAAGGGTTTTGTAAGGGAAATTTGACGTATTGATTGAATAGATCTAAAGCTAATAGAAAGGAAAGTTTTTGTCAAGTTTGTTGTGTATGAATTTGAGTTGTTACTACTTATGTTCTGTTAAGATCACATTATCTGTCTTACCTATTGATTATCGTGCAAAGATATCTGTTATGATTATGAATTCTTATTGATGGCTTATATATCTCTTTAAGTATTTGCAAAGTTCAAGATCTGGATCTGGTTCTATTAATGTTTATCTACACTAGGGCGAACAATGACTCTGTGTTATTATATTAAATATTGTGATTCTATTGTATATTATTGCGCACATATATTTATGATTAATATAAGCGTGCATTCAGTTTTCTGAGGACCATTTCATTAATTTCTCCCTCAAGGTGCAAAATCCTGGTTCCAGCACCCCCCATACTGCTTCGGGTGAGACTTTGGTCTGCGTAAGAAAATCACTGCCGAAAGGGCTAGTAGTTGGAGGGCTTTTTGGTTTATCCATAAAATATGAACCTGGGTCAAGACCTTAAGCCAACAAATGGTTCTATTGTCGGGACTAGGATCATTTTGAGGGATATTTGATGTTGTGGCATCCATCACGAAATGAATTTCAAGATTGGTTGGATACAAATATCCTTGAATTTTCACTCCAAGATAATAGAAGTACTAAGTTATCTGACGAGCAGTGAGTACAGAAATATATTTATACAAAAGTGCATGGAATTTTCTTTTTTTTGTTGGGTATGTGTTATATTCTTTCCACGACTGCATGTTACTTGGTTAACAGATCACCTTCATCAGCATTGGAGGATAAGACTCCACATGAAGTATGGACTGGTAAGAAACCCTGTCTTTCACATCTGAGGATATTTGGATGTGATGCATATGTACATGTTCCAAAGGAGAAAATGACCAAGTTGGATAATAAATTTGAAAGGTGCATATTTATTGGGTATAACGATGGTTTAAAGGGTTACAAGCTTTAGAACCTAGAAACAAGGAAAGTTGTGCACAACCGAGATGTGGTGTTTAGAGAGGTGAAATATGTTTTTAAACATGAAGTCCTACAAAAGGAACCTAAGAAGATAGAGTTTGAGCTAAAGGAGGATGAATCAAACTCTACAAAAGAAGAAGACTCAGAAGAGGAAGAGCCACAAACTCCAGCTGTGAGAAGATCAGCTCGGGAAAGAAGACAACCATAAAGGTATAGTCCATCTGCTTTCTGTTCAAATTTTTCTCTAACTATAACTAATGATGATCCTAGACCCGGTAGGGAGGCAGCAGATTCAGAGTATGGAAAACTCTGGAAGGAGGCCATGGTTGATGAACTAGCATCCTTGCATAAAAATGAGGCATGGGATCGGGTGGAGTTTCTGATTGAAAGGAAGCCCATCGAGAGAAAATGGGTTTTTAAGAAGAAGATGAATGTAGAAGGCAAGGTGGATAAATACAAAGCTCGTTTGGTAGCAAAAGGTTATTCCCAGGTATCGGGAATTGATTTTGGAGATATTTTTTTCTCATGTTGCCAAAGTTACTTCTATTAGATTACTTTTATCTATTGTTGCTGCATTTTATTTTGAGGGAGAACAGATGGATGTGAAGACAACATTTCATCATGGGGATCTGGAAGATGAGATCTACATGAAACAACCTGAAGTATTTATGGTGAAGGTGAAGAAATAACGGGTATGAAGGTTAAATAAGTCTCTGTATGGGTTAAAACAATCACCAAGGATGTGGTATCAAAAATTTGATACCTGTATATGGGGACTTGGCTTCAGCAGAAGCAAGGAGGATCATTGTGTTTTTTTTAAATTAATTGGTGACCATGTTATTTATTTGGTCTTGTATGTGGATGATATGTTGTTGATTGGAAATGACATAGAAATTATCCAAGATTTGAAGACCCAACTATTCTCCAAATTCGACATGAAGGATCTTGGTGTTGCAAACTATATTTTGGGCATGGAAATTAAGAGAGATCAGGAAAAGAGGAATCTCTGGTTAAATGAGAGGAAGTATGTTGAGACTATATTACAGAGGTTCAATATGCAGGATAGCAAACCTGTGAATGTTCTGATTCATGTAGGTGTAAAGTTGTCTGTTGAACAGTGTCCCAAGACACGAGAAGAAGAGGAGGATATGTCCCATGTTCCATATGCAAGTGCAGTGGGTAGCCTGATGTATGCAATGGTCTGTACTAGACCAGACATTACACATGTAGTGGAAGTATTGAGCAGGTTTATGTCAAACCCGAGGAAGGAGCATTGGACAGTAACGAAGCGGGTTTTCATATGTGGCACTAGTGATTATGGCTTGTGCTACGAGGAAGATGATGATTGGAAAGAGTGTTGGAAATTCATGGTTTTGTTGATGCAAACTGGGCTGGATATCCCAACCAAATAAGATCTACAAGTGGGTATGTGTTTAGCCTATTTGGAGGTGTAGTTAGTTGGATGAGTAAAAGACAGTCTGTTGTGGCTCTTTCAACTACAGAGGCAGAATACATGGAAGCCACTCATGCAAGAAAGGAAGAATTTTGGTTGCAGAGATTGTGTTAAAGTATGGGGTTGGTGCAGCAAGCTATAAGGATAGACTGTGATAGCCAAAGTGAAATTTTATTGGCTAATAACCCTGCTTATCATTCAAATACAAAGCACATTGATGTTCAATATCACTTTGTGAGAGATATGGTTGAGGCTAAAAGGGTGTTGCTGATAAAGGTGGACACTTTGAAGAATGTTGCAGATGCATTGACAAAGTCTGTGAGCACTAAGAAGTTCTCTTGGTGTAGAGAAACAATGGGTGTTGCAGAGCTAGGCTAATGAATAAGCTCTCCTGTGGACCCCTGCAGAAGGAAAAAAACAAGTGCGAGAATGTTGGGTATGTGTTATATTCTTTCCACGACTAGTCACCCATAGGGGGATCACAAGGGGGGCGATAAATTTCCTTGTATGTTGCACCAGGTGCAGCAGGGGGGTCACAGGGGGGGCGGCAGCCCCCCTTAGTCAAGATCCAGGATAGCGCCCCAGGAAAAAAAAATTGGACCCTATTTTTCAGTGGGCATACCCGCCCATGGTTTTTTGGATGGGTTTGCACATGGTTTTGGGGCATGATGATTTTTGGCCCATGGTATTTTATAGATCCAGTCAAGGGAACTACGGTTATGTTCTAATCTAGGGTTAATGGATTGGGGTTTATGTATGCTTCAACATGTATATATATGTGTAGTAACACTAAAAGGAATATAATGAAAAAACAAGCTGGTCATCCCGGTTTTGGATCTAGGGGAAAATCTCCGTGTATATATGTTTTATGTTTTATGCTCTCGCTAATTTTTATTTTCTATTTTTAGGATTTGTTTGTAGATAATTTCTATATAGGGTTAAAACCTACATTGTTCCTATGCACACGAACTACAGGATTGGTTGTCGTGCTTAGCTTAATTTCATCATTGTATAAAATACGACGTAGTCACTGAGTGGACTCCTCAGTTGATCCAGCAAGTAGCTAAGTTTGACAATAAGGTCACTCACACAGTATATCATTTGATTGATCACCTCCTGGGATGATTGTGACTTCCATTGATCAATTCATGTCATATTCTAAAGCAGAAAGAAGGTTTTTCAAAAGCCCTAGAGGTAAGTTCCTGCACTCATTGAAATTATTGTTGAAAATGTTATTGTGTGAACGGGGTTGTCTATGCAAACATACTAATTGAATGCATCAAGAGGTCCAACTATGCACACTGGAAGAATTTACCATGAAGATTCTGAAAATTTTATTTATAGCCCTCTGAAGCCTAGATCTGATAGTGAACCTGATAGAAACTGCTAGCTCAAGTGACTCTAAAGAAGAGATCTCATCACATCAGAAACACTTGAGTCTATTTCCCACTCCATCCACTCCACTTCTAAACTCACATCATAGATCACACACTCCATCGCGCAGTCCATCTCCATGACCACCTCCACCTCCCCCTAAAGTAGATATGGTTGCATCAATTGAGTTAACTAATTTCAGAGGCATTGGAAATGAGGATATTGATCACTTATGTTTTCTGACTGAGGCCATATGGCAGGCTCAACAAGTTAACAATATTGATATCAGGAAGGCGTAGCTGGCTACTGCTTTCCAAGATCGTGCATTAGATTGGTACATCAAGTACACTCAGGAAAACCCTAATGCTACCTTGGAAGAAATTAAAGTAGCCCTAAAAAAACAGTCTAAGAAACCTAAGTCATACGCGTAGCTGGTGACAGAAATGAAGGATATTCATC
Organism: Pinus albicaulis; assembly: GCA_034641835.2. NCBI lineage: Eukaryota > Viridiplantae > Streptophyta > Pinopsida > Pinales > Pinaceae > Pinus > Pinus albicaulis. The sequence continues at coordinate 57,004,409 of MU968359.1, read as the reverse complement.
AAGAGCCTAATAAATATGTATGGGAGGCCGATCAAACACTGAAGTGCACCATCAGAGATGGTGGAATTGTTATTGATGATACTCAGCATAAGGAATGGTTCATTGCTATGTTTCTCCCACATCTGCGCCAGCCATTAGGTCAGCAAAATATTTCCACACAAGCTAAGGTTGTGGAAGTTGCAATGAAATTGGATGCTACCCCAACACCTATTGCACTAGGAACTCAATGGATTCAGAATCATTTGGAAGTTATGCATCTAGAAATTCAAAGTATGCACAAGGACAAGGGAAAGGAAGTTTGCACAGAGGTGTGGTGTATAAATGCAAAGCTTCTGGGCACCATAAAGACTAGTGTCATGTCTTCAAAAATTATCTAAATGTTGGAGGTCCTAGTCCATTGAAGAATCCCGTGTGGTGCATTATTTATCATATTGTTGGATTACATAACACAAATTCTTTCCCAAGGATCGGAAAATATCAGCCTGAATTAAAGCTGATATTTTGCAAATTATGTTCGTTATTAGCGCATGATGAGAAACATTGTTTCACTTTTTATATGATGTTAGATAAAGCATAAATATATAGAATGTAGGTTGAGCCTACATCACCAACATCCCCTTCTAGGCGCGGAGGATTGCAATGCATAGGAAGAGGCCAAGGAGGTGGATCAGCTGACTGAGGAATAGGACAAGTCATTTACTATAACTGTGGAGATGTTGGCCATTATGTGTGCGACTGTCTGAATCCAGCATGACATTCCTGCAGGTACTGTAGACAATTTGATCATTTTATAGAATATTTTCCTGTCTTGATTGCTAAAATGCAGAAAAAGAAGACGCAGACCTCGACACAAAATCTTCAGATGGTTCACACAGAAACTCGTGAATAAGATCCCTGTGTGAATGTGATTACTAGGAGTGGTATAGCCACCAATGAATATAAAGGAAATAAACCATCCATTGATGCATGGATTCATAAAGCACCTGAAAACAAAGAAGGCTTTAATCTTCAGTGTGCAAAAGAGACCTTTATTGAAGCATGGAAATAATTTGCAGAAGGAAGAACATCAACATCTAGTAGAACAATGAAGGAAGTCAGAGGAGATGAGGAGATTAACCATTTATGCAAGCATGTATAAATTTGTTGCACAATAATAAGGTAGTCTAAAATTTGCAGGCTAGATAACTGTGCAGAGAAAGAACAGCCCATGGTAGAACAACGAGAAGTCAAAAAAACATACAAGAAGAAGAAGAGAACGGGTAGGGAGATGTGTATGACCACGCAGATTGGTGCTTATGAAATGGACCAAGATATTTTAGATCTAGGATTGGATGAAATGGACCTAAGAAAACATGGCAGTGCATGGGAGAGCCAAAGTTGGAGTGGTCTACCATTCAACTGCGCATCACCAATCAACAGAAGATCATTCCTTTAAGGAGGTTGTTACAAGTTTTGGTCAATATAGAAGGTGTTAAGGTGATGCCAAAATTTTAAGTCATACAAATTTTAGATGATATTGATCCCTATCCTACGGTGCTAGGATTGGATTGGGCCATTGACATGGATGGTGCTATCAATCTAAAGTGAAGGAGGATGGAACTTGAAAGTAATGGAGTCAAGGTAATCATTCCTCTAGATCCTACAGAAGTCCAAAGGTATATTGAAGCAATGCATGCTAAAGATGAAGTCGACCAAATATATAAGCTAACTTTGCACGAGGAAGATTGGATTAATCCAACAGCAGATGGGAATTTTAAGTGGGAGAAGGATAGCTATTGCTTTTCAGACTCTAATGAAGACCTAGAAATTGGTAGAATCAATTGTATGAGGAGCTTGTGTTGCGATGTAATCATGTGACCCAATATCTGCATTGTATAACATCTGATGTACGTGATTTACCGCACTATTATGGCTCAACTGATGTAAAAATGTTTATAGGAGAGCTAGAAAGGACTATTCCTGAAGGACAGAGATTACATTCTTTGGATATTGGCTTTCGTGCTACTCCAACAAGATGGTGGGAAAATCATAAATAGAATATGGGTAACTGGGAGGAATGTGCATGCATGATGTGGTTGCGGTTTGAATTTCCAGTTATTAAAATGGAGGACGTGTATTCTGGAAAATAGGATCCGCGCAGACATTTGGAAAGATGGAATCAGGTATGGGGTGTATATCCAAGACCTAAATGGGTCGATATGTTTATTCAAACATTGGTAAAAGTGCCTACTGAATGGTAATTGGAGACAGAGTTGCGCAGAGGCACTAGTGAATGGTCTACGATGATAGAGAGTTTTATTATTACATTTAGCTCAAAACATGATGACCAAGCTTTGATCCCAGAAATTATTAATGCACCGATAACGAAGAATGTGAATTGTAGACAATTGGCACTTATGGAATCTAGGGAGGCACATGTAGTTGATGGAACCATGATCCCCTTGCCTGCGAATGTCAGACAAATGTGCTCCATCATGAGCCTTGTTGGATATTACAGGAAGCACATTCCAAAGTATGAGTTGATAATTGCGCCCATGACCAAATTAATTAGAAGAGGTGCAACATTCCATTGGGATGAAGAATGTCAGAGAAGTTTGCAGTTGTTAAGGGAGGTGACGGACACTACTTGGTATGCTTTAAATTAGCTGGTCAAAAATCCTATGTTGGGGGGGACGGTATGTATATTTTTTTCGTTATCTCTAGATTATATGATAGTAAGGTGATATGCACGTACGGTATCTGTGTGACGAGGTTGATTGGGTTGCAGATGTGTCAAAAACTAGCCGTTGGAACAGTAAAACTGGATAAGACAGATTTATTACCATTTTTGGGAGTGTCTAATATGCATTTAATGAAGGTATTTTTCTAGATTTGGGACCGTTTTGTCAGTAATGGAGGCTTAATAATGCACAAGGATTCGTTGAAGATGCACCACAAGTACAAATATGACCTATGGGGTCACAATAGTTCCCTTTTCTTTCTGAGTGATTTATGTGCTTTGAGCTCTTTAATTTCCATAGCATTTGTTTTGTCTATGTCTGGTTTGGATCCAGGGTTTGAGGACGCTTTGCACTGAGAAATGCTAGGATACATTATTCCTAAAAATATGATAGCCACAAGACCAGGTGATGACCCTGTTGTGCCTGAAGTGCCAATTATAGAAACACCTACGCCCTCTAATACTAAGAAGGGGCAATCTTCTGGAACATGCAAATCTCCCAGAGAGAAGAACCCAAGACTGCACCCTTTAGTGGGAGAGAAGATGAAAATACCCATGTCAGAAGTGGTAGAAACCATTCAAGAAGAAGAAGAGGATGTGGTCGAAGTGGCCCCATTCTCGTGGCCACGAAGCTATATTTTGCCACGCAAACCATCTGTCAAAGCACCTAAGGATCTGGATAAGGTATGCATGGGTATTCAAATACCCCTGATCCCTGTGAATGTCCCAATGAAAGGGGAAATGCCCGTAAATATTCCACATCTCCTCTTTGATGATTGGGACATTGCGGATGTCGAGAATTTCCCAGAGCTTGCACCAGAACTATACTTGGATCAAGTTAATTATGAAGGAGGCGTTGTGTGCCATCGAGCCAAAAAGGGGGGTGTTAGGTCTGCATAAGGCAGGCCTGCTTACTTTTCTACAGATCCCTCATGTTGGGCACAACCCTATAAATAATATATGTGTCAGAAATTTGTTGGCCTTAGTTCACGATAACACACTCTGGTTGGGAGAATGCATTCCCATTGATGCTAAATTAATCCAAAAAATCATGGATTTGATTACTAAGAGGGTTGGCCTTATTGCTGACTTTGGCAGTAAAGCGTAGGAGGAATTTGTGGCAGAACAACTTAAGAATAATTATAATGTCACAAGGAAGACCCGGGGATTCGTTGTGGAGGAAATTAATGACCCTGCAGTGTGTTTTGGTATGATCATCTTGTACTGCAAGATGATGCATAAGTGAAGACCCAAAGAGGTGATCACGCATGTGATTGCACTCCAAGGATGTTGTGAAAAAGGTGTGCTTTATAATTGGTGTAGTTACATATGTAAACAATTTTTACAAAATGTGCATGAGGCACCGGAGGAAAGCAAGCCCTTCCAGTATGCTTGGCTCCTCTTATTGATTGCACTGATTGGGTGGAGGACCCCGGAAGATACTCAGTTCCTAGACATTGAGCCAAAGATGTGCGAAGTTGTGCGCTACACAACCTTATGGAACTCCTCAGACCCAATGCATGCTAAAGAAAACAATATTTTATGGGTTTTTTATGATGCTACCTTAATTCAAGCAGTACAGTCAAAACCGCGACTATCACCTACCTTGTATGATCAGTACAAGGTGGTATCAAATTTTAAAGCCACGTTCCATAATATCCATATCCATGCAAAGGGAATCGTAGAGGGAGTATGGTATGAGCTTCCATACCTGGTAAATGTAGATGATTTTCCTAGAGTGATAGCAAAATGGCCGTCGGCCTGTTTGACACCACCTACCCCAACGAATTTGTGCACTCCAATAGGGAAATCAACTGAGAAAGCAACATCGACAGTCATAGAGAAATTTATAGAGCTATACACTGATAAGGTCATAAAGATATCTACAAACAAGGAAGTAGCCCCCACAACCACTTGCGAGACTATAGAAACCACAACAGTCCCAGAAAAAATGGATCCACGCCAAAAGAGACATGGGAAGCTGAAACATCCAAGGGAACTAAGCGCGGCTCTCAGGCCGCTAGAGGATCATGGAAAAAGATGAAAGTTTCCAAAATGGTAGGGCGGGAGGTCCTTACACTGATATAAGACAACCTAAATGAAATATATAACATTGTTCATTACAAGTCCATGCTAGAACTTATACAAGTGGGATTGCAGGAATTAAAGGTACAGGTGAGCCATATTCAATAGAACATGATTCAAGCGAGTCAGAACAACGCTTACATCACGAGTACGCAACCACTAGATGTTGCTCTACCAGCCTCTGGGGATGGTCACTTTTTTCACATCCCCTTGCCAGTTATTCAGATGGACGCCAATCGACGTCTCCAATTCAGAGGAGCAATTGATGTTCATGTTAATATTTCAGTGTTACCTTCAAGTAAACTCCACCTTATGCACTCAATTATCGCGGATGAGATTCATTACCGAGAGGCTGTCATGCATACGCAAACAACGGATGCACAACAGCAAGTTGAGAAAGCACATCAACAATAGCAAAGAGTAGAAGTAGATTTTCGCGAAGCAGAAGCCCAGCACACTGCACTAGAGGAAAAAATTCACCAAGTATGCCAAGATATTCCAGCTATGCCTCCAGAGAAACTAGATGGATTGGATATTGCAGTGAAAGCAGTGCACGTGGAGGTACAAGTAGTAAGGACCAAATATGAGCATCAGATTGCATACCTTCAAACAAATTTGCATCTGGAGACGCCACCACAGGTTTGCGTGTAGAGAGCAGTAGAAGAGAAACAAGACTGAGATAATATTGTTGTTGTTGTCATCCAACATGACAATTTACTTGATGAAGATATGATTGTTTAGACATCTATTCAAAATGATCTAATTTTGCAACAGTTTCACGACACCCTCCACCAGAAAGAGAATCAGTTCGAGGAAATCTGGAAAGTGGCACCCACATTGGTTCTCACACAGTGCCTCGCTCGTTTGTAGGACTGCAGAAAAATTCAAAATAAGATTGAAGGTTTGTGCCAGAAATAACAACTACTGAAAGAATGCATGCAAACATGGGCAAAAGAAGAACTTAAATTATCATAAATGTTGGATAACACATTGAAAACCATCCATCAAACTCAACGCAGCATTGAGATGGCCATTGAAGGGCCTACCACACAAAAATTAGTTCAGCAAGTGCAGTTCATTGCAACACAAAGTCTGGAATCAATGCTCCCTCTCAAAACTTCTGTTAGTGCACTTTAGGCCAATATCAAGGAGAAGGTGCCTCAGTGACTCGGGATGAGTCACATGTTTGTGTTGGGGGCCTATTGGAGTGGGATCCCCTAAGGCAAAATTTTCAATGCAATTTTGTATAATTTTGTATGTGTGCGTTGCGCAAAGGGAGTCAAGGGGCTTTGGGGTGGGTCAAAGTCCCCAATTTCGATGTAAATGGGCTTAAGGGTAAACTGTTGGCCTCAAACCATGGTTTGAGATAATAGTATCTACGCACTATGCGAATATAAATAGATAGACCGTGTTTGAGCTAAGTAGTTCAATTGTGTCATGAAATATTGATTTTTTGATAATTTTATGTGGATGTAAGGGTTGTTTGGGTTGGGTTAAGAGTCTCCTATTGGTTGTGTGTGCGGAGACCTAGTCCTAGCTATGTGCGGACTCCGCTGGCTATGTGCATGGAAGGGTTTTGCAAGGTAAATTTGATGTATTGATTGAACAGATCTGACGCTAATAGAAAAGACAGTTTTTGGAAAGTTTGTTGTGTATGCATCTGAGTTGTTACTGCTTATGTTCTGTTAAGATCGCATTATCTGTCTTACTTATTGATTATCGTGTAAAGATATATATTATTATTAAGAATTCTTATTGAAGTTTGATAGGTCTGTTTAAGTATTTGCATTGTTCAATATCTGGATATGGTTCTGTTATGTTTATCTATGCTAGGGAAAACAATGACTCTGTGTTATTCTATTAAAGACTATGCATTATTTGTGATTATGTTTTATATTATTGTGCACATCTATTTATGAGTAATATAAGTTTGCATTCGTTTTGCTAAGGGCCACTTCATTAATTTCTCCCTCAAGGTACGAAAACCTAGTTCCAGAACTCCCCCATACTACTTCGGGTGAGACTTTGGTCTACGCAATCATATCATTGCCGAAAGGGTGAGTTGTTGGAGGGATTGTTGGTTTATCCATAAACTTTGAACCTAGGTCAGGAACCCTCAAGCCAAAAATGACCCAACTCATGTAATTGATTGGAATGTTGCGCATGTGGAACCAAAGGGAGATTTCTGTGAAGAACCACTATGTTTTCTAGAATGGAAGGTAGTCATGCTTTGGAATAGAGACATAACTCAATTAAAATTTCAATGTAGAAATTTTAGTATATCAAAAGCAACTTGGGAGTTGGATAATTCTGTTAAATAAGCATATCCATCCCTATTTAATAAGATGGAATGAATTTTGGAAAGTAAGATCAGACATCGGGACAATGTCAAAATCAAGCAAGGGAGGATGTGATATCCCCTAACTTGAAGTATATGTGTAAATAAATTGCATATATTTTTTTTCCTTTTTGGATGTTTAATTTTGAAAAAAAACTATGAAGAACTTAATCATCATTCTTTATTACTGATAGGGAATTATTGTGAATTTGTAATTAATATGTTGATAATAAATAAAAATGTATAGAAAATTAAAGTTCAAAATACACTTGGATGAAAGAGATGAGGCTAACAATTGGTGATGTATATTAATTACCTAGTATTAAGTCCTAGGAATCTAATATGAATAGTTAGATTACTTGTGAATTGTGGAAATTGGCCAATTTATTACTTCCCTAAAAGACAAGATGTTGTCTTTGAGAGTGAGAAGTAAAGCTCATTAATGAGCTAATAACTACCTGCCACCTATTGGTGAGGTGGAGATAGTTACCAACTACCAAACTGAGTAGTAAATGGATAAAAATGAAATTTTATTCTTTTTTTCTTCTTGCTTTTTGATCTCACACTATCTTGGAGAGACTGAAGAGAAGCAAGTGTAAAGGACAAAAAAAAGGAAAATTTGCAAACATTTGCTCAGGGGGATACATTCTGGAAGAATTATCATGGATGGGAGGAGTTGAGTGTTCTGATATTAATTTAAGTCGATGTTATTTACCCTAGACTTCTCAGAAAAATGAAAGACATAGTTGTGTTTTGTTTATATTCCTGAACATTTTTTGTTTATGATAGAACTAAGATGAAAGAATTATTTTAGAATAGCTAGATATTTTTATGAATTCTTAATAGGTTATGTAAAATAAGAAAAGAAGAAAATTAGTAAATTTGATGGCTAATTGTTTATATTTGCAAAAAAATGATGTTGTGTGAAGTGGTTAAGACTATTAAATCTACATATTTACTGATGTAAGACTTTTCATATTATATATTTGAGCTTCTGAGAGTATAAATATGTTAAATTCGTATATTCCTAAATGGGAAGGATCTAATAGGAAATGAAAGGCTTTAAATATAAACTAAGTTCTAAGGTTCTTTATTTGTGTAACGATATAATATTAGTGTTATATATATATATATATATATATATATATATATATATATATATATATATATATATTCTAGACTTTTACATGGTTCTACTTGAAATAAAATTGAATATTTGGCAGAGATATACATTTCAAAATAGAGTATCCTAAACTTTGAAGAAATGTTATATCTAGGAATCCCTAAATAAATACAATGAAGTTAGATTATATAGGGACATTGTTGTTTCTAATAATGTTAGGACGGAAAGAAATAACATTATTTAACTGAGATAATCACTTCAAGACTAAATATATCAACATTGAAGTAGTGATACAGCTAGAATTTCTAACTAAATAACAAGGAACATTAATTGGTTGATGTAAAAACTAATAAACTAACAGGAATCAAAAGCATCAAGCAAAAATTGAAAAAAATTGTACCAATACATAAAGATAAATTGATTTTCAATTAAAAAAATATATGCATAACTTGATGAGAAAGTTATTAGAGGGAAAACTACTATGTAATAGCTTGGGCCAAAATGACTGATCCTCTTACATTCAGATAAAGATGCACTCAAGAAAAATGTCATAATTAAAAGTACATATGCAGACGCAAAGGCCTGAGGATTACATTCTTCCAAAACATAAGTGTAAGTCTATAAATACATTTAAGATTATTAAAAAAAAAATATGGCAGTGACATACAGACACAAGATCTAGGTACAGGACCATATGACCCAGTAAAGGAACAAAATGTGGTATGGGTCATATAAGAAAACCAGAATTGAAAACATTGAAGGAAAAGGAAAAAAAAAACTAGTGTGTAATGATAACCTATAGAGAAAAAAAGAAATAAAATCATTATTTAATATATGGTTATAACAATGATAAAGAAGGAAATATGATAATAGTGTAAAGGAAAAATAATTAGGGTTGTCTCATAATTACCTTTACAAGGATGTAGACCCTGAATTTTCAAAGCCAATTGTAAAGGAATAAATATGTTATTATAGGTATGAGAAATTTTTTAAATTCAACAAAAAAAAGAGAATGTATACTTATATATAGAATACGAAGGAAAATGCCTGTGGAAACATCTTATACAAAATGGACATAGAGTTACTACAAACGTAAACAAGAGAATAGTGATGTACATAGATGGAATTTATCCTTCGTCTAAGTAAATAAAATTTAAAGAAATATAAACCCTACGACAAAACAAAACAAGAAATTACACCTTTCAACAGACGACTGAATTTGTTAGAAAATTAGTTGCAATTGTAAAATCTCGTCACAATTATTCAAGTAGGGTTTTCAATATTAAACCCTTATATATCTCATTGGTAGCCCATATAAGGTTAGGGTTTCTATTAAAAAAACCTAGCCATGATGAAATGCAAACCCAAAATCACACAATAGGACTCAAAATTTTAAAAGAAGTGAAAACTAATGTCATTGAATAAAATCGCATATATTTGGTATGATCTCTAATGTTATTGAATAACTGAATAGTAAATTTCATTATTATTCTCATGATTGGCATGATATCTTGTATGTTATGAGTTTGATAAATGTATAGACTATGACGATCAAGGTTTAGTTCATGATTGATGTGAAGGTTTATGATGCCTATGCTCTCTCTCTCTCTCTCTCTCTCTCTCTCTCTTTCTCTCTCTCTCTCTCTCAATTGACAACAATGATTCATGAATCCTTATAACTCATCCCATTCAATGGCTTGTGATTCCTAATAGAGATTGCAATTTTTTTCATGTAGTTATGCAAACATGTATCAATCTTGTCTAAAATCACACAATAGGACTCAAAATTTTAAAACAAGTGAAAACTAATTTTATTGAATAATATCACATATGTTTGGTATGATATCTAATGTTATTGAATAACTGAATAGTAAATTTCACTATTATTCTAATGATTTGCATGATATTTTGTATGTTATGATTTTGATAAATGTATAGACTATGATGATTAAGGTTTAGTTCATGATTGATGTGAAGTTTTAGGATGCTTATGTTCTCTCTCTCTCTCTCTCTCAATTGAAAAAAATGATACGTGAATCCTTATAACACATCCCATTCAGTGGCTTGTGATTCCCCATAGAGATTGCAATTTTTGTCATGTAGTTATGCAAACATGTATAATTCTTTGTTATACAGAATTCTAATCTATGGATAAACTAGATTCCCTGAGTGTGGTGTTCCTTCACTCAGAACAACAGAAGAAAGACAACTATTATTTTCTCTAAGAAAAATAGATAGACAGAAAGGAAAGAAGCCCACTTGTGATTCTTTCACTCTCCTTCTCCTTCTGTCGTTGTTGTTGTCGCTCTCAATCCAACTAAAGTCGGTAGATCGATTCCTGCAATCAAAGACAAAGAACAAAAAACAACATAAAATATACAAGCATCTACTTATCTTAACCAAATCGAACCGATTAGATCTGAGAATACATACATAATTGAGAATGAAATTCAGAAGATATAAGCATACATATGAGAAAATGAACAGAAATATTTATTAAGCAAGTAGGAGGAGAAGATTACAATTAATAGATCGATTCATCGTCAACCTACTCCAACTTCATTCCATCCTCATCACACCAAGCATCATCTCAGCAACATATCAATACTTCCAACTCTCATCAATTGAGAATCCAACAAAATAACATTACACAAATTTATGCCTCCCTATCACTTAGATGAGTGCTCAATTTATAGTGAAATTGAAGGTATTTTCTCAATAAATGGAATTGAATGGCTTTCTAATAATAGGTGAGAAATGTTTCCAAGTTCAAAGGTGATCGATGAACACTTGTATTCGAAGTATGACACCTATGAGCTCTTTTAGAAGGAATTGGACATGTGCATATTCCCAGAAAAATGATGGTTTCACTCCCAAGAGACCAATACACCCTTGAGAGTCGGGAAGTGCACTTCAGTGCACCTTCGCATGGAGGTAAGTGAATTGCAATGCATTTAGGCCCATGCAGAGGAACGTTGATGAGTTAATGGGCCATATAATATGTACTTCAAACCTTAGAAATCTCATAATTGAAGCCATCAATGGAATTTATTCACTTAGGGCATATAGAAACTGAATTAAGGGGATGATAGAACCTATTCATTAGTCTTGGGGGATGATGCCCAATTTGACTAGGTCTTGGGAGATGATGCCCAAACCTATAACAGCTACCCCCTAAAGCATGAATTCAAAATAATAATAATATTTGGATGAGATGATTTATGATGTGATGAGTAGGATTTGAAGCGGACGATGACCTGCATCAATTTGCAATACATTACATCATGATATCTTACATCTTGGACATAAATTATTGAGGGAGGCATACCCATGCTAAGCACATAAACTATCATGAAATGTACATAATTCAGAAATTCATCTACATCGTAATGTTGCCCGATATAGACATGCCTACAGATATAGGCCCATGTTTGGATGACGATCTGTATGTAAAGCCATCGTACAGATGATGTGTAAAATTCTTGAAATTGCAGCTCGTATCGATGAAACTAGATCTGAGGTCTTCTTATCTTTTTCACTTGATCATTCAGGTAAAATTATAACCATGTGAATATATGATCTAAAGTCGAACATGGGAAGACATCGTCTAATTACTTCCAATGATGTGAGTTTTTAATAGACGCGAGAAAACCACCTTTGATGTTAATGGCTCTCAAGGTACTATAGTACAATTTTCAAGGCGTGAATAGATGATTTCATGTCGAACACCAAACAAAATATTTTGGTCAAAGGTCTGGAAGCGAGAAACCTACCGATGATGTAGCAAGCTCCAAGGTACTGGAAAGATGTTTCTAAGTTAACTTCCTGGATGATGAGCTGATGTCAACAGGAAGAAAATTTATCATGAAATGGGAGTAATGATTTTGGAGAAAAACTATGACATGATGTAATAATTTTCAGGGATGAATGTCATGAAAATGAAGGTTTATGATTATTTCAAAAGATGAGGAACTACTGTATGACTTCTCTTGAACATATCGGCGACACTTAAATGAGTTTGCAGCATTGACCCAAAACTGAATTGATGATATGATGAACCATAGGTATGATGAATTGTCAATAATATTACCCAACCCAAAAATTCATGGTGATGGAGTGAAAGTGTCATGTTCAAGAGTGACCTGCTACCATAAAGTGTTATGTAATTTCTCCCAAATTTCCCCCTGTCATTGCTGATCAGTACCTCTTTATTTTTTCATAAGCTTGAGGAGGGTAACATATGCTTGATCTATAATTCAACCCTTCGGGTGAATCCACTTCTATTTAATGATTTAATGAGTCTAGTGATAATGAAACTCAATCTTGCCATGATCTACAAGTCCATCATTATTTTATGTTTTAAAGAGTCTAACGACAGTGAAAACCCAGTCCTTTTTCATGTTTAGAGAGTTTGAAAAAAGGGACAAAAAGAAAAATCCATGAGTATTTTTTTGTAAATTTGTTGCTCATGTCCGAAAAAGTGTAAAATGATATCTCATAAAACCTCTTCGCCATGTTTGACTAAGGTTTTACTTTTTCATAAATAATCTATCTCAATCTAGAAAAGGGTTTAACTTATACTTAGTATATGTCGGTTCATTTACTTTTACGAACTCGAAAATACAAGTGCTCGATAATATTTTCACATTATTAGAGTCTTAAAAGAGCTAAAAGAAGACTCTAGGGGGTTCCTTTTTTGCATTTATCAAAGCTCGAAAAAGAGATAAAAGTGCGCTTTAATTCCTTTTTCATTTTTATCAAAGCTCAAAAAAATAGGATAACAGTATTATTTGTGGTCAAATCATTCTTGAATAGTTGTGCAAGCGAAACTCATTGTATCAGTTGTAAAACTTGTTCAGAGAACCATCAAATGAATTAAAAATACCTATTTCATAGTAAAAACGAATAAAAACCATTGTCGCAACATTAAATATGATTTTAAAATAATCAAAATGAATAATAAAATGGTTTTTACCATTCCATGGTTACCATTTGAAAATTAGGAGCTCTGAACCAGTTTTTCCCTTGAACTTCAGTGGTCGATTGTGGTAGTTCTAGTGGATGATTTATCTTTTTGTTTTATCCAGGTTGGAGATATGAACCTTCTCTTTCTTTTAGTATCATTCATGTTGAATTTCATGTTCAATTTTTAGGGTTTTGAGCCCCTTATGGTAAATATATTACGTTCTGGGGGAAACGCACCCTTGAATGTTGAAAGGTGTGTTGCAGTGCACTGAAATTGAAGGCTATATGCACTGAAATGCTCTGTCCCTTGACATGGGGCACGTTGGGCGCATTTCTCATTTTAATTTCTCGCTATGTGCCCAAAATTTGCCAAATTTTTTGTATGAAATGGATCCTAATGAATCTTATGATTGTATTTCAGGTATTAATTGGATCAAAATGATGATTACATGACAAGAAAGAGAACATGAAGAACAATATGTGATTTCCCTAAATGATCTAGCTACAGTAAGAGCCCTCAGGGATTGTGGGTTGCTTAAATAGTTCATATTGTTAGGGATGAGGTAGCACACAGAACTATTGGAGTTCCTAGTTCGTTCATGGGATCTGGTATTGCAGGATTTTCACATTGGGGACAAATTTCTCCCAATATTGGTTGAGGATATTTACTTTATCACTGGATTATCAAGATGACGTTGTCCCATTTCCCTTGCAGGATCTTCCCTTGGAGGAGAGACAGTGAGGGATTACATACACAAACATTGTCATCCAGGTACCGAACCAAGTAAATATTGGAAAATAAATATCCGTGATGTGCGTGATCTACCTTTGAGAACCATCCTTTTTTAATATTGCAAAGCTTGTTTATTTCATGACACTGCATGTTGCAAACTGATCATATATGCAATATGATCTTGAGTGTTTACAACCAACAATATTCAACTGGGCTAAAGAAATACTCTTTCAAATGAAATAAAAACTACCTAAAGAAAAGGGTGGTAGGAAGAATAACTTAAACTATGGCTTGATCCTGATTTTCTTCATTCTAGAGTGGGTTCCATTGATGCAGCCGCAACATGTTACACTGAGTATCTATGGCCCTAGAGATCCTCAGATGTAGAGATGGGTTGAATTGATGTCTATAAATGTTTTTCATTCAATCATCATATTCTTTACTGCATTATTTTCTTGTTTCAGATGACAGATGGTCACCTTAGATGTGTATCCATATGCAGGTGTATATTTCCGTAGAGATCCAAACTTGATTCTACCATATGGTGCTCAATGGGGTGCAACAGGTAAGAATGTTTTGACCATGTTTTTTTTTTTTTGAGTTTTCTACATGTTTTGTATTTTTATTCTTCCCAAGACTAAACTAAAGGTTTGATGTACACAGATGTGGGTTAGATTCGACAAATGGGTCAGCCATAGTAAGGAGCAGTTAAGCCAGTAAAGAGGCCTATCGAGAGAGAAGTCCTTCAGGATTTAGATTTGACCGAGACTCTTGTTGAGCTACAACAGCACATAGAGGGATTAACTCTTGGGATTCTGAATTTACGAATTGAAGATTTAGCTATGAGACTTCAATGCCATACTATTGGTGTTCCTAACCGTTGGACGCAGTTATTCCATCAGATAGTTAGAGCAGTTTCTTGTTATAACAAGCATCACTAGTTTACTTTGACATTTTTTTCATACATTTTAAGGTCAAATGACCAATGTGTCTTGGGCACAAATTTTGAAAAAACCTAAACTATTTGTCTATTTGTTTTCAGTGTTTTCCTATGTTTGATGTGCAATACAATTCAATTATGTGATGTGAATTGAAAATGTGTCTTTACATGTGTTGCAAATGTCTATTTAAAACATAATTCGGTAAGGAATTAGTTAATTTGTTCATATTTCTAGAAATGTGCTAATATTGAATGAAATAAAAATGTTTTTCCAAAAGCTAAAATCTTAGGAAGAAACGATGATGTGTTGGATTTTGGACAATATAAATGCTAGTAAGTTGCATTATGACAAGTTGTGAGTCTAACCTAATGATGATTTGGTTAATACCAAATGAAATGGAATCGGAGAGAAGTTCGATCAACACGCTATACTCAGCGTAATTTTTTGTGGATTGACTGATACAAGTCCCTTGAAAACTCACTAACTCGCCACTTGGAGTGAAAATGGTCCATGCTGCAGAGGACAGGTTCGACATACTATGATCAACACCATCGATACACCCAACGAATGGTTCTAAAGGTTCATTCATCTACGATGAAATGTAAAGTGGATTACTAACTTCAAGAAAACTCTAGAAAAACAAACTAATACATTAAATGAAAATCAAAGCATATATACAATATAATACAAAATTTTACTACGCTCAATTAAGCATAGTAACGTTTAAGATATAGCCCATTTTGAGGCTGCGCCAATGGAATTCCATCATAATCAACTTACTTGTAGGCGCCCTTAACCAGAACTCTTTTGACAATGTAGTGGCCATCCCATAGTGGCTCAAGTTTTCATGTTCTTATCAAATAAACTTCATGATCATAAAGAAAGACCAGGTCTCCCTCAGAGAATATGTGAGGCTTGAAATTTTGGTCGCATTGTGCCTTGATTCATCTCTTGTGTACTTCGTTGGCCAATGCGGATTCATGACACATTTCATCTAGATGGATGAGATTAAAAAGACATGCTTCTTCATTATAGGTGTCAGGTAACAAGTCAACAATGAGTTTTAATGAAGGAATTTCACATTGGATTCACAAGATAGCTTCTAGACCATACACCAATTGAAAGGGAGTAAATCCAGTTTCATTTCTCACCGAGGTTTGATATGCCTATAAAGTTGAGTACAAGATTAAATTCCAATTTCATTTTTTAACTCTTATCATTCATTGAAGCATTCGTTTGAGGATATTGTTAATGGCTTCAAATTTTCCATTGGATTGTGGATAATAAGGAGTAGAACTATCATGTGACAGTCCTAATTTGGCAGTCAACTCATTTATCATGTGATTGTGAAAATTCTTACCATGATTTTTAACTATAGCTTGTGGTACACCAAACCGTGACATGACATGATTGAAAAAGAAAAATGTAGTTGTTTCACCCGTGTTATTGAATGTAGGCATCGCTTCAGCCCACTTGGTAACATAGTCGACTGCGACAATAATATAACCATGCTCCCCGGTCGAATGAGGGTTGCAGGTCATGAAGTCAATGCCCCATTTTGCAAATGGTCCCACAGTGATGACATGATGTATTGGTGCTGGCGACATGCATATTTTATGATCAAATATATGGCATTCATTAAGACTTCTAACCATGAGGATGCAGTTACGAAATTTAGTAGGCGAAAAGTAACCAACATGGAGAATCTTTTGCGTGGTAGTGTATCTAGACAAGTGTCCACCAAAAGCACCAACATGACAATCATTTAGAACTTTCTCCGCCTCCTCATGAGTGAGGCACCTCCTTTAAATCGTATAGACACCATGATGATAAAGTGTATCATCAAAGATCAAATAATCTTTGGCTTGGTATCGAATACATCACCGTTGTGAGCGAGAGGTATCGGGCCAAAAAGTCTAGATTTGGAGATAAATGATAAAATCCCCATACCAAGGTGTTATGTGGAATTATGTGTTAGCCACCTATTAAATTTGTCATCTCAAATGGTGGCTAAATCATTTTTTGGAGCCTTCAAGAAAAAAAAATTATTGCTAAAAATGTTATCTCTTGAAGTCTCATAAAGATATCTTATCCTCTGATTAATATTCACTGTTGTTTCCCTTTGAAAATTTTGAAAATCTACTATTTTCATGAAGAAAAAAATGTTGCAAATACCTCCATTTTCCCCTCATTTTACCCCTGCTTTCACTCGAGATTAACCTCCATTTTATTCCCCTTTTCTCCAAAAAATTCCTCTATTTTCCATTATTTCCCTTTTTCCCTTCATAAAATCCCCTTTTACAAGGTTTAAAACTCATTTTTAAACCTTACCGAAACCCCCAAATCCATTAAAAAACCTTGAAAAAATTATAAAAACACACTTTTTCATTACTGGCTTTAAACCTCTTCAGCTAAGCCCTAAACCACTTCCCCACATTTACCCTAGTGTCGGAACCAAGCGTTATGTCCAAAAGCACTTATCGCATCAGAACGATCGGAGAGCGCAAGTGTTTTTGTTTTATGAAACCTCCGATGCGATTGGCCCTTTTATACAAAACCCCCGATCCCTTTGCCGCTTCACAAAACCAAAGGCCCAAAATCGGGTGCTTAACACTTTATATAAACCATTCCCCGATGCTTTTTCCCTTTGTAAATTCATAAAAACCCATTTTTCAATGTTTTAAAGGGAACCCGTTGGTTCAATGTATGAAATAAAAAGCACCGTTGATCTAAAAAACTGATTGACGGTAAACAAAGTATCGCATCCGAATTTTGATCGGGTGCATTTGAAAAGCCCACTCCTTCGTCCCGATTCCGATTGGCCCTCTTATGCATATAACCCTGGTCCCTTTATCGTTTTCCATATACCGAAGGCCCCGCAATCGGGTGCCTAACCTCTTATAATAAACCCTCCCCGAACGCGAAATCCTTTGTATTTCATTAAAATTTTGATTTTCCTATGTTATAAAGGGTTCCGCCCATTCATTGGTTGGAGCTCTTTTCCACCGTTGATTTTTAACCAATCAAATAGCCAGCACCATATCGCATTGGAGATTTCCATTGGTGCAGTTTATTATTTTATTACCCCCCCCCTCCGATTGGCTACCTCTGATTCATCCTCCACCATCGATCTGATCCTCAGATCGACAGCCCACAATCAATCGCATCGGCGCCTATTATTTTTTTCTCCCGCCGATCGCAGACCTCTGATTGCATCTGGGCTGTCCACGTGTCAAGATCCGATGGTCCAGATTGAAGCCCATAACCTTGGCTAAATTCATATAAACCCCACTTTATAATGTTCTATGGCCAAATCTCCACTGTTGATCTCTGTAGATCAACGGTCCTTACTGACCCATTCTCCGCTTCATATATTATTCCATTCAACCCTAGATCAGATCTCAGCCGTCCAATCCTTGATCCAACGGCTTAGATTAAAACCACTTTTCCCTGCCCCCACCTCATTTCGCCCGCGCATCTTATTGATATCGCGCTCCCTCACAGTCGTCCGATCTGACGCCCCAGATCTAATGGAAAACACACAGTTTCGTGTAACTTTATGCCCGACTGTTAATTCCTAAAAATTACGCGATGTAAGCAGTTTCAGAATGCCACATGGCGGGCTCTAATGCATATCGCGTTCGAAAAGGTGAAACCGCCTACCCACCTTTTCGTTGCATGATACTGCTGGTTTCTCCACCCAAAAATTCTTTCCCCATGTTACATTATGACCCATCGCGTTCCTCCTCGACCGTTGATCTCTGCAGATCAATGGTTCATGTTCAATTTCACTTTGTTTCATCGCCCTCTACCATACACCAAGGGATTTCAAGGATCATTCTCCACCGTTGATCCCCTTGGCCAATCTGATCTAACGAGCTACGATCGTCCGGGAAACCCCATATTTCCTTTTAACATATTTCCTCCGCCAAAGGGATTTTTCACCTATTTCCTTTATTTTTCTTCCATTTCGCATTAAAGTGGCCATTTTCATTATATGAACCTGGATCACTCCCGACCGTTGATCTCTGCAGATCAACGGCCCTAACTTATTTTTCCTCACTGTCTGTTCGACCGCTTCCCTTTGAACTTCAACGATAAATATCCACCATTGGATTCCTTCATCCAATGGCCATGCTCTAAACCTAAGCCTCCAAAGCAGTTTCACCTAGCCACGCAGGATTTTCTTAATATTTTTTGGTTTGTGCAGGTTTCAAAGGATTTTCAAGTGTTTTAAAAGAAAAATTAAAGTCGATTATGACGATCCTCCAGGGTTTCATTCATCCAAAAGTATCCTTTTACAGGGTTCCATATCACGTTTCATCAGTGCATCATGAGCATTGATTCCATAAGAACCCTCTACGCACCTGCACATCAACAAGACACAGCAAATATAAAATGAAACAAAGAGTATCAGTGTTGAAGATTAAATCAAACCAGAGAAGAAAAATTAAGGATGGTTTACACAGTTTTGGTGGATTACGGCTAAGATCAAAAATCAAAAGCCTAATCCACTAAATTAAACCCATTTTAAATAAAAAAAGACAATATTTAGGCCTAATTATGCCTAACACACAGATCAGAAGCAGATTAGCCATGTTTTAGGTCAAACAAAAATATCTATCAGACTGAGGATGCCTCCATTGCCACATCAGAGGCTAATTGATTCCTCTCAGCTACCAGAAGCCACCTGTAGCTTCAAAGCATTAAAAAGAGGCCAAGTTATTACCAAAATAGAGTATATTTGCCTCAATGTAGCCGAATAGTTAATTCAACCAAAGGAACTTATTGCAAAAATATCAGCAAAGTTATTACAACATGACACAGAGCCTTAAAGTCAACAAAATCTTCCCAGAAAGCTTAATAATTAATGTAAAGCCAATTAATACAGAGAAATATCTGTAATCTTCTCTATTCAGCCCCTAAAAGGTCGAGAAGCATTAAAAATGTATTAATTGAACCCATAGATCTTTTAACTCTTCGACCTCCTCATTTTACTATAAAATCTTCTTGAGGAGCTCATTGTAAAGGGTTGGTTGCAGAACTTTGAAATATACTTGTGCTCGAAACTTCTACATGTAAATAGTGTTCAAAGGCTCTTGAAGCTCTGTTTGTGATTAAATAAGTTAGGCTGAGAAGTGAAGATGATTGTTGAACTGAAACATTGGACTTGAAGAATGTAACTGGATTGACATCAATATACAAGTTGATTCTTGGGATCCTGGTCTATATCACTGGTGAAGTGCTTCTTTCTGTTATTGTTTTCCTTTCATGTATGTCATTTTTTCCATTATTCTCTGATAAATAACAGCAATGATAGAGTTAGGATTTAATTTTTACAGTACCCTTCTCTGACTGATAAGCTTTATCTCAATGTTTTCCTCCAAATCGTGTATTTAGGAATGATTCAATATAGTCAAGCAGTTAGGAATGCTGGCGTTCCCTCATCCTACTATTTACTTTAAACATTTTCCTTGAATGCTATTTTCATTATTTGCTTAGTAAAGTTAGACTAGAAAAGTGATGGTGTGCTGTGTTTTCTAGCTTCTTCCTCCAAAGGTAGTTCTGAAAATTTCCCTAAGTGTATGCTGAAAGCAGTCTAGATTTAAAAGTATCTTATCTGATCTTAAGCTTCATTTTGTTTTCTCTTATCTATTTTTCATCCTTTCTGAAATTAACTATGTGGATTACTGGTTTTTTTGTCTATTGAGTTAGCTTTAATGCGAACTTTCCCAAGGAGTTTTATGTTTAGCCCTGCCCTTTGGTTTTTTTAAAATATTTACTTAAAAGGCTTTTCTTGTTTGGACAGACTGATAAATCCTAGTTGAAATTATTGTTGTTTTCCACCCCTTCAACATTTTATTGTTCCATTCCATCATTTAATCTCAAAGATCTTATGATACAGATGTCTTTCCCCTTGGACCACTCTTGAAATTGTTGTGCAATTAAACCCTTTTATGACTCCATAGCCCAATGGACTAAAAACCAGCATTATATCTATCTTATCAATCGAAGCTTGTTTTGATTGCTTGCAACTTCACACTTTTGAAACTCTTTCATTTAGGACTTTCCACTCAACTAATAATCATGATCCACCATCCAAAACCATACAAAAACCCTCGTTCTTAATAGCTAGCCTAATATCATTACCCAAAATCTTTAAAATATAAATCAATCTTTTCACTTATAGAGAGATCCCTCTCTGCATTCAGGAGGGCTAGATCCTAGAATCCCAAAGTGGTTCAAGTTTTCTCCCTGCAGTTTGTATTTTCCAATCTTGAAAATTACAGGGAGGTAACATTATGTATTACAGATAAAACATTATTCCCTAGACAGGTGCTTCTCTAGAACAACAGGTTAAAGAATTTATGACTACCTTTCCTGACTGTGAATGGATACACAGAATGAAATAAGAAGCTTACTTGGAGTCCAAGCACTTCCAAAGTCTCCTTCTGTTGCTTTTGTTGTAGCTTCAAATTCCAACCAGCTGTGCAAAATATTTCCTACAAGAATGAACACTAAACAACAAGAGATAGCAATAATACAGCTGTTTATTCAAGTTATTTAGCTAAATCAATAGATCATAAATCATATACATCAAATAAGAAATCATGATATGGAGAATCAAAGCTTATACAAATGCATATAAGGAAAGATAAGCAGTAATCTTTATTAATGATAGAAGGGGAGGTTACAACCCAATGATTGATTTAGTGTCACCATCTCTAGCAGCATCCCGGCCTCATCACAATGCAGATATCTCTATAAATA
Organism: Pinus albicaulis; assembly: GCA_034641835.2. NCBI lineage: Eukaryota > Viridiplantae > Streptophyta > Pinopsida > Pinales > Pinaceae > Pinus > Pinus albicaulis. The sequence continues at coordinate 56,982,734 of MU968359.1, read as the reverse complement.
TGTCACCCAAATCAACTCCTCAATTGAAATTCCACCATCATTTCTCTACTCAAATTCTTCCTTATCAAACTCTAAGATCCGTGCTCAATTTATAGAGGAGTTGAAGGTATTTTTACAATCAATGACTTTCCAATAATAGGCAATACATGTCCTCAATCTTGTAGATGTCAAATGGAAACATGGATTCGAAGTTTGACACATGTGAACTCTTCTAGAAGGCATTGGCCAAGTGGAGATTCTGAAACAATGAGAATTTCACTCCCAATGTGACCAACGTACCTATGAGTGTCAGGAAGTGCTTTGCATAGTAGCCTTGAATGGGGCTACCTGCATATGCAACGCACTTAGTCCCTTTAGAGGTAGCTTTGATGAGCTCTCATATGATATATTATAAACTTCAAATCCTGGAAACCTTTGCAGATGAAAGTCTTGAATGATTTGTCTTGTGCTTTGTCTTAGGGCACGTAGCAATTGAAATGATAGGGGATGATAGACCCTATTCATTGGTCCTGGAGATGATGTCGAGTTAACCAAGTCATTAGGAATGATGCCCAAATTTACCTATAACAAATTCCCCCCTAAAGCATGAAGTCGAAATAATAATAACAATATTTTGATTGAGATGCTTTACATTGTGATGGGCTAGAGATGAATTAGAGTGGCGACCTGCATCAATCTTACTGTCAGTATGAATATTAATTGCAAGTGTGCGAAAAAATACCACTTTAGTTGTGCATAACAAATATCCCTAATAGAAAAGATGGCTACCAATATCTTCATATTTTCAATTAATCGATCAAGATAAATGCTGTGAAAATCTAGATCTATGCATCAAAATACATTAAGCAGTAAATAAAAATAAGATTTACTCCATGCATCCAATAGGCAAGACAAGAATATGTTGAATGAATTTTATATTAAGGGAACTTGGGAGGAAAACATAGAAGGATGTTACCAGTTCTCCTCAATGGGATGGGTTCTTGTAAGCCCTCGGCACTTCAGATCTAAAATTCCTCTCTCTTAATGGTGTAGAAAACCCAGACAAAAAAGGAATTCAAAGGGAGCTCACAAGAAAAAAGATAGAAAAATATGACAATGATGGTGGATCAAAGTTAGACCAAAAGTATAGATCTAAAGTGATCTTTAGGCAACAAAAGGTGATGAATGAATGGAAAAACCCTTCTATTTATAACAAAATATTGAGTTATTCTAGATATTGGTGCATAATTAAAATATTATTAACCAAATCAAGATCCAACTTTTATGGAATATTTATTATTTTTGTTGGAAGGAAAAGGAATTTGACTTGGGTCAAATCCCTTTATTTGTAAATAATAAATAAATAAATGATTTATTTATCATTTTAAGGATGTGGTTGGTTAAAAATTAAATAAATAATGATTTATTTAACTATTTATGAGTGATTTAGTCAAATTTAACAAGGAATATTATTTAAATAAGGTTTAAATAATTATTCCTAGAAAATAATAAGATAAATAATAATTTATCTAATTAATTTTCCTGTTTTGGGTTAAATATGACTAGGAATATTAATTAAACTGTTGTTTATCTAATTATTCCTTGAGGAAAATTAAACAAATGTGGATTTATTTAATATTTTCTCATGGGGTTTCCTATTTATACCATAACAACTTAATAAAGATGTTTTACTTAGTTATTTTTCATAGTGAAAAAAATTTTACTTAGGGTAAAATTGGTCTTACATGGTGTACTTAGGTCCGTCTAATAGTAACAGGTTAGATGACCAAAAAATGGTGTAACAGATTACCCCCCAGCGTGCGAGCGTTAGGAGCTAATCGTATGACCGAAGTACGTTGTAAGAACTCAATCACTAGACACCGAAGGGGAAGTCAAAGAGAGAGAAATATAAGGTAGACCAAAGCACTAAAGGACTAGACCCTAAGGTGGTGAGCCTTACAGGTGCGACAAGTCTCTTTTATGAGTGAGTACCTGTGCTATAGGCAGTGGGGGAGGCAGACCTATGCCCGCCGAGACAAAGTACAAATTATAATGCATCGAGTAAACAAGGGATTGAACAATATAGTACATGTTGGCATAAACATGAGCCAGGTAAAAGCATGATAATGAATTTCACATACATACTGGGCCTAGGATAACAGCCTGGATTTATACAATAATATCTAAGTACATGAGATACAAATACAACCCAAATGCCCCTATAAACAGGAAAGGGCTCTGAATATCTAACTGATACATGCAAACAAAAAGGCGCTACAAGCGGCTAAGGCCGACATCATCAAATATATGAAGCTGCATCAAAGGTTGTAATGAAGAGGTCATCCGGGTATGTGGGGGGTTACCTGTAGGGCCACCCCCTCATGAGGGATGAAAAAATATCACACACACCCGGGAATCACTGATATCAATTGTTGCATCATGGAACCATCAAGTATACGGATTTCGATCATGCTGAAAGGCGCTGGAGCTGAGAAACAATCAAGTCAAAGAGCAATAAGGAGTCCCTTTTCCTGATCCAAGGCACCGAACAAGAGTGGAAGCTGGAACCAAGGTATAATGCCCTCTAGACCTGTCTTCTGGAATGAATGATCTGATGTTGATAGAAGTAGGTCCGCCATAGGTGAGGAAATAAGGGATCCTAAACTAAGGCACGAGAGAAAATAGTAGAGATACTGATAGACTAACATCAAGGATGATGGTGAAATGGGGGTTACTGAGTAGTGGACAGATGACTTCCCTTGTTAGAGCATAAAGGGCATGGATGACCTGGCAGTGACTGACACAATATCATGAGGGATAGGGGGCAGTAGGACTGGAGGCCATAAGGTGCGACACGAGAGAGGAACCAAGAAATGAAGCATGGAGGACTATAGTAGGATACAAAGGGACTCGGGATAGACTCCATGAATGTGATGATGACTCAACTTGGATTCTCTAAACAAGGGTGACTCGATGATGCTACCACATAGGAAAGGTTCCAATGGGGACCATAAAAACATGACCAGATGATGGTTCCTCATGAAGAAAATTGACACGAGCATGGAAAAGTATGAAGGCAAAGTGGTGCCCCAAGTACAAGTGTTGCAAGTGAAGAAATTCGATTTTGTGGAGTAGTGACGTGACGCTTCATGGGAAAAATGTGTCCTGGTGAGGTATCAAATCACAAAAAACTAATAGATACCCATTTGAGGGCTTGGTAAGAGGTTTCTAACGGTGTAGATGGTTTTTCAAACTGAGCTACGGTTTGGCTGTAGCAGGAGAAAGAAAAATCAGGGGTTTCTCTTTTAATAAGGCATTTTCCCTCCAAATTCGCTCATTTGCATGTGGACCTATGGTGAATGTAGAGAGGAGAGAAGGCCCTAAATCTTGCGGTGATCATAGCGGACAAATAGACTGTTGAAATTGAGATCTGTCAGTTGCATGTAAGAGGCCTAACCCTACTCTTTCATTTTAGTGGATTGAAAGTTTAGTTTAGGTCCCCAGAGCTCAGGAACAGACCCCTGCTCCTCTTCACGGCCAGGTCACACTTTTTGGGGAAAATAATGCGACTTGGGTAGCAGGTTTTGGGCAAAAAACTGCGACCTATCCCAGGATTGGACCTGAAAATTGTGACCTGACATGGAGGGGTTTTTATATTTTGTTTTTTGGCTCAGAATTGGGTTTTGGTGTTTGGATACAGTCTTTCCTATCTGTGTACTGACAAATATGATGGTTTTGTGTAGATATGGCAGAATTACAGATCAACTGGAGAGAGAGAGACCTGGGCACATTACGGTCGAAGATCCAGGAGGATCAGGGTGTCTGCAGTGCATTGGCCAGGTTTGGGGTTCTAAATTTTGTGGAGAACCCTTTGATGAGAGCTGAAGAGCCCTTATTGGCTCGAATTTTCAGCTATTGGGACCCATACCATGAGGTCTTTATAGTGTAGGGGCACCGGATCGAGTTGAAGGTCTAGGATATATATTTCCTAACTGGTATCGCACCACTTGGGATGGTAGGGAATACTTATCCAATGTTACCATGAGGGCAGAACATCATGGAGTTTGTAGAGCGCCATTATTGACCAGGTCTCCAAGTCAAGGGGACTCGGATACCCATCGGGGATCTAGAGAGGTTAGAGACTCGTGCTGTGGCCACAACGGTGCTGTGGATCTTGGGCAACCAGGCACTCCACCACATCACTAGAGGGAAGATGATGCTTGTGGAGAGTGTGTTGAGTGGGACCTACTATGGGTGGGCCCAGATGATGCTGTCGTCGTTGAAACGATAGTTGTCACTATGCAAGCAGCAAGTGAACCATGACTTTGCATATGGTATGGTTTTGTGCTTGCTCTTCTTTGAAAAGATCCCGACACTTCGACCATGCATACAGCTCTAGGATGGGGGCCCAAGAGAGCCCAAGATGCACCGGTGGGGGCGACTACTGTGCAGAGGAGGAGGTGGGGCAATCGAATGGGTGTTTTGACCCGAGTTTTTTGCACATTGGGATCATATGTGATTGTACATAGAAGACTATCACTATAGTGGGATGAGTTATCATGGGCACCCGAATTTTCCATTGTCGCCTGGTTGAGTATGGGGGCCCGATGGTAACTGAAAAATTGCTAATATTTTATGTCCATTGTAAATTTTCTATATATTTTATATGGTATTAATTCTTTCACTTTTGGTATGCAGATACAGCTTCGGTAAAACCGACCGGTTATATGGGTTGGCCGACACTATCAGGAGTTGTAGGACTGAGTGGGTCGAGGGCACCACAAAATGAGGATGAAGCAGCCCTCCTAGAGGACATCCGTCATAGATGTGAGAGGCTTCTGACTGGTGTTTCAAAGCATGGCTGGAAAGACTTAGAGGACCAGTACATAGAGCCATGTATTGGTCTACCCTCAGAGTGGTGAGGGTTCATGCGGCACATGGTGATGGCCGGATAGGGGATGCGTGAGGTACGAGATGCGAGAGCAGAGCCATTGGCTCAGGATCCTCCAGATAGTGATTAGTGTGTAGGGGCAAGTGGTGCCTGCAGTTTTGAGTTTTTGTAACATGCTATGGGCCTGTCATATGTATCAGAGTTGAAAAATCTAAAAAAATTTATACGACACATATTATGGATATGCATCATTTTGATGGTTTTATGTTTATTGTCTTGTGTTAAATTCATGTGCTAAATGCAAATCTAGAATATTTTTTGCAATGTTATCTACATAATGATTTTTTTCTCTAGGTACATGACTGAATGTAATGATTTCAAATTCACACATTTTTGGCTTGAGGGGTCCTGACCCAGGTTCGGAGGTTAAGTTTTGCCAACAAACCCCTATACTACTGGCTCTTTCGGTAGTGACCTGCTTGCGCAGGTCAAAGTCTCACCTGAAAGCAGTATGGGTGGGTGCTGAGCAAGGTTTTTGCACCTTGAGAGAGGATAGGTAAGCCAAGCAGAGCTACGTCCGACTTTATAATGACCACATCTATAACCGGATCTATAGATCTCAGAACCGTATCTATAGATATCCTTCGCATCCATGTGCGCAAGGTAAACTATACTTACTGTGCTCAACAAATCATATACTTCTAAAATAGTAGTGCAACATTACATAAAACATAACAAAATAGACCTAGATGCAGTAGAAACACTTAACACAGTACTTTCGCAACTTAACACAGAATATGCATAATACAACAACTATCAAAGATTCGCATCAATAGTACACATAGATTCAGTTACTCAAACAACCTTTCTCATTCATTAATCCTTCAGTTCCTTCTTACAATACCCAAACTTGACCTGTGCACACAGTAGCAGGGTCCGCACACAACAGGACTTGGGATCTTCGTGCACACAGCCAGCAGGAGTCCTTTCCCCAAAAATCCAAACAGATCTACTAAGCCACAATTTGCATCAAGAGCTCATCATCTTCTTGCCTTATAATTCAAAATTTCCCTCTATTTATAACAATCTAGCCTAATCTTTCCTATGGTTTGCAAACTGTGGTTTGTGGACTCTAGGTCTACCCACCCCAAAACCCCTGTGCTAGACTAAATATAATAACAAATATACAAAATCGGACTAGTTTCGTAGCTTGTAGGAGACCGTGTTCCAATAGTCCCCCAACCCAATCTTGTGACTCGTCCCGAGTCACTGTGGTGGTGCAATCTCTACCTGCACACGTAGGGCAGTGATGGTTGCAATCAGTGGAGGTAACACTTCTTGACTCTGAGTAGCAGCACTTTGTGCAATTTCTACAAGCTTCTAGGAGGTAGGTCCTTTAGTTGACGCAGTGACACTCTCTAGTGTTTGAGTTGGTCGCTTGATCGTGCCATCTACATCCTGCAAAATCTAGAGGGATGTGGTAGCCCAAAGCTTCAGACATTCCACAATGATGTGCTTTTTTCACCAGAGTTCCTCAATCTCTTCCTGGAGATCATTTCTAGTCTTCAAACGTGCCAGATGTTGTGTAGGCACCAAGGTGGGCAGCGTAGCTTCGACCTGCTCGAAAGCTTCTTCCTTCTACTGTAAGTCCTGATTGACTTCATGAATGACCAGATCGCACTGGACCTTAGTCCAGAGTAGCATGGCTGACTCTAGTAACTAAGCACCTTGAGCAATATATCCCAAAATAACGTTCGTTGCTTTGATTACTAGTGCAGCGCGTTGGGCTTGTACTTCCGGAGGTGTTTCAGGCTGCAATTTGGCCTGTAAGTTGGTGATTTGCTGCTCCAACTGCATCTTGACGACGTGCATTTCCATCCTAGATGCTTTCAGTGCTGCAACCAATTTTTCTACTTTAGCCTGAGGCGTGGCTACGATCAAGATCTTGTCTATAACCTCCGTGCAGAGCTATTGGATCGCTATTTCGAGCTCCGCCTGCTGTGAAATGGCGAGGAGAAAGTATGCGGCCTGCTGCATGATGGCATGCTCGGTCGTACCAAGATGTTGGTGTATTTTCTGGTCTCGATGGTTAATCTCCTAGAATAAAGGGTTGCGGAGGCCTTGTAAGGCTTCGTGGGGCAACCTAGCCAAGTCCAGCTAGATCCATGTTCCTGCTTGGATCTAAGTTCCTATTAGGGTAGCGCTAGCTACAGAATAGAGACGGATTTCGTCTATAGATAGCGTTGTACTGCTAGTTACCGAAGGAGTCCGTGCCTGGCTGACGCTGGTCTATAGCATAATATTGTGGAACAATGGAGTATCAATAGGGACTCTATCCTGAATCCATAAGTAGTCATCATGAATTAAGGCGAGCAACTGCCGAGCCAACCAATCTATGATGTTGTAATGGCTAAAATGGGGCATCTGGAGCAGATTCAAGAGTCCAAACCCAACAAAGCCACATACCCAGCGCTGAGGAACCATCGTGACTCCATCATTTTCACGGATCATATCGAAATACAACGTGGGGGGAAACTCAGGGAGGGTTTTAGAGTCCGCCAAGTCATGATCATCAAACTTGACCTCATGGAGTCTTCCACAAGGATCACTAAGGACAGGGACTTCTCCCAGGGTTGGGGGGGTTTGCAGATAGGTGACCAATCCATCCAAGTTCTTTGTTGTTTGCATGGATGGTCTACGTGGGCGAACAAAAGGAGGTAACCAATTGATCAGATTGGCAGGCAAAGCACCTTCCTGCACATCTTGATCCAAATGTGATGTTGGCGAGGACCTGGCATGCCTCATAGAAGTCTAGGCTTCCTGATAGCCCATATCGCAGCTTTCAGGGATTTCTTTAAGCCTTGTGCTTTTTCTTTCCCTTTCCTTGTGACCAACGTAGAGGGAACTTCTTCCAATTCAGACTCAACTTCCATTATTTACTCAACACCAGGCCCTGTCGAGGCTGAAAGTTCGACAGGGTTAGTAGCCGTCATCCTTGTGCGAAAAATGAATCCCAGCCCTGGGTGACTACTATCAGACGGAGCAGGTTGACTAGACATGAGAGGGTAGTGCAGATATGGGAAATCTGATTGCTCAAGTTCTTCCAGGAAAAAAATGATGATTGCAAGTTATGCAAGTGAGACGGAACCTCTTGCTGAATTATCCAGCTCCTTATATAATACCCACAACCGTGCAATGGTAAGGTAAAATTTATTTGAGATGTATCCCCAAGGAAACGGTAAAAAATCCCCAAAATTCGCTTCATTAAATGCCTATAGGCCGCTCTTTTTAACGGTAAATTTTTATTTTTACCAATTGCCACTGTTCTAATGGCTAGTTCTCGTATCCCCTGTGTGCTTGGCCTATCTTCTACACTAGGGTCAATCATCTACATCTTCTGCGCATTCTCCCCCAACACGAGCTTGCTTCCTAGGTAACTTATGACCAACGACAAATTTTCCAGACATTCGTTATCCCAAGAGAACCTTACCTTCTGTGTAAGTGAGGTTTTAAGAGGGACTATAATTAGAACATATTTCCGAATGAACCTCCTGTAATAACCTACGTGGCCAAGGATTAAACGCAGTTTTTTTCTTGTTGCAAGGGCTTCCGAATAGATGAGATATATACTTTATGTACCTATAGCCGGTGTAGAGTTCATTTTAATGCTACTTTCCCGTGCTCGAATTAGTTTGGTGCCCATGCATAGCCCTGAGTTGGAAGTAGCTCGTGAGTCAGCCTGACCTTCTTCTGGGGTTAGGCCACAGTAGTTGATTATTCCTGGCTCCTTCGAGTCCCATGTGGGTAGTTCAGGTGCCATATACAAGTGTCATTTACTCCATCCCATCGTGTCAGTATCCTGCAGAGCTGATGGTCCTTCGAATCGCAGGGTCAACATAGTGCGACACTCTTCACGATCCTGGAATGCTTCCTTCTAGGTGTCCCACCATCATGTAGGTCTCCTACGCATGGCTAGTTTAATGGCCCATAGCCTTTGTTCCCTTGGGACCATAGCTTTGAATATTTGTAAGAATCATTTAACATTACCCAAGCCATCAAAGTAAGGTAGGTCCCTTACCTCTGAGGAAACACAACGAAAGTCTTTTGTGACCCGAAGACAACGTAGCGTAGAGACATCATGTAACTGGTTCTACCAATTCTCTATCTCCTCATCGGGATCAGAGAAGCATTCATTATCCTCCTCCCAACAAAGTACTTCATCCACTATTGGGTTGATCGCATCCCGCGCAATTAACTTATAGATGTAGTCCACATCTTCCTCCTTGGGTACTGGTTCTGTGTAGCGTTTACCTTTCGCAGGGTCTAATGGTACTATCACCCTTATGCCATTATTTTTCAACACCATGCTTCTCTTTTTTAAGTTAATGATACCGCCCATGTCGATGGCCCAATCCAATCCTAGTAGCGCAAGTTAGGGGTCTGCATATTCTACAATCTGAATGACTTCAAATTCAGCCCGAACCTTAACCCTTGCAATATCTACCATAATCCCTGATATCCTCCCTAAAGTACGATCTTTTGTTGATTAGCCATGCATAGCTAAATAGTGGACCATTCCAACTTTGGTTCGCCCATTAATTGCCAATTTTTTTTAGGTAATACATTGGCATCCGATCCTAGGTCCAAAATAACCCGGTCCATCTCGTAATCGCTGGTCTATGCCATTAGTGACATCTCCCTCCCAGTATATTTTCAGCACATCCTTAATATCTGGGGACACAGTAGTGCGTGTTTCGTAGCTATCTATTAATGCCTGAAGATTCTGCACAGCTTTTGGGTTTTGCAGCAACTTCATACATGCCTGCAAGAAAGGATTGACCTCCTCTTCTGCCTTAAGGTTTGCAGGGAGTAGGGACGTAGGTGCCTCTGTCTTGATAAAGTCCCTGTGAGCTGCTATAAATGTTTCTCTTTCTTTATCTAGGTCCAGCCCTTCTTGTTTTCTAACTTCCTTGCAGATCATAGGTTTAGTTTCAACCTTCTCCCCAGTCCCTCTAGAAGCCAATCCACTATGCATAACAACAATTACGCTTGGATCCTTATCCCGCAGCTCAGTCTTAACCCTCTGCACATTCTTTGTAGGTGGTAGCTGCTTCTCCCATATTTTTGCTATCAAGACTGCACAGTATTCAAGCGTATGGTCCAACTATCTGCAGTACCTGTAGGACAGTCTTGTAGGGTTCGGACAATCCCTTGCAAAGTGCCCTGTGTCTCCACAGTTATAGTAGATCAATTGCCCCTGACCCCGACCTGCACTTCCACCTCGGCCTCCTCCCCTGCTTCCTAAGGGGGAGCCACCCATGCTTGCGGGGGTTTTTGGTGACCCGAGGTCTGACTATACCCTATACAAGCTCCCCCGATCTATCATTAGATCATAGGTTTGACAGTTCTACTCATCATGCCCTACTGACCGACAAAATCGGCACCATTGTTTCTTCCACTCTGGGACGTATGCTCCCAGATGAGGGCAGTGTTTTGTGTCATGTAGCCCTGCTAGGAGGCAATCCTCACACCATAACGTAGGTCTACTTGGGCCTAGTCGTACTGGGTTGGGTCCTCCACTTGATCCAGGGTGCATCGAACTAGGTCCTCCTGTTTGCAGGTAATCTGTCGGCAGCAGGCACAGATCCTTCATATGTCCTGATACTCAACATCGTATGCACCATAGATCTGTGCTAGCTTCCCTCCCTCGTTCCTTTCGTAGGTCTTGAATCTCCATGTGCATTTCCCTGAGCTACTCCTATATTTTCTATACTCCTAACAAAGTATCTTCTCTGGGCGTAGCTTCTATTTTCATTGCAGCTTCCAAAGCTTTGTCCTGTGATTCAAAATTCTAGTGACCCATAGGTACATGCAGGTGAGGTAGTAGTATAGCGATGAACCACTCTATATGCTCTCTATCGTCATACTTAAATTCTCCTTCTCTGATAGCTTTCTTTAGGCGTTGATCAGCTTCCCATACAGACTCAGTCATTCCTTGTTGGAAATCTTTCACATCTGCTACGATATGCGAATAGGACTTAGGCTTTTGGAATTGTTGTTTCAGAGCATCCTTAATATATTGAATATATGCGCTTCCGTTTTGAGATATGTATCACATATACCAGTCCAAAGATCTTCCTTTGAAGGCCAGGGATAACTGTGCCCTCTTCACAGTATCACTTGCTACATTTTGCGCAGTCCATACCGAGTCTACAACAAACCAAAATCGGTCCATGTCCTCATCTCCCGCACCTTTGAAGGTGGGTAAATTCAAGTGCACCACCATATCTTCTTCTGGCGGGGTTTCAGACGAGGTTTTACCCTTACATGGTCCTGAAGGTAGTGTAGCTGGCGGGATTTGCGTAGCTGTTCCTTCTACCGAGATATAGACAGATCTATCCCCTTCTTTCGTACCTACTTTTCTTTTCTTCTCAGCCTTCCAATACTTTTCTTGGCATTACCCAATCCCCTTCTCAAAATGCTCTCGGTCCTGGAAATGGAACCATTTATTGGCTTCAGGGGTCCTGACCCAGGTTCGGAGGTTAAGGTTTGCCAACAAACCCCTATACTACTGGCCCTTTCAGCAATGACCTGCTTGCGCGGGTCAAAGTCTCACTCGAAGCAGTATGGGTGGGTGCTAGAACCAGGTTTCCGCACCCTGAGAGAGGATAGGTAAGCCAAGAAAAGTTGTTTTTGGCTTTATAATGACCAGATCACCTATCTCAGAACCATATCTATAGATCTCCTTTGCATCCATGTGCGCAAGGTCAACTATACTTATTGTGCTCAACAAATCATATACTCCTAAAATAGTAGTGTAGCATTACATAAAACATAACAAAAAAGACCCAGAAGATGGACTGACTAGAGGAAGGGAGACCACATGATGCGGCAAAGCTACCTGACTCATCATCATGAGAAGAAATGTTCACATGTGCATCATCACAGGGGATGACAGAAGAAAAAGCAGATAAGGGATCTACCGGTGTTGAGCCCAGGGTGATTGCTGAAGGGAGGTCTAGCGAAACAATAGGGGAAGATGCAGAGGGAGCTTCCAACAAGGGTCTCATGGATGATGATAGGTAGAGGAAGGTGGTCGTAGGCTCAATCATCTCGAAATCAGGAGGGGGAATGTCAATGGGAGCAGTTAAATCCTCAAGCTGGCCCATAGCATACTGCGTAAGTACGGGCAAGGCGGATTGGTTCTGTTCAACCTTGTACTCCTGAACTACCTCCAAAGAGGTGTGGTAATGCGTAAGGCAAGGAAAATGGTGGGAATAATGGCCATGGATATCACACAAAGCATAGGCTTGATTGATGTGAATAGGTTTATGGTTCTTGGCTGTAGTCGAGGAAGAAACAGAGGCTTTAGGAACCGTAGACTCAGGGAATGAAACTTTAACCATGGGCTTGATACGAGGTAGTTCAGGATAGTTATGGGTCGCATGGCCAACGACATCACACAAAGCACAGGGATTTGGGGGTGAGGGAGGTGCAGGGTCAGTCTGGGCAACCTTGTCCTTTGTGTCCCTCTTGTGAGCTTTTCCCTTCTTACCCAAAGCGATCACGATAGGAGGTTGTTCCTGTTGAGGTGACTGGGGCACTGTAGCAGCAGGAGAATTCATGGGGAGCGGTTGAACCAGGGTCAAAGCAAGATAATGTTTTGGTTGACCAGGCAAGGTAGCGGCTGGAGGATCAAGGTACCAGACGGGAATCCCAAGGGTTAAGTTAGGAAGAGAGAGGGTAGCCATGATAGGTACCATGTACACTCTTGTGGGGGGAGCTAGGAATGGTATCTGACTAGAGGGGTAATGGCCAGGCAAGACGACTCCTAAATGGTTAAGGCCTGGAGGAATCATTCCAGGAGGGTAAAGAGGTTCATGGATACTCGCTGTAGGTGAAGGGCTAGGAGGATAAGGTCTAGAAGGTTGAATCGAAGGGCTAGGAGTAGGTTTCGGAGGGCGAGGAGGTTGTTGACTAACCGAAGTGGGCCGCTTGAGGGCAGCTCGAGACGATTGCATCATGTAAACATTCGATGAGTTGGGATCAGAGATAGGTGGACGAAGACCAGGGAATGTAACAAGAAATGAAGAATATTTGTAGACTACGGGTGAGACACTGGTCAAAGTATCGATGGCTTGCTTATTGGCCACCAAAGATATGATGGACTTAGGGGAGGTCTGAGACTTAGGTTCATAATATGTCAACTGGTCAATGGTAACTATATTTCTGTTATGAGGGAAGGACATCTTGTGGTGAACTATAGATGGGACAGTAGACATCGCATAGGTGTATCTATGACCCAATAGAATGTTGTAATCTAAGGGGGCATCTATGACTTCTACGTCAACGCAAATAGTCTTGCCTATAAGAGTAATAGGAAAATTGCGGAATAGGCCAATGGGCTGGGAGGCGTGGCCATCCCATGCTCGGAGAGTGATCATGGAAGGATCCAACTCAGGTGATCCGAGTTGCTTCCAAACCAAATCGAACATCAAACAGGTGGATGCCCCTTCATCAATGATGCACTGAGAAATGTTGGCGTTCTAGTTCTTGACTGGGATTTGGAAGGAAATGGAAGCAGGGAGAGGAGGATGTTCTGACCAGTTAACATCAAAGACAATCAATCAATCATCAGAAGGATCTACAGCGCCTGTGGCAGATAGTAGAGCTTTTTGTTGTGAAGGGCACGACTAGAGGAGTTCCAGCATTAAAATGGCACCAGGAGATTGCTCCAAATCATCTACTATACTATACGAATGGGCAGCTTTTCCAGAAGCAACATTTAGGCATAGTGGTCCCTTAGGGACCTTGGTATGAACCTTCGCCTTAGGCTGAGGGATCTGTAAGGGACCATTAGGTTTTGAAAGAGGCTTTGTAGGGACCGAAGGAGGTGGCTCGGGGATAGACGTAGTGGGAGGCTTGTTGTACTGACAGGACCGAGTCTGAATATTGATGTCTATGGTCATAGGTTGATCAGAGTTCATCACGAGAATCTGATAATTAGAGGTACCAGATGGAAGAGGTTGAGTGGCCACCTAACCTTTAGGTGGTTGGGTAGCCACAAATCCTTACTGAGGGAAAGGATTAGTAAACACAGCCGGCTGACTAGGTGCAGCGCTGAGAGGGACAGAAGGGGAGGCTTGTTTTCCTCGCTATGTTGTGTGAGACTCCCACATTTTCTTCATCTGTGGTAAAAGAGGAAAATCATGTGTGTAATGACCATAAACACCACAAAAAGAACAAGTTTTGTTCGTGTGAACAGGCCTGTCCTGCTTGGGCTAAGTACCCTGTTGTTGGTTAGTAGTGTCAGGAGCACTATTTTGAGGATTAGGTCCAGGATTACCGGAGGCAGATTGATTTTGAGTGCCTTTCCTCTTCTTTTTAGAGGGAGGAGGATTAGTCATGCCCTCCTGTATACACCTTCGCTTGAGGGGGCGGTGGCTACTATTGCAAGGATTGAGAAGGCAAGGGAGGAGGAGGTGCTAATGCTGGAGGAGTTGGAGCACCAGGCTGCAGATACAGATAATAAGGAGGTTGGATAACATTGTGGTAAACAGGAGTTTGGGAAAAATGAGGAGGCATGGCGTATCCTAGATACATGCTACCGGGAGGGGGATAAGTGCAAGAGGTGTTGGCCGCCCCTTGAGAAAAACCATAGCCCATGGGAGGCTGAGCGTATGGATGAGAGAGAGCTCCAATGATACCGTCGATGGCATGAGATGTCCCTGGTGCATTGGCACCACTGGGCCTATGAAGATTAGGTAGAACGGTATAAACATAACCCCATTAAGCGTAGATCAGGTCATATTTTAACGCAATTTGGAGAGCAGCTTCTTCGGTTTGAGGGAAATGCGATGTGACATCTTTGTCAATAGGAGGCAAGAGAGATATAAGGAACCAGTCCATGTAGACATGGTCTTCGAAGGTAGGGGCTCGACATAGGCCCTTTCTTCTCTGCCATTCCTGGACATGGTCGGATAGGCGAGGTGCAGATGATTGACAGAAAGAATTCAAAAGTCCAGTACTAGTGTCATAACTAAGAGGAAGCTGAAAATAAGACAGAAAATCTCGAGAAAGAGTCGCAAAGGTGGTATGAGAGGATGAGGCCTGATCAACATACCACTTAGAAGCTTCACCTGTAAGCGTACGTTGTAACAGCCGAATACAGACAAAGTCATCGGTAATGGATTTAGACGAACACCACATGTGGAAAGATCGAACATGATTTGTAGGATCTTCTCCAGCAAGGCCTTCAAACTTGGGAACGTCGGAAGGGAGCTTGGTCAGCATAGCAATCCAACTAGCGTCATGGTGTATAGGGTCATTTATCAACTGGTCAAAATTGGGAAGACTGTGGCCTGCCATATAGGGGAACAAGGGAGCAGTCGAGATAGTTCCTGTTGCGGTCCCACTAGTATTATTCCCAGCATTAGGGCTAGGGCTACCACCAGCGTTAGGTCCTAAACCAGACATGGTTAAGGTGACAGGAGGAGAATCGGAGGCGAAATTAGAAGGAGAACCCAATGAACCAGAAGAAGAGTCGGAGTGCGGACTCGGTGGAGGACTAACTCGAATCCTACGCGAAGGAGGAATTCTTCCTACTGGAAATTGAGGATGAAGGCCAAGAAGTCTCTGGGATAAACACCTTCATAACACAATGATGATGACACAAACACAGCACAAAGGGAGAAAGAGACCAACAAGGGAAAGGAGGTGCAGGATCAAGTGATTACAATGTTTTAGAGTCTTTTCTTGGCGGTGTTAACCAAGCTCTTTTTTGCTTAAGGTGTGTGTGCAAAGTGTGTAAATTTTAATTTTTAAACCTAGACGTTTGTAGAGAAAAATAAAAAGTGTGTTGTGTAACTGTAAATAAGCCTACAGATAACATTATATGAAACTGAAATAATAGTAAAATAATAGGTAATAATACAATAATCTAAACCCAAGAAGGCAGGCCTCTCAACAAGTAATCTGTAGGTGGGCAAAAAACTAGTCAAAACACACCAAAATAGCCAATAGTTCTAAGTTCGAGAGAGACAGAGATCTAAAGGTCAAATCTGCAGGAAAGTGGTGCAGAAACAACAACAATTCAGAGGAAATATTTTTTTAAATGAGGTGGAGAAAGGCTATCTCTTGGAGGGAAATGGAGTGGAACCTAGAGGAAAGCCCTTACAAAACTAAAGGAGGTAATTTGGATGGATAAATAGCCAATCTGAAGCAGATCTGAAGGTGAGGTATCAGATCTAAAAAATGGTTGAACACTCTAAAATTTTTAGATAACCTGCAGCAGCTAAAACTCTTCCACAAAGTGTGGAGGGTATTGAAGCCCTATGGGGCTAGGTTCCTACTTATTTGAGTAAAACAGAACAAGTACAGGTCCAAAACGGGTAGAGACAGAGGTCAGACAACCCTGAACAGAGCCCTAGACAAACCCAGAAAACTTTCAGAAAAACTCCTGTAAAAATTCCAGGTCGCAGTTTCTGACCTATTTTCTGCAGAGGTCGCAGTTTTTGGGCTGAAAAGTGTGTCCTGAAGCTCTAGGTCGTAGGTTTAGGGAAAAAAAGTGTGACCTACACTTCCGACACTCTCGACGGTAGATTTCAGCAAAAATTGTCATCTCAGCTACGACTAATGTCTGTCACCTGCGCAATAGGTCCGAAAACACACAGAAACTAGAATTTTTAATGTTTTAGGGTTTTATAGGTTAAAAAAAACATCAAGAAAAGAAAAACAAGAAGCTGAAGAGAAATCCTAGGGTTTGTTGCAACTACATATGCAGAGATCAGAAAAACGATAGTGGTCATAATCGTAAACCTGTGTGGAGTCGCCAGTTGTTAGTATGAATCTTAATTGCAAGTGTATGAAAAAATACCACTTTAGTTGTGCATAAAAAACAGCACTAACAGCAAATATGGCTGCCAATATCTTTAGATATGCAATCATTTGATCAAGATAAATGCTACAAAAATCTAGATCTATGTATCAAAAGACATTAAGCAGTAAATAAAAACAAGATTTACTCCATGCATCCAATATACAAGACAATAATATGTTGAATGAATTTTATATTAAGGGCACCTAGGAGGAAAACATAAAAGGATGTTACCAATTCTCTTCAATGGGATGGGCTCTTGTAAGCCCTCAACACTTCAGATCTAAAATTCCTCTCTCTTGATGGTGTAGAAAACCCAAACAAAAAAGGAACTCAAAGGGAGCTCACATGAAAAAAGATAGAAAAATATGGCAATAATGGTGGATCAAAGTCAGACCAAAAGTATAGATCCAGAGTGATCTTTAGGCAACAAAAGGTGATGAATGAATGGAAAAACCCTTCTATTTATAACAAAATATTGAGTTATTCTAGATATTGGTGCATAATTAAAATATTATTAACCAAATCAAGATTCAACTTTTATGGAATATTTTATTATTTTTGTTGGAGGGAAAAGGAATTTGACTTGGGTCAAATCCCTTTATTTGTAAATAATAAATAAATAAATGATTTATTTATCATTTTAAGGATGTGGTTGGGTAATAATTAAATAAATAATGATTATTTAACTATTTATGAGTGATTTAGTCAAATTTAACAAGGAATATTATTTAAATAAGGTTTAAATAATTATTCCTAGAATAAGATAAATAGTAATTTATCTAATTAATTTTCATGTTTTGGGTTAAATATGACCAGGAATATTAATTAAACTATTTTTTAACTAATTATTCCTTGAGGAAAATCAAACAAATGTGGATTTATTTAATATTTCCTCATGGGGTTTCCTGTTTAGACCATAAACAACTTAATAAAGGTGTTTTACTAAGTTATTTTTCATAGTGAAAGCAATTTTACTTAGGGTAAAATTGGTCTTACATGGTGTACGTAGGTCCATATAATAGTAACAGGTTAGATGACCAAAAAATGGTGTAACAGATTACCCCCCCCACGTGCGAGCGTTAGGAGCTAATCGTATGACCGAAGTACGTTGTAAGAACTCAATCACTAGACACCGAAGGGGAAGTCAAAGAGAGAGAAATATAAGGTAGAGCAAAGCGCTAAAGGACTAGACCCTAAGGAGGCGAGACTTACAGGTGTGACAAGTCTCTTTTATGAGTGAGTACCTATGCTATAGGCAGCAGGGGAGGCAGACCTATGCCTGCTAAGACAAAGTACAAATAATAATGCGTCCATTAAACAAGGGATTGAACAATATAGTACATGTTGGCATAAACATGAGCCAGGTAAAAGCATGATAATGAATCACACATACATACTGGGCCTGGTATAACAGCCAGGATTTATACAATAATATCTGAGTACATGAGTTACAAATACAATCCAAATGCCCCTATAAATAGGAAAGGGCTTTGAAAATATGACTGATACATGCAACCAAAAAGGTGTTGCAAGCGGCTGAGGCTGACATCATCAAATATATGAAGCTGCATCAAAGGTTGTAATGAAGAGGTCCTCCGGGTATGTGGGGGGCTACCTATAGGGTCACCCCCTCATGAGGGCTGAAAACATCTCACACACATGATCCATATGTAAGGTCACCGTATAGATGATGTGTACAAAAATCTTGAAATCACAGCCCGGATGGATGAAACTAGATCTGGCGTCCTCTTATCTCATTCATTCGATCATTCGGGTACAAGTCTATTCAGTCGAATATATGATTTGTAGTCGAACATGGTAAGACATCGTTTGACTACTAACCAATGATGTGAGTTGTTAATAAACGCGAGAGAACCACCATTGATGTCAATGGCCCTCAAGGTACTCGAAAGTATAGAAGCAAGGATCTTGTCGATGCTGTAACAAGCCTCATGGTACTGGAAAATAATGTTTCTAAGTGAACTTCCTGGATAATGATTTGTCGTAGACAAGAAGCCACCTTATTGAGAAACAAGATTTATTGATTTCGAAGACAAAGGTATGACCTAATATAGCAATTTTCATGGATGACGGTCATGAGAATGAAGTTCTATGAGTATTGTAGAAGGATGAGTATTCATAGGATGACTTCTCTTGAACATATTGGCAACACTGAGATGAGTTGGCAGCATTTACCCAAAACCAAAGTAAAGGTATGATGAAACATATGTATGAATGAACCGTCAAGAATATTAGCCAACCCAGATAGTCACGATGATGGAGTGAAGTGTCATGTTCAAGAGCGACCTGATACCATAAAGAATTCTGCTCACTTTCCCAAATTTTCCCTGGTCATTTTTCAACCAGTACCTCTTTATTTTTTTTAACAATCTTGAGGAGGATAACATTTTCTTGATCTATAATTCAACCCTTCGGGCGAATAAATTATCGCTATTTAATAATTTAACGATTCTAGCAATGAATGAAAGTCGATTCTTGCCATGATCGACAAGCCCATCGCTATTTTATGTTTTAACGATCTTATGACAATGATAGCCCAGTCATTTTTCATATTTAGAGAGTTTGAAAACAAGGACGAAAGAAAACTCCAAAAGTACTTTTTTGTAAATTTTTCACTCAGATCTGAAAAAGGTGTAAAATAATATATGAGAGAACCTCTTTATTCATGTTTGATCAACATATTCCTTTTTCGTAAATAATCTATCCCAGTCTGGAAAAGGGTTAAACTTATACTAAGTAGATATCAATTCATTTACTTTTACAAGCTTGAAAAGACAAGTTCTCGGAAATATTTTCACATTATCGAAGTCTGAAAAAAGATGAAAGAAGACTCCAGGGGTTCCTTTTCTCACTGTTATCGAAGCTCGAAAAAGAGATAAAAGTGTGCTTCAAATCATTTTTCATTTTTAACAAAGCTCGAAAAATAAGGAGAAAAAGTATGCTTTGTGGTCAAGTCATTCTTGAAATAAATATGCATGACTAATTTGTTCATCAGTTGTAAGACTTGATCAGAACAACATCAAATGGATTAAAAATCCCTGTTTCATGATAAAAACATAAAAAAAATATAGTCATAGCAATAAATATGATTTTCAAATAATTAAATGACTATTTAAAAGTAGTTTTACTATTCATTTTTACCATTCCAAAGTTACCATTTGCATTTTGGAGCTCTAAACCTGATTTTGCCCCCGAACTTCAGCTGCTGATTCCGATCATTTCTTTGGATGGATTTTGTTTCCGTTTGATCCAGGTTAGTGCCATAAACCTCCTCTTTCCTTCAGTATTCATTTCATTTCCAGTTTCTGCAAATTTTTTAGGGTTTTGAGGTCCCTAGGGTAAATTCTTCCCTAAAAGAGGGCAACGTACCCTTGGATGCCGAAACCTGCATTGCATAGCAAGTAAATTGAAGGCTGCTTGCATATACAATGCACTGTCTCTTTTTAGGGACTGCGTTGGACACAATCTAGATTATTTTTTTTGCATTATGCCCAAAATTTGCCCAATTTTTTGCATTGAATCAAATCTAATGGTTCTTATGGTTTTATTTCAGTTTTCCATTGGATTAAAATGTGAATTACATGGAGGGAAAGAGAACATGAAGAATAGGATATGATTTCCCTAAATGATGTGGGTACCGTAAGAGCCCTAAGAGATTGTGGACTGCTTAAGTACTTCAAATTGTCATGGATGAGGCAAAAAATAGAACTTTTGGAGTTCTTAGTTCGAGCATGGGATCCAGCTATCGAGGCATTTCATATTAAGAATCAAGTGATTCCCATAACAGTCAAGGATTTATACTTTCTTACAGGTTTGTCGAGGAGAGGCTTACATATTTCACTCTTAGGGTCTATCCTTGGAGGAGAGACAGTGAGAGATTATGTTTTGCAACATTGTTATCCCGGGGCAGAGCCAAGAAAATATGGAAAGATAAACATCTGGGATGTTAGAGATTTTCCTTTTAGAACTATTATTTTCATGATCGCAAAACTTATCGGCACCGTTACAGTACATGTAGCGAATAGATCGTATATGCAGTATGCACTAGAATGTATGGATTCAACAGTCTTCAACTAGTCCAAAGTTTTTCTTTCTCAGATAAAGGAACAACTGAACAAAGCAAAGAGAGGAAGGAAAAATAACTTCAGTTATGGTTCAATCCTCATATCATTTTCTTTAGAACGGATTCCACTGATGTAGCCACAACATGTGACACTAGATGTGTCTAATCCTAGAGATCCGCAAATGAAGAGATGGGTAGAAGTCATGGGTAGGCATGTAGGCCAATCGACAATTGTGTTCTCAACTGTGTTCTTCGCCTAGTTCCAACAATATATTATCACCATCAATGAGTATGCAAACGCAGGCATTGATTTCTGAGGAGATCCAGATTTAGTATTACCAGAAGGTGCTCAGTGGGGTGCAATAGGTAAGAATTTTTTGACCATGTTTTTCATTTTTCTAAGGTTTATACAATGTTTTTTTATTTTAATGTTTTCCCAAGACTAAACTAAATGTTTTATGTAATGTATATTTTGGTCATGTTCAACCAGTAGAGGAACCAAAGTGTGAAGTAGATGCGCCAGCAGAGAGGGCTGATGGGAGAGCAGTCCTTTAAGATCTTGATATGGCTGAGACTCTGACTAAGCTTCGGCAGCACATAGAGGGTTTGACCTTCGAGATTTTGGATTGCCGGATTGAAGAGTTACCCATGCAACTGCAGCGACACGCTATTAGGGTTCCTAACCACTGGATGCGATTACTGCGTAGGATAGCTAGATCTATAGCATGTTGCCATGAGCACCACTAGTTTACTTTTGACATTTTGCATACATTTTGAGGTCAGATGACCAATGTGTCTTGGGCACAAAATTTTGTAAAATCATAAAACTATCTATCTATATGATTTCAGTGTTTTCCTATGTTTATTTTTCAATCCTATTCAATTATGTGAATGTTTTCTTTACATATGTTGCAAATTTCTGTCTAAAACTTGATTAGCCAATGAATCAGTCAGTGTGTTCAAATTTCTGGAAATGTTTTGATATTGAATAAAATCAAAGTGTCTTTCCAAAAGTCTAACTCTTAAGAACAATCTATGTAGTGTTGGATTTCTAATAGTATAAACACTAGTAAGTTGTAATACCACAAGTTGTGAGTCTAACCTTATGATGATGTAGTTAATACCAAATGAAATGGCATCAGAGAGAATTTTGATCAATGCGTTATACCTAGCGATATTTTTCGTCGATCTACCAATACAAATCCCTTGAAAACTCACTAACTCATCGTTCGGAGCAAAAATGGCCCATGTTGCAGAGGATAGATTTTATGTACTACGACTAGCACCATCAGCATATCCAACAAATGGTTTTGAAGATTCAGACATCTTCAATGAAATGTAAAGCAGATTACTAACTTCAAGAAAAATCTAAAAAAAAACAAAAATAGTGAATGTAAATCAACAGCATATATATACAATATAATACAAAGGATTACTATGCTCATGATTAAGCATAGTAACATTTCAAATAAAAACCATTTCTAGGTTGCGCCAATAGAATTCCATCGTAATCAACCAACTCGTAGGCACCCTTAGAAAGAACTCTTTTGACAATATAGGGGCCATGCCATAATGGCTCAAACTTTCTTGTACCTATTACATCAGCTTACTGATCATAAAGAAGGACCAAGTCGCCCTATGAGAAAATGTGAGGCTGGAATTTTTTGTTATATTGCGCCTTTATACGTCTCTTATATTGGGCTTCACGACACGTTTCATCAAGATGTATGAGGTTAAGGAGACGTGTTTCTTCTTCTGAGTTGTCAGGTAACAAGTCGATTGTGATTTTTAACAATGGTATTTCACATTGGATTGGTAAGATAGCTTTCAGATCATACACCAATTGAAAAGGAGTAAATCCAATTGTGTTTCTCACCGAGGTTCGATATGCTCACAAGTCAGAGTACAGGATCAAATGCCAATTTATTTTACGAACTCTTATCATTCATTGAAGCATATGTGTAATAATCTTGTTGATAGCTTCATCTTTTCCATTAGATTGTGGATAATAACCATCATGTGGTTGCAAAAATTCTTCCCATGATCTATAACTATAGCCTTTGGGACCCCAAACCATGCAATAACATGATTAAAAAAAAACAATGTAGTTGTATGTCCTATGTTGTTGAATGTAGGCATCGCTTCAGCCCATTTGGTAAAATAGTCGATTGCGACAATAGTATAACCATGCTCCCCAGATGAACAAGGCTTGCAGGTCATGATTTCAATACCCCATTTTGAAAATGGTCCAACAGAGATAGTAGGATGCATTGGCACTAGTGGTTTGCGGATCTTACGATAAAAAATCTGACATGCATGAAAACTTCTGACCGCGAGGATGCAATCTCAAACAATTGTAGGCTAAAAGTAATTGACATGGAGTATATTCTGCGTGGTAGTGTATCCAGATAAATTTCCACCACAAGCCCCATCATGACAATCATTTAAAAC
This sequence comes from Pinus albicaulis, assembly GCA_034641835.2. Classification (NCBI taxonomy): domain Eukaryota; kingdom Viridiplantae; phylum Streptophyta; class Pinopsida; order Pinales; family Pinaceae; genus Pinus; species Pinus albicaulis. The sequence continues at coordinate 56,959,451 of MU968359.1, read as the reverse complement.
TTTTTCGGTCTCCTCATGAGTGAGGCACCTCCTTAAAATGGTGACAATCATATAATATTTGGCTTGGTATCGAATACGTCACTATTCAGAGCGAGAGGTATCAGGTCGAAAAGTTTGAGATTGGAGATAAATGATGAAATCTCAATACCAAGGATCATATGATCTGATCAGAAACAGAGACTCGTTAGGAATTGATGGTTCCTACGTAGTTGCAGTACTATCAGACAGAAGGTCACAGAGAAGCTCAGCCAAAACTAAAGACTTCTTTGACTTGGATTTGATGAATTCCAAATAAAACTCCTGCAAAATGACAATCCATTTTGAATATTTTCCCCGCAGCAATCGACGTGATAAGATATAAGTCACGGGGTTGCAATAAAAAATGACAGTAGTTTTTTGGAGTAGGATATAATGTCGAAATATTTGTACAGCTTGAACAGCTGCGAAGGCAATATTTTCTACATATGAATACTTAACTTCTGTATCATTAAGATTACGACTCAAATAATAGATCGTATGTTCAATTCCATCTTCTAATTAGACCAAAACCATAGAAATGGTCATTTTAGCAGTGGAAATATATATGAAATAATAATTTTGATAATTAGGGGGGTACATTAATGATGCTCGGACAAGAGTATCCTTGACAGCATCAAAATAATTTTAAGTAAATTGGTCCCAATGGAAGGGAATCCCCTTTTTCAAGAGTCGATTAAATCCTTTAGCCATTTTGGTGTAGTTTGGAATGAATCTTCTTAGGAAGTTAGCATTTCCTTAAATTTTCTATATTTGAAGTAAATTAGATGGCACAATAAAATCAAGAATGGCCTAAACCTTCAATGGGTCGATTCGAATTCCTTCTTTTGAGACGACGAATCCAAGAAAACGACCAGAACCAACACAAAACACACATTTATGTGGATTGAGGCATATTTTGTGGTGTTGACAGCGTAAGAAGATGGCTCTTAAATGCATCGGGTGATCAATTTGATTTCGTGAATGTGCTAGTAATCATCTATATATGGTTGAACAATGTGCTTGATGTCATTGAAAGCATAATCCATTGCTCTCTAAAAAGTTTCCCCAACATTCTCTAAACCAAATGGGAGTTTCCTATAAGCGACTGTGCCCCAGGGACAGATGAATGTTGTCTTATGTTGATCCTCTTGGTAGATATTGATCTGATTGTAGCCTAAAAATCCATCCATGAACAAAAATATTTCACATCCAGCACAATCGTTAATAATCTGGTTGATAAAAGGAGTAGCATATTTGTCTTTTGGACAAGCAATATTAATGTCCCAGTAATCGATGCACACTCTAATGGTTCCTTGTTTTTTCATGACAGGAATGATATTGGAAACCCACTGAGTCAGTGGAATAGGGTAAATGAAACCAGCACGCAAAAGTTTTTAAACTTCTACTTTGATGGCAGCGACTTTCTTTGGATGAACAGGATGAAGCTGTTGACGCACCAGTTTGAAATCAAGATACATATTAATAGTGTGTTCAAAAATACTAGTATCTATGCCTATCATTTCCTCGTAAGACCAAGACAATAAATTACGAAATTCAAGAAATAGAGAGCGATATGATTCAAGTTCTAATGGAGAACAAGATACACCGACATGAATATTTTCTACAACACCAGGTTTGGTCGAAATATTGGTAGAAATGGTTTCTTCAATATTTGACAGACTTCTCTCGGTATCGATTCCATTAATAGGTAAATAATTTGAAAAGAAAATTTTGATTAATGGGTGATATAGCTCACTAGGATGTTTTTATTCATAATCATGAAGAATGGAATGATTATGATAATATTCCCATGGTTCTCCTTCTGACATCATGGCTTCCAAAATATTATCATCTGTCAAGAAAATTAAGGAAAAAGGATAAAAAAGAGTACCAAAATCTAAGGAACGATCAACCCAAACAACCGGCAACGTTGGTTTCGGATTCGCTTCCCAAGCCAGATAGATTGATTTCTATGCCAGCTCAATAGGGCTGGGTGGTAGAAACTCATCCAACTTAAAAATTTCATAATCACCCGTACTCTCCCTTAAGCCAGATAGAGTGGAAGAGATTATGTAGCAGGTCTCTATACTTGTAATTTCAGCTGATGTCGTGGGTGGTGGTAATGCAAAGGTTCCCATGAGAGTGGAATCCTTTAAGGTTCCTACACCAATGTTCTAAAGTTCTATTTGAGGTATCTGCACGAACAGAACACTTCCATTTACCTACAAAGCAGAGGAAAATAAGGATAGATGATTAATGACTATGATAGTACCTTTATATGGAAAGGAAATCATTTTAAAATATGTAGAAACAATTGCAGTCATTGCATATACCCATGGCCTTCCAAGTAGAATATTGTATTCAAGTGGTCCATCAACAACTTCAACACCAAAATTCATTGTTTTGCCCCCTATTTCAACATGCAGGTTATTAATAATATCGCAAGGCTTATATGTACGTCCATCAAAAGCCTTCAATGTCATTGATGATTGTGATAAGCGCGGTGAACCAAGCGACTTCCAACAATTTAGAGACATAATGCATGTAGATGCTCCCTCGTCAATAATAGTATGATGAACAAGGTGATTGATAAAATTTACTTGTATGGAGAATGCCAATTCTGCTAGTAGTTGTGGCACATAGCCTGTATGATTAAAGACGACAAGATTAGAATCAGTTAGATCAATTCCACCAATAGTCGACAATAAAGCCTATTTTTGGGAGGGAAAATTTTGTAATACCTCAAGAGAAGACATATCTAAAGGGGATTGAGCCAAATATTCAACTATATTATAATTTTGTGCAACCCTTGCTCAAGGATTATATGTCGATTTGTGAATTACTCCCTTTGGTGGCTTAACTATCAATTCAGGAATAACAGTGGGCAGTACTGATTCTATAGATGGATTCGTAATTGAGGTAGTAGGTTGATCAGTGGCCTGTCTACCATAGTCTTTATTACACATTGACAACAAAATATTTGTTGAAGGTTTTGTGACAGAGAACATTAGCACTTGGGAACTAGACTCTGGATCCGTAGCAACCAAATTAGTGTCTAGATTTAGAAATGGGTCTGTCAATACAGGTGACGCATGGGAGGTCTTGATGATTTTTGAGACTTCAACATGGTGAATAAAATCCCTAACAAAATGTTCCTCATTACATATTATGCATGGATAACAAGGTTTCCTAGGTCCAGACGATTGATCAGATGATTTCTCCTACGGGTTAGAAGTTTTCTTTTTCTTAGATTTCCCCTTTTTCTTACTTCCAGGTTTCTTATCACTTTTTCCTTTTTCAAACGACACGTCATTAATTTCAAAAGAAGGTGTGGGATCAGATGCAGTAGTATGATGTGTGCTTGCAGTACGACTCAAGCCATCTCTGGCATGAGATTCCTTTAATTGAGGAGGAACAGTAAAATTAGATCTCGACGCATTAGGATTTTTTTCATAGAGCGTACCAGACTGAGTATAAATCAAGTCTAAGTATTGGGCACAAGCTATAACTTTCTCTTCAGTGACGACGCCACCTTTAGCCACATCCTTAGTTATAGATGGTAATAGGGACTTAATGAGCCATTTAGCAAGGAGCTGATCAGGAAAAAATGTCTTAACCATTCTAGGACGATGATGCCACTCATGAATTTGATCAGAAATGAGAGTAGTATTAGTCTATTTGAAATTGGTCAAGAGTTCTGTTCCATTTTCATATCATATGGGTAGCTGGAAATGAGTGAAAAAGACAGTAGCTAGGGTAGTGAAATTATCAAAACAAGCTCTAGGTAACTCAATGTACCATTTTGCAACCTAAATTATGAGCGTATGCTGGAAAAGACGTAGTCAAACAGAATCATCATTTAGGTAATTAGATGAACACCATAAATTATAAGTCATGACATGAGTCAACGGATCTTCTCCAGGGTTTCCATTGAACTTAGGAATATCTGAGGGTAATTTGTGAGGTATCATCGGCCACCAAGGAGCATAGTTGATTGGATCATTAGTTAGCCGATTTAAATCTGGTAACTCTAAAGTTGCAACAAAAGGCAACTGTCTATTAAGGTCAGGTTGAGCATAGCTAGGGTAAGATGGAATTGCTTGAGCAACAAGCCTTTAAGCACCAGCATACGGAATCTACTACCGGTAACCCAGATAGGGGTTGTTCTAAAAAGCAAATGCTTGAGGATTCTGTTGATGACAACCTGGATATGATACTTGTTTAAATGAAGTTTGAGGAATTTGTGCTTGAGGCTTCCAAGGGGTTTTTCCACCAATGCTATAACCCAAATTAGGATAACTTGGATTCATTTGATAAGTATAACCAGGTTGTGGTTGTGACATCCCATAAAATGGTAGACCAGCTTGTGAATAAATGATTCCGGATACAGGTTGTTGTAAATTAACCGAAGGATTTGGATTCTGTGGACCCAACATTTGAGGGTATTAAGTTGAAAGGAGCCACTTTATAAGGTTGTTGTACAAAATTTTGGTTCTGTAACAGGGGTAAAGATGTATTAACAAGTGGAAGTGATGTGGGTGTAACAGGTTGAACCGGTTGATACGAGTTTACAACTGTTTGTGGTTGGATAGGAAGAGTGGGTTTCCATTGAAAAATATTCATTTCGACATTAGGTTTACCAAAAAGTGATAGAGTACTGTCATATTGGGTGACCAAAGGTTTCCCCTTAGCATGAGGAGGATAATAAGACGGAAAATATTGCTCTCCAAATTTTGGGAGTCCAGTTGATATGGTACTTAAAGGAATAGACCTTGAAGGACCAGTTTGGTATTGCCCTGATGATGTGTATAGATAATCAATTCGTTTAGTACTCACTATAGGATTACCAGTTAGAATATCGGACGACGACATTGGTAAAGTCCATGGTTTTGAAGATGCACCAGAGTAAATTCCAGATAATGATTTATAACCTAATGGGACCATAGGGCCACCACGAAAATATGACTCTAGTGAAGTTGTAAACATCAACGTGGTAGCAAAGGCAGGTACTAACATAATTGGAATAGATGGCCCAACAAAAGATGTTGGTTCAGGCATGGTTTCTTGACCAAATTTATATGCTTTTATATCAACAGGAGTTTGAATAGGAACAGGATCAACAAAAGTATATGGTGATGATTGAGGATAAGAATCATACAGCTAAAGGCCCTCCCCAAAATGGGTTGGATTTAAAGGTGTCTCATCTTGTGGGATTTATTCAATCGCAATTAAACCAGGTGGAAGTATTTCACTGTCAGGCCCAAAGTATATTTTAGGTTGTTGACTGTGTGATATGGGAGATTCAATGGCTACATAAATTTGTGGAATGACCAAGGCAGGAAAATCTTCTGGTTGTTCGAATTTGGGATTCAGATGTTTTTTAAAATAAGAGACAGTATCTAGATCAATTTTTGGTTGAAAAACGTCGGGTCCAGGAGGTATGGTCTCACTGATTGGATGGATCGTGACCACGGGTAGCTATGAGGTCTATGTTTCGACAATAGTAGACGAATCGGGATGTGTAGAAACAACTTGAGCTAACTCTGGTATATGATAATATGATGTTTTAACAGAGGTACGAATTGTACTTGATTCGACAAATCGTGATCACTTTCACCTACCAAAATTATCTTCTAGTGGTAAAGGTGGTTTTAATGATAATCTACGCGAACGACGGGGGAAAGGATTTTTTTCTTCCACGATTACTGATTTATTTTAACTAAAAACAAATAAACAAAATAAAAGGGTAATGCTAGGAAAAAGGTTTACCAAGAAACTATGAAATACAAAATACCTCCTGGAGAACCAAGAAATACAGGCAGGCAATCTCTCTGAATGATGTTTTCGGTGTATCACAATTTACAAGGCAACTGACTCGGTTCACTATGGATGGATAGCACCTAAAAGTTTTCCTCCCAAATATACCCAAAGGTACGTTGAGGCCCAAGCCTTTATTAGCACTGTCTGATGCGAAACCGCACAGTGAGAGCACCCCTTTATAATTTTCGTACTGTAACACCGCCCAATATACATGAAAGTATGTGGACGAGCTAAGATATACTTACGTATGTGGAGTGAGGTATCACACTCGGAATGTATCACAAAAAGGTTAATGACAACTGTTATTTTTTATGACACCAGAACACGTCTCTAGCCTAGACCTTCTAAATGTTATTGTTATGGTTCCAATTCTTTGTTAGGTAAATTGAGATAAATTTTAAGTTTATCTTCTTTATAAATTTTCCTTTCAAATGTTCACCATGATGATGTATTGGAAATTCATAAAATGCAAACTAAGAATGATAAGCAATCTTTAATTTTTAGTTTTTCAATGAAAATCCTAGCTACTAGATTGAAAGAGCAATCAATTTGAGAGCAAACAAATCAAAGAGCACAAACTAAATGTAGATTTCCTAATTTTTCCTTTTGCAAAACACACAACCACTACATGCAAATGCAGGTTTTTATTTTTAGTTCCTTTAATGTTATGAATACATAAAAGAAACTAAGTACATCAAATCTATAAAAACAAATGCCTTTTACTTTTAATAAATGAGGAATATAAACAACAATTTCTCTTTTGAAGGAAAAAAGAGGAATTAAACAACAATTTCTCCTATCAAGAAACGAAGAATTTATGACAATTTCCTTTTCAAAAGTGAAAATGAAAATACTTTGAAATTAATTTGTCAATGATAAAGAAAAAAAATTTAAACAAACATTGAACAAACTATTCTTTCAAATGAGGAAGAGGTAGATAAGTTCACTGGTCAATATGAGGCTCGGGCTTTTCAAAACACAGTAGAAAAAAAAAAACCAAAACAAATTGCAATGAAAAATTCAATGGAATTTGGATGGTCTCTAGGGCCAACGCAGTCTCCAAAGGGAGACAGTGTGTTGCAAAGCACCCCTGAAAGGGACACAATGCTATGCAAAGCACTGTGTCCTATCCAACAGTGCGTTGGGTGTAGTGTATAATAAAAAACGCAGTTGTTTAACACACTTCTAATGAAAATTTGGATTTCAAAAAGCCGGATATTTGTGAGAAAAACTACTGGGTGAATAAACAGATAAAATCAGAGGAAAATACACCTATGATGAAGGGTAAACTCCCCAGCGGAGTCGCCAATTTGTTATGTGGAATTATGTATTACGGGTAAAACACTCTTCCCTAGACAGGTGCTTATCTAGAACAACAGGTTAAAGACTTTACAACTACCTTTTCTAACTGTAAACAGACACACATAATGAAATAATAATCTTACTTGGAGTCCAAGCACATCCAAAGTCTCCTTCTATCACTTTTTTTCTGGCTTCAAATTCCAACCGGCTGTGCAAAATATTTCCTGCAAGAATAAACACTAAATAGCAAGAGATAGCAATAATACATATTTCTATTCAAGTTATTTAGTTAAATCAATAAAGCATAAACCATATACATCAAATAATAAATCATGATATGGAGAATCAAAGCTTATATAGATGCATAGAGGTAAAGATAAGTAGTAATATTTATTAATGATAGAAGGGGAGGTTACAACCAAGTGATTGATTTAGTGTCACCATCTCCAGCAGCATCCTAGCCTCATCACAATGCAGATATCTCTAGCAATATGTCACTCAAATCAACTCCTCAATTGAAATTCCACTAGCATTTCTCTACTCAAATTCTTCCTTATCAAACACTAAGATCTGTGCTCAATTTATAGAGGAGCTGAAGGTAGTTTTACAATCAATGACTTTCCAATAATAGGCAAGGCATGTCCCCAATCTTGTAGATGTCAAATGGACACATGGATTCAAATTTTGACACATGTGAACTCTTCTAGAAGGCACTGGCCAAGTGGACATCCCAAAACAATGATAATTTCACTCCCAATTTGACCAACGCACCTGTGTGTGTCGGGAAGTGCTTTGCAGAGCAGCCTTGAATGGGGATACCTGCATATGCAACGCACTTAGTCCCTTTAGTGGCAACGTTGACGAACTCTCATACGATATATTATAAACTTCAAATCTTGGAAACCTTTGCAGATGAAAGTCTTGAATGATTTGTCTTGTTCTTTGTCTTAGGGCATGTAGCAATTGAAATGATAGGGGATGATAGACCCTATTCATTGGTCCTGGAGATGATGTCTAGTTAACCAGGTCATTGGGAATGATGTGCAAATTGACCTATAACACAAGAGTTAGATGACCCAATCATAAATACAGACTCATCTGGAATTGATTGTTCCAATGTAGTTTTAGTACTATCAGAGGGAAGGTCACAGAGAAGCTCAGCCAAAACTAAAGACTTCTTTGACTTGGATTTGATGAATTCAAAATCAAATTCTTGAAAAATGATGATCCATTTTGAATACTCCCCCCCCCCATCAATTTAATTAACGGAATGTATGTCATGGGGTTGGAATCTGAAATGACAATGGTCTTCTAAAGAAGAATATAATGGTGAAATATTTGGACATCTTGAACGACTGCCAAGGATATATTTTTTACGAATGAATACTTAACTTCTGTATCATTAAGATTATGACTCAAATAATATATCGGATTTTCTATCTCTTCTTCTTCTTGGACCAAAACCATAGCAATGGTCGTATCTGTCATGGTGATATATATGAAATAATCACTCCGATAATTAGGGGGATACATTAATGATGCTCAAATCAGGGTATCTTTAAGAGCATCAAAAGAAGCTTGTGCAACCTTATCCCAATGGAAGGGAATCCCCTTTTTCAAGAGATGAGTAAATCATTTAGCCATTTCAGCATAGTTGGGTATGAACATCCTTAGGAAGTTAGCCTTTCCTTGAATTTTCTATAACTGAAGTAAGTTTGATGGTGTAGGCAAATCAAGAATGGTCTGGACCTTTAGAGGGTCAATTCGAGCTCCATATAATAACATGACGAATCCAAGCAAGAAACCAAAATCAACACAAAACACACATTTTTGTAGATTGAGGCATATCTTGTAGTGTTAACAACGTAAAAATATAGCTCTTAAATGTGTAAGGTGATCAGTCCTTTTTCATGAATGCGTAGGTAAATAATTTAGATAAGTTTGAACAATGTGCTTAATGTCATTGAAATCATAATCCATTTCTATCTGAAATGTTTCCCCATCGTTCTTTAAACCAAATGGGAGTTTACAATAAGAGAATGTGCCCCAAAGACATATGAATTTTGTCTTATATTGGTCCTCTGGGCGAATATTGATTTGATTGTAACCAAATAATCCATCCATGAACGAAAATATTCAACACCTGACACATTCGTCAATAATCTGTTCGATAAAGGGAGTAGGATAGTTGTCTTTTGGACAATAAATATTGGCATCCCGATAATCGATGCACACTCTAATTGTCCCTTATTTCTTCATGACAGGAACAATGTTGGAAACCAAATCAGTAAGAGGAACAGGGTAAATGAAACCAAAATGCAAAAAAAATTCAACTTCTAATTTAATGGCATCAGCCTTCTTCGGATGAACAGGACGAAAGCGTTGACATACCGGTCTGAAGTCAGGGTAAATTTTAATTGTGTGTTCAATGATACTAGTAGCTATGCCTATAATTTCCTCATAATACCAATCAAAGATATCTCATAATTCACAAAAAATAGAGCGATAAGTTTCGAGTTCGGATGGAGAACAATACACGCCGACATGAATGTTTTCTACGACACCAGGTTTGGTCGAAATATTGATAGAGATTGTTTCTTAAATATTTGACAAGTTTCACTCGGATTCGATGGCATTAATTGGAATAGAATTAGAAAATAAAGTAGATATCAAAGGGTGATATAGTTTAATAGGATTATCTTCTTCGTAATCCTGAAGATGGGAATGATGATGATTATATTCCCATGGTTCTCCTTTTGGCATCATGCATTCCACAATTCTCTCATCAGTCAAGAAAGTGGATGAAAACAAATCAGATGGAGAACCAAAATTTAATGAATGATTGACCCAAATGATCGGTGACGAAGAATTATGATGTGTCACCCAAACCATGTAGATTTATTATTATGTGAGCTCAATTGGGCTTGGTGGAAGGAATTAATTCAGTGTAACAACTTCAAAATCATTGGTAATCTTCCTTAAGTCAAATGAAGTGGAAGATATCATGCAACAAGTCTCTATTCTTAAAATTGATGCCGACGTCGCAGGTGGCGGTAATGCAAAGGTGCCCATTAGGGAAGAATCCTTTAAGATCCCTACACCAATGTTTTGAAGTGCTAGTTGGGGTGTGTGAACTAATGGAATGCTTCCAGATACCTAGGAACTAGAGGCAAAGAAGGAGATTTGATTGATGACTATGATAACACCTTTATGAGGGAAGGTGATCATTCTAAAGTAAGTAGATACGATTAGATTCATAGCATATACCCATGGCCTTCTGAGTAAAATATTGTAGTCAAGGGGTCCGTCAACGACCTCAACTTCAAAAGTTACATTTTCCCCCCTAGTTCGGCATACATGTTATTGATAATACTGCAAGGATTATATGTACAACCATAAAAACTTTCAACGTCGTAGGTGATTGAGATAAGTGAGGCGAGCCAAGTGACTTCCAGCAGTTTAGAGGCATAATGAAAGTAGATGATCCATCATCATAATAGTACGATGAACAAGGTGATTGATAAAATTTACTTGGATGGAGAATGCTAATTTTTCTGGTAATTGAGGCACATAGCCTGTATCATTAAATACTACAAGACTGGAATATTTCAGGTCGATTCCACCAATTGCCAACAACAAGGCCTGTTTCTAGGAGGGACAATTTAAAGTAGCTCAAGCGTTGACATATTTGAAGGTGACTAAGCCAAATTATCAACTATATTATAATTTTGAGTTTCTCAAGCTCAAGGATTTAATGTCGATTTATGGATGACTCCCTTTGGTGGCTTTATTGTTAACTCTGGAATAGTAGTTGGTGGAATTGATTCAGTAAACGAATTTGTGGTCGAGGTAGTAAATTGATCGGTAGCCTGACTATCGTAATATTTATTTCGCGTAGACGCAAAAACATCATTTTTTGTCATTGTGACAAATAGCATAAGCACTTGGGAATTAGAAGCGGGATCCGTAGCAACCATATTTGTGTCTGGATTTGGAAAAGGATCTGTCAACACAGCAGATGCACTCGAGGTCTTAAGAAATTTTGAGACTTTGTCACGATTAGGACAGTCTCGAACAAAGTTCTCCTCATTACATATTAAGCAAGCGTAATGAGGTTTTTGATTATTTCCAAATTTTTTATCAGATGATCATTCCTGCGAGGTTGAGTTTTGCGTTTTCTTTATTTTCCCCTTTTTCTTGCTTATGGTTTTTTTGTCACTTTTCCTTTTTCAGATGACATGGAAATTTTGGAAGAAAGTGCAGGATCAGATGCAGTATATTTATGAGTTCTTGTAGAACCTACAATACCGTCATCGACATGAGATCCCTTAGATGGAGGAGGAATAGTAAAATTTTATTGCAGCAAGTTTGGAATTTTCTCATAGAGCATGCGAGATTGAGTGTAAATCAAATCTAGGTATTGGGAACGAGAAATGACCTACTCTTCAGTGACGATGCCACCTTTAGCTACATCATTGGTGATGAAGGGCAGCAAGGACTTAATAAACCACTCAGTGAGGATCTTATCAGGAACAAATGTTTTGACCATTCTACGACAATGACGCCACTCATGAATATGATCACAAATTTGAGTAGCAATTTTCTATTTAAAACTGGCCAGCAGTTCTATTCTAGTTTCATATCGTATGGGTAACTGGAAGTGGGTTAAAAAGGTAGTGGCTAAGGAAGTGAAATTATCAAATGAAGCTCATGGTAGTTCAATGTACCACTTTGCGGCTGGACTAGTGAGCATATGCTGGAAAATACATAGTCGAATGGATTCATCATTTAAGGAGTTGGATGAACACCACAAACGGTAAGTCATAACATGCGTTGATGGGTATTCTCCAGGGTTTCCATTGAATTTAGGAATGTCAAAGGGAAATTTATGTGGTATCACTAGCCACCAAGGAGAATAGCTGATAGGATCATTGGTAAGTCGGTTTAAATCACTTAATTCTAAAGTTGTGAAAAAGGGAAACTTTCAATTCAAGTCAGGTTGAGCATAACCAGGATATCATGGAATTGCTTGGGCAATAGGCCTTTGAGCACCATCATACGGAATTTGTTGTTGTCAACCTAGATATGGGTTGTTTTGATGTCCAAACGCTTAAGGGATCTGTTGACCAAGAGCTAGGTAAGATGTTTGTTGTTGGAATTGTTGTTGTGTCATTTGAGGTTGTGGCTGCCAAGGTGACTGCCCACCAATATTATAGCCAAAACTATAATATATTGGACCCAGTTGTGAATACGTAAGACTGGTAGGTTCCTGTGACATCCCATAAAAAGGTAATCCAACCTGTGAATGAAAGATTCCGGATACATCTGGTTATTGTAAACATTAGGGGACTTTTGAGGTCTAAAATGGGCCTCCTAAAGAAAATGTACAATCAAAATTCACTTTATGAGAACCAATCACATTTTAGGGGATGACATCATCCCTAATGGTTGAGGTGGCATTTCTTGAGTTAAAGGTACTTACTTGTCACATTCTCAGTGGTGGATAAAAACTCATGGTTAACCATGGTAGTGCTCTAAGTACCTTTAAAGTCAAATTAAAGTACTCATGATAAATGTCATTTCACACTTTTTGAATAAAAATATATTATTGTTACTTCATATTTATTGAAAGAAGCAATGCATATTCCTATACATTTATTATATTATATTATATTATTTGTATATAGTATATTAATTACATGTTATTATACAATTTAATTAATATAAATTTTAGTAAATAGCATATAATATAATTAAGAATTTATAAATTTATATTTATATTCTATTTTAAGTTATTTAAGTACAAAGGACAAATGCATTAGTTGTTCAATGATAATGATTTTTTCTTGAAAAGCTCATTCTTATTTATAGTGACATCAATACAATTATTTGATTAATTTTATTTTGGTACAAATTTTGAATTGAATTTAACTATGGCTACATTGATTGTGGTGCAAAAAGTGAATTGAAAATTCATAAATATTATTTTATTGGTTTAGCTATTATTTTATTATTTCCTTAGGAGGCCCATTTTAGACCTCAAAATTCCCCTAAGGCCAGCCAAAGGGGTTGGAGTTTGAGGGCCCAAAACTTGAGGGTAATGGGTTGAAGTACCTGCCTGAGATGATTGAGGTACAAAAATCTGAGCATGTAACAAGGGTAATAGGGGTGAAATAGGTTAAACCAGGTGATATGAATGCACAATTGTTTGTGGTTGAATGGGCAAGATAGGCTGCCACTGAAAAAAAATCATTCCAACATTTGGGTGACCATAAAACGATGGATTACTGTCAAAATGGGTGACCATAGGTTTACCCCTAGCATGAGTATGATAATATGGAATATATTTTTCTCCAAATAGTGGGAGTCCAGTCAAGATTGTACTGGATAGAATATACCCATATGGATCAGCTTGATGTTGCACTGAAGATGTATATAAAGGATCAAGTCGTTTAGTAATCATTAGAGATGTACTAGATAGAATACCAGAAGATGACATGGGTGAATTCCATGGATTTGATGATGCACTAGAGTAGGTTCCATATAATTATAGGTAACCCAGTGGGATGGAAGGATAACCATAAAGATGTGACTCGGGTGATGTGGTAAACATCGACGGAGTAGCAATAGTATATGTTGTCGCAACTGTAACAGACGGTACAGCCGGAGATGTTGACTCAGCCATGGTCATACGACCCAGTGTATACCCTATAGGATCCATGAGAACTTGAATTGAAACAGGATCAAAAAAAGCAGTGTAAGTCAAACAAGGAATAGTCTCGTAAAGATAAAGCCCCAACCCAAAATGAGTTGGAGTTGAGGGGCATGTTTCTTGTTGAGGTTCTTCCTCAATTGAAATCAAACCAGGTGGAATAGTTTTTCCGTTAGGCCCGAGATATGTTTCGTGTGGTTGACTATGTGAAAGGGGAGACTCAATAGCTACGATCGACTGAGGAGCGACTGATACAGGAACAACTTCCAGTTGTTCGAATTCTGGATCTAGATGTTTTTGTAAAAGAATGATGGGATCCGGATCAACTTCCAGTTGATCAACATTGGGTTTGGGAGGTATGGTCTCACTGATTGGATGGATAATGTCCATGGGTAGCTATGAGGACTCCGTTTTGATGAAAATGGATAAACCAAGATGTGTAGCAACGCCTCGAGATGACTCTGGTAGATGTGATGAAGATGATGCACCAGAGGTACTGATGGTACTCGTTTCAGTAGAATGAGGTCGCCTTCGCCGACCAGAAATGGCTTCCGGTGGTAAAGGTGGTTTAAGTGATATTCTATGCGAACGACAGTGAAATGGATGTTCTTCTTCCATGATGACTGATTGATTTTATTACAAAAATAAACTAAAAAAAATAAAAGGGTGATACTAGGAAAAAATTTTACCAAGTAATTGTGAATTGCAGAATACCTCCTAGCGAACGAAGAAGTACGGGTAGGAAATCTCCCCGAATTATTTGTGCGTTGTATTACAAGTTACAAGGTGGATGTCTCAATTACCTATGGATGGTAAGAAACTTAAAGTTGTCCTCCCAAATATATCTGAAGGTATGTGGAGGCCCTAAGTCCCTATTAGCGATGTCTAATGTGAAACTGAACAGTGAGAGCACCCCCTTATAGTTTTCATACTAGAACGCCGCCCTATATACCCAAAGGTACATGGAAAAGCTCTGATATAATTACATACGTGGAGTGGGATTTCACACTCGGAATGTATCACAGAAAATTTAGTGACATCTGATATGTTTAAAGACATCAAAACGTGTCTATATCCTATACCTTCTAAGTGTTATCGTTATGTTACAATTCTTTCATAGGTTGGTTGAGGTAAAATTTATTTTGATCTTGTTTAAAATTTTATCTTTGAGGTTCATCATGTGATGTAATGGGAAATTCCTAAAATTAAAACTAAATGAGAAGCAAACTTTTCAATTCAATTTTTCAATGAAAATCCTAGCTACTAAGGGGAAAGGGCAATCAGATTTTGAGCATACAACAAAGAGCACAAAATAAAAGAAAATTTCCCTAACTTGTTCCTATGCAACGCACACAATCTATAAATGTGCATGCATGTTTTTCTTTTAAGTTCCCCTTAATGTGAATGAGTGAAAGGAAACTAAATGAACAAATCAATCAAACAAATGTTTTATTTTGAGAAATGAGGAATGAAACAACAATTTCTCTTAGGAAAATGAAGAATGAAACTACAATTTTCCTATAGGAAATGAGGAATGAAACAAAAATTTCCTTTTCGAAAACAATGATCTAATGAAAAAATTAACTACTTTGAAATTGATTTGCCAATGATAAAGAAAAAAGCTAATGAAACATTGAAAAAACTACTTTTCAAGGGAGGAAGAACAAGGAATGTATATTGGTCTCTAAGAGCAATCAAATATTTGATAATACAATAGAAAATTGGATGAAACTGAAAGCAAAGACATTTTTTTATGGAATTTGGTTAGCTGAGGGGACAATTCACCATGTAAGGGAAAATAGTGCGTTGCATTGCACCCCAAAAAGGAAGACAGTGCACTGCAGTGCATTGTACCCTAACCAACAGTGCGTTGGGCAAAGCTAAGTTTGGAAAACAAGCAACCTAAACACACTTCTAAGGAAAAATGTTCATGCAAATGACTGATAAAATAAATTAGAGTCTACTAATGATGGTAAACAGAGACAAAAACACCAGGAATGATGGATTTCTCCCCAATGGAGTCACCAATTTGTTATGCGGAATTCTAATATACGGATAAACTAGATTCCTTGAGTGTGGTGTTCCTTCACTCAGAACGACAGAAGAAAGACAACTATTATTTTCTCTAGGACAAATAGATAGACATAAAGGAAATAAGACTACTTGTGACCTTTTCATTCTCCTTCTCCTTTTGTCGATGTTGTCCTCGCTCTCAATCCAACTAAAGCCGCTAGATCGATTCCTGAAATCAAAGACGAAGAATAGAAAACAACATACAATATACAAGCATCTACTTATCTTAACCAAATCAAACCGATTAGATCTTAGAATACTTACACAATTTAGAATGAAATTCATAATATATAAGAATACATATGAAAAAATGAACAGATATGTTTATTAATAAAGTAGGAGGAGAATATTACAACCAATATATCAATTCATCGTCAACCTACTCCAACTTCATTCCATCCTCATCACACTAATCATCATCTCAATAGCATATCAATACTTCCAACTCTCATTAATTGAGAATCCAACAACATAACATTACACAAATTTCTCCCTCCCTATCATTTAGATGAGTGCTCAATTTATAGGGAAATTGAAGGTAGTTTCTCAATAAATGGAATTGAATGGCTTTCTAATAATAGGTGAGACATATTTCCAAGTTTATAGGTGATGGATGAACACTTTTATTTGAATTATGACACCTATGAGATCTTCTAGAAGGTACTGGACATGTGGAGATTCCTGAAACAATGATGATTTCACTCCCAGGAGACCAACGCACCCTTGAGTTTCGGGAAGTGCACTACAATGCACCTTTGCATGGAGGCAAGTGTAGTGCAATGCAGTTAGGCCCATGCAAAGGTGCATTTTTGAGTCAATGGTTCATATAATATGTAATTAAAACCTTGGAAATCTCACAATTGAAGCCATCGATGGAATGTCTTCACTTAGGGCATATAGCAACTAAATTAAGGGGATGATAGACTCTATTCATTGGTCCTGGGGGATGATGCCCAATTTGACTAGGTCTTGGGGGATGATGCCCAAATTGACCTATAACACTCTTTTTTAGTTAAATAAGTAAGTAAATGTCACTAAATAAATTAAACTAGTGTGTCAGAGTCCAACAAAACTAGAGATATTTGTGTTTGGGGTCTTTCCCCCTTCAGTTTCAGGACTGGTGATTTTTGTTGTTATGGAGCCTTAAACCCTTATTTTGTTCATACTCAGAAAATTGAATTTTTAGGGCAGCAAAACCCTGTACTATAGACCACTAAATTTTTGTGTTCTCACCCTTGCACCATAAATCAAAATGGAATGGAATTTTGGGTAAATTTCCCCTCCCATTTTTTTTATGTACGTTAATTGGAAATAGAGGTCTCAGGACCCCGGGGCCATGTGTCTCTATACACAAAGAAGTGGTGAGGGGAAGTCACCCCACTTTGTCTTGTGAACATCCTTAATTTGGATTTTATATCAATCGTTAGTACCCACATAACGAATGGACTTAATGCCCACCCTTATGGTAAATACTCAACACTAAGGGTTTGAGGGTGGAATCCTACACTCATTATCGAACATTTTATGGACTATTTTGGTTCAAGGCTTTAGGCCCTTCGAACAAAACACCATGCGAGTTGGGGGCGGGTAGTCGCCTTTCTATTTTATAAACCTAGGGAATTTATGTTATGATGGTTGTCAGGACTAGCATATCAGATTTGTATTTTTAAATGCTTATCAACACAAAGACGTGCTAGACAATAAAGGATTAATGGAGGAACCTCACCTCATTGAAATTGTGACATTGGGGTCCTAAAAACCTATTGGACCCTAGCCTATAGACCTTCGAAATAACATATAAACTTACAAATGAGTGGTTTTCCAACGTTGGAACCTTTCCTAATGAAACCCCACCACTAAGCCATCGAGCTGCTAGACAAACAGAGAGCTTGAGTGGTTGTTGATGAGGGGAGGTGACCCAACATGTTTTCAATGGGTGGACTCCATTTATATTCATCCCTTTGGGATTGAGGAAGAGAGTAGTGGAGAATTGGGTAGGTATAAAATGGGATGGGAAGGGCCCCACCGGGATCATGGGTTTTTAAGCCTCCAATTTTTTTGTAGAGGATGGGCTAAAAGGTGAGACTGGAGGGACCCAGTCCAACATACTATGGTTTCCCATGTTGGCCTACCTTCAACCTTTTTATATAATGATCAAACATCATAACATGCAAAGTATTTGATCTGCCATGGTGGGGGCACTGTGTCGATCCATATGGTGTTGGTGTGGAAATTCCACGTGTGCCAGGTGGAGTCCATGTAGGAGCATGTGGTGCTCTAGTGATGACATAGCACTTTTTAATGGTCGAACCTTCTAATGGGAATAACTTTTGATCCGAGACTTGGATTGAGATAAAATTTATATCATCGAAAATCTCTCAAAAAGATGAACGTAATGGTGGTATAAATTTTACATTATAAATTCTTTGAAAAACGATGTTGTTGTAACCCCACCCTATCTTCATAACAAACCTTGCAGATTGGATCAAACGATTAATCCATCCCACAATGTGAGATGGATTAAGGGGGTGGGAGGTAGTTACTATTGAGCCCCAAAGATGTTCTTCTCTTTCACTACATTCCACTTCATTTTCTTTGTCCCTCATCAATTACAGGCTTAACTGATCAATAGGATTAATTAAAATTTCTTTAAGAATTTATATAATGGCTAACTTTCTATGTTTTCATGATTTTGTTGGTGTAGTAATTTTGACTAAGACTCGGCTACAGAATACAGGCATTCTGTAGCCAGTCGTCTGTTCTGCATCCATCCTCATGTTTATGTAGGTTCAAGGTGTCACTGCAAAGAAAAAGGCATATGGGTGAAATCCAAAACACCTCCCCATCATCTTTTTCTCCCCACGAAGTCTGAGTTAAAGTATCAAAGCGGTTATGCACGTAGAAGAGAAGCATTTTCCTATCAAAACACAGACTCTACAGATGTCTGCAGTTAAGCACAAGACTTTTAATAAGAGTTTTAATTTGATTAGAAGTGGGAAAGACACTTATCCCCGTTTTTCTCAAAGAGTAGTTATGTAACTTCATTATAAGTATGACTCGGGAGACCGAGAAACTGTTGGTTAGGTTTTGTTTTGTTGCTAGATCTTTGAAGGCCGTAAATACTCTGTTTTGAATAATTTCTCCTTTAATGAAAGAAACATCATTTTATTGCACAAGCTGAGTTAATCTTGAGTAGATTTGCGTGCTACTCCGGTGGTAGAGGGCCCCTGCTACCTGAGGAGCTTTGTTCATATAATTTAGATAAGTAATTTAGCCTCGTTTCATTCCTAGTTTAATTGACTTTCTGAACTTTGAGTTTTATATTCATTTGCATTAGATGCTACAGTTTAGTCTCGTTCTTACGTACTCTTCCAAAATATCACTAATTTCGAATTAGGTGTGACTGTATTATTTTAGGAGTTAGTTTTACGTTCTTGTGCTCAATTACATCAGTTGTTACAGCTAGTCATGATCTTATAAATTCTTCCAAAATATCACTAACTTCGGATGAGACATAGTTGTGGTGTTTTAGAGCTTTGTTGTGTTTTGTTGAATTTTATGCTTTCATGCTCATTTGCATAACATGCTGTTTGGTCCCTGTTTCTCACAAACTATTCCAAAATACCACTAATTCCGAATGAGACAAAGAGTCAAACATTTTAGTGATTAGTTTGCATCTTTAGTCTAGCTGTAGCACTCCGGAGGTAGATGTCATTTTTAGTTTAATTTTGTCACTATATTTCAAGTTTGGTAATGGCACTCTAGTTCAGCTTTTAATTCACCGAATTTCCAAGTTAGATTAGTGGCATTCTAGTTCGACTTTGTTCACTATATTTCAAATTAGGTTAATGGCACTGTAGTTTAGTTGTGGTTACTGTGTTTCAAGTTTGATCAATTGCATTCTCAATGTTATCCATTGTTCTTTAAGTAGTATTAATAGTTAACATCGCATTCCATCATTTCATTATTTACAAAAATTTTTGTTCGACTTTCTATTAATACATCAATATCCTGGATAGGAGTTAGTAATATCGCTTGTTGTCTTTTGATTATTCTCAAGTAATCTTTTGCAATTTCACAAATAAGCCTTTTTTCCCAAAATCATTCTAGAAAATATCTAACTTTTGGATGCGGTTTAGTAGTGACAAGCTAAGCTGCAGAATGGAGTAATCTTAACATTACAAGTTAATTTAGAGTAGAAATCTTATTTTGCTACAAATAATCTCTTTCAATTGTGTTCCAATAAACTTCTAGCCATGGATGAGATTCTTTGTAATATTGTAAGATGATTATTTACTTAGGAGAAATTCAATTGAACTAAACTGGTCCTTTTCTCAAGCTATTCCAACATATTTCTCATGAATGAATTGGATGGTTTTATGTTATTAGTTATTGAGTTCATATTGTGATTTATTTCCTTACCAGGAGTCATTATCAAGCTTTTAATTTTCTGTTCTTTAGTGTCATACACAGTTTAGAATAGGTCTCGCTTTGTTTTAGTGTAACCATCCACTTCTCTTTACCAACACTTAGTTCTTTTCCCTCTTAACATAAAACCAAAAAAATCATAAAAACACTAAACACAACGTAGTGAGAAACAGATACCTAGGCACATATAGCGCACCACACTTCAGCAGTTTACTGACCCTGGTTGATAATTTATGACCTCAATTTAGGAGCACTAAGTTGAGCACAAAATTTTGGTGCCGTTTCCAGGGAAGTGTAACTAGGTATCCTTGTCTCTTACCACCCAAAAACAATGATATGCGTAGAGAAAGAGACTCAAGGGGTAGATTCATAAGAAGCATAATATTGATTCCTAGAACACCACTTGTTTCACCAAGACCTAGAGCCAGCACACCTCCAACTCAAACCCACATTCCATCCTTTACTGATCCTAGACTTCCAGAGAACTTAAGATCAGATATTCCATTAGAACGACCGTCTACTTTACCCACTGAGCCTATCTTAGAAGAAGATTCAAGAACCCCTGCTAGGGACATAAACTTTTCAACTTCAACAGAAGAATCAACTATGGTAGAAGAAGGGGGAGGAGGTGTTTTTAATGGATAACACACATTATTTGGAGGGGGTAGAGGTAGAGGTAGAGGAGAAGGAGGTAGAGTTACAAAAGGAGAAGGAGGTAGAGGAAGAGGTAGAAGAGAAATGGGAAGCTCTTTTGGGTTTCCTATAGTAGATGAAGAAACCAATACAACTATGAAAAAAATTTCACCCTCTGTTCTTCCAAACTTTTATGGGCCTAAAACTGAAGATCCTGAAACCTTTCTATTTGAATTTGAAGTCCAGCGTAGAACCTATGACTACTTACAAGATGCTTAAAAACTTAAATTATTTCCTTCAACATTGAAAGGAGCATTATTGAAGTGGTTTATGAGTTTGATCAACAGTTCTATTAGGACATGGGAAGACATGAAACAAGAATTTATAGAGAGTTATTTGGATTACTATATGGCAGTTAACCATAAGGAGGAAGTGTTTAAAATGCTGCAAAAAGAAGATGAAAATCTAGAAGATTTGTTGGAAAGATTTAACTACAACATCAAAAGAGCAAAAATGGAAGACCTAGACCAAGACACTTTGAAAGCTCTCTTGTTGAAAACAATTAGGGATGAATGGTTAGATATCCTTAACATGACGGGAAAAGGGGATATATCTCAGCTCACGTTACCTGAAATAGCTGAATTATGTATCAACCTTTCAAGAGGGAAATCTAAAACTGTGAAAGGACCAAGAGACCCTACTCTTGCAAGGGAAAGTAAGTCTGCTTCTGAGACATTAAGTAGGGAAGAAATAGGACATATGCTTGATGAATTCAAATCTGATATCTTGGGGATTCTTAGTGAACAGATAGACACCCTTAAGTTACAAAACAAGAAAAAAGCTGAGTATGATGCCTTAGCAATCTTTTGTCCCAAATGTAGAAAGAAACATGCCTTGAGAGAGTGCCCTTTGGATGCCAAAGTTGTGGAGACTTGCGTAATTTGTTCAAAAAAACATGAGACCAAGAGTTGTCCTTCACTTCCTGGTCTTAAAGCTGTCTTTCAAGAAGATACTCCTACAAGTTCCACAAAATCTCTCAATTTTGTCTCCATGAGGCCTTGGAAAGGACCTCAAACACAAGGATTTCATGATCAGATGTATAATCAACCCCCATCAAATTGGCATTCTTGGCAGCAACCTTGGCCCCAATTTCAAAATCAATCACAAAATTGGGTGCAAGGAGCACAAAATCCCTATGGAAGATACTCTCAGTATTAACAATATCCACCATCCTATCCACCATATCCACATTTCCTCAACAAAATTTTCAACAAAAATCCTCAAAATCCACAACATCACTATCAACCACTTCCATTACCATTTCTAAAAAACTGCTTCTGCCTAACCCATACCAAACCCCAACAATAAAAATCCTCAAAACACATACATGATAGAAGGCCAATAGTTTCCAACTTATTTGATCACTCCTTTAGACCTTAGTGATGTTCAACTTAGGTCTGGAAGAATACTTGAAAATAAGAAACCTTCTGTAATCATACAAGAGCAAGACAATTCTGAGGAAGATTCTCTACGGGTAAATAAAAGTCTTGAAGAGAACACAACTTTCCAAGACTGAAACATTGAAAAATAAAAACAAAAAGAACCAATAGTTTTAACTCCTATGTTAGAGCATCCATCAACATCCATTTCTACACCTCCCTTCCCAGAAATATTACAAATTGATAGGGGTGTGAAAAACAAATTATGGTGCCTAATTATGATTTCCTAGATGATCTGAGAAATGTTTGTATTAATATCCCATTATTGCAATCCATCAAGGAAATCCCAATCTTAGCAAAGACAATAAAGGAGTTGAGCATGAAAGAAAAAAGAAAAAGAATAAGAGAGATAAAGAAAATTCAACTGCCAGAAAAAATAGCAGATATCATGATGGGTAAGATTTCCATTCCAAAGTATCTAGACCCAGGAAATCTAGTTGTCAAAATTTACATCAATGGAATTTAGATCCAAAACACACTCATTTATTTAGGAGCAGCAATCAATATGAGTAGACAAATCATGGATAAACTCGAAACTTCCTAATCTTATTTTTACACCCACATTATTACAATTAGTAAGATGAGCGTGATTAAACTTGATGGGGTATTACATTCCAGTGTCCCTAGACTTGGGAGTATCCTTGTGGATTTTATGATCCTAACTCCTAAGAATAATCTAGGAGGACATCCTATTATATTAGGAAGACATTGGCTAGCTGCAAACCGATGTTTTCATTAGTCAGAGATCCTGGCAGGATATGTACATCCCCGATGGTATTTCAACTAAGAAATTTACCTTGCTGCACTGTATGATACTCAATGGATAGAGGATGAATAAGACTTACAACCTCTCTTCACAATTTCAGAAATTAGTGAAGATAGCCAGATTCTGAATACCTTAGAAAACTTTGAATCATCTTCGGAATACAAACATGAACAATTTCAAGAAGAATCCAACATTGATTTTTAATCATCAAGACAGATGTCTCTTTACTCCATGGATAAATTTGGCAGCTCTACAATTGAGATATTTCCAGGCAAAACTTTAAACATAAACAAGAACCCAGAGAAATCTCAACAAGAAGAGCTAGTCAAGATATTACAGAGACATTCTTCTGCATATGCATGGGAGTACACTAATATGAAAGGGTTAAGCCCCAAGACTTGCACTCATCACATCTATATAGAGGAAAATTGTAAACCAATCAAACAACCTCAAAGACGGATGAATCCAAATCTTAGGGATATTGTTAAGGAAGAATTGCAGAAATTGTTAAATGTTAACTTTATCTATCCCATCTTAGATAGTCAGTGGGTTTCTCCTTTGGTAATTGTGCCAAAAAAAATGGTAAATGGAGGGTATGTATTGATTACCGGGAATTAAACAAAGCTACTCTTAAAGATCATTTTCCCTTACCTTCATAGATCAGGTGTTAGATACATTAGCTGGCAAAAAGTACTTTTCATTTCTAGATGGGTTTAGTGGTTATAACCAAATTCAAGTAGCACTTGAAGATCAAGACAAAACCACATTTACCCGTCCTTGGGGTACCTATGCTTACCGAGTATTTCCATTTGGACTATGCAATGCACCCGCAACATTTCAAAGGGCAGTACTAGGAATATTTTCAGATCTAATACATGATTGTGTAGAGGTATATATGGAGGATTTCACAGTTTATGGAAACACATTTGAAGAATCCTTAACAAACTTGGAAAAAGTTTTAAAGAGATGTAAAGAAGAAAATCTTTCACTTAGTCATGAAAAGTGTTTTATGATGTTTACTGAAGGAATTTTTTTAGGACATCACATTGTGATGGGATTAGAGTTGATGAGTCAAAATTTTAATTCATTCCTAACTTATCTATTCCAAGTTTTCAAAAATATGTTAGGATTTTTCTAGGATTTACAGATATTATCGAAGGTTTATAGAAAACTTCACCAAGATAGCATCTCCACTTTTCAAATTACTTACCAAAGAACACAATTCAAGTGGAATATCCCGATTGCCAGTTAGCCTTTGAGACCCTGAAAACAAAAATCTCTGAAGCACCTATTTTAATGGGACCTAACTGGAAGCTACCTTTTCATATTTCAACAGATGCCTCAAATACAGCTCTAGGAGCAGTATTCGGACAAAAAGACCTGATTCCTTATGTCATCTACTATACCAATAAAAATTTGACTCCTTCAGAGTTAAACTATACTGTAACCAAAAAAAAGTTTTTAGCTGTTGTTCATGCCATAAACAAATTCAGACACTATATAACAGGCTATGAAAATTTTGTTCACCCAGATCACTTTGCAATTAGATATTTAATGAACAAATCAATTACTAATGGCAGAGTCATAAGATGGTTATTGTTTTTACAAGAATTAAACATTACCATTCTAGATAGGCCTAGAAAACAAAACACAGTAGCTGATTTCCTATCTAGACTCCAAAACATCCAAGACAATACCCCAGTTGAAGATCAATTTCATGATAAATATCTTTTTGCAATTTCTACTCAAACTGCTTGGTTTGCTGACATTGTTAATTATTTAGTTTCAGGGAAATTTCCTTCAATAATGAATGCAAGAGACAAAAGAAAAATCATTTATGATAGTGCAAAATATTCATGGGTTGCTAATGAGTTATACAAGACAGGTATAGATTTTATCATTAGGAGATGTGTTCGGGAAGATGAGATGCCTGAGATTCTCAAGGCATGTCATGATGAACCTTGTGGCGGACACTTTGCTGATAAAAGGAAAGCCTATAAGATCCTTCATTTAGGATATTATTGGCCATCCCTTTTCAAAGATGCTAAAGAGTATGTCAAAAGGTGTGACAGTTGCCAAAGGGTAGGGAAACCTTCTCCTTCAAGTGAGATGCCATTGCAGCCTCAGGTACATATTGAACCTTTTGAAAAATGGGCTTTGGATTTTGTAGGACCTATTAGTCCTCCATCAAGACAAAATAAATATATATTAGTTTGCACTAATTATGTTACTAAATGGGTAGAGGCCAAACCATTACTTTCTGCTACTGAAGCATCTGTAGTTAATTTTCTTTTTGAGGATATTTTTACTTGTTTTGGTGTCCCAAGGGAAATTGTTACAGATCAAGGAGCTCAATTTACATCAAATCTAGTGGAACAAATGATGGAGAGGTACAAAATCAGACACAGAAAATCTACTCCCTATCGTCCACAAGCAAATGGTCAAGTGGAATCTACTAATAAGGTCATTGAAGGGATCCTAACAAAGACTGTTCATTTTCATAGAAGAGACTGGGCAGATAGGCTTCCTGAAGCCTTGTGGGCCTATAGAACTACATGGAGAAGCACAACAGGCCATACTCCTTATGAACTTGTTTATGGAAAGCAAGTTTTGTTTCCCATAGAGTTCCAAATTCAAACTTTCAAAATGGCAGTTCAGCTAGGACTTGATCTAACAGAGGCAAAAAAGCATAGATTGGAGTAGATTAATGAATTGGATGAGATCAGAAAAGATGCAGTTCAGAAAACAAGTATAGTCCAACAGCAAAGGACTAGATGGCATGACAAGTACATCAAGGAAAAGAAGTTCAAAGAAGGTGACTGGACTCTCTTGTTTGATTCAAAGTTCAAGGATTTTCAAGGTAAATTCCAAACACATTGGCTTGGGCCATATGAAATTATAAGAATTTTTAATAATGGAGCAATAAAAATCAGGACAATAGATGAAGAGAAGGTCACTTTTCTTGTGAATGGTCATAGATTGAAGCTGTATCATAAGCCACTCTCAAGAGAAGAATTTGTTAAGAAATTCCAGGAAAACAGTGATGTGAAGTTAATGAAGAAGATTTTTTCTTCTTCATCAACTTAAATGAATTTTCCGAAGTCAGATAATTAAAAAAATAATAATAATAATAATAAAAGTATAAACATGAAAACTAATCTTTGATTAGCATTTTTATACAGAAAAGATAGAGTGAAAATCAGAATCTTTCTGACACTTTAGCTTTTCAAGTTTGTTTTTTTTCTCTGCAAGCAGCTATCATAAAATCATAAGTGATTCACATCCCACTTATGATCCATTTCACTCCATTCATCCATACTCCATTTCATTTCATTCATCCATACTTCATTCATTTCATTCCATGGTCCACTTCATTTCCATCTCAGAGTTTTAAGATTGATTTATTTCTGCAATTGAATAATACAGATCAGAATTTGCAAGCCACTTTTTCACTCCACTTCATAATTGTGATTCATTTCATCCCATTATTCACTTCACCCATACTCCATTACACCATATTTCATTATCCATTTTTAATTCGTTTCATACAATATTCCATCATTCCATTCATGCTTCAAACCATTCCATTCCATGTTTTAAGACTTCTACAGGTGCATTCTGCAATCAATCAGACATTCTGCAGCCAATCAGACATTCTGCAGCCAGACAGACATTCTACAGCTAGAGACCTTGAAGGCACTATCCAGTAAACATTTGATTTAGCAGCAAATTGATCCTGCTTATTCAAAACAACAAGCAAAATCAAAGAGTTATGAGGAACTGAATATCAATGATTGAGGACAAGGCATATCGAAACCACAAAGAAAATCAAAGGAAAGGCAAAGGTATGAAATTATTATGGTGACAAATCATGAAAATTTTAGCATAGTTAAGTCATATATGATTCAAAAAGGTTATTTTAATTATTCGTGTTGATCATGCCTATCAACCATATCATAAAAACTTTGAACAAAAAAAACCCTTCCATCTTGCCATACCCGATTATCATTTAAAACTTAACGGTTAAAGTACTGAAGTGATTTGATCAGTCACGTCATTAGGCCGAAGTATTTAATGATGATTTTGAATTTCTTAATGAAATATCTCCACGGTCTTTTATTCTGTGTTAGCTTTCAACTCATATGAACCACCTCACCGCATTATACTCATTTCAAAACCACTCCATATCATTCATTTCCGCAGCCAATACTTAGCCATTCCGCTCTGTAAAATGGAGGAAACATCTTTGGGGCAGAAATATCTCTTTAACAACCATTTTCACCGTGAGCAGAGGAGCAGTAAACTGAAGGTTGGAAGAAAAGCTATGGGTCTAATAGTGAGGACTGAACCGATTGGAACCAAGTACTTGGAGGGATATCCAAAAATCAGATAAATGTTACAGCAAGAAGGTTGGTTGCGATTTTTGGAGAAATTTAGTGGCTTTCACAAAGAGTTGACTAAAACATTTGCAAGGTCCTTCAATGGAGCCGAGGTCGAAATAGGAGACATTAAATTCACTGTTACAGAGGTTTTCATTACAGAGGCAACGGAACTACCTAGACAAGGAGAAAGGTGGTTCAAAAATAGGGAATTCCATAACGAAGCATGGAGGCAAATGCTTAAGACTCCAGGTATGGATGTTTCCATTTTTAAAAAGGGTATTCCTAGCTCGGCATTAAAGAATAAGTGGAGGAACATGTTACTCATTTTGCAAAAATTTATCACCTGTGAAGGTAGATTTGGTACTCTCTATGTCTACCATATTCGGTTAATGATGCATTTCTTAGATGAGGAAATTAATTTTCCCTTTTTCCTACTTCATAGTCTGAAAAGAATGGCCTCAAACTTTCAAAAAAGGGTTCAATTTCTAGAAACAACTTTGTATCACCATGGTTTAGTCAAAATCTTAATTGAACATCATTTGAGGAAAATGGGAGATAATTGGGAAGAATTTCTAGTGAGGAACCATTTTGAGGAACCCAAAGAATCTCCACCTGAAAGAAAACCTACAAGAAGAAGCAGGAGAAGGGAAACTTCCAAAGCTATTGAAGTTGAAACTGGTAAATCAATTCAAGAGGAAAGTGAAGAGATGATTTCTGAGAAGTTGGCTCAAATAAAGAAGCAAATTAATAAGGAGAGGATAATAAAAAGATATGCCAAAGAAAGAGGTGAAGGGCCATCTCAACCAAGACAGAGCCATAGACTTAGAGGTATACTAAAGAAAACAGAGGTTAGAAAAACAGGGATCATAAACATTGAGGATGAAGGAACTCCAGAAATTGACCCAGTACAGCAACAAGTTTACAATTATATTGAGTCATTAGAGAGGAGAGCTTCAGAAAGTAGAGACAGAACTCCTAGCCCACCAAAATCTGAAATTGATGTGCTAAGAAGAGATAAGTATGAGTTAGAAGTACTCAATAGGCACATCAATAATGAGAATGACATCTTGAGGGAGCAGGTGAAACTAAAAAGTGATATGAATTCAACTCTGTCTTTACAAATGGAGAAATTGTACAAGGCCAGTGAAAAATTGAAGAAGAAAAACAAAAAGCTAATCAGGGCACTTACAAATTTAAGATTCAAGTTAGTCATAAGGAAGCCCAGAAGACCATTGACTGTCAGGAAAAGCAGAAGAAGAGGGTTGGATGTCCTATCAGAGGTCTCAGAGTACATGGAGTAGTTCATGAGGACATGAAAAAACCTTGCAGTGGGGGTATGTTGAGCCCCAAAGATGTTCTTCTCTTTCACCACATTCTACTTCATTTTCTTTGTCCCTCATCAATTACAGGCTTAACTGATCAATAGGATTAATTAAAATTGATTTAAGAATTTATATAATTACTAACTTGCTATGTTTCCATGATTTTGTTGGTGTAGTAATTTTGACTAAGATTCGGCTATAGAATACAGGCATTCCGTAGCCAGTCGTCTGTTCTGCAGCCATCCTCATGTTTATGTAGGTTCCAGGTGTCACTGCAAAGAAAAAGGCATATGGGTGAAATCCACAACACCTCCCCATTATCTTTTTCTCCCCACGAAGTCTGAGTTAAAGTATCAAAGTGGTTATACACGTAGAAGAGAAGCAGTTTCCTATCAAAACACAGACTCTACAGATGTCCGCAGTTAAGCACAAGACTGTTAATAAGAGTTTTAATTTGATTAGAAGTGGGAAAGACACTTATCCCCGTTTTTCTCAAAGAGTAGTTATGTAAATTCATTATAAGTATGACTCGAGAGACCGAGAAACTGTTGGTTAGATTTTGTTTTGTTGCTAGATCTTTGAAGGCCGTAAATACTCTGTTTTGAAGAATTTCTCCTTTAATGAAAGAAACATCATTTTATTGCACAAGCTGAGTCAATCTTGAGTAGATTTGCGTTCTACTCCGGTGGTAGAGGGCCCCTGCTACCTAAGGAGCTTTGTTCATATAATTTAGATAAGTAATTTAGCCTCGTTTCATTCCTAGTTTAATTGACTTTCTGAACTTTGAGTTTTATATTCATTTGCATTAGATGCTACAGTTTAGTCCTGTTCTTATGTACTCTTCCAAAATATCACTAATTTCCAAATGAGGTGTGACTGTATTATTTTAGGAGTTACTTACATTTCTTTACTCAATTACATCGCTTGTTACGTTTAGTCATGATCTTTATAATTCTTCCAAAATATCACTAACTTGGATGAGACATAGCTATGGTGTTTTAGATCTTGTTGTGTTTTGTTGAATTTTATGCTTTCATGCTCATTTACATAACATGTCATAGTTTAGTCCTCGTTTCTACAAACTATTCCAAAATACCACTAATTCCGAATGAGACAGAGCTGAAACATTTTAGTGATTAGTTGCATCTTTAGTCTAGTTGTAGCACTCCGAAGGTAGATGTCATTTTAGTTTAATTTTGTCACTATATTTCAAGTTTGGTAATGGCACTCTAGTTCAGTTTTAATTCACTGAATTTCAAGTTAGATTAGTGGCATTCTAGTTCGACTTTGTTCACTATATTTCAAATTAGGTTAATGGCACTGTAGTTTAGTTGTGGTTACTGTGTTTCAATTTTGATCAATTGCATTATCAATGTTATCCATTGTTCTTTAAGTAGTATTAATTGTTAACATCAGATTCCACGGCCTTCATTATTTACAAAACTTCTTTTGTTCTGACTTTCTATTAATACATCATCATCCGGATAGGAGTTAGTAATATCAGTTTAAGGCCTTGATTATTCTGCAATCCTTTGCAAATTCACAACTAAACCTTTCTTTCCAAAAACTATTTTAAAAAATCTCTAACTTTTGGATGAGGTTTACTAGTGACAATCTGAGCTGCAGAATAGAGTAATATTAGCATTACAAGTTAATTTAGAGTAGAAATCTTATTGTGCTACAAATAATCTCTTTTCAATTGTGTTTGAATAAGCCTCTAGCCATGGATAAGATTCTTTGTAATATTGTAAGATGATTGTGTCCTTAGGAGAACCTCATTTGTAGGTTTTGCTTTGTTTTAGTGTAACCATCCACTTCTCTTTACCAACA
Source organism: Pinus albicaulis (assembly GCA_034641835.2). Lineage (NCBI taxonomy): Eukaryota > Viridiplantae > Streptophyta > Pinopsida > Pinales > Pinaceae > Pinus > Pinus albicaulis. The sequence continues at coordinate 56,928,666 of MU968359.1, read as the reverse complement.
CTTAGTTCTTTTCCTTCTTGAAATAAAACCATAAAACCAAAAACATCATAAAAACACTAAACACAACATAGTGAGAAATAGATACCTAGGCACATATAGTGCACCACACTTCAACAGTTTACTGACCCTGGTTGATAATTTATGACCTCAATTTAGGAACACTAAGTTGAGCACAACATTTACAACCACCAAAATCTAACACCTATCTTTTATTGATCCTACAATATAATCAAACATATAGGTCCATTGGCTTTACCAACAATTCTAAGCTCCATTGTGTCATTCATGTATCCTAGTTAAAGAAAGTGATTAGGTCAAGTTTCAAGTTCAAATTGGCATTTTCAAATTGACAAGAAGGATTTCATTAGGTTTTAACCAAAGGCCATTTTGGACAAACTTGAGTGCTATATTCAATGGTGCATTATCCAAGAAATTTTGATATAATGGAAGATAAACATCCTAAATATTATACATGGAAACTAGTAGATACTTTTCCACTAGTTTCTTTATCTCTAGTCTTGAGGAAAATGCTTCATTGTAAAGTGGAGGCCATGATAGGTTTCCATCACAACTCTAATGGTATAATGCCATAAACAATTATTTTATGGATTGTAATCCATGAATATGATCTTAAACCATGACATAGGCCCTCTATAATATATATTTATCTCAATAGAGATATACAAACTCAATTCCAGGGTTTATCATACTATGAATGAGTCTCCTAGATAATTACATGCCTCAACTTCTAGTGTAGAGGGGCTTATTCCCTATACACTATTTGTAAGGAACCTAAAGCATGCATGGGGACTTGGGACCTAGTCTAAGGCACAAACCATTTTAAAATTAAATTTGGCCCATGAGTGTGATATGACCATCATTATAAGACTTGCTACTTTCTAAATGAGTCTGCTATCTCAATACATGTATTGGTACTAGATACTAGGTGCTTGTGATCTAAATGCTATACCTAATTCATGTGAGTAATGCATAAGGATCCAAGCCACAATAAAGTCCCTGTAGAGGTAATGTTTGGGATAAGAGTTGGACAGAAGCCTATTGCTAAATTTTGGAACATTGGGGATGGGCCAAATCAATTAGAACACAGTCTAGAGCCAAAAATTAGTAGCTTAGGCACTATACCTACATCTAGGGCTTAAGGATTATGAATATGATCATCGACCATAAAAAAGGCCCTTTGTAAGAGAATATGTATTCCATAATTTAAAATTGCCCAGTTATAAAGTTTGACACACCTAGGATGGGTATTTTCATACAATATAGAGTTATTAGGGAAAGTGGGGAACTTTAGATCATATTCCATATACGCTAATCTTAGGGCTCACAACTCAATCATGGGGTCTCAACCATAACATAAAAACTTCAGAAGAAATATTTAATAAAAAAATGGAATGCAAGATTTCTTTTAAGGCTTGGCACATTAGTTATGGCCTAAGGTGTCATTTGGGGATAAAAATGAGAGAATTTTGTTGCAGCCACTCAGTCCTTATACCATCATCTTTTTCGAAATTTAATTTGAATGTGTCCACATTAGGATTCCTAGCTCCACTTTTTATGGAAAATTACAACTAATGGTTTTTGGTTGTTTAATTTGGTCCATATCCAAACCTATTTATAAATTTTCCTTAGATTAGTCTATCACCATCATATCATGAAGATCATTCATGCTTTAGTGCAATGTCATCTCTAAACACCAACAATTTTCTTTGATCATCGTCGTATCATAGCACATAGAATTGTGATCTTGTGTTTGCAAAAGAACATGAATACTATTAATATAATGGTAAATTCTCTCATAATTTGATTTTCCAAATAATGTGGTAGTGGTTTGATATGGGCTTGATTTCAATGAGCCGAGAGGCTCATTCTAGAGCCCAGCATGAGGGGATGTATGCTTTAAATAGAAAAATAATGTCGGATAAAATGTCTATATGTACATATTATGTAAAATATTTTAATATCAATTACCTATATATTATATATCATTTAATATATATATATATGTATATATATATAATGAGAAAAAAATAGTTTTTATGGTTAAAATGTTTATTTCGTCCTATATATACTCTATTTGGTATTCAAAAAATAACACATTGTATTTTTCACTCTAAAAAAGTTTGAAACTAAAGAAAGTTGATCCTTCTCACCTCATTAGCTCATGTTAAATCCGTATTTAACATGAAGCTATACTAGTTACACATAAATAATTTACTAAACCACATAATCACTTCTTTCTATGTTATGGGTGTTTTGTGGCTCTCTTCATCTTGTGTCCTAATCCTTAAGATCATTGAATTTGAATACTAGCTCGCATCAACTATATGACACTATACCGCAGCCTCATCTTGAGTATGTATCGACTGAGCTTATCTCGATTGCATATCATGACCAATGGAAACCAACATGGAAGTTAAGAAATACAAAGGTTTTGGATGCCAACTTGCAACCTCATACTGATATTCTTCATCTGGTACCTGAAAGGAACGTATATCCAAAAGGAAATAAGTGGATACATGATATGGTATACTCCAAAAGAATGATGGATGCTCACCTAGCAGAAGAAAGCCTCAGTAATGATTTTCATGACATAAGCATGATATGGTCTGAAGAGGGAGATAGGCGCAGAGTCTATCATAGATATTTTTTTATAAACAGAACTAGAGATCATGTATGGACTATTGGGAGTGCTCTTTGGCCATAGAATGATCCTTCTATCATTTTTCCTGACACTGTTTACAATTTTGCAGGATATAAGAAATCTGCTAGGATATATTGAACGTAGATGGAAAAGGAGAAACCCATTATACAAAATAAAGTTTGGGCCTACTTAGATAATTCAAAGAAATAGGAAAATTGAATGGCTGAAAGACTGGTGGAATGACTATGGAGTAAATAAAACTACTCTTGATCCAGTCTATTATGAATCTTGTTTCCAAGACCATTGCAATTGGTGTTTTGAGCGAAATATTGAATGCTTCCATGCTGCTTGCAATACTGTTGGTGACCTCCTAAGACTTGAGAAACATGAAATTTTACACCAATACATGATCAGACACTATGAATGGTTAGTCATGAAAAAAATTAAACATCAAATTGTTTTGAATAAACCAATGATTGTCAGACGAATCTATACAAAATCCTGGGATGAGGCCAGATACAAAAAATATCAGTTTCCTGGTATTACTATTCTTGATGATCCTTATTAGATGGTTTTTTTCGGTTCCATAAAAATATCCACTTTTTCATAATGTCTATTCATGGACTTAAATTTATCGTTTTTCCCGTAGAGTTTCTGGTAAAAATTCTCTACTATGTAAATACTTCTTTTCTCATGGGTTTTATTAAAGCATCCACATTGTAAAAATCGTAATGATCAATTGTACAATGATTTGATTTCATCAGGAGACTCGGAGCACTTCTCTGACAGCTGGTGTAGTTTTACCCACATCTACCTGATTGATTGATCAATGTACTAAGATTCTTCAGACATGTATGACCGAATCTCAAGTGGTTGTCCCCTCTCCCTTCCTATAAAACAAGGAGAATAAGGCTCATTTGGGCATCGAATGTTTGAGTGTTAGAGTGAAATATTCGGAGAGTCTTTGTGTGTCAAGTGATTCTGAGTTATTTCATGCTCTGCATCTGCGGGTTGATAAGCCTAATCTGCTTTCACCACGAAGTAAATCAAGATTCCAGTCATTAGGTTATTTTGAGAAGCCTGTGTATCAATGTGTAAGAACTGGTAAGAACCTAAAGTAGCCAGAATACATAGGATTTTCCATGTGTATGTTTTGTGTGTCTTTGTTCAAAGACTGAGTCTGTGAATCGGTCAGGTAGCCTCCAGAAAGATATCTTATTCATTAAGAAGCAAACACTGGTAAATGCCATCACAATCTATCTCAGGAAAGAACAATAGAGTCTGTATTATCTCTGTAATCTGAAATATTCTGATCAATAAAGAGTGAACTTTATTCTGCATGATTTGAGTACTGAAAACTCTGAGCTTATCTCAAATTTTGTTGAGGTAGTATTTGTGTTATTTCTTTACACCAGAAGTTCGCCAGAGGTTCGCAAAAAGGTAGAAGGGACCCCAAGACCGTTAAAAGGTGAGGGAACCTGCAGAGAAAGGTTGCTAGAGCGTGAAATACCTGAGTATGTTCATGTATGGATTCATGTATGGGTGAATAAGTATACACAAAGAAGAGACTCAGCAATTCCAATCATCCTGTGTTGTTGTTGAAAGCTTCAGTCATAAGCCCCTGCACAAATTCGTATCAGAGCCAGAAGTGTCATCTGGTTCATGAAGGTTAGTACTCAAATACTTTACCCTTTGTTGAAAAATGGATCCATTCAGAAGATCTATTTCTTTCCGAGAGCTAGATGAGAAAGATAAAGCTGAACAAAATCCTCTCAGAGATATGTTTGCTTCATCCTCAAGCTGTGTTATCAACTTAGCTGAGCTTGAATATTTAGAATGTCAACCATCTCCTAGATGGTAGTTGCCAAATATAAATGCATCCAATGTATATTCTGATTTTTTTGCATTTCATCTAATTACCACTACAAGAATTTCCATAAAAGAATTTGTAGGTCAAATCCAAGAAAATTCTGAATGCATGCAATCCATTCCTCTCCTTGATCCAAAAGTTCTTCAGGCAAAAACTAAGAGGCTCAAAACCCAGTATATTCATTTTGGATGTATTCGGGTAGGGATAAATGCTATGACTCATAAAGTGCTAGAAACTTTGGTACTCACCATATTTAGAGATCTTACCCATAACAAATACATAGATTCATTGATAGGAGGGATAGTGGCTCCTTTTTCTAATGGCCCAGTCTATTTTGACTGTTATCCAAACTTCTCTGTATATATCTTTGATGAACATATAAAGGACATACTACAGTTGTAGATCCAGACATTTGGATTTGATATGAGAAAAAAGAGACATAATATAGTCATTCAGACCAGAGGGTGTTTTAGGCACACCAACACCCTATATCCTGTTTTCCTACATACTCCAAGTCAAGATTCTAAATCTAGTGTGGTGGTTCTAATAGATTCAAAAAATCAAACGATCGAACACCAAACAATTAGATGGGAAGACTTGAGTTTTCCTAAGAATTGGATTGTCCAAAATCACAAGCCTCCTGGTATGTAGAGTATTACCTCAGCTAATGTCCAAGAAAATAAATCTTCTGCAGTAATTTCCTTCCCTAGAATATCTACAATAGATCGCAGAAGAATAGATAAGCTCTGAGAAAGTTCTCCTCTGTACCAAAACCCTGAAGAAATTGATACTGCTTGTTCCTCTCATTCCTCTGTACATTGTTAGCATATTGAGTTATTTGAGTTTGCTCAGTTAGTTAAATTTTCCTCTATAGAATTTATTTTCCCAAATTTTAAATCCAAAGTAAATTTAAGTCAACTTCCTGAACTTGTTATTCATTATAACCATCATCCAAGGACAGGAGAAGCCCCACCGTCTACCGCAGTAAATCCTTGTCCAAATCCCAAATTTTTAGACATCCCTTTTCCCCATAAGTCTGATCATGTCTTGATGATGCATAGCCTGCCTTCTCTAGAACAAGAAGATCCAAGGCTTACAGAAATATTCAGCAATCTGAGACCTCTAGGAATGCCTAGATATGGCATAGGATACTTGGAATAGTTGAACAGTTTGATTCCAAGTAGCAGATTTATAGATCTTCCTGCTGACTGCAAAAATCCATCAATACCAGAAATGCATAAATTCTTTTCTATAATGGATGGGTGTAAAAATCATATAGATACCCAATGGATGAAGTCAATGTTAAATTGGGATCTGATGGCTCACCCTGAGGCTGAATCTTTTGATCTCAGCACTTCTAGAGAAGAAAGAATTAAGTTGGCTGAAGAGTGGAAAAATTATATGGATTCTAAAAATAAATGGATATATTTTTATACCTGGAAAAATATTTTAGAATCAGAATCTGTCATGATGACAGATACAGTTTCATCTTCCACAACCCAACATTCATGGACTACTTTAGATGGTAGTAAAGTTGAAACAAATACAACTTTTCCTCCATACAAAGGCATTATTTTAGGGCAAGCACATAGTTCTGCAAAGGCTATCCTATTAGTGCTTAAAGACGACAATGCCTTAGGAATAGATGGAAGGATAAAAAGGGCCAGTGAACAAATAAATTGGACAAATACTGTAGTTAAGGGCCTAGAAATGAATGTTGCAAAGGCAGCCATAGTTCAAGAATATTTTGATGGTATTCAAGTATATGTTTCAGATGTAAATAATTTTTTAAATCACATTCAGTTTAATACTTTTTCCTTAAGAAGTTACACTAGAGAGTCCTTAGAGAAGATAGAAGCTAATGCAAAGTAGAAGCAGAAGTCAAATTAACCCTAATAATATATCTAATTATGAGTCCAAGGCTCAATAGAACCGGGTGTCTATCCTTTTTCATAAAAGACTCACAACCTTTAACGCACCCAATTTGTCATACACTCTAGCGTGATTGCTTTTTCAATCCGACGGTTGCGGATGATCACGATCTAATGGCTATGATTTAATCACACCATCGCAATCGCAATATTCACTTTCCAGACTCCTTGTGCTTCAATATTCGATCCGATCAGTCTTCCGGACCCGATATCATATAGACTCGCACCTATAGAATTTCAATTCCTACCTCCAATGCCGACTCCGCTTTTGCAATTGATCACGATCCAACTGTTGTGATTAAATTGCACTATCACAATCACACTATCCCCTTCACCAGACTCCTTAACCTTCAATGCTGTGATGTGATATGGATCACCGATGTGATGTGGATCATCGATGCAATGTGAATCAGTGAAGCAATATGGTTGCAATGCGATATGGATCTCGATGCAATATGGATTTGCGATGCGATGTGAATCGGCGATGCGATGTGGTCACGATGCGATATGGATCGTCGATGCGATGTGGATCACCGATGTGATGTGAATCGGCGATGCGATGTGAATTGGCGATGCGATGTGGTTGCGATGCAATATGAAAAACACAAAAGAGCCTGATGCGATTAGTTTCTGCGGACCCAGTAACAATAAAACTCCACTCTAAAATTGCTTGAAGTCTAGCCTTTGTTTCATTTGTGGTTTTAACCCAATACTTAGTGTATCTGGGTGTTTTTGCCTGCAGAACCAGAATGATACAATATGCCACCAAATTGTCTTTTAATGTAACAATTCCTTTAAGCAGGAACGGAATATATAGACCAGCATCAAAACATTCGAAAAAAAACAAACATTCGATACCTCCACGGGCCGATTAAGGAATGATATGCACACGATCTGTTTCAATTTAAATAAATAATATAGAGTCTCGAACCTAGGCTAGATTACATAGGGAAAGACCTCTGTCTCTAAACACATATGATTCCAAAACACTCTCTAAGTAATCGCTCCACTCCTTTCTCTCCCAATTCCCCTCTCATTACATTCTTCCTATATTTTATTCACTGGAATATCTCTCTAACAATAAACAAAAAATTCTCTATTTCTTAGCTCTCCCTCACACCTATGCAAACAAATCTATCTCTAAATCTAAATAAGGATAATATCTAACTTATTACATAAATGCATTATAAAAAATTGTTGAGAGATCCAATCCTCTCAGTAAAACTGGTTTTGACCCATCATTCAATGAATTTCAACCTATCTAGCCACAACATGTGAACAAATTTTCTCATTGTTGGCTAAGTCCTGATGCCCCTGCATCACACTCCAGGGGAAGAAATGTCTTTTCCTTCAAACTTTCAAAACTTACTCCATACTTTTGTAGTTTTGCTGTTGTTAACCAACTAGAATCTTCTACAGGCTTCTCCTTCCATTTGACTAGGTACTGGAAATATATCTGACCTCAAGTTTTCTTGGATACTCTTTGATCCAAGATACGTTCGACTTCTTTCTTGATTTATTTTGGTACCTATTCCTCCCAGTTCATGGATCTAACTTCATCACCTGTATATTCTTTATGCAAATCTCTGCCTCTCTGAATGAATATAAGTCTGCAACATTAAAAATGGGGGATATTCCAATCCCTTCTGGAAACTCGATCTCATATGCATTAGCTGAAAAATTTCCTTATAATTTTACAAGGTCCAATTTTTTTCATTTTTAGTTTATTGTAAGTTTTTGTAGGAAATCTCTCTTTCCTCAAATGCACCATCACTAAGTCTCCCACTTGAAACTCTTTCTCTCTCCTTTTTAGGTCTGCTCTCTACTTTTATTTACTAGTGTTCTCCTGCAATTTTCATTTTACTTCTTCCTGTAATATCTGCATCTGTTCGGAAAAATCTTCAGCACTTGCACTCTTGGCTTCCTATTTTCCCAAATCTCTAAGCTCATACACTCCTCTCGGATGCATTCCAAAGGACTATCTGAAATGGGCTCATTCCAGTGCTTCGGTTTGGAGTATCATTATAAGAGAACTTAGCTTGAGCTAATGCCAATCCCACTGTTTGGGATTCGGATATACTAAACTCCTTAATATATTCCCCAAGCTCTTGTTCACTACTTCAGTTTGTCCATCTATTTGAGGATGGTATGCTGAACTAAAACTGAGATTAGTTCCTAGTTTCTTCCAAAGTGTCCTCCAAAAATGCCCTATGAGCTTAGTATCACGATCAGATACAATGCTTATAGGTAAACCATGTAATCTTACAATTTCTTAAAAGAATAAATTAGCTATGTGTGTTGCATCACTAGTTTTCTTACATGCAATGAAATGTGCCATTTTGGAAAATCTATCTACCACAACATAAATGGAATCATTCTCTCTCTAGGTTTTTGGTAATCCTAAAACAAAATCCATGCTAATTGCATCCCATGGTCGGTCTGGTATTGGTAATGGCTGATACAGTCCTATATTTTGACTCCATCCTTTGGCATGCTAACATATCCTGCATTTTTCAACAAACTTTTTAACATCAGTTTTCATTTTGGACCAGAAATGAAATGAATTCACCTGAGCAAAGGTTTTATCTTGTCCAAAATGACCAGATAACCCTCCACTATGCTTTTCCTTGATTATGTTCTCCCTCATGGAACATTTGGGAATACATAGTTTGTTACTTTTGAATAATAAGCCTCCTTGAATGAGGTAGTCTAGCCATTGACTTATGTTATCGCTCATTGGATTTTGAATTTTTGTGTAGATATCTCTAAAATATTCATCATCCTTGTACATTTCTATCATTTCCTCAAAACCTACAACACCCACTTTGAACTCTTGCATAATAAAACTTACCCTGCTCAATGCATCTGCTACTTTATTAGACTTACCACTCTTATGATTTATTAAAAAAGTTAAACTTTGTATAAATTATACCCACTTAGCATGATTCTGATCCAAATTAGGCTGGTTATTTATAAACTGTAAGGCATGGTTGTCTGAATACAGAATGAATTATTTCGGCAACAGGTAATGTCTCCATTTTTTCAATGCCTGCACAATAGCATAAAACTCCTTGTCATAAGAAGAATATTTCTTCTTTGCATCATTCAGTTTCTCATTGAAATATGCTATTGGCCTTTTCTCTTGACTTAGAACTGCACCAACTGCTACCCCACTTGCATCTGTTTCTACTTGAAAAATTTTCTCAAAATTAAGCAATGCTAAAATTGGTTCCTCTGTTATCTTCTTCTTCAGCAATTTAAAGTTTCTATCGGCTACTTCTGTCCATCGAAATGGCTTATTTATCTCTTTGATAGTCTTAAGGATTGGTGCACAAACTTGACTAAAACCTCTTATAAACTTTCTGTAAAAACTTTCAAGTCCATGGAAGCTTCTTACCTCAAATGTAGCTCTGGGAGTAGGCCAATTCCATATTACTTGTACCTTCTCCGGATCCATCTTAAAACCTTATTTGGAAACTAAAAATCCTAAGGACACTATCTCCTCCTTCATAAAACTACACTTCTTCAAATTGATTAGTAGTTTCTCCTTCTGTAGAGTTCTCAGGACCAACTTAAGATGTTCTAAATGTTTTTCTTTACTTTTGCTAAAAATCATAATATCATCAAGGTAAAATATGACAAATTTACATGCATACTCCTTCAAGACTTCGTTCATTAGCCTCATGAATGTGCTGGGTGCATTAGTGAGCCCAAAAGGAATCACTAACCACTCATACAGTCCACTATCTTTTTTTAAGGTAGTCTTCCATTCATTGTCTTCCTGAACCCTTATCTGATGATACCCACTCTTCAAATCTATATTAGTAAAGTATCTGGATCCACTTCAAAATTCCATTAAATCATCCATTCTGGGCAAAGGAAATCTGTACCTGATTTTTTTCTTGTTGAAAGCTCTAGAATCTATGCACATGCGCCATTGTCCTCCCTTCTTTAGACTAAGTACTGTCGGTACAGCACACGGGCTAATACTTTCTCTTATCAGCCCTTTGTCCATCAATTCCTATATTTGTCTTGCAACCTTTGCATTTTCTTTGGGAGTTAGTCTATACGCAGTTTTATTGGGTAGACTTGCCCCTCGTATTAAGTTGATATGGTGACTAACACTTCCAACTAGTGGTAATACACTCGGAAATTCATCCACAATGATATCCATAAAATTATGTAACACAGCTTTAATTTCTTCAGGAAAATCATTCAAATTTGTGGAAGTTAAGATTACCTTGGGCTTCCCTATGATAGCGAATTTCAATTCCTCACTTTTCTCAGCCTCCTGTAGCAATTATTTACCACTTATCAACATGATACTGTTTTTAGGCAATCCTTTATCTGCATCATTCTTCAATGGAAACAGCATGTGCTTATTTCCATCCTTCTCTATGGTATAGGTGTTTCTCCTTCCATCATGAACCGCTTTACGATCAAACTGCCATGGTATCCCCAATAATATATGACATAAATTCATAGGCATAACGTTGCATAGAATCACATCTTTATACATACCTATTTGTATTTCAACATTGCATTGTTCTGTCACAATGATTTGATGGCCCTTCTGCAACCAAGACACTTTGTAGGGTGCAGGATGTACTGTATTTGCTAACCTATTCTTATCCACCATCTCTATGGACAGAAGATTGTCAGTGCTTCCACTGTCTATTATTACCTTACAGAACTTACCTTTTGATTTACAGGTGGTTCTGGACAATTTCTTCCTCTGTGCAGGTTCTTCGATCTCATTCTCTTCTCTTAGCAAAGTTCTCCTCAACAACAGTGATTCACCTTCTTCAGGGGGTTCTTATTTCTCCATATGTTGCTATGGTTATGGCTTTTCCTCAGCAATATTTTCATTCCTCTAACTCGTTGATTTATTATGAGGATAGTCCCATGAATGTCCCCACTCACCACCTCTATAACACTGAACATCTCTTCCTCGCCCTCTTCCTCTGGGCATGAATCTTCCTCTTCTAGATTCTCCTCTTTGTGGTGCACTACTACTTGAGCTCCCTGCTTCATGCTGATGTTGTGATCCTCTGGATCTGGTAGTTCCTCTACCTCTGGATGAGTTTTTTCCTCTATTTCTCTGACTCTTCTTCCTCAAGATCTTCTCTTCTTCCTTCAAACTCGCTTGATAGGCATCCTCAATACTTTTTAGAATTAACAAGTTAATCTCATCTTGTCTCTCATACCTCAATGCATTTATATATCTAGCTACTTTTTCTAGATCATCTTCAACATGGCCAGATCTAATACTCAGCTTATAAAATTCTTTAGTATATTCCCTAACTATCATCCCTTTTTATTTTAAGTTCTACAATTGTCTAAACAGATTTAATTGGTAATCTTTCGGCAAAAATTTACCTTTCAAATTACTTACCATTCTGTCCCATTTCTTAATTTTGGACTTCCCTTTTCGCTCCCTAGATAGTTGCAATTCATCCCACCATAAGGCTGCATGGCCTTTCAATATCGTGGCTGCAAACTTCACTTTCTTCTTGTCATCGACTTCTTCATAGTCGAAGTACTTACCCAACGAACTTACCCAGTCTGTTAGCACCTCCACATTAAGACTTCCATCATAGAAGGGCACTTCTATCCTCGGTCGACTGCTGGCTTTGAATAACATCTTCATAACTTTAGCTGCTTCATTTTCTTCCTCCACTTCTTTTTCTGTGGACTCTTCCTCATCGGCACTAGCAACTCCACCCTCTATCACTCTTCGTTGCATAGTTTCCATGGTATCCATTCTTGTGCGCAAATGTCGAATCTCATCTAGCAAAGCTGCGTTTTCTATAGGTCTCCCTCGACCTATCCCAGCTCCTCTTCTGGGTGGCATTCTATCTACGATGCTCAAAAAAAGCGTAACAAGCTCTGATACCAAACTAATGCAAAGCGGAAGTAGAATTAAAATTAACCCCAATAATATATCTAATTACGAGTCCAAGGCTCAATAGAACCGGGTGTTTATCCTTTTTAATAAAAGACTCACAACCTTTAACGCACCCAATTTTTCATACACTTTAGCGCAATTGATTTTTTGATCCGACGGTTGCTGATGATCACGATCTAATGGCTATGATTTAATCGCACCATCGCAATCACAATATTCACTTTCCAGACTCTTTATGATTCAATGTGCGATCCGTTCAGTCTTCTGGACTCGATATCATATAGATTCGCACCTATAGACTTTCAATTCCTAACTCCGCTTTTGCGATTGATCGTGATCCAATGGTTTTGATTAAATCGTACTATTGCAATCGCACTATCCCCTTCACAGGACTCCTTAACCTTCAATGTTGTGATGTAATATGGATCGCCGATGCGATGTGGATCATCGATGCAATGTGAATCGGCGATGTGATATGGTTGCAATGCGATATGGATCACAATGCAATATGGATTTGCGATGCGATGTGAATCGGCGATGCGATGTGGTCGCGATGCGATATGGATCGTCGACGCGATGTGGATCACCGATGCGATGTGAATCGGGGATGCGATCTGGTCACGATGCAATATAAAAAACACAAAAGAGCCAGATGCGATTAGTTTCTGTAGACCGGATAACAATAAAACTCCACTCTAAAATTTCTTGAAGTCTGGCCTCTATTTCATTTGTGGTTTTAACCCAATACTTGGTGTATTTGGGTGTTTTTTCCTGTGGAACCAAAATGATACAATACACCACCAAATTTTCTTTTAATGTAACAATTCCTTTAAGCAGGAATGAAATATATAGACCAGCATCAAAACATTTGGAAAAAAACAAACATTCGAGACCTCCACAGGCCGATTAAGGAATGATACGCACACGATATATTTCAATTTAAATAAATAATACAGGGTCTCGGCCCTAGGCCAGATTACACGGGGAAAGAGCTCTGTTTCTAAACACATATAATTCCAAAACACTCTCTAAGAAATCGCTTCACTCCTGCCTCTCCCAATTTCCCTCTCATTATGTTCTTCCTATCTTTTATTCACTCGAATATCTCTCTAACAATAAACAACAAATTCTCTATTTCTTAGCTCTCCCTCACACCTATGAAAACAACTCTATCTCTAAATCTAAATAAGGATAATCTCTAACTTATTACATAAATGCATTATAACAAATCGTTGAGAGATCCAACCCTCTCAGTAAAACTTGTTTTGACCCATCAGTCAATGAATTTCAACCTATATAGCCACAACATGTGAACAAATTTTCATATTGCTGGCTAAGTGGCAATGCTCCTACATCAGAAGAGGTAGAATCAAAGGTTGAAAAATAATTTCATTCTACCCAAGGACTCATAGAAAGACTTTCTGTACAATTAGAAAAGTCTCAAATAAAGTGTGTAGATAAACCTGTCCCAGCATCCTTTTTGTATAAAAGGAATGTTGAGATCTAGCATCCTGTCAAGCCTATTGATAGATTTCCTCAGCTACTTCCAAAGGAAGTAATCCAGTCCAGTAAAGAGGTAGAATCCTCAGAAAATATCATTGTAGCCTCTTTATTTAAAGAGCTAGAAGATAATTCTTCTTCAGGAATAGAAGCTTGGATCCTACCAATGTATGAACCACTAGAGAGTCAGTTCACAAGACATCCTGCTCCTGACCTAAGTGGTAAATGGAAGATTCTTGAAACTCACACATTCCATCCAAATGCACATAGGGAATGGAACATTGACAACTTAAGTGTGGGTTAGATAAGACAGTTGCTTGATATGATGTTCATAGAATGTAAACTTATGTGCTTAAGGGATAAGTCTAAAATAGAAGCCTATAAAACAATAATTCAATGTTTTACTGGTACATTACTTAGATGGTGGGAAACAGATTCCTCACCAGCCCTTATAGCAAAAATGGAAAATGAAGTACTGAAAGATGAAATCGTTGACATTATTCACAATACCAATGGGACTCCTCAGAATAATATGATACGAGCCCTAACTTCTATGATTTAGGAACACTGGTGTGGATAAGAAATTGAGATAATAGATAAAAATGAGATGATTCTCATGAATCTCAAATGTTATAAATTATCTCAATATGAATATTTTCATAGAGATTGGATGCAAAGGATATTTGAGGTAAAAGACCCAAAAAACCTGTTATGGAAACAAGTTTATCTTGCTGCTTTACCTTCGAAATTTGTAGATCTTCTCAGGCAGCAAGATGCCTTTTAGTTACCTTTTGAGTCTTTTACATGGGATGAAATATATTCCATTATTACTAAAACTATGGTTGGTTTATGTACAAATATGAAAGTTAATAATTCTCTTCAAAAATTATCAAGAATTCCTGATAGTAAGTCAATCTGTCATAAATATGGTCTTTCTCTTAATGATCCCATTGCCAGAAAGAGAAAGGCTAAGAAGCAAGCTAAAAAGGCAAAGAAGCAGACAAGATAATTTCCAACCAAGTATAGTAAAGGTAAAAAGAGGGTTCAACACAAATCTAGGAAAGGATACCTACAAGTATGTCCCCATAACCCATTATTATCAACCATTTGATATTCACTTGCGTACTCACAAGCAAGAAAAATGGGATAAGTTGACATGTTGGTTATGTGGAAAACCAGGTCATACATCAAGTAAATGTCCAGATGGTGAAGAGTATAAAAAGAAAAGAGGTAATAAATCACAAGTCTTAGCTCGTAATAAGAAATTTGTTAAGATTGAGTCTCCTACATTATGCTTTAAATGTGGATCAAGAAATCACAGGACTGAAAACTGTCCAAATATTAGAGATCAACTTCAACAATTTCAGGCTGAAAGTACCACCTCTGATTCTCAGATTTATTGTTCTTCCTCTTTTGATGAAGAACTCCATGCACAAATGGCCACATTTTTCTGTTCCGATTCATAAATTGTAATTTTCAATCTTTTTCTGAATCTGATTATTCCCATGATGATTCTTTTGATTTTGAAGAATCCAATCCTCTTCAGCAACAAAAATAAAAATTTCTCATGGCCCAGACTGTTGATGATGCAGAATTGAAAATTATGTCCCAAATTAGAGCACTTGATGAAGGTGAAATGAAAAATAAGCTTCTCGAAGAATTCTTAATCCAAGTTCACAATACGAAGAAATCTTCTTCTTCCAAACCATTTTTTATTGATGCATCTTATGAGAGAAATACTAAAGCCTTCCAGAGAAGCCAACTACAAGATAAAGTTTGCCAACTCACTTTGGGGGAGGTAAGTAGGGAAATCCATACTTTAAACTCCGAAATATCTACTTTGAAAGATAAATTCTCCCAGTTAGAAAAAGGCAAATAGTATGAAGAAAAAGAAGAAGATTATATTTCATTCATAAATACAAATGTTGAAATATTTGAAAGGAAAATAGATACTGCTACTGGTTTTAGAGATATGAGGATCCTAACTATTCAGTATCAGCATCACCATGTAATGCTTGACATTTGTATTGAAGGACAAATGTTTTCTCTTAGAACATTAATTGACTCGGGTGCAAATATTAATGTTCTTCATAGCAAAGTTATCCCATCCAAATATTGGGTGAAAGCATTTAGAAAATTTGTTGGATTGGGAGATAAAGAATTGCAGTATGAAGTTCCTAAGGCTACTATTTGTTTTGATGAAAATTTCATCAAACTAAAATTTGCAGTTGCAGATATTCCAATTGACTTTATTTTAGGCAATGTATTTTTAGCAGCTGTGGAACCACATGGGTCAACCAGACTGGCTGACAAAAAAGCTGGTTACTTCATTATTGTGCCAAAATCAGATGGGAGTTGTAAAAAGATCAAGTTACAAGCTCATTGACATGGCTATTGGGCCCTCTTCGTTTCCGTTGCTTCGTCCATTAACATAATGTACTGACCGAAAGGCTGACGGTTTAAGTCATAAGTTGGAATGTCTACAGCCTCCAGTAGTCTCAAGTGGTGAGTGCTTTCTTTCAGTCAAGTAGACACAATTATATCCATATTCAGGTGCGCCCTTTTTGCGACTGTTATCTACCCCGCCCTGACTAGAACAAGTTGAATACGCAGCGCAGTCATGGATCTCATACAACAACAGGCAGACTATTACTTATATTTTCTTAAGTGTGATTATTACTTATAAATAGATTATTTGTTTAATTTTAAACATAGTATTTAATAATATTTTATAATTTTATAATTTTCTTATATTTCCTAAATATCTATAGGATAGATCTACATTCTTATTAATTAATCATAATATTTTATACTTTAAATTTATAATGTAATTAATTAAGTTTTTAAATTTATTTTTTACTTTTTTACTCTTTTACCTATTTAGTTCTATTTATTTTAAAACATATTTTAAATTTTATTATTCCAACCTCTATTTTTTTTTACCTTAAATAAATTCTTTTAAATCTTATTTTAATTTAATTTTTATATTACTCTTCATTCTTTTAAATCTTATTTTCATTTAATTCCTATATTACTCTTCATTAATTTAATTTGATTAATATTTATCTTTTTTTAATTATTAATTATTATAGTATTTTTTAATTTGAAAATATTTTTAATTAAATTCAATTAAGAATATATTATCTTTTAAATAGGTTTATTCATTACAATTTTTTTTAAACGATATAGATAGAGATTTGTATTAAGAAAATCTAGATTGCAAGGCTAGAACTTTTACATATTTCAATTTTCTTTGAAAGTTTGAGATTGAGCATATTGACTTCACTCCCTTTCCAACTAAATATTTTCCAAAAAACCCCACAAATACAAACATGTTTACATTCGATTTGTTAATTTGATCCAGTTTGACTTCTTTTTTTTCAAAAACTTTTTCCTAGAGAAAAACTTTTTCCTTTCTTCCCAACTTGAATCCAACATGCATCACATCGTTTTTCAGAAATTGCATGATATTTTCCTTGAAATTTTACTTTTCAATGACATTCCTTGTGATTTCCAAAGATAATCAATTTTCCACAAGGGGTTTCCACTTTTCTGGTAAAGTTGCATTCGAGGGATCTTTACCGACAATCACTTGCTTAGTTTTTTTTGTCCTGAATATGGTTTCTTTGACTGAATCTACTTCCTTCTCATCTTTTGATTATTTTTTTCCATGAATCTCTTCTTCTTTGAATACCCTATAATGGTCATCTTGTGTACCTTCCCACAATTTGGGTCTTTGAGGTTTTTTCGATCTTTACTATTTGGGGAAATTTTTAATTACATGGCTTGTTTCATAGCATGCTCTACATCAAAATGAGATATTCTCATAGTCAATATTTTGGACCCAAACATAGTTTTGAGTCATCAAATTAATCTCTATGGGAAAACCCTTTTTGAATTCTATCTCCACACGAATCTGAGCATAAGTAGTCTTGAATTTTTTTATGTTTCAAAGCAACTTCGATAGAATTTTCCAAACGCATTCCCAATGGAGAAAAGCTATCTTTGATTCTAGAAATGCAAGGGAATATTCTACAATGTTACCCAAACTAGGGAGAATGAAATTAATGTCGTTACTAGGTCAAAAGTGAGAGACCGGGGCTGCATGCAGAGGTCGTCGCTCCCGCGAAACCACGGCCTAGTTTCATAGATAGCCCTCTTGTCTTCAGTACTTTCAAAAACCACTATGAAGAAATCCCAAGGAATAGGGTAAATATTTAGCTCAACCCTCAAAAGGGGCTTCCATGTCTCACAGATCCATTTATGAAAATACGTCAGCTGCGGCCAAAACCTATTAAACCTGTAAACTAAACCATTCTCCGAAAAACATTTTTCACAGCCCAAAGCTTCCTCATCCAATCGAACATTGAGGGAAAAAAATTCCTGCACCACCAGAATACCAAATCCAAATTTCATCATAGAATTGAACGAAACCGAAGAACTAGCTTGACCGACAAAAGAAAAAAAAATTATTTGAAAAAGATTTATTTGCTAGACCACACGAATTCGCCATTGAATGATCTGTCGAAGAGACCTACGAATTCGACATTGAATGATCTGCCGAAGAGACTTGTAGAAAATCCATGCAAAGAGAGTGAATATTGAGAAGTTATGGTTTTCACCCTAGTAGCCTCAAGGGTTTCCAGAGCCCCTTCCATCCTAAACAATATAATCATTTCATTATAATTATTTTGACCGATTAATTAAATTGGTGATTTAATATTAAAATATTTAAAATAAAATTATTCTACTACACCTTTTAATATTTTAATATTTTATATTCCTCTTCAAATAATTCAAATAATCTTAAATAAAATAATATTATTCTATTATCTCTTTTAAATATTTTATTCAATTCTTTATTTAATAATGTATACTCCTTTTCCAATAGTATTTTATTAAAGTCACAATAAATCATTGGTATGATCATCATTCTTACCTTCGAATCAACTTTCATATTCCATGACAATTTCAACAACATCTTGAACTGGCAACTCAGATTTGGTAGCAACATTTCTTTTGGAGGTATTGGTTGAGGGGATGGTGGAGCAAGGTTTTGGAGCGATGGCGAATGGTGGTAATGGAGGGCCCGAAGACTCGTCCACGTGACCTTTGGGCTCCTCCACCCTTACTGGACCTTCTATTTTGTGCTCTTCACACGACGGACCTCCTTCAATCGCTACTTGTCACCTGCCTCTTGTTTGGTTATCCACACATGGCACTGACCTTCCTGTTTTTCCCACCTACACAGACACCACTAACAGACTCAACCCTTTCGTGAAGTTTTTGCCTCAACTGATGGTTTTTTTGGTTTCTTTAATATCCCAAAATTGAAAAGATGGGAATATAGAACAAAATACTGGAAAAAAACAGTGAATGTCAATACTATTGAGCACAAAATCTTATTAAATATGTCAATAATATTGAGCACAAAATCTTGAGGATCAAGT
Source organism: Pinus albicaulis (assembly GCA_034641835.2). NCBI lineage: Eukaryota > Viridiplantae > Streptophyta > Pinopsida > Pinales > Pinaceae > Pinus > Pinus albicaulis. The sequence goes on along the minus strand of MU968359.1, from coordinate 56,909,345 downwards.
CACTCAAACAATAAGCAAATATGCCAATACATGAAATATAACTGCTATACAAATGTCATGAGCCAATATCGCGTAGTTTTAGTGAGTATACTACTACTGAATGTGTACAATGATATTGATCTGCTGTTATATATCTCAAAAGGTGCTAGGGATAGATATCTAATCTCCCAAGAACATTTCCAAGACAACCCAGAAAGGGTTTCCGGAAATACCCAAAAATGAAAAATGTTGGAATGCAGCCCTAGGGCTGAATTGCAACTGCAACTGAATAACTAGAAGTAGGTGGTTGAAACTAATGTAGAAATGTATAAATATCCTCCAATATATCCTCCAAGTGAAATTTTGATCCCTACACTGAATATCTGACCCTCCAACTGAAGCACTGAAACCTCCACTACAAATACTCAATAAAATAACACAGTCCTTGAGGGAAATTGTGTTGTAGGAGGTGGGAATGGTTTGGAATGATGCCAAAATATGAAATAAATCACAAGGACCTTCCTTGCTGGCCTTCCAATGGAAAGGCTACCTCTCCACTAAAAAACAAACTCATAAAATGGCCCTATCAATCCTCCATTGCTTCTACCCTGCAACATAACACAACTATGCAAGAAACTACGTTGTAGAAGAAAGCTGAAGCTTGGCTTGATGCCAGAATGTGGATATGAAACTCACAATAATCTCTCCTGAGTGGGAACTTGAATTACCCCAAGGATGAGTGGGGGATTCCTGCTCGGGAACACCCTAGTGCTAAATAGCAATGCAGACTCCGCTAAATAGCTGAAGAGTGCAAGAAGTCATACAGACCACCAAGATCAATAATCAACAACATACCCTTCTATGGCTGCCTTGCCCTCCTTATATTCAAGGTGAGCTTTGAATCATTAAAGCCACTACTATCATGGATACTTCCTCCCATTAACACTGTGATATCTCTCATTGATGATCCACTCTCTCCATACCAGCGTTGTTGATTTCATCAACATTGACCTTGTCCACATGCTTTAGCCCCTGTTAACACATGAGGGTGATTTATCCAGCTATTAAAATGATCCCTATTCACATTAAGAGGGATTTTATTCCTAATAAAGAGATTTAAGGGTCTCCCTACCCACTTATTCATCTATCTAAATGATAAAATAAAAAATTAGTATTCCAATTAGCTGCATGCTAATTTTGGAATATTACAGTCCTCCCCTCCCAAATGTTGCTTTTCCTCAAGAAACTACAAGGATAGAATTGAAAATCCTCCTCTCCGCCTCCTGTAGCATCCTCATATTATAATCTCCTCCATTGAACAAGATGCTCTTTCATCAATCTGTCCCCTAGTTTCTCCTCCCAAGTGTACAAGTTAGCCTTTGATGACAGATCCAAATGGCTATCATCATGAAGAAGTGGGATATCCACGGATGCAACTATCTGATGTCTAGAGACCTTCTTGAGGCATGGAATATAAAAAATGTGGGGAAACTTCATTCCCATGTGAAGCTCCCATCCCCAAGCTATCATCCAAACAAAATGAGTCACCCTCCAAAATGGTAACTCATGGAAAAAATTCTCCATCTCTTGCTCCTGCAATGTAGATGGGCTATGTGACTGAACATGATAGACCAAGTTTTCTATCCCACATTTTATCTCTCTCCACTTATGATAAGTGTATAGATGCTGCTGATTTTGGGCTGCAATAATGTTGCCTTCAAGAGGAAAAAATGCAACTGGATCTTCAAATACCCCCTCTCTATTTTCATGAGCCTTGCTTGCCCAAACCATCCCCATATAGAGTGAATAGAACATCATCACAATATGGAATCAAAATTAGAAAGATATTGAAGGTTATGTGTAATGCTGGATGGTACCAACAATTTCCCAAGTGGTTACAGCATAGTTTTTCTAACTGCAGTTTCATAACATAATATGGCAAGTTGTCTCCCAACAATTGGCTAGTTGTGCATGTTACCTCATCTACCAGGAAGTAGTAAATGGTATTTTGTATCAACTGATCACACCAATAATAGAACAATACTTGCCCCAACCCATACAAGAAATGAAAATCTCTATCATAGATGTTGGTCTTAGAAAGACCGTGAAGCCCAAATATAAATTTTCCCTCTTGTGGAGCAATGCACTATATATAAATGGCAAGAGAATGAAAACACAACTCTTACCATGTACTGAGAGTAGGTTGATAATGAGATCCATGAATGGTCTCTCTATAATGGTATGATATATCTCCATGAGGCCTTGGTGAATGGAAATGAATGAACCAAGTGTTGCATGTAAGGCCTTCTTCTTATGCTTGGAGATACAATTCAAGAAGATCATATCATGGTAATAGATTTCTCCATCCACCCCTCCACAACTCTCATCTCCTACTTGCCCATCAAGTTCATCATATGTGAAGTGATCCTGGGAACACTCCATCAACAGATCCAAACTCCCAAGTGACAGTGCTATTGGCCTTTGTGATAAGGCTCTTGTCATCTCATAACTCCTCTCTTCGGCATGCCCAATGCCAAAGTCACATACCATAATGTTGCTACATATGGGATACTCCTTCCTATGTGGAAGTACCCCCTGATCCTCCAAAGCTAAGGAGTAGCCCCTTTGCACCATGATTGTGCCACCATCTACTCTTGAAACATCATGCAAGGTGTGGTATAAAATCAACCTATACTCTCCCAAGAGTAACCAAAGCAAAAATAACTTTTGTTACTTCGTCATCTCATCATCATATAAGTCATGGAGTAACATCATGATAGTTGACTTATAGAATGCCCCATACAACCACATCTTCTGCTACCATATCATATGGGTACCATGCAATGCCTCCAAACATAACACATCCTTTGACATAGTATATGTCACATGATGGCCAAACTCTTTCAAGAGTAGCCAACGTAGTCATGCCTCCTGTTGACCTGTGTCATAGATCTACAAGTGGCTCACCAACCCCTTTCTCATCATCATCACCCATCCATCCAAATGTGGGTGTATCCTACCATGATCCAAATTGGTATCCCTCCCATGGAGAATACCATCCTCTCAAATTTGATCACTACCTTTGCACTTCATGAGATGTTGAAGTGCAACCTCCTGGAGATCTCCACATGAAGACCACTCATCAATGACCAAGTTGAACCCATGAGGTTCCAAATATGTTGTAGGCAAAATCTTCTCATTGAGCTGTGAAGTGCTCATCAAGAAGGATCCATCATAATAATGGGAGATGTTGTCCATCATAAGATGTATTCCATCAACCATGTGCCTATCCACTGCTACAAAAGTGTAATGGTCATCAGAATGTCCCAATAATATTTGGGCCCCCAACTCATCACTGTTGCTCAATGACAGCACTGCTGATCTCCATGATGGTACATCTGTTGTCTCACGATCATGCAAAATGTTGAACATACAGCTATACATCGGACTGATTAGGATTATGCTCATCCTATCCTCCAAAACTCTACACTCCAACCCAAAGTTTTGTGTGTGGTTCAACAATGAGAAACCAAGATGGCTATACATCTCCTTCTTGAACAAGTCAAGCGTTCTCTGCGCAATGATAGTCTGTTACTCTAAATCAGCAATGTTCTTTGACCCTAGATCATGTAATTGCCCTGATGGCATGTCCCCACATCTCTCCATATGATTTTCTGAAATAATAGGAATTAGAAATGTTTACATACCTTGGTAAATCTTTGGAACATATTGTACTGCTACAAGTGTTCTTCCCTCTAGTGTAAAAACTCCTCCAACTGTTGGTGATGGTGATGGTTGCTCCTCTACTGCTGCATTAGCGCTGGTATAAGTCTCCTCCTCCTCATGCATCTCCTTAGTAATGCATGGGACTCTAAATGTCAAGAGATCAATACCACTTTGTGAGGGTGCAAGTGTTCCTTCTCCTTATGCAAGTACTCCTACAGCAAGTGATGGTGGAAGTTTTTCTTCTTTCGGAATGATAATATTGACTCCTTCCCTTGGCTCCTTCGATTTCTTCTTATCAAAATTATTGATCAACCTTTGAGTAAAATTTGCATAAGAAGTCATTCTTGCATGTCTCAAATGGTTGAACCACCAAATGTTTGCTTCACCCTCAAGGTGCGGCACTGCAATCTCAACAAATTCTCTTTCTACTACAAGGTGTAGGAGGAAGAATTCATCTTTCCTTCTCTGAGCCCTTGTCGTGCATGTGGATGACCCATCAAATTTTGACAATAGAAATATATTTTGTCTTTTACTTCTATTTTTTCAAGGTCTCCTCTCTTCCTTGATCTGAATAAACTGTTGGAGAGTTATATTATCCTTGAAATCCCTTGATTGAGATTTATATTCTGCAAGATACTCTCTTAGAATCTCATGATCTAAGTTTCCTCCATCTCCATGTCTTTCACCTTCCTCTTCAAATAAAGTGGACATAGTCTATTTCTTTAGAGCTCTATGCAATACCGATTTCTTTAGCTGTTGATAGGAAGTACATGGACCTTCCTCATCTTGAAACCCCCTTGAGGTATCATTGCATCACTCCTCTCTCATCTGCTTGACCTCCTTGGAGAGGTTCTTCATAGATTTGAAAAGACATGAGGCAAAACTCGTTCCTTCCATCATTATAGACTTCTTCTTCTTCTTCTTCTTCTTCTTATTCTTCTGATAGCATATTGGCTGAAACTCATAGGCTGAGCCAAGATTATTCTCTGATACCACTGTAATATCCCAAAATGGAAAAGACAGGAATATAGAACAAAATACTAGAAAATAGCAGTGAATGTAAATACACCAATATATGAGACAAATGTAGAGCCATCTTATTAAAAATATCATCAATATTGAGCACAAAATATTGAGGATCAAGTCACTCAAAAAATACAACAGAAGCCTCCAATAAGAAAATATGCCAATACATGAAATATAACTGCTATACAAATGTCATGAGCCAATAAAACATAGTTTTAGTGAGTATACTACTACTGAATGTGTACAATAGGATTTTTTTGTATATAGATCAATAGGTGCTAGGGATAGATATCTAAGCTCCTAAGCACATTTCCAAGACAACCCAGGAAGGGTTTCCGAAAATACCCAAAAATGAAAAATTTCGGAATGTAGCCCTTGGGTTGAATTGCAGCTACAACTGAATAACTAGAAGGAAGTTGTTGAAACTGATGTAGAAATGTATAAATATCGTCCAATAAATCCTCCAAGTGAAAGGTTGATCCCTACACTGAATATCTGACCCTCCAACTGAAGCACTGAAACCTCCACTACAAATACTCAATAAAATAGCGCAGTCCTTGAGGGAAACTGTGTTGTAGGAGGTGGGAATGCCAAGAGGTGGTGGATACACCTTTTATTTTATTTTTTTCTCTCTTTTCTTTTCTTTTTTTTTATTTTATTTTCTTTTTATTGCATGCAAAGTAAAGTCACAGTTCTTTTTCCTGTGAATTGAGTTCACCCTTGGTTACCCCTTGGCACTCCTTGTCCTCTATTACAATGAGTTGCTTACTGCCCACTTTCTCAAGTCCTTTTTACTTTAATCTTGTTCCTTTTCTTGGTGGAAAAAGTGAGGCTAGTTGCTAGATAAGGCTAAGGTTGCTCTGGTGTTGACTTTGGATATATATAAAAACTTTCCTTCTCACACTTATTTAATGTTTTATTAAGCTAAAATAGATTCGAAGAAAGGATTAGATGATTACATAACTGAGCTTTAACATCTATTTGTTTTTTCATGTGATATTGAAGCTTCTGTTGAATTTTCTTGTGGTGATATGCTTTAGGTCCTTTGGAGCTTCTGAGCACATGAAGAGGAAGTCTAGGTTTGACTACCTTTGAATAAATTTTTGACCAAATTTTATTTTTGTGCCAACTTGCTATTTTTTTCTTGCAAAGGTTGGAGAGCATCTACATTCATTAGAGAGAGATACATGGAGAAATGCAATTTTTTTTTTTTTAAGGCCTACTAGCTTCCTCAACGAGGTTTTCCACTAGTAGGTCTGCCTAGGCGCCTCAAAGGAGGTTTTCACCTAGGATATTTTTTTATTTTTTTATTTTTTTTTTCAACCCAATGACCGCCTCATGGAGGTTTTCAATAAGTGAGCCAATCTCAGACGCCTCAAAGAGGTTTTCATATGAAATTTTATTATTTCCCTTTGTTTTCTTTTTTTCACTTTCCTACTCTACTTTTTCAAGTATAGGAATACTTCCAATCGAGCCAGGTACACATCAATATGATAGATAAAATCATGTGCACACTTGGAATAAATTCTTTGACATGTACATGAATATGAGAGATGAATTTATTTGACTAGGATTGTATCAAGTACTATTGGATAAGAGTGTGTTGCTGAAACTTAATGGATATTTGGAACCATATGTCCATATAGTTGTGATGCCCCTGGTCCATTTGCTGAGTTGGATCACCTTGGATGTCCTATTCTATTATGACATTCAAATCTTCCTCTCTTTTTTTATTGTTCTCTTAAACACGTGGAGGAAATGTTGGTAAACATGAGGAAAAATTTTCAACATCTGATTCTCATGTCGGCTCTTCATCAAGTGCAACCCTTGATATTTTTATCTCCTCATTTGGATCTTCTTATTCTTGATGTTGTCCTTCAATGACATTGGTAAAATCTCTTCTTTGCAATACCTTTCTTGAACTAAGATGCAGACCATTTAGATCAAGATGATATGTTTGGTAGTGTTGTACCTCAGCACTATAAGTGGGTTGAGATACTTCATGGTGTGGGTTTGTAAATGGTGGTACAGGTAGTTGAGTTGGGGTGGATATATGAGATGGATGTGGTTGAGGTTGTGGTTGTGGTGGAGGTGGATGGTAGGGATAGCATGGAGTTGGGTATGGAGGATATTGAGGGAAATTTTGAGGATGTTGAGGATTTCCCAATAAGTTCCTTGCCAATCATGTTGCCAAGATTGGGTTTGAGGTTGAGATGGCCAAGGTTGCCAAGGAGGGAGTGTGTACCAATTAGTTTGAGATGGATGTGAATTAGTTTGACATTGTGAAGTAGGTCCTTGTATCATATCAAGTTGACTAGGCTGCCAGGGTCTCCTTGGAGCTACATAACATAGCTTCTTTGGTGATTTCCTTTCTCCATTGTCTTCTTGATAAACTTCTTTAAACCTGGGGAATGATGAACAACATTTAGTAGCATATGATTTTGCATGGATAACAAAAATATTGGCATCTACTTTTTTCTCATTTTTCATTCTTAACATTTCTACTTGTTCACTTAGATTGCTAAGAATTTATGTTTTAAATTTATCAAGAAAATTTCTAAGTTCATATTGCCTTACCAATGTTGATGTTGATTTACTTACTCTTTCCCTTCCTCTTGATATGCGCTTGCCTGTTTCACAAATTTCTTCAAATGAAAATTGGTATACATCTCCTCTACTCATGAGATTAAGGAGTTCAATCCACTCATCCCTAATTTTTCTAAGTAAAAAGGTTTTTAGTGTGTCAAACCCTTGATGATGCAATTTTTCCCTCTTAACATTATACATGAACCTCTCTATTAGATCCTCAAGGCTCTCATATTCTTCTTGGTTCATTCTAAAACTTTCTTCTCTAAGATAAAAATATTTATATTTTTCTAGAAATATCTTTTGCATATCATTCCATGATCTTATTTAATTAGTACCTAGACTCATGAACCATTTAAGAGCTCTATCCTTTAATGTTGCAGGAAAAAATCTCAGTTTTTGAGTGTGTGATAAGTAGCCATAAGACTACAAAGTATCTCAAATTCAAGGAGAAATTTTTTTGGATCCTTTGTCCTCATACCATGGAAGTTGGGAAGCAAAGATGGAGGGATGTTCTTCATAGGTACACTGATGTCCATATCTTGAATGGGAAACCCAACAAGATCTTATTGATTGTCATCATATATATCCATCTCTTATTCCTTCAAAATTGTATGGTGATGTGGTTCTTACTCCACCACGTGGTCAAGTGGGGGGGTTGGTGTCGGAGAAGTATTTTTAAAAACGATTCTAAGTATCCCTGCTCCTATGACGCATGAAAATCAGATTTTTTTGTATTTTTCAATATTTTGGAAACAACATGAAAAAGGAAAGTAGAAAATAATGCTAAAACATAATCAAAGCATCTACTAGACACCTCCCTGGCAGCGATGCCAAAAAGTGGTGAGCCCTGGTATTGCACCAAGAGTGTTGCAACTCCCAAGGGCTGCCCTACTTTACTTTATCAACCCGGGGTTCGTAAAAACTTAGAGGTGATAGTGCTATATACACAACAGATGCATTTTTTTCATGTCATCCTCTTCTTCTTTATGAAAGGGTGCTACTTCTAGGGGTTCTCAGTGAATTCTATCACACTTCAATGAAACTAAACTAAATTACAGAAATGAAATGACAGAAATGGAACTAATTTAATGTGTAGGAAGGAAATGACTATAAGAAACTAAATTAAATTGCTGAAAAGAAATGACAGGAAGGAAACTAATTTAATTTTGTATAAAACAAATATCAGAAAGGAAACTAATCCTAAACCACACTTAACTTGGCCAAATGGCTAAATGCACTCTACTTATCCTATGATCTATCTACCATGCTCCTATTCATGCAACTACGCTACCCATGCCTTAATTTTAATTAAAAAGAGTTAATTTGCAGCTTAGAGGGAATAAAAGGACTAAAAGGGGCTAATGGGGGGTTTAACACATGAAACGAGATTTGGAAATGGAAAGAGGGGGTTAAACCCTTATGAAACTTTATTATAGCATGAGAAATGAATTTGGAGCGGAAAGAACTGAAAAGTACGATGGTAGAGTGCGATGGAGGACAAAAGTTGCGATGTGTGATGTTGAAATCGTAATTTTGCAAGTTTAAAGGGATAGTATTAAAAGTTAATGGAACGAACTAAAATGTGCAAATTGAAATTTGTGATGCGGAACATGGCGGAGTGTGGCATCACAAAGTTATCGGATTAGTGGAATAAGAGGTAAGTGTTATGCAAAAAGGTAAATGATGCGATTTGAAATTTGTGATTTTTCAATATCACAATCACAAGAATGAGCGATAAGTGTTTAAATGTAAAATATAAATGGCGTGAAGTGTGATTTGTGATGGGCGATGTGGTGGTGGGACCAACAGTAGGTTGTGATCGCAATATCGTAATCGGTCGGAACAGCGGTAAGTGTTAAGGGAGAAAGGAAAAAGTTGCGGGATGCAATTTGCGATAGGATAATAACTGTGGGATGTGATTTGTTATACGATAAAAAAACTAAGGGATGTGATTTGCGATAAGGATGATGTGGTGGTGGTATCGATGGCGGGGCGTGATTTCGCAATATCACAATCGCAAGAACCAATGGTAAGTTTTAAGGGGAAAAGCTAAATAGTGCAAAGTGCAATTTGTGATTTCGTAATATCTCAATCGCAAGGAACGAGCGGTAAGTGTTAAAGGTAAAAGCCAAATGTTGCGATTTGTGAAGTGTGACGTACAGTGGCGGGAGACTCGAGGAGCAAAGGCGGAGGTTGGGTTTTCGATGGTTTTGAATTTTTTTTCATGTGTTTTTCATAAAAATGGTAAGGCGTCTGTGAACAAAGAAATAAGGCTTTGAAGGGCTTAAGTGCATTACAAAAAGAAAAGGTAAGTATAGTGTTAAGATGAGAAGAAAAAGAGGGGAATGGAGGCGTACGAGTAGTGCTCAGAAATGAAACACACCTGCAGATTATGCACGAGAAACAGCCAAAAAATCGTGATAATATAACGAAATAAAGGCTTGGACTTGGTAATATAATTTCTTCCCAAAACTCAAACAGAAAGTAATTTTGGCCTGTGGGAAGGTCTACCTTGCTCGAACTCTATTGGCAGAGATGAGAAGGGGGACTTGACCATATTTTTTGGAGTTTTTCCTCTATTTACTATGCATAAGCAATTAAAAACTACACCAGCACAAAAACTAAACAGCAATGAAACTTATCAAAATCATATATAACTTAGATGGCAGAAGAAAAACTAGCTAAATGACAAAAAGGAAAGAATGACAACAGCAGAGAAGCTGAGGCACATGGGTTGGGCCCTAACCCATGAGCCAAGCTCTCTGAAACTTAAATCAATATAAATTCATATGAATACTCATTGCATTAATAATATAGTCTTATTACATGCCTAAGGTATTAACAACAAAAGCCTAATATATTGCAGCAAAAGTTCTAAATGGAATCGAAGAATAAAATGGAATCAACTAGAATCAACCCATTGACTAACTAACTAACTCCTTCCTAGCTCTAGCTCTGCTCTATTTATTCTATAGGGCAGCTACCAAAATCTCCCTTGAAAATGGTGATTGAGTCCATTTTTCCTCCAAGTAAATATAGATTGAGTGCCCTTTGTCTTCAATTTCTTAGCTATCTCTTGGAATTCAATTTTCTAGAGACTCCTAGTGAAGTATGGCTTGAGTGCACTTGGTCTTGAGTTGATTGGCTACCTTTGGAATTCGAATTTCTTTATCGGGATATCATTAGGATCCTTTGGTTGCCTTTGAGATTTAAGAAGGGTGGACAATCCTCTTGAATCTCTCTAATATTTCTCCCTAATTTCCTGATGTTGTGCTCATTTATTCTCCAATCCTGATCTTCAATTGTAGGGATCAAGTCCCTAAATCATCTCCTTCTCCAAATCTGTATAATCTACCAAATATTCTCACAATAATCTATAAAAATAACCAATATTAGGCAAAAATATGAAAATACCTTTAATCCTTCCTAAGAACATATTAAAGCATAAGAAAACATTATTAAGTGCACAAGGAGAGATTTAATATATCCTTTTATGTGCTTAAGGAAGGTAGATGGGCCTAAGAAAGGTTAGATGGCCCTTATGTTATGTATAATTTAGAGGCCCATCAACCCCTATGCCTCGGTGGACATCTAGGCTTTGTTTAGGTGCATTTCTACTAGTATGCATGTCCACACCTGACTTCCTCTACTTTTAATTTATCTATTGACCAGGGGCCCTCTTTCTCTGCATCTCCCCCCACCCATACCTTATCTGGCCTTTACTCTTTCCTGGTCCCCAACCTCACCCCTCATTCTCCTGTTATCTTTTCTGCGGTCGACCTCAACCTCATCTCCTCCGTGGACCTTCGCCCTCCATCCCCTGCGTCACTCTCCTTTCTCTCACGAACCTTTCCCCTTTCATTTTCTACTCCATCCTTTTCATGTCCCTAGAACTCCGGCCAGATCCCCCCTCCCCCCTCATCTGTGCCATCCTTCCTCCCCACTAACCCTCCCCATTCGACCTCTTCCTTTCCCCCTCCACCTACCTCCCTTAACTCTGGTCCCGCGCATCCTTCTCCTCACTGACCCTCGGGTCATTTCAATATCCCCCCCCCCCTCATGAGCATTGCCACCCTCCATCATCCTCTACGACCTCCCCTCCTCCCTCCTCAGTTGCCTCGAACCCTCCCCCCTCCTGTGACCCCTTCATGCTCCCCGCCACATGAAATGTGTTTGTCCCTGTACCTTGGGCAGTCTCCTTACTCTTGGTAAAGGATTTCAGATGCCTGATATCCTTGGCACAGTGGATAAACTTTTGGTTAGTCGGGTGTGTATCCATAACTATGGGGCCAGGAGATTGCAGCAATGGTTACTGGAGATTTGGGGAGGACTGCTACCTAATATTCCTTCAATTCACACCCTCACCAAAGGCTTGTTTTCCCTTCACTTCACTTCCAAGGATCCCACTGAATGGGTCCTGTCTCAGTACTGGCACATCGAGATGGATCCTATTCTACTGAATAGATGGAGCCCTCTATTCGATCCTGAGCAAGAACAGTTGGGGGTGGGACCTACCTGGGTTTGTCTACCTAGTCTTACCCTTCATTTATGGACTAATCAAATCTTCATCGACATCAGCAACATGATGGGGACTTATCTAGATCATGACCACTCATACATTGAGTCGGGAAAGATGGATTTTGCACACATACTCGTTCATCTGGATACCAGGGAGGGATTATAGGAGTCATTTCATATAAAATGGCGCAACTCTGTCTGGATTCAGATATTGGACTACGAAGGTGTCCCATGCCGCTATCACCATTGTCACAAGGTGGGACATGTATACAAGGATTTTCCATTGATCTACGAAGCTTTTGGTACTCATTCTTTGGTTGGACTTCAACCATTAGACCCGGTCTCAGTCTCCCTGCATCAACAGTCTCAGATAACAGGCTTCCTCTCAACTTTGGTGACTTCAAATTTGGGTAATGATACATAGGATGTGGCATATGACTCAACTAGGGTCACTCGCTCTATGTCAGTCATAGCCTCTACTGCATATTCTTCATATACTAGTACTCCTCCCCTCCCTCCCCTCTCTTTTATGTCTATTTTGTCATCTTCTGCATTTATTCCCCATTGGCTAGCCTACTGGTATCATCGATCAACTTCCCCCCTTCTTCATCCCCTTTTATTGTTCTCCCCTATTCTCCCAACCATTCCCCCCCTCTCTATCCCTCCTCCCTCCTCCCTCACCCCCACCCCTACCTTCCCCCACCCTATTCCCCCCTCCTCTCCTTCGGTTGCAACAGACTCAATTGACTCCTCCACCTCACACCCCTACAACCTTCGTCCACACCTTACTACTCGTGTTGGTCTGGGTTCCCCCCTTGATCCTCCCTCCACCCAGACCAAACTTCCCAGAGGCCGTCACTCCAGTATTTCGAAGTCCATTCTACAGGCCAGATTTAGTGTTGTCCCCAGAAAACAACTCTCCATTGAAGGGGTTCTTAGAGCAAGACACACCCCCGGTTTGGTATCCCAATAAAGTGCCTCTCCTTTAATTGTAGGGGGCTAGCTAGCCCAGCCAAGCGCCTTGTCTTCCAGTGCCCATTCGATTCTACCCATATGGACATCATCCTTCTTCAAGAAACCCTCACTTCCTCTAAATTTTCCACTCACACTCTATCCACCCTCTTTCCCACATGGACCTTTCATGCACTAGATTCAATTGGGCGATCGGGTGGTTTGGCTCTTGGGTTTAACCTCCGATACATTAAAGTCCTCAACTGTTGGGGCAGGTAGGGGACTCTGGCTATGGATGTCTTCTCAAAGGCTCTTGGTTTACAATTTAGGATCATTAATGTTGACGGCCCTTATCAACATCAGAAACAATTCTAGTCCCCTCTTCTACATTCATCCCTATTGCGTACCGACAACATAATTCTCACAGTGGATCTGAACTTATCACTTGGACTTGTGGAATCTTGGGCCCAAATTCTCTTATGGATGCCCTCTCTGATTATTTGTAACATCATCTTGTGCTTCATCATTTGGTTAATCCCTTATTAGCCTCCCCCTCTCCCACTTGGTACAATCAACGTACTAGCAACGCCATGGTTGCACGCAGGCTCGATCGCTTCCTCATCAAGGAGGAACTCCTACATCATCTTGGCTCATACAGAAAGTGGGCTGGCTCAGGGGGCATCTCCGAACTACCATGAAATTACAGGGGCATTCAACAAGCTGGCCTCACCTTTTAAATTCTACTCGGTCTGGCTACAGGATGCAAATTATACTAATATAGTCAAAGCGCATTGGAGGCTAGCTTAGCTCCTAGGGAATCATTCGCCCTCATCTCTCTTCGCATACAGAATATTTTCCATCAAGAAATAGACCATCTCTTGGGAAAAGAACAAAAAAATAATGGAGGATAATACCCTCTCCCTCATTGAACAGGAAATCAAATGTCTTGAGAATCCCATCGGTGGTTGTTTCATATCTAAATCCACTAAAGCCCAGCTCATCAAGCTGGAAAATGATTGACTAAACATTCTTCAGGACAGAGACGAAGCCTAGAGGCTTAAAAGCTACGCCACATGGATCAAAGCAGGGGATGGAAATTCCAAGTTTCTTCACAATTTTTCCAAGGGCAGGAAAGCCATTAACACTATACGGGAGCTTGAGAAAGATGATGGCACCTCTGCTACTACCTTTGAAAAACTTGCACATAAGGGTATCACCCACTTCAGAGAACTCTACAAGGCACCACAATGATCCTCTCTATCCTAGATTATCAAGGCCACCACATTGTTCCCCAGATATGTGGATCAACATTCTGCTAAGCATCTACTCACACACGTCACTATAGAAGAACTGGAATTCATCCTCAAATGGTTCAAGAAGGGTAAGAGTCCAGGCCCTGATAGATGGTCTATGGAATTTTATCTGGATTTTTTATTTTTTGGGACAAGACCTACTGGAGGTGGTGGAGGAGACTTGTTCATCTAGGCACATCTATGAAGCATTCAATTCCACCTCCATTGCCCTCATTCCCAAAATTGATCATCCCTCCTCTTTCGAGGATTTCCACCCTATTTCCTTGTGTAACTTCATTTATAAGATCATGGCTAAAATTCTTGCTAATCGACTTAAACCTATATTATCTAATTTTATCTCTCTTGAAAAATTTTCATTTCTTGATAACAGACAGATTCATGAAGCCATTGGAATTGCTTAGGAAGGTCTACATTCCATGCACACCAAGAAAATCAAAGGAATGATCCTCAAGATTGACCTTCCAAAAGATTTTGATTAGGCTAGTGGTCTCTACATCCGCATGCTCCTTACTCATATTGGCTTTCCCATTCAGGTTATCAATTGGATCATGTGCTGCATCACCCTAGTCTCATACAGTGTCCTCATCATTGGTGCTGCCATAGATTTTTTTCATGAAGAAAGAGGCCTCCATCAGGGCTATATGTTGTCTCCCCTTCTCTTCCTCCTGACCATCGAAGGACTTAGCAGATGTATTATTAAACAAAGGGATATAGGTAGAATGAGAGACATTAAGATCACTGATGAGTGTATTCTCACCCATCTGTTATTTTTTTATGACATCATTATTTTCCTAACCGGGTCCCTTGGTGACTCTACTGTGGGGACTCACTTTTAGAGTAATGGTCCTTTATATATCCCTCAGCCTAAGGCAGAGGTACATACCAAGATTCCCAAAGGATTGTTATGTTGAAATGTTGCTTTCGGTAAAGCCGCCCACACCTACAGTATATTAGATGACTTGGCGCAGTCCCCTGTCGCCATGTCAACATTGGAAGTCCTCTAGTAGTGCCCTTCACAATTTAAATCTCTACTAAATGCTATGGGAATTTTGGATCCTTCAGATGACCATTTGATCGTCTTCGATGTTGACAAGTCAGAGCATCAATCCCTATCTGCATCTGTCACCTTCCAAATACCTATCAAGATCCGGAATGCCAATGTCTCTTGATGTATCATTGACGAGGGTGCATCCACCTACATGATGTCTACTTCTTTTTGCAGAAATATTGGATCGCCCAATTTAGCCCCTTCCACTATCACCCTCCATGTGTTGGATGGCCACTCTTCCTAGCCCCTTGGCATGTTCCGTAATTTTCCTATTACTCTTGCAAGAAAAATTGTTTGTGTTGACATTGAAGTCATTGATGCCAATTTAGACTACAACATTATATTCGGTCATAGCTATACTTATTCGATGTCTGTTGTCCCATCTATTGTTCACCGTAAGATGTTCTTTCCTCATAATGGAAATATCGTCACTATAAATTAGCTGACATATTATGAACCGAAGTCTCAGACCTCTCCAGATTCCATTATTTCTTTGGTGGCCAATAAACAAATATTTTAACCTCCGACCAGTGTCTCACCCAAAGTCTATAAATATTCCTCTTTACTTTATTCATTCCCTGGTCTCCCCCCTCTTATCTCTTACCCTAGCTTGTTGAATGTTTGCATGATGCAAACATCTCAGTCCGACCTCAAACAGTCTGGTTCGACTAGTCAACAACCTCTTCCTTTGCAACCTGCTCCTAGTACTTCAACTCAGCCTTCGGGACCTCCTCCTCAAGGCCCTTCATCTATAGCTGGTGTCCATGATCCTCATTTTCCTCATGGAACAATTCCCCCTATCCTTAACCATCTAGGAGCTATTCTTCCTAGCCATTACCCCTCCAGTCAGATACCGTTTCTTGCTCCCCCTTCTAGAGTATTTTCGGTACCTTTTATGGCTACCTTGACCCTTCCCAACATGACCCTAGGGATCCCAGTCTGGTACATTGATCTCCCAGCCAATACCCTGCATGGTCAACTCAAATCTTACACTGCTTTGACCTCAGTCCAACCGGTCACTATGACCCCTCCCTTTGCTTCTGTGCCTCAGCCACCTCAACCAGAATCTACTCCTATTGTGAAAGCCTCGGGTGAGGGGGGCAAAGCCTGCAAAAAGGAACCTAAGGACAAGACTACCCAGACAACACCTGATCCTCCTAATCCTCCAAATCATACACCTCTGTGTGCTTTGTGTGATGTTTTCGGTCATGCCACCAACAATTGTCTCAAATTGTCTCGTATCAAACCCATGGTCAATGAAGAATTTCCTGAGTCTGATATCCCATAAGTCCATGTTACTTTACCAGCTTCAGCCAAGAAACTCAATAATTTTCACACAAATCACCCTTTTTCTTTGTGTTAATTCCATGGCCACTATACTCACCTCTATCCTCGCCTAGATGATTTCTGCACCTCCTTGGAAGTGGTTTTCCAATTCAAGGCCGAGCACAATGGGTCCATTTCTCCATTACTTGTGATTTTTTCTTTAGTAGAACTATAGGACACATCCACTCCCATTGAGATACCCCCTCCCAAATTTGAGATGATAGAGTCTTTGGCCACTATCCTCTACCTGTCATCATCTATGATATCCATGGTGGAAGACCCCTTTTGGGCATCCCTTATGTTTCGCCTGACCTCCCTTCAGCAATCACCTTGGCTCAACATTGGTAGATTCTTCATCTACTTTTTCTTCAGTCACCCTCCATGATAATAGGCATGTGAACCTCATTTCTCATGATGATGAGTCAAGTAGCTTCGCCGCATCATGTGGTCTTTCTTCCACCAATCACCCCATCTTCTATTGCATTGACGACATTATGGAAGCATCATGACCCCTGACGTTATCTATCCCCCCTTACATTGAACCCATGCATTCGAACCACATACACCTTGTGGCCATTACATTGACACACAATGTTTGGGTAAGGGGGCACCCATATCTGAGAGTCCAGGAGAAGAAATTCTCCACAAACCTCCTAGTGCATCTCGTCGTTTCGACTTTAGTACCATTACTATTCCCCATTTATAAGAACCTCTGGAATCTCATATCACTTCAGATCACTCTAGGGGTGATCCATTGAATCATTCCTTCATCTTACATCAACAACCTAATCCCCTCGACATTGTTGTTGAATACGCTGTGTGTTTTCTAGGTGAGCACCAATTCATTATATCCAAATCCACTCTTTGGGATAGTGATACCATGTATTTGAACCCATAAATTTAGTCCATTTGCTTCATATATGTAGTATAAAAAGAGATCGATAATCCTCCATTCCCTTTCTTGAACTGCATCTATCCATTCTTCCCACAGAATATAACCATAACATAAACAAATGGCGAACCACATCATAAAAATGTGTTTAGATTCCACTTATATAAATACATTTTGCATGACCATAAACTTCTTGGGGGAACCTATGCCCCTATACCTTCTCATCGTAATCTTTAGTATTTAGTGCCTATGATACTAAAGGCTTGGATCCATTATTTCAGCACTTGGAACACCATGGCACTCCACAAAATCCTCTATCTAGGGGCATCATTCCCACCTTTGCATACCAGATCACTCCCCTCCATCACATATGCTTGGGGGAATGATGGCACCTCTAGCCACCTTCTCACTAGGTTTTCATAAGTCTTAGCCTAGACCCCACCAATCTAGGTATGGTCGATTGTCCTCCCATTCCTTGTATAGTTGGACCTATCGGCCTCTTCAAAGAGCCATATATCGTAGATGTTTGATACCCTCTCTTCAAATGTTCTACTTTGTGTGATACCATGTTTATCACTTGGTCCCTATGTTTGACTTGGTGGGCAGGGATGATTCTACACCTTCTCTAGCAGTCTCGTATTCTTTTCTTACCTTGATTCTTCACTAGGACCATCCTTCTAAGAAGCATTAAGGTCATCCTTAGACAAGTAAATCCGTCTACCTAAAATTCTCGGATCTTGATTCCAATGGTTGGTTTGTCTACTACGATCACCACAAGATTTAGGGCCTTTTCTTCCTCTCCAAATTCACCACAACTACACATGCAAATGAATCAAATTGGAGGGAAATTGCCTTATCAAAATAAAAACCCCAATTTTTCTTTTTCCAATTGCGACCAAATTGTAGCTCGATTTGACGAACTGTCAGAACCTTTAGAAACATCCCATCGAGCACTGAAATGGGTATCCTTTCATTTTTAGTGATTTGATACTTCACCCAGAAACCTTTTTTCTAAGAAGGGTCACTTTGCCGCTTCTCAAAATCAAATTTATTCACTTGCGACACTTGCACTTGGGGCACCACTTTGCCCTCATACTTGTTGATGCTCGTGTCAATTTTCGTCGAGAGTAACCATATTTTACTCATGTCTTCATGGTCCCCACCAGGCCTATTCTATGTGGTATCATCATCGAGTCGACCTTGTTTAGAGCATCCGAGTTGATTCATCATCCCATCCATGGAGTCTGTCCTAAGTCCCTTTTGTCTCCTGCCATAGTCCTCCATCCTTCATTGATTTGTACCTCTCTCTTGTCGCACATTTTGGCCTTGAGTCATACTGTCCCCTATCCCCTCCCGAGTCAGATCAGTAGCTGCCAGGTCATCCATGCCCTTTTTTCTCTAACAAGGGAAGTCATCAGCCTGCTACTCAGTACCCCCCATTCCACCATCATCCCTGGTGTTAATCTATTAGTCACTCTACTATTATCCCTCGTGCCTTATTTAAGGATTCCTTCTTGCCTCACTTATGGTGGACCTTCTTCTGTCGACATCAGCTTATTCATTCCAGAAGAGAGGTCTAGAGGGTGGTGTACCTTGGTTCCAGCTTCCACTCTTGTTCGGTGCCTCGGATCAAGAAAAGGGACCCTTTATTGCCCTTTGACTTGATTGTTTCTCAGTTCCAAATCCTTATGGCATGATCGAGATCTGTATACTTGATGGTTCAGTGATGTAGGAGATTGTACCAGTGATTCCTGGGTGTGTGTGAGATGTTTCAAACCTCATGAGGTGGTGGCCCTTCAGGTAGCCCCACACATACCCAGATGAACTCTTTACTATAGCCTTGGATGTAGCTCTACATATTTGATGTTCTCGGCCTCAGTCGCTTGGAGCGCCTTTTTATTTTTCATTATCATTCAAATTTTCAGATCCATTTCCTATTTTATAGGGCCTCTTTGGTTGTTATTATATCTCATGTACTTAGATATTATCGTATAAGTCCTGGTTGTTGTCCCAGGCACAGTATGTATGTGGGATCCATTATGTTTTTTATCTGGCCCATGTTTATGCCAGCATTTACTATATATCTCACTGCCATGTTTTCTAGGCGCACCATTATTCTTTGTACATTGTCATCTCGGCGAGCATAGGTATGCCTCTCCCACCTCATTCAGAACAGGTACTCACTCATAAAAGAGACTTGTCGCACCTGTAAGTCTCGCCTCCTCAGGGTCTTGTCCTCTCTCGCTTTAGTTTGTCTTATATTTCTCTCTCTCTTACTCCCCTTCGATGTCTAGTGATCGTGTTCTTACAACGTACTTCGGTCATACAATTACCTCCTAACACTGGCACGTTGGGGGGAAATATCTTACACCAATTTTTGGCCATCTAACCTATTACTATTAGATGGGCTAAAGTACACCATGTAATACCAATTTACCATAGTAAATTTTCTTTCACTATGAGAAATAAATTAATAACCTTAAATTATTTCTGGTCTAAATAGGAAACCCCATGAGGATTAATTAAATAAATCCTTATTTATTTGATTTTCCTCTAGGAATAATTGACGAAACCATTGTTTAATTAATATCCCTAGTCATATTTAACCCAAAACATGATATTAATTAGATAAAATATTATTTATCCTATTATTCTCTAGGAATAATTATTTAAATCATTATTTAATAATATTCCTTGTTAAATTTGACTAAATCATTTATAAATAATTGAATAAATAATTATTTATTTAATTATCCCTTAACCTCATCCTTGAAATAATAAATAAATCATTTATTTATTTGTTATTTCTAAATAGAGGGATTTAACCAATTCTAAATTCCTTTTCCCTCCACCAAAAATAATAAAATATTCCAAGTAAGTTGGATCTAGATTAGGTTAATAATATTTTAATTATGCACCAATATCTAGACTAACTCAATATTTTGTTATAAATAGAAGGACTTTCCATTTATTCACTACCTCTTTTTGATCATCTTTTGATCTATACTTTTGGTCTGACTTTGATCCTCCAACATTGTCATATTTTCCTAATTTTTCTTGTGAGCTCCCTTTGAGTTCTATTTTTTCTGGGTTTTCTGCACCATCAAGAGAGAGAGATTTTGGATCTAAAGCGCTGAGGACATATAAGAACCCATCCCATCAAGGGGGACTGGTAACATCTTTCTGTGTTCCCTTCCTAGGTGTCATAATAGAAAAAAAATCTTTATAAATTCTTGTCTTGTCTATTGGATGTATGGAGCAACTCTTGTTTATTTTCGTTGTTTAATGTCGTTAACTGCATAGATCTGGATTTTTGTAGCATTTATTCTGATCACCTACTCCAGATCTAAGGAAATTGACAGCCACATTTGATGTTAGAGCTATTTTTTATGCACATCTAAAGTGAGATTTTTTCGTTAGCTTGCGATTAGAATTCACACTAACAACTGGCGACTCCACTGGGGTTTTTAATTACGACTGTTGTCATTTTTCAGATCCCTACATGACCAGAGGCTTCAACCACTAGGTTTTTTATTCAGCTTCTTATTTTGCATTCCTTGATGTTTTTTTTAACCTTTTTTACCCTAAAACAGTAAAAATTCTAACTTCTATGTATTTCTGGGCTAATTTGCGCAGGTAACAGGTATCAACCGCGACAGAGATGACACTTTTTTCATAAACTTGCCCCCAAGACAGCTGGAAGTGTAGGTCACACTTTTCAGCACAAAACCTGCAACCCCAGCTCTCAGGTAGTGGATATATGCCCAAAAATTGTGACCTCAGGGTTTTCTGATGGCACTCTTCAAGGTTGTCTAACCTCCATATTTACCCATATTGGACCTATAATTTCTTATTTTTACTCGTCGAAGTAGGAACCAAGCTCCTTAGGGCTTCAGTACGCTTCCACCTTTCTAGGAGGTGTTTAGCTGAAGCAAGTATTATGACATTTCAGTGTTTTTCAGCCATTTTTTCATATCTGAACCTGCCTTTTCAGATCCATTTCAGATTGGTTATTTTTCAATCCAAATAACCTCTTTTCAGTTCTGTTTGGTCCTCCCTTAAGGGTCCCCTACGTTTCCCTTTAGGTTGTAGCCTTTCGCCACCTATTTTTCAACATTTTTCCCTTTGGTTTCTTGTTGTTTTCTGCACCTCTTTTTAGCAAATCTGACCTTTAGATCCCTGTCCGTCTTGACCTATATCTATTAGGAATATTGTATGTTTTGAGTATATTTCACACACCCTTAGACTAATTGTTGGGATGCCCTCCTTTTTGGGTTTAAATTTATGCATCTTTAGCTGTTTATTTCACTATCACTTTCAATTTCATTTATTTTCACTTCTAGTTTTATTTACAATTATACAACATCTTTTTTCTTTTTTCTATATACACGTCTGGGCTTAGTTAAAATTAACACTCTTATCACACACATGCACACCTAAAGCGAAGAGCGTCTAGTTTACACCGCCCGGCCAAGACTAAAACATTGTAATTAATTAATCTGCACCTCCGTGCCCATGTTTACCTCTCTTCCTTATTGGGTTCTTTGTATATTTTCCATCATTTCGCCCCCAAGGCGTTTATCCCAGAGACTCCAAGGCCTTCATCCTCAGTTTCCGTTAGGAAGACTTACCCCACCATGTAGGGTCCGAGTTAGTGCTCCGTCAAGTCCTGATTCCTACTCTGATTCTGGTTCATCGGGTTCTCCTTCTGTTTCCATCCCCAGTTCTCCTCCACATTTCACCTTCATCATGTCTAGTTTAGTACCTACCACTGGTGGTGGCCTCGGCTCTAATGTTGGAACCGCTACTAGTGGAGTTGCCACAGGAATGATTCTGGATGATCCCTTGCTTCCTTATATTGTAGGCCTAAGCATTCCTGAGTTAAGCCAGTTGATTAATGACCCTATACACCATGATCCAGGTTGGCCTGCTATGCCAACCAAGCTCCCTTCAAACATCCCTAAGTTTGAAGGAAATGCTGGAGAGGATCCTACCAACCATGTTCATTCTTTCCACATGTGGTGCTCATCCAACTCTATCACTCATGACTATATCCGTCTTCGGTTATTCCAGCGTATGCTTACAAGAGAATATTCTAAGTGGTATGTCGACTAAGCTGTTTCCTCTCATGCTACTTTTGTGACTCTTATAATGGTGTTTCTATCCTACTTCCCCTTTTCTATGACACTGGTACCGAAATTTTGACCACTTTCCGTCAAACTTCTACCACCTGCCTATCTGACTATGTTCAAGAATGACATTGAAGGAAGAGCTTATGTTGAGCTCCAATTTTCAAAGACCGTGTATACATGGACTGGTTTCTCAAATCCCTTTTTCCCTCTATTGGTAAAGATGTTGCATCTCACTTTCCTCAGATTTAGTAATAAGCCCTCCATGTAGTGTTGAAATATGACTTGATTTACGCGCAATCTGGTTATGTTTATACCATCTTCCCTGATCTCCCTAGACCTGATGGTGCCAACACACTAGTGGCATCTCATGCCGCCGATGGTATCGTTGGATCCCTTTCACATCTGTACACTCATCCTCCTATGGGTTATGGTTTCCCTTGCGGAGGGGCCAACTCCTCTAGCACTTTTCCCCCTCCCTAGAGCATGTATCTAGGACACAGCATGCCTCATACCTTTGCCCAGCTGCATCCTCTGATGCCAAGGCCTTATTTTGCCCAAATTTTTTACCCCAATTCTACTCAACCCCCTTATTATCTGTATCCATAGCCAGGTGCTCTAGCTCCTCTAGCACAAGCACCTTCACCTCCCATGCCTTCTCAAGCTCCGAAGAAGCAACCACCCCCACCCCTCAGGGTCAAGTGTATGCACAACATAGTGTGACTGATCCTCCCACTTCCAAAAAGAAGAGGAAAGGCAACCAAAACCAACCCACTCTAGGTAATCCACGAAAAAATCCCCAAGGGAATACATCTAATGCTGCAACCTAGCAACAAGGTGATCAGCCCAAGCAGAATAGGCCTCTTCGCATGAATAAGCCTTGTTCTTGTTGCGGTGTCCATGGTCACTATACCCATGATTGTCCCCTTTTACCTCAAATGCACCAACTCTGGGAAGCTCAAGCAGCTTCTCGAGGACAAAAAGCCTCTACTTCAGTTCCTCCTAATGTTGTGCCTACGCAACCGGCTGTGTTTACCAATTCTTTCCCTCAACAAAGATATGTGGTTGCCCAAATCCCTGAAGGTTAGGTGGCCACTCAACCTCCTCCATCTGGTACCTCTGATTACCAGATCCTTATTATGCACTCTGAGCAGGCCAATACCGCCAATCTCAACCTTCAGACTTGGTCGTGCTAGCACATCAAGCCTCCCGCTACGTCTGCAAACCAAGCCCTAGTCTTTAGGTCCCACAGAGCCAATTTCGACACCAAATGGTCCTTTACAGATCCCTCAGCCTAAAGAAAAGTTACATACCAAGATCCCTAAAGGATCATTATGCCGAAACGATGCTTCTGGTAAAGTCGCTGACACCTATAGTATAGTATATGACTTGGCACAGTCCCCTGTCGCCATGTCAACACGGAAAGTACTCCAGTCGTGCCCTTCACAACTTAAATCTCTACTAACTGCTATGGGAACTCTGTATCCTTCAGATTATTTTTTAATTATCTTTGATGTTGACAAGTTAAAGCATCCACCCCTACCTGCATCCATCGCCTTCCAAATACCTATCAAGACCCAGAATGCCTACGTCTCCCGATGTATCATTGACAAGGGGGCAACCACCTTTGTGATGTCTTCTTCTGTTTGGAAAAATCTCATATCACCAAAGTCAGCCCCTTCCTCCATGCGTGGGATGGCAACTCTTCCCAGCCCCTTGGCATGTTTTGCAATTTTCCTATTACTCTTGTGGGAAAAACTATTTGTGTTGACGTTGAAGTCATTGATGCCCCCTTAGAATACAACATTCTATTGGGTCGTAGCTATACTTATGCGATTTCTGTTGTCCCATCTACGGTTCACCGTAAGATATGCTTTCCTCACAACGGAAATATTGTCACTATCAATCAGCTGACATATTACGAACCAAATTCTTAGACCTCTCTAGGGTCCATTATTTCTTCGGTGGCCAATAAAAAAACAGTTGAACCTTCGACCAGTGTCTCACTTGGAGTCTATAAATATTCCTCTTTTCTTGGTTCATTCCCTAGTCTCCCCCCTCTTATCTCTGGCCCTAGCTTATTGAATGTTTTCATGATGCAATCGTCTCGATCCGACCTCAAACGGTCTGGTTCAACTAGTCATCAACCTCACCCTTTGCAACCTGCTCCTAGTACTTCGACTCAGCCTTCGGAACCTCCTCCTCAAGGCCCTTCATTTGTAGCTGGTGTCCCTGATCTTATTTTTCCTCATGGAATAGCTCCCCCTAGCCTTAACCATCTGGGAGCTATTCCTCCTGCCCATTACCCCTCCGGTTAGATACCATTTCTTGCTCCCCCTTATGGAGTATTTTCGGTACCTGTTATGGCTACCTTGACCCTTCCCAACATGACCCTAGGGATCACAGTCTGGTACATTAATCCCCTAGCCAATACCCCACATGGTCATCTCAAAACTTACACTACTTTGACCCCAGTCCAAACGGTTACTATGACCCCTCCCTTCGCTTATGTGCCTCAACCACCTCAACCAAAATCTACTCTCGTTATGAAAGCCTTGGGTGGGGGGGGGGGGGAATCCTGCAAAAAGGCACCTAAGGATAAGACTGCCCAGACATAACCTACTCCTCCTAAGCCTCCAAAGCATACACCTCCATGTGCTTTTTGTGATGTTGTCAGTCATGCCACCCACAATTGTCCTGAATTGTCTTGTATCAAACCCATGGTCATCGAAGCATTTCCTGAGTCTAATATCCCAGAAGTCCATGTTACTTTACTAGCTTCATCCAAGAAACTTGAGACTTTTCATACAAACCACCATTGTGCTTTGTGTGATTTCCATGGCCACTATACTCACCTCTATCCCCTCCTCGATGATTTCTGCACCTCATTGGAGGCGGTTTGCAAATTCGAGGCCAAGCACAATGAGTCCATTTCTCCATTACTTGCGATTTTTTATTCAGTAGAACCAAAGGATACATCCACTCCCATTGACATACCCCCTCTCTATGTTGAGATGACAGATCCTTTGGCGACTATCCTCTACCTGTCATCATCTATGAGACCCACGGTGGAAGACCCCTATGGGGCATCCCCTTCTATTTCACCTAACCTCCCTTTAGTGATCACCTTGGGCTCAACATCGGTAGATTCTTCATCTACTTCTTCTTCAGTCACCCTCCATGACGATGCGCATGTGAACCTCATTTATCATGATGATGAGTCAGGTAGCTTTGCCACATCACGTGGTCTTTCTTCCACCATTCACCCTATATTCTATTGTGATGACAACATTATGGAAGCATCACCACCCTTGACTTTATCTATTCCCCCTTAAATTGAACCCATACATTCGAACCACACACCTTGTATCCATTACATTGACACCCAATTTTTGGGTAAGGGGGCAACCATATTTGAGAGTCCATGAGAAGGAATTCTCTACAACCCTCCTAGTGCATCTGGTCGTGTCGACTCTAGTACCATTATTCTTCCCCATTTATAATAACCTCTAGAGTCTCATATCACTTCAGATCACTCTAGGGGTGATGCACTAAATCATTCCTTCATCTTACATCAACAACCCAATCCCCTAGACATTGTTGTTGACAAACCTGTGTGTTTTCTAAGTGAGAACCAATTCATTATATCCAAGTCCACTCTTTGGGATAGTGACACCATGTATGTGAACCCATAAATTTAGTCCATTTTCTTCATATATGTAGTACCAAAAGAGATTGGTAATCCTCCATTCCCTTTCTCGAACTGCATCTATCCACTCTTCCCACAAAAGATAACCATAACATAAACAAATGGTGAACCACATCATAAAAATGTGTTTAGATTCCACTTTTATAAACACATTTGGCATGACCATAACATGCTTGGGGGAAACTATGCCCCTATACCTTCTCATCATCCTCTTGTGGATTTAGTGCCTATGATACTGAAGGATTGAATCCATTATTTTAGCACCTGGAAAACCATGGCGCTCCACAAAATACTCTAGCTAGGGGTATCATTCCCACCTTTGCATACCAGATGACTCCCCTACATCACATATGCTTGGGGGCATGATGTCACCCCTGGCCACCTTCTCACTTGGTTTTCATAATTCTTGGCCTAGACCCCATTAATCTAGGTATGGTCGACTTTCCTCCCATTCCTTGGATAGTTGGACCTACCGGCCTCTCCAGAGAGCCATATATCATAGATGTTTGATACCATCTCTTCAAATGTTCTACTTTGTGTGATACCATGTTTACCACTTGGTCCCCATGTTTGACTTGGTGGGTGGGGATGATTCTACACCTTCTCTAGCAGTTCATTCTCGTATTCTTTTATTACCTTGATTCTTCACCAGGATCATCATTCTAAGAAGCATTAAGGCCATCCTTAGACAACTAAAGCTTCCTACCTGAAAGTCTCATATCCTGATTCCAATGGTTGGTTTGTCCGCTAAAATCTCTGCAAAATTTAGGGCATTTTCCTCCTCTCCACATTCACCACAGCTACACCTGTGAATGAATCAAATTGGAAGTAAATTTCCTTATTAAAAGAAAAACCCAATTTTTCTTTTGCCAATTGCAACCAAAACGTAGATCAGTTTGATGAACCATAAGTACCATTGTAAATCTCTCACCGAGCAGTGAAATGGGTATCCTTTCGTTTTTTGGTGATTTTATACTTCACCCAAAAACCTTTTTTTCCAAGAAGGGTCACTTCGTCGCTTCTCAAAATAAAATTTATTCACTTGCGACACGTACTTGGGGCACCACTTTTCCCTCATACTTTTTGATGCTCGTGTCGATTTTCTTCGTGAGTAACCATATTTTAATCATGTTTTCATGGGCCCCATCGGGCCTATTCTGTGTGGCAACACCATCAAGTCACCCTTGTTTAGAGCATCCAAGTTGAGTCATAATCGCATCCATGGACTTTGTCCCGAATCCCTTTTGTCTCCTACCACAGTCCTCCATCCTTCATTTCTTTGTACCTCTCGCGTGTCGCACATTTTTGCCTCCAACCATACTGTGCTCTATCCCCTCCAGAGTTGATTCAGTAGCTGCCAAGTCATCCATGCCCTTTATGCTCTAACAAGGGAAGTCGTTAGCCTGCTACTCAGTACCCCCAATACACCATCATCCCTGGTGTCAGTCTATTAGTCGCTCTACTATTATCCCTCGTACCTTAGTTGAGGATTCCTTCTTACCTCACCTATGGTGGACCTCCTTTTGTAGAAATTAGCTTATTCATTATAGAAGACAGGTCTAGAGGGCAGTGTACCTTGGTACTAGCTTCCACTCTTGTTAGGTGCCTTGAATCAAGCAAAGGAACCCTTTATTTCCCTTTGACTTGATTGTTTCTTAGTTCCAACTCCTTATGGCATGATTGAGATTCATATACTTGATGGTTTAGTGATGCAGCAGATTGTACCAGTGATTCCCGTGTGTGTGTGAGATGTTTTAGAACTCATGAAGGGGTGGCCCTTCAGGTAGCCCCCCACATACCCGGATGAACTTTGTACTACAGCCTTGGATGCAGCTCTACAGATTGGATGTTTCTAGCCTCAGTCGCTTGCAACGCCTTTTTATTTTGCATGTATCATTCATATTTTGAGAGCCCTTTCATATTTTATAGGGTCTCTTTGGTTGTTATTATATCTCATGTACTTAGATATTATTGTATAAGTCCTTGTTGTTTTCCCAGGCACAGTATGTATGTGGGATCCATTATGTTTTTTATCTGGCCCATGTTCATGCCAGGATGTAATATATATCTCACTCCCATGTTTGCTGCACACACCATTATTCTTTGTACTTTGTCATCTCAGCAGGCATAGGTATGCCTCCCACACCTCATTCAGAATAGGTACTCACTCATAAAAGAGACTTGTCGCACCTATATGTCTTGCCTCCTCAGGGTCTTGTCCTCTCTCTCTTCAATCTGTCTTATATTTCTCTCTCCCTATAACTCCCCTTCGGTGTCTAGTGATTGTGTTCTTACAATGTACTTCGGTCATATGATTAGCTCCTAATGCTCACACGTTGGGGGGGAATCCGTTACACCAATTTTTGGTCATCTAACCTTTTTACTATTATATGGACTAAATTACACCATATAGGACAAATTTTACCATAGTAAATTTCTTTCAATATGAGAAATAATTTAATAACCCATATTTTATTAAATTATTTCTGGTCTAAACAGGAAACCCCATGAGGAATAATTAAATAAATCCTTATTTGTTTGATTTTACTCTAGGAATAATTAACTAAAACATTGTTAAATTAATATTCCTGGTCATATTTAACCCAAAACATGAGAATTAATTAGATAAATTATTATTTATCTTATTATTCTCTAGGAATAATTATTTAAATCATTATTTAATAATATTCCTTGTTAAATTTGACTAAATCATTTATACATAATTCAATAAATCATTATTTACTTAATTATTCCTTAACCTTGTCCTTGAAATAATAAATAAATTATTTATTTATTTATTATTTCTAAATAAAGGAATTTAACCGATTCTAAATTCCTTTTCCCTCCACCAAAAATAATAAAATATTCCAAGTAAGTTGGATCTAGATTTGGTTAATAATATTTTAATTATGCACCAATATCTAGATTAAATCAATATTTTGTTATAAATAGAAGGTTTTCCATTCATTCACTACCTCTTTTTTATCACCTTTTGATCTATACATTTGGTTTGACTTTGATCCTCCATCATTGTCATATTTTTCCTACTTTTTCTTGTGAGCTCCCTTTGAGTTCTATTTTGTTTGGGTTTTATGCACCATCAAAAGAGAGAGATCTTGGATCTAAAGCACTGAGGACATACAAGAACCCATCCCATTGAGGGGGACTGGTAACATCTTTTTGTGTTCCCTTCCCAGGTGTCATAATACAAAAAATTCTTTATAAATTCTTGTCTTGTCTATTGGATATATGGAGCAAATATTTTTTTATTTTTGCTGTTAATGTCATTAAATTCATAGATCTAGATTTTTGTAGAATTTATTCTGATCACCTACTGCAAATCTAAGGAAATTGACAACCACATTTGATGTTAGGGTTGTTTTTTATGCACAACTAAAGTGATATTGTTTCATATGCTTGTGATTAGAATTCACACTAACAACGGTCTGGACTCTCTACCTGAATGCATTAACTGAAACACATGTTAGAATCACTAACAGAGAGGATGAATTCATTTGGACCGTCTCCAAGCATGGAATAAATACACCAAAAGAGGGGTATCTACACATCTACAGCCCCCATCGGCCTCCAGTACTACTCCCTTGGTGGCGTACTCTTTGGAAACTCAAATGTCCTGCTAAAGCTAGAATTCTTATGTGGTGCATTCTGACTGAGAAAATTCATACTGGGGCTAATATTCAATTGCGCTCTCAAATTGGACCCAACAGATGTGTCCTCTATGCCTCGGACTCTAAACATATGGTGTACCTTTTCCTCTCCTATCCAACCACTCTTGACCTTTGGGGCCACATTATTTCCTCCCTCAACCTCTACCATGGATGGGAGGGACCCACTGTTTCTTCTATATGGGAATATTGGTGGCTTTCTACTAATCCCCACAAGCTCCGCAATCTCCCTTTATTAATCTGTTGGGGTATATGGATTGCTTGCAATCGAATCATCTTCCACAACAACCCACCCAACTAGATATCATCTGCTACCCTCATTATCACTATCTACCATATGATTCTGGATGACACCCCTCCCCCCCGCCCATTCCTCAGACTATCACACCTAAACTCATTGATCAGTATTTCCCCTAGGCATGTTTTGATGGCTCTGCACAACTGGATGGTTGTAGGGGTACTTTCATCCTTCACCTATCAACTCTACACTATTTCAAAGTTAAGATTGGTCTTGGTCGTGACACTGATAATTTTGTTGAGCTATCCTACCTACTAGTTCTTTTATAATTTTCCATTACAAAAAAATGCAACAAAATACAGATCTTTGGCGACTCCATGATTATCATTGATTAGCTCAACTTGATCTCATCCTGTCATGTGCACACACTACAGAACATTTTTGATGATGTCCTACAACTTAAAAATCATTTTGATCTCATCTCATGTCAACATATTTACAGGGAAATGAATGTGATTTATGATCTCCTATCCAAGGAGGCGACGCACCTATTGAGAGAGCACATGGAGATACAGGAGTAGAATGAACATTCATATTATCAGTATTTACATCATCCTTTTGATCCAAACCAAAGGATGGGGTGATATCCTCAGCACTATCAGCAACTACTAGTTTATTTTAGCTATTTATGCAGATTTTTGAACATAGACAGTAATGCAAATATATATCGCTTCCATTTATAGTTGTACCTACATGGACTATATTTGAGATGTATTTATTTTTTGTTATCACGATACAACTTCTTCGCTGATATGAATAAGATATTATGCATATACAACATGTAACTTTTATTTTACATATAATAGAAGTTATGATTTTTTCTGTCGAACCATTCTTACCTTCTCTAACATTTATATTTTTTACTTTCTCTAAAGGTTATATTTGAAGGCATTTTATATTTATTTGGGTCTATATTTCTTCACATTATCGGTTAAGCTTTAAATTCCTGAAGATAAGTGAAGGGTCCACCCAAAACATTGTGCAAATCCATAAACACAACACACACTTCCCAACAAAATTTATAAACAATAAAATAACCTTTCACCCTTTTAAATTTTGTTACAAATATCTTTACATTTTAATATTATTAATTTTTTAATTAATAATAATAACCATAATAACAATAATAATAATAATTTGCATTATAATATATTTTCTATTAATAATTTATTATATTAAATTTTTCATGAATCCTTTATCATCTTATATAAAATGATGAAATTTTTATGAGCATTTTAAAACTAAATGAGTGAAATCTTTATCATCCTTTTAAAATTAATTTTATTTTTATTTTTATAATATTAATGTGTTGATTTTTTAAATAATTAATTAGAATGAATAAATAAAATGATATTATATTAATCATATTTTAAAATAATTATCATATTTTAATTATATAATATTTTATTAATTATATGTATTTTTTAATTATATATTAAATTAATAAATAAATTTAATAATAAAATATAAATTTAAAAAATTATCCTATTAACTAATATATTATACTGTGAAAAAAAAAATATTTCAGTAAAAATCACATCCAATTTATGGATGTGATTTTTACCAAAAGATTTTTTTTTCACAATTTATGGATCACAGAATTCCTAAAATATATTATACTGTACACATTTAATTTTATTTTGACTATGTATTAGTTTGTCTTACCAAAAATTTATTTCTGGTTTCTATAGTTTAACATTCAAAATTCATTTTTTTGTTAATTTTTATTATTATTTAGATTTATTTATTTATATAGTGATTGGTTGAGGTCTTATTATGGACTATTTAGTAACTTCCATCTCTATTAGTTATTAATTTTTTGTTTTTAGTTTTATTTCTTTTCTATTTAATTTTTTCTTTTTCTATTATTACCATTTTTATGAATTATAATTTTTGCTCCATATTTTCAATTTAACATGACTTCTTATTACATTAAAATATATTTTTAATAATTTTAATTAAATTATTATTAATACTTGGGTCTGTGGTGAAATTTTGCAATGAATTTTCTTCATTACTACTTGGGTATGCAATGAATTTTCTGGATTATTACTTGGGTCTGCGGTGAATTTTCTCCATTAATACTTGGGTTTCTCGATTAATACTTGGGTCTACAGTGAATTTTCTGGATTAATTCTTGGGTCTGCAATGAAATTCTACGATGAAAATTTTGCAGTGAATTTTTTCCATTACTACTTGGGTCTGCAGTGATTTTTTCTCGATAAATTTTCGGACCTCGGCACTTGAGGTCTGCAATCCGGTTTGCTAATATTCAGGTGCACACATTCCTTATTTTTTTCTAATACATATCTGCTCATATATTCTCAAGTATGAATAATTCACCACAGCTACCAAAGATTACCAAAGGTAGACCTAGCACAATTACTCTACAGAGCCTTTATGAGTATATAGAGTCTTTAGAGAAACGTAGAGAAGAAAGAGAAGTCAAGCTACAAACTGAGTTAGAAGCCATGCTGGAAAACAAATTCATATCTCTTGAAGACAAGATCCAAAAATAAATAGAAAATAAACTAGAACTATTGGAGAATAAAATGGAGGCAATGGAAACTAGGTTGCAGGTCATAGAAAAACAAAACCAAGATACGAACCAAACATCCCAGCAAGGAGATGCTCATAATATAGAGAGTCTTAAAATGAAGGACATGATTAAAGAACTAGAAGAAAAATTTAACAACAATCTTGCCCTAAATAGTGGGGTAGGTAAATTAGATATCAAACCAATTAAATATGAAATGAAAAAATTGATCGAATAAGACCATGAGTGTAATAAAAGGGCCTTGAACCTTATAATCTTCAGTTTGAAAGAGGAGGTAGATGAGGATACTTTAGCCATAGCCCAGACAGAATTACATAATAGATTACAAATTGAAACCACGTGTCTCATAGAAGCAACAAGGTTAGGGAAATTAACTGAGAATAAAGGAAGGCTGATCCGAATAAAGGTGAGCTTTACTGACCATAAGTATGACATACTTAGTAAAACCTCAAGTCTAAAAGGAACGGGAATATTTATAAATGAATATCTCATTCCAGAAGATCAAGCAGAATTAAGAAAGGAGGTTCAAAAGGTAAAAGAAGCTAGGAAGGAAGGAAAATGGGCAATAATCAGAAATAGAAAAGCAGTTATTCGAGATAGAAACCAGAATGATAGTAATAAATAGAAATTCAACATGCTCTGAATTCTTTCTTGGAACTATCAGGGCTTTCCATGGAACAAAGGCCCCAAGCTAAGTTGGATCTCAAATGATGTTGATATTATATTGCTTGTTGAAACTTGGAGCACGAAGAATCTAAGGTCCCTAACATAGATGGCTTTGCACTATGGTCAACCTGGAACAAGTGATCCTCCAATAGAGGCATAGGGGGCATATCTTGCTACATTAAGAAGAACATCTCCCCCCATGCTAGGATTTATAAAAAACACCCTTACAAACAATATAGTTGGATTGCGATTACTAAAATTATTGATAAAAAGACCTACATAGAAATATGTTATTTTTCCCACATTAATTCTAACTTCTATAAGAAAAAGAATCTAGATATAAATAGTCCTTACAATGGTTTAGAGAATGATATTTCTAGCCTAAGGAATTAAGGTAATATCCTTTTAATGGGTGACTTTAATGCTCAAACTTCAAGCAATCATTGCAACCCCAATCCTCTTTAGTTAGACGAAGACCTTACTCTGGCTAGCTAGTACAAAAGAAGCTTTGAAGACCTTGGGGATAATTTGTTTGGGTTGGAGCTAGTCAAGCTCTGTAGTGCTCAGGATCTCATAATTTGCAATGGTCTAAAGAAGTGGCCCAATTCTAACAAGATGCCCTGCATCCATGGGCTTCGCAGGTGCGTGGTAGACTATGTTATTTCCTATCTCCCTTTATAAAATGAAATAATAAATTTTGACATCTTAGACGACCACGAGCCTGACTCTGATCATAGCCCTTTACTCATAAATCTTAATTTTTTCATGCATAGAGATCCCATAGAAGATAATCCTTATAGTCAAAAGAACTTAATCTTTGATAGAAATAAAAACGATCTCTTTCTAAATGAATTAAAAACTAATTTGCTTCCTTTATCTAGTATAGACAACATAGATGACCTCTATCATAATTTTACTACAAACCTCTCATATTCTATTAAAAAGTTCTCAACTGAAGTCTCAAGTAATAAAAGAAATAGCAAAACCAACCCATGGTATGACAAATATTGTAAAAGTGTGAGGAGAGCAATTAATGAAGTTGTTGATGAATCTCTCAAAATTAACAAGATAAAAATCTACAAAGCCCTAACTAAAATGAAAAAAGGGCAATATATTCGTAAAAGACAAGAGAATCTCTTACACCTCTCCAAGGTGGCTCCTATGAAATTCTGGAGGCAAATTCTAACTAGGAAAACTAAATATAATAATAAAATTGCTTTACACGACTGGAATTCCTATCTTAAAAAGCTTTATAAATCTCCAAATGCTAGGGATTTTAAAACCCTCTTCACTACAAAAGAATTTTTCTCACTAGAAGACATTGATTTTTGGGTTAAACGCCTGGAAAATGGGAAAGCTAAAGACGCTGAAGGTTACCAAGAGGAAATCTTAAAAATTGGAGGTCTTTTCCTCATCCCCCACATCCACAAGCTTTTCAACCAAGTGGTAAAGCAAGGGTTCCCTAAACCTTGGACTCAAAGCCTGATTATCCCTATTTTTAAAATTGGAGATACAAATAACCCCTCTAATTATCGAATAATTATGATCAACCCTCTCTTAGCCAAGTTATATGGTATTATTTTGGAAAAGAAGTTGAGCATTTGGTTTGAAAGTGAAGGTAAGCAGGCTAAAGGCCAAGCGGGTTTTAGAAGGTAGCACTCAACAACAAACAACCCCGTTATGCTTAGGATCATTATGGAGGAATGTTGTAATGATAAATCCAATCTCTTATGTTGCTTTGTGGACTTTAGAAAGGCTTTCGATACGGTTCCTAGAAATAACCTATGGAATAGATTAGAAGAGCTAAATGTTCCTTTTGAGCTAAGAGCAGCCGCTATAAGGTTATACGAGAATGTAATTGCCAAGTTAAAGAGAAATGAGGGGTGGTCAAAAGATATTAAGTGTAATATCAGAGTTAAACAAGGTTGCCCCCTCTCCCCTACCCTATTTTGCATTTACATCGACAAGCTAGAAGGTTGTTTAGAGGAAGTAGGATATGTTGGCATGCTCATAGCTAAGATAGTCATCATCCTTCTTCTCTATGCTGAAGATATTGTTCTTCTCGCAAGGTGCGCATCTGATCTTGATAAGAAACTTAGACCTATTAAGGATTTATGCTTTACCATGGGTATGTATGTTAACACTGACAAAACAAAAGTTATGATTATCAAATCCAAGAAGGACACTTAAATTAATTTTTTGTATGACAATAGTAACTTGGAGGAAGTGTCTTCTTACATGTACCTATGAATTGATATTCATCACAAGCTCAACTGGAACTATAGCATTTAGAAAAGGATTAATGGGGGGTTGAAAGCTTATTTTGGTCTTGAAAATATTTGTAAAACGGAAAACCTCATAATGTGGGATAGAAAGAAGTTCCTCTTTGAAAATTTAGTCACTCCTGTTATCTTATATGGATGTGAGATTTGGGGTTGTAGCATCTCTAGAGAATCCTGGAGAAATATTGAGCAAATCCAGAAGCGTCTTATAACGTATAACCTTAAAATTAAAAGTTATACGCCCTATCCTATTCTCCTTATAGAAATGGGTCTTTCCCCTATCGAGAGCCTAGCTATGACGAGGCTTTTGTTGTATAAGCACAAGCTCAATAGCATAGGAGACCATAGACTTCCTAAGCTAGATTTAAATTCCATCCAAAACCACCTAAGGCTTAAACTAGGTTGGTATAAAGACACTAGGTCCTGGTTAGACTATTGGGAGATCGATGAGAATGTTGCATTGCAAAACATCAATAACATTAAAAAAATTGTTACGTCTAAGTTCAAATAAAAAATGTGGTGTGAGAAATATCTAGCAGCTAAAAGAAAATTAAGGTATTATAAGGAGGTCATCAACCCCACCTTATAAGATCAAAAGTATCTCATTGTTTTAACTAGCTCAAAGAAGAAAATTAATATAGCCAAGATTAGAATGAACTCTCATGAGCTCCATAGTGAAACAGGTTGTTGGACAGTTCCTAAAACACCATGGATGGAAAGGATCTGCCATCTCTGTGAGAATATGAACATCAAGGATGAAAATCACTTCCTCTTAGAGTGCCCCACATACAACCACATTAGAGCTCAATTTCATAATCTTTGTTGCAATACTGACCTTCCTAGCCTTTTAATATGTCAAAATTATAGTGAGCTCGGGAGGCTTCTCTCCAAGCTTTTTGAGCATAGGAATAAAATATTAAATCAAATTAAATAACTCTTCTTTTTAGGTCCGATAGACAAAATATTGGTCTTCGTGGACGTTAACCATCATCATCATCATCATCATCAATAAAAAAATAAACAATTAAAAAAAAAAAATCATATTAAAGTGTATATACATTAATATAAAAATATTGGTCCACGGGGTCTTGGATAGATGGTGATCGGGTGCTCTGTTAAGGCACTTCTTGATGTGAAGCCTCAGTTCAATTTCCCTATTGGACGGATAAATCGTTCTTGCGGACAAGATAGATCTCCCTAGTATCCTACGATAACTAGAAACAAAGAGACAGATGTAAACTACTTTCTCTAGATTATATTTGATCTAGAATTATCTATAATGAAGGATTCAGGGCTTACATGTAGTCTAGCGTTGATCGTAGTCTTCTTTCCTATTGCTCTGAATACGTCTCCTTTCGGGATATGCAATAAAAAACATGAAAGAATCAGAAGCACCTGCATAATATAGACTAATTCATAAACCATAAATCTATCTTGATGACCAAGGAATTCAAGAAATAAGCCATTTAAATAAACAACTCATTGAGAAAACAGGATCCATTTGTATTATCTTTGATGAAAGAAGGAGCCTTACAAGTGTGTTCGCCTTGATGTCATACAGGTACTTCTGGGGTCTAGAACAAGCATTTCCTCTACTTTGACAAGCCTTTGCACTCTCTCGACTAACATACACATGAGTGTGTGATCATTCCCATATGGTACTCAGTAGTTTCGCTTTTTCTATAAGTTTTAACAAGTTCGAAAAGTGATAAAAATGTACTCATTCGCTTTTTCATAATTTTTACCAATTTTGAAAAAGTGATAAAAAGTATACTCCTTCGTCAAAATGACCATTTCACCCAAAAAATCTTGTATTCTGCACAAAAACTAAAAAATTAAACATACATGTTTATGATTAATAAAAATAATTTGGAAAACAACTTTTCAAAGTGGAAAATAAAAAATATATATATTTTATTTATTCAAAAAATATTATAAAAAGGAGTCTTTCTAAATCATTTTTACCTTTTGACTTCAGAGTAAAAATTGAGAGATTTTGGTAAAAAAACGTTCCGGAGGAGATTGTGAAAGATTCGCCTATTAGAATTGAAAACCGTCAGTTCCAGGTAATCCACATCATCCTTCTCTTCATTTTTTTCTAATTACTTTCTTAATTTAGGGCTTAGATTGATTTTTAAGGAGGAAAATAGGTTCAAAAATTAGCTCACAGGGGTCCGCAGGTAAAACACATGGAACCTGTGGACCCCGACAATTTTACAAAAGGAAAATTGTCATGGTCCCGCACCTTATGCATAAGACGCATGCGGATCCACGCACTATTTTTATGCGTAAAGTGCGAAGGCGCCGCAAGAAAAAATAAAATGAACAAATCTCCCATTTTAAACCAAATCTGTGCATTCAAATTGTTTTTTATCTTTCAATTTGTCCATTGCAGGATATTTACCATGCTTGAGTGGAGAGAATGTGAGCATGAACAAGTTGATGATGCGGCTATGTTACATTCGCCTACATTACGTATTTTGAGAGAATGTTACACTAAAAATGTCACCATGACGTTTTACTGTTTGTATGGGTTCATCATTACTCATACAACACTCCCTTAGAAATCTAAAAACATCAAGTTCCTAAAACCAAGCCTTGAAATTGAGAGAAAAGTTTATAAAAGTCATAAAAATACCTGTACCGCACTTTCTCTTAGTATTACCTGCGGTGGCGCATCTCTTTGTTATAGAACATGTGGAACCAGTCGCACTCTTTCTTCATTAAAGGTGCAGATTCCTGTAAAAGGTAAAGTGAAGGCAGAAGTAAAATTTGGAAGCCCAGCTGGTTGAATCTGGAAGCTTTTGGAAGCAATTATTCGGTGGAAAGTTCGCTCCTTTCATGTACATTCATCCCTCCATTAAAGGAGCCTACCCCTTGGTATATGGAGCTTAATCCCTTGAAAGAGGATTCTATCCCCTCTTATTTGGAGTTGCAACGTCTTCTCTTTTGCTATAAATTGAGGCCATAGTTCAGCCTCAAGGGGAGTTAGACTTTGAGATTTTTTTAGGAGAATTGTTGCATAAACTCAGACTCTCTTAACTGATTACCACATGGGAATGATTACACACTCATGTGTATGTTAGTCGACAGAGTGCAAAGGCTTGTCAAAGTAGAGGAAACGCTTGTTCCGGACCCCAGAAGGACCTGTACGACATCAAGGCGAACACAGTTGTAAGGCTCCTTCTTTCATCAAAGATAATACAAATGCATCCTATTTTCTCAATGAGTTGTTTATTTAAATGGCTTATTTATTGAATTCCTTGATCATCAACATAGATTTATGGTTTATGAATTAGTCTATATTATGCAGGTGCTTCTGATTCTTTCATGTTTTTTATTACAGATCCTAAAAGGAGACGTATTCAAAGCGATAGGAAAGAAGACTATGATCAACACTGGACTACAGGTAAGTCTTGAATCATTCATTATAGATAATTATAGATCAAATATAATCTAGAGAAAGTAGTTCACATCTATCTATTTGTTGCTAGTTATCGTAGGATACTAGGGAGATTTGTCTTGTCCGCAAGAATGATTTATTCATCTAACAAAATGGTGACTCCTCTGGAGAATGAATCTTGAACTTAGTTTTCTTTTATTTTTGACTTGTGAAAATTTTTTTCTGATTTTGATTGATTGATACTGGCTTGGGTAATTTATTCTTGTAGAATCCCTGAAAAGTGCTTTAGAATTTGCTATTTTTCTTTAAGTTTTCTGGTCTCCGCACTTTGTCTTTAGGCACAGTGTGGTCATCTCTATTGTTTTTCTGTATACATAGTGCGGTGCCACATCTGTTTACACTAAAACCTGCGGACCCTGGGAAAATTTTTGAAAAACTTAAAATTCTCTTTTCTAGGATCAGTTTGCAAGATTCTCAGTAAATACCCAGACTTGTATGTTCTATCAGAAAGCTTTGTCTGAGAGTTTCTTTCAGCATTTTTTAAGTTTTGAATGATTTTCTACAATATCTACATGTTATAAGTGATTTTTGCTTTGTCTTTGTGTCAGTCAAAGATTAGAAACCTCTGTATACCTTAGATCATTGATATTTCATTGTTTTCTTGCTGAGTCTTTGACTTCATAGCAGAAATTTCTTTATGAGAATTAGATCCCATTTTCTCATTTGCAAATCTTTATAAAACTTTTTCATTAAGTTTTGAATTTCACTTAAAAAACCATAATTGGATGTTTTTGAGTTTTTGCTGCTTTCAACAAAGAATTTCTTAGTTCGATTAAAAACTAAGCAAAATGTCAAAAAATATTTTAAATTTTGATTTCAGATTTAATTCTTAGAATTTTTAGATCTCGAAATTAGTGTTTTTAGTTTTGAGTGTTATTTCTAGAAATTGTAGTTTTCTTTTGGAGAATGTTTGATTGTAGTTTTGATCTTGAAAAATAAAGGGACTTCTTTTTGGGCAATTGATCATTCTGATTTCTCATAAGATAAGATTTCTTTTCATATGTTCTTGTTTTGAAGGAAAGAATTATTTTAAAAGATTGCATTTGTCAACTCTTTCTTTAGATAGAATTCATTGAAAGGAAATTAATTGTTTCTCATAATAGATGCATTTTTAGTGTGTTCTGAGTCGGGTCACTACATATCATCAAAGTTTCACTTTCACACCTATTGTCCTAAGAAACAGCCTATTAAATGCAACGCTTAAATTAAAATAAATCTAGTAATTTTCTATATTTCTAGGACTCTTTTCACCAACATAGCTTAGGCTAGTGTCTTGGAGTAGGGAGTAATTAACTCTCCGAGACAATTAAAACAAACAAGTATTTGATCTTGCGGTAGGAAAAATCCAATAGTAGCTTGTATGCTCTAGGAAGCTCCTCTTAAAGGAATCAAGCACGAGGTCATATCCGAACTAGTGAGGTGATCAATTCTATCTCATTGGGAACGATAGAAGATGTGCGTGTATTAACAATGGTAAATCTCCGATTGACCATTGTCGAGGATCCTGGTGTCACTTGTCGGTATAACTTGGATTATGTCAAGAAGACTTCAAGGGGATTGAGCTTTGTTACTCTTCCCTTGCGCGTATATCGGATCGTAGACTATTCACCCAGGCATATTTATTCCTGTTGGTGACCTTAGCGGCCATAAACTTTAAGATTTTTTCCTAAGGTGATGGTGGAGGAAATATCCCATTGTACCTGGAGCAGACGTCGACTAGACTCACTTGAACTCTCCAGAGGGTTATCTTCACTCGATATGGTTTAAGTGGAGAAACTTGCACTGGTCTATTTCATTAAGCAGGTTGCCTTGGTAACTGTTACAACCACCATTTCTACATTAAATACTACGATGTTAGATTTCATCACCAGCTAGTGTGTTTAGTGTGGGAATCTACTTTTTGTGTGTGGTTTGATCTCCTAGATTTTATAAGCGTTTGATCATTTGATTGTCTCCTTAGTGACTTTAGGATTTTTGTTTGAAATTTTCTTTGATTGCGTGTGATTAATAATTTTTAATCGTGGTTGAATTACGAAGACAATCGTGTATACTTCAGGGGAAACCCCCTGATTATACACCAATCCAACTTGAAGGAATGCAAGCTCTGGTACCGCATAGTATCAGCAGAATTAGATCAACAGAACCAGGAGAATCGTCCATAATTACTCACCCTGATTATCATGAAGTAAATCAATTAGAAACAGCAGAATATATTCAAGAGCCAATTTCAATTTCCGAAATCACTGACATTGCTTCTACAACTAGTGAATTAGCTGAAGAACTTGAAATTTCTAAGCCCAAAACTAAACCTACTATGTTGGAATCATCTTCAGGATTTGTTACTTCGACTTCTAGTGATCCTGATTCACCTAGAGTAAGACATCGCATTACCGAAAACCTTCCTTCTGATCTCATATGTATTGAAGAACTTGTTGGTCCAGACGAAGACGTAGTTCTTCCCGAAACCCAAGAAAGTTTGAATCTTAGAGAGCATGAATCAATATTCTACAGTCATTTTAGAACTTATGCTTGGTATTTATCATTGACAGGTTTTTACAAAATGCAGGTCTTACTTATTCACCACCCCAAATTCCTTTTTACCCTACTCCGAGAGGTTATCAACCTTCATTAGCTATGTCGGGTGAGTCATCTATGTTTTCTGAATCTTTGGAAACATTTTTATATGGTGTTTCGTCTGTTCCTCTGGGGTACCAGTTGCTCTTTGGTACCTTCTCAGGAGCAGATCCTCAACCAATTGAACAAATGTTATCATCTGGTACAAATGGAACAAACACTGAAACGTTGAACACAGAACATATTTTTATGATATATGGAAAAAATCCAAATCCTCAACCTCAAGGAAGTCAGTTACCACATGGGGGGCAACCTCAAGGTAGTCAATTACCACCCGGAGGGCAACCTCAAGGTAATTTTTTACCACCTGGAGGTCAACCTGTAGGAAAATTTTTACAGCTTGGGGAGAAACCTCAAGGACAGTACATACCCTAGGGTTAATATAAACCTCAAGGACAGTACATACCTCAAGGTCAATATCAACCCCAGAGTTAGTTCATACCTCAGGGTCAATATCAACCCCAGAATCAGTACATGCCTCAAAGTCAATATCAACCTCAAATTCAGTACCCAGCTCAAGGTTTTCAACCTCCTTCTGGTCAACCATTATTACAAGGAGCTGGAAATTTGCCAGTTAATTATCAAACTTACGTTCAACCTGGTTATGGTCCTTCGTATGCACAACCTTCTATGGGTCAATACCCCGGAATTAATATGGTGTGGGATCCATCTCAAATTCAACAGACTTTACAATCCAATGTGCAGTTATCTAATCAACCTGGATAGCCTATAGGTTCTAGTCCAACCCAGCAACCCGTCTAGCCTACCATTCAAGTCTCTGCACCTGGTTCTGTTCAGCAACCTGGCCCTAGTACACTTAGAACTCCTCCTCAATATTCTACTGTTGCTACAACTTCTATTCAACCTACCACAACTATTTCTGAAGTATCTGCAGCTCCTATTTCTACTACCCCTGTATCAGTAAAAATTCCTCAAATATATGTGCCACAGTGAGGATCTACAATTCAGACTATGGTCCAAATGCTTACAGTACAATTTGGTACAAGTACGATTCTCACTATTCAACTCCAATTTACTTATCAACCGTACAAAGGGCAGTATCAATTTGGATAGGCTGCACAAAATCCAACATATCAGTATCAGCCGTATCCTGCGTATACTTATCAAGTACCTCAACAACCCCAGTATGGTCCGGTTAATCCTGGTTATCCAAGAGGTTTCACGATTCCCAATGTGCATCCAATTCCAGGATATCCTGGATATCCTCCTCCTGGAACTAGTTTGATCACACAATTTTATCAAGACCCTAGCCATTGGTTACCATTCATAGCAACTTTATATTACCTGATCTATCGCACCTTACGAATGATCCCATTTTTATCTTTCGTATTGGTCATCAATGCCTAATAATTTGCCCAGTGATATTCCAAAGTTTGAGGGTAAGTCAGGAGAAGATCCATCTAATCATGTTATGACTTATCACCTCTGGTATGCATCCAATTCACTAATCGATGATTCGATTCGATTGCGTCTTTTTTAGAGAACTCTCATTGGTCTAGCTACCAAATGGTACATTGAGTTACCACGAGGCTCATATAACAATTTTAATGCACTAGCTACTGCTTTCTTAACCCATTTTCAGTTA
Organism: Pinus albicaulis; assembly: GCA_034641835.2. Lineage (NCBI taxonomy): Eukaryota > Viridiplantae > Streptophyta > Pinopsida > Pinales > Pinaceae > Pinus > Pinus albicaulis. The sequence continues at coordinate 56,865,947 of MU968359.1, read as the reverse complement.
CCTATCAGATACGACAATGGTATGGAATTTTTGACCTCATTAAAACAATATACGTCTACATACATATCTGATCACATTCATGAATGGCGATGTAGGAGACGTTTAGTGAAAGTCTTTATTCCAGATCAAATTTTATCTTAATGGTTTATCAAATCATTATTGCCCAAAATTACTGAAGATGTGGCCAAAGGAGGCATTGTTATAGAATAGAAATTCATTGCTCAAGCTCAGTACCTTGACCTTGTATATACACATTCAGGTACTCTGTATGATAAAATCCCTGATTTACCAAGACCTGGTCAGTTAAATACTACTCCTTCAGGTTCTCATGCCACTGATGGTGTAACTGGTTCTGTTAACACTAGCAAGAGTAAGAAGAAATCTTCCAAGATGACTTCTCCTATTGTAACTTTAACCGATTCACCGAAAGGAGATTCTTCCATTGAAACTTCCACCGATATTCATGTTGTAGAATTAGATACAGCCAAACCTAAAACTAGTGGTAAGAAGAAAGGTAAGAATAAAAACAAAAAATCTTCAAAAGATAAAAATGATAAAACTGAACCAACTAATGATAAACGAAAACCTCATTATCCTTGTCTAATATGTGATGAGGATAATTTTACAAAAGAGTGCCCGCATAGAGCCGAGGTATCAAAATTTGTTAAGGGTTCACCCATACCTGCTGTCTTGAAGGATCCCTTTCCTACTCAAGATAGTAACATGATTGGATCTTCCTCAAATACACTAGAAGATATCTTAATGGTTGTGACGCGATCACAAGATTACGGTAGTAAAAATCCTGTTGGTGGTAAAGAAGCAGAAAAATCTAATTCAGCATCAACTACATCTCCCTCAGTTTTTGATCTGCTACAGATCGAGAAACCAAATCCTGACTTAGTAATCAAACCGCCTGCTAAAGGTGTACTTCGTAAATCAGTTTTCAATCCACATGCGAGAGCTGCTCAGAACTACAATATTGTTGAAGACTTGGCGATTTCCCCTTCAGTGATGTCAGCTTTAGAAGTGTTGCAATCATGTCCAGCCCAAAGAAAATTACTATTTTCAGCCATAAGAGCCGTAGACCTTCAGGATTCGAACCTAATGATCTTCAGTTTAGAGAATTTTACACCCCACCTACCCCATCAAATGGCTTTTCAGATTCCAATAATAGTAAAAAACAAACGTTGATTTCGTACTATTGTTGATTAAGGGGATTCTACGTATATTATGTCGTTAAAATGTTGGAAATCACTTGGTTCTCCGAAAATTAACCAATCGCCGACTATCCTCAAAGCTTTTGATGGAATAGGTTTCCATCCGTATGGTATTTTACAGGATCTACCAATAAAGGTTGAAGGAAAAACCGTTAATCTAGATGTGGAAGTGGTTGATTCCCCTCTGGATTACAACCTTCTCCTAGGTCGTAGTTGGTCTTACGCCATGAATGTTGTTGTATCATCGGTCTTTCATCTCATCATGTTTCCTCATAAAGGAAAGATCGTTAAAATAGATCAGCTCTCATATTATTCATCTGACCCAGCCACTACTGATAGCATCCAACATGTCGGAAAATTGACTATCCCTTATAAACATGTTGGAGTAGGTTTAATTAAAGATTCTTCTTTACTGGGAAATTTTTCCCTCCCTGCTCCTAACATACCACCTCCTATCGCTAATATCAATATGATTACATCAAGTAATATTTCCTTTTATAATCCTTGGATAGTACCTTGAGACTCAGAACTGGATTCTTTCGATGGCACTATGCCTTTGATTCCTTTTGAATTAGCATATCAGGCAGTACAATCATTTTATGATACTCCTTCAACTAAACCTGATCTAGTGAATGTGATCAATGAGGAATCACTTTCGATATCTAGCTCAGCTTTGCCATCAATTCCAAATCTTGTTCAACAAGTGTTCAATACTGATGAGCATATTCGTGAATTTTTGTTCATAGAAGAATTACCATGGGAAGATTTGCATCATCGATATTCATTCTTACCTGATCTCGATCATTTCAAAACTGATTTTTCCTCCATTTTTACCACTGATTATGTCAACGAACCCCAGAATCATCTCACGAATTCCGATTCTGAATTGAACTTAGCAAACATTTCTATGACAGTTCCTATTGACATCTCAGTGAAACCAGGAATTGTTGAAAACGTTCATATAGGTGCCTCTTGTATGCTAGATGAAATCCAAGCATATAAAGCCCTATTTCAAGAATTCCGTGACATTTTGTAGTAGATATGACAAGAAAATGTATAAAAATGGAAAATATGCCCAAGAAATAACACCATATAAGATAAAACTTCAGATCTTCATTAATATCAAAACCCTTAAGGTAGGGCAACACCATACATTCACTCCTTAAGGAAGGAGATCACTCCACAAGCCATATGCTTCCCATACAATAATCCTTGACATCTCTCAATGGAGAGTCTCTAACCTCTATATAGGTTTCATACATGCAATACCATGGGTAGTTACCATGGGTCTCTCAATACCATACATCCAATACAATGGGCTTATCACTTTATTCCCTTGCTACATGTGGTCCCTTACATAATGTTGGTTAACCACTTTATTTATTAACTATGGCCCATTTATTTATCATTCTTATATTAATACATCATATTATTCCCTTGGGTACCTCCCTCTGTACCCTATATTATCCCCTCTAGGTACACTACATTACACCCCCCTTAAACATGTTTCGTCCCCGAAACATGAGAAGAACACAAATAATAAGATCTACTCAAAAGAGTATTCCACTGGTACCATTCATGTGCATCTATCCATCCAAGGGAAAGGTGAACACTTGATCTAGTCGGTGCCTCGCTCGCTTGAGATGGAAGCGGGTTCTAGTGGTTCTTCATTGTTGATGTGTTGTTAGTGGATCATCGCACCTCTCTATGTGTCGTCCAGGGGTTGTTGTCCTTGTTGCTAATTCGTTGCCACCTTGCTGGTTGTTGTCTTGCTGGGTGATGCGGGTGGTGATATGTTGAAGCTTTAACTGATGTAATATCTTTCCTTAATTCCTCCATGATTAGTGATGGAGTGGTGTCTAGTTCCTTTATTGGTACTTGCTTTGATGTCTGTGTTTGGCTGTCTACCATCAAAGGCTCATCATCTGATGTGTCTACGTCGTTAGATATTTTTGCTTCTTCCTCCTTGGTCTCTGCATGGTTCTTAATGCAAATATCGTGCAATGTAATTTTCTTCTTTTTATACCAGAGCTTCATGAATTTCTTTTGCACATTAAAATTGACAGTACCAATGGATTCCATCCAAGGATGTCCCAAAACAACATCCACAACAGCCATATTTGAAGCATAAAAATCAAAATGCAACACATACTTATCCATAGCAATCTTCAAATCTTTATAAATTTGAACATCTTCATTATCAACCTGTGTGTTTTCAATATGCTTTGCTGGAACTTGCAATTTTTTAGCCAAATTCACATTGATACAATTATGCTTGCAACTAGGAATGATAGACACAACGATGTTCTCTTTTTGAATACTTCCATGAATCTGTAATATGGAAATATTAGTAGAAAATAAGTCTTTATGGCTCTTTCTATCCTTCTTTTCGGCTTGAGACCACTTGTCCAAAAGGACTTTTTCAAGTTTTTTCTCGGGAAGTTTCCTCACTGAGCTGTCAAGTGAGGTCCACCATTTATTTGCCTCATCTTTCATATGAAGCCCTATAGAGCATATCCAAAAACTTGCATATTGAGTCTTGAGATGTTGTAAAAAATCTTCAATAGTAGGGCCATCATCTTTTCCTGTAAACTTCATCTTGCGAGAATCCATAAAATAAAGTAAGGGTTTTGAAGAAAATCACTTACTTTGGCAAAAATTTAAAATGGACATTACTCGGTCAATATAACTCAGAATCCTTAATATAACCTATTTTTAAAAATTGAATAGCCATTTTGCATCTAACCATATAACTGAAATCCCGATCTAGGCACTCTGGAAACACAGATTTGTGCTGCAACTGCCCCGACGTCACAAAATTTCTAAAAAAATGCCTGATTTTAAATCAGTGATAACTCCCTCATTCGGGCTCCAATTCGACTGATTTTTTTTTTGAAATTGGGTATTTTTCCGTAAGGAATCCAGATCTGATATTTATTTTCGAAAAAATTTCACAAATTTTCCAGATATGCTCTACAAACTCGCCGCCCAAAAATTTCTTTGGCAAGAATTTAAAATGGACATTACTCGGTCAATATAACTCAGAATCGTTAATATAACCTGTTTTCGAAAATGGAATAGCCATTCTGCATCTAACCATATTCCTGAAATCCTGATCTAGGCACTCTGAAAACACAGATTTGCGCTGCAACTATCTCGGCGTCACAAAATATCTGAAAAAATGGCTGATTTTAAATCAGTGATAACTCCCTCATCCGGACTCCGATTCGACTGATTTTTTTTTTTGAAATTGGGTATTTTTCCGCAAGGAATCCAGATCTAATATTTATTTCTGAAAAAATTTCACCAAATTTTTCAGATCTGCTCTACAAACTCGCCGCCCAAAAATTTCCTGCAAAAAAAATGAAAAAAACAAATCTCCAAACTCTGCCCAAGAAAGTGCTCTGATACCACTTGTAGTAGATCTGACAAGAAAATGTATAAAAATGAAAAATATGCCCAAGAAATAACACCATATAAGATAAAACTTCAGATCTTCATTAATATCAAAACCCTTAAGGTAGGGCAACACCATACATTCACTCCTTAAGGAAGGGGATCACTCCACAAGCCATATGCTTCCCATACAATAATCCTTGACATCTCTCAATGGAGAGTCTCTAACCTCTATATAGGTTTCATACATGCAATACCATGGGTAGTTACCATGGGTCTCTCAATACCATACACCCAATACAATGGGCTTATCACTTTATTCCCTTGCTACATGTGGTCCTTTACATAATGTGGGTTAACCATTTTATTTATTAACTATGGTCCATTTATTTATCATTCTTATATTAATACATCATATTATTCCCTTGGGTACCTCCCTCTGTACCCTATATTATCCCCTCTAGGTACACTACACATTTTTCCTGGTCATATGAAGAAATGCCAGGAATCGGTCCATCAATTGTTGTTCATTAAATTAAAACTTACCCGGATGCTAAACATGTCCGAAAAATCTTACGTTAGATACATCCGCGAAAAGTTGCCGCTATTAAAGCAGAAATTGAAAAATTACTTCGTGCAGTTTTTATTTATCCAATTGCTTTAATGGATTGGGTATCTAATATTTTTCCTGTTAATAAAAAAACAAGGGACAATAAGAGTATGTATTGATTATAGAGATATAAATCAAGTTTGTCCAAAATACAGTTATCCAACCCCTTATATTGATAAAATTATTGACAATTGTGCCGAAAGTGAAATGTTTTCGTTTATGGATGGATTTTCAGGCTACAATCAAATCAACATACTCCCTGCTGATCAACCCAAAACAGCTTTCATTTGTCCGTGGGGAAATTTTGCTTACTGCAAATTACCTTTTGTACTTAAGAACGTTGGCACAACTTTTTAGAGGGAAATGTCTTATGCATTTCATGACATTAAACACATTGTGCAACCCTATCTCGATGATTTACCTACTCATTCATCGCGCGAAGCAGATCATCTTACTCATCTACGTGCTATCTTTATGAGATGTAGGTTTTATAGGATTCATCTGAATCCTCACAAATGTGTCTTTTTTGTTGAATATGGACGATTTTTGGGATTTTTTGTCTCAAAGGAAGGCATTCGTGTCGACCCATCGAAGGTTGAGGCTATCATCAATTTACCTCCTCCTTCTACTCTTCACCAACTCCAAAGTTTGCAAGGGAAAGCAAACATTTTACGTCGATTCATTCCTAACTATGCTAAGTTAACCAAAGGTTTTACCACATTGTTAAAGAAAAGTATTTCTTTCTTTTGGGACGAGATCGTTGATCGATCTTTTGATGCTCTTAAACATGCATTGACCCATGCACTGTTATTGCATCCTCCCAATTACAACCAGGATTACTTTTTATACTTAGCAGCCTCCAATTCTACGATTGGCATGGTCTTAGTTCAGGATGATTAATTCCACAACGAACATGTGATTTATTATCTCAGTTGCAATCTGCATCCAGCCGAAATCAAGTACTCACATGTGGTGAAATTGGCCTTGGCAGTCGTTTAAGTTGTCCAACGATTCCGTCATTACATACTGTTACAAAATATGATATTGATTTCTGATTGTAACCCTATGATGTATATTTTGACCAAAAAACTGCTAGGGGGGAAATACTCCAAATGGATTGTTATCCTGCAGGAGTTTTATTTCGAATTTGAAAAATCCAAATCAAATAAATCATTGGTATTCACTGAACTTATGTGTGACTTCCCAAGTACTGACACAGAAACTATGGCAGAACATCCGATCGCGGATGAATATTTCTTTCTTATCAGTACCATCGATCATTGGTATGGAGATATCATCATTTATCTCCAAACCCAAACTTTTTTGCCGGAACTCTCATGGTCACAACGATGAAAAATCAGTTTCCAGTCTCAACAATATCATATTGTTGGTGACACACTATATCGTTGTGGTGCGAACTTTGTTTTTTGACGTTGTCTAACTCTTGACAAAGCTGAAAAGGTTTTAAATGACTGTCACTCTAGAGCATGTGGTGGTCATATGTTTGGGTATTCCACAGCCCAAAAGATATTGTGCACTAGCTATTTTTGGTCGTCCGTATTTAAAGATTGTATTTCTGCTATCCGAAAATTCCACAACTGTCAAATATTTGATCGCAAAATACGTGCACCACCCACTCCTCTTCACCCTATAATTTCTGTTGGTCCTTTTGCAAAATGGGGCATTGACTTCATTACATGTAAACTTCACTCGGCTGGGGGGCATGGGTATATTATTCTCGCAGTAGATTATTTTACCAAATGGGCCGAGGCAATGCCTACATTTGTGAAAGATGGAAAAAATGCAGCTAATTTTGTGTTAAATCATGTGATTGCTCATTTCGGTGTACCCCAAGTGATAATTACTAATCATGGGAGTCATTTTCGAAACATCATGATGACCGAGTTAACTAATCAACTTGGCCTGCACCATGACAGTTCTACACCATATTACCCGCAGGCTAATGGTCTGGTTGAAGTGATCAATAAATTTTTAGTCACCGTGATCAAACGAATCATCGAAATTCATAAATCAAATTGGCATACCATGCTCTTTTCAGCCCTTTGGGCATATCGAACTGCAGCAAAAACATCGACAGGTTTTACCCCTTTTCAATTGGTCTACGGTTTAGAAGCAGTATTATCGATTGAATGCAAGATAGTGTCACTCCAACTAGCCATAAAGTTACTGCCAGCCACTTCTGAAGAGGAGAAACACTTTTTGTACTTAGCTCAATTAGATGAGAATCGGCGTACCTCTGCATTAGCTACCAAAACTCATGCGAAACGAATGAAAGCTCAGTATGCTAGAAGTGTTACACCTCGTATTTTTTTAGAAGGAGACCTAGTTTTGGTTTATGATCAAGCTAAAGACAAGCTAGGGGCTGGGGAATTTGAACCCATGTGGCATGGTCCTTATATTTTCAAGCGACAGCTTCTAAAAGGGGCCTATGAACTGATTAACTTTGAAGGGGTCTCTTTAGGTAAACCTAGAAATGGGCTTTATCTGAAGAGATATTATGCTTGATTCTTGTGTGGAGATATTTCCTGTATATTAGTTATTTTCATAAGCTGGCGTGTTATACATTAGAGAGCATTCCTAGTTTAAGTGTGCATTTACCACTATCCCTACTTATCTAGATCACTCTTGATTTTGCAGATGTCGACGTCCCTTCAAACATACATTGGTTTTGCTGATGGTGCTTGTCGTAGTACATGGAACATTTCTTCCACAGCTTGGGTCATTTATTCACCCACCGATGAGTTAGTATCTATGCATGGGGTAAGCCTCGGTCAAACAACGAAAAATATTACAGAGTATAGCGCAGTTATTGAGTTATTGTCTGAGTCCATTTCATTTGGAATTTGAAGTTTGATTGTTAGGTTGGATTCTGAACTCTTTGTATTACAATTGAATAGAGTATATGCAATTAAAAACCTAGTGTTGTTAAGATTATTTTTGAGAATTCATCTCTTGGAACGAGAATTTGATTATATTGAGTATCAACACATTCCGAGAAATTTAAACAAATTAGCTGATGCAATAGCTTCTAGTGTTATAAATAGACATTTGCAATAATTAAAGCAGTAGATCAAAATAATATTCGATAACATGTTAATATAGATAACTGGAAATAGTAGTGATATCATAGCATAAGAGTAGTGTTTTAAAAAATGTTACATCGTCCTCGATCATAGGTTCAAAACGCCTTATGATTGGAAAAAAGTGACACAAAAAAATGATATAAGTCTACAATATCAATCATCCACTATCCGTGGTGATGATCACGATAAAACACTACAGTCCGTGCCACCTTGCTCAGAAATCTCCTAAATGGTCCTAGAACCCCAACAACATATCTCTGTAAGCGGAGTGGAATATCATCTATGGTAGTCTCTGGAATATCTAAAGTCAACCACTCCAAATGGCTTTCTAGGTCGGTAAGGACCTCCGTTGTCCGATATTATGGTGGTGGTTCTGCTGCAGCTGGCTTCCTGTCAAAAGGACAGAGAGTGGCTAGTCAATGTGGACCCACATCTGCATTTGAAAATTTTTTGTCATCAGTTTTGGATGATTTTAAAAACAAAAACAAAACAAAAAATATAATTTAGAACATGTCAAAATGATTTTTTACCTGACTCGTCCCAATGTGTCCCTGGAGGAAGATACATCTCTCGATCATCGCGGAAATCTATCTCAGCGTAAGGGAAATCTTCTATCATGAAGATTTGATTCTCCAACCAATGAAAATAGGATGGAGTAAAATGAAAGACCTTGACGCCTTCACTATGGTGGGCCATCAATGCAATCCATCGAACCATTCGAGGCTCTTTGACTCTACCATGATCAACTGAAATAATTTGTGGGGCCAGTAAAGGAATCCTCTCTAGAGAAAATGTGACCACGATCGCTCCATATCTGAAGTTTTTCAACTTCACGCTTTTTTCACTAGTCAGTTGGCCTTTGACATTGGCCAACACTACTTCACACCAATTGAAAATGGTGCCTCTAAAGCAGTCAACGGTAGTTTTCATTTGGGATCTTGTAGCCACATATGGAGTTGCGCTCCCACACAACCTAGTTACCGTAAATGCAACCACTTTAAGCTCAGGACAAATAATGGTTTTTATGTTAATTCGTTTATCCTTGGGGTCTGCTTCTTCATTGCAAAATTATTCTTGAAGGCTAGCGACAAACTGGCCACCTGCCCTAGCCCCAAATAAAGAGAGTGGCTCGCCCCTCATTGATAAAACAATGAGGAAGTATATTTCTTCCAGCTCAATTTCAAGCCGATGACCTCCAATTATAAAGCAATGTTCTTGTACGTCCCATTTGTTGACTAGCCAGGTAAGAAAATCCACTTGAGCCCTCATACCTTGAATGGCCCAAAATTTGTACAAACCGTATTCTCTCAAAATACGTAATGTAGCCAGATGTAACATGGCAACATCATCAACTTATTCATGCTCACGTTCTCTCCACTCAAGCATGGTAAATATCCTACAATGGACAAATTGAAAGATCAAAAACAATTTGAATGGGAAATTTTGGTTTAAATTGGGAGATTTGTTCATTTTATTTTTTCTTACGGCGCCTCTGCACTTTACGCATAAGAACACTGCATGGATCCGCACGTGCCTTATGCATAAGGTGTGGGACCATGACAATTTTCCCTTTGTAAAATTGTTGGGGTCCGCAGGTTCCATGTGTTTTACCTGTGGACCCCAGTGAGCAAATTTTTGAACCTATTTTCCTCCTTAAAAATCAATCTAAGCCCTAAATTAAGAAAGTAAATGGACAAAAATGAAGAGAAGGGTGATGTGGATTACCTGGAATTGACGGTTCTGTATTCTGACGGGCGAATCTTCCGCAATCTCCTCCAGAACGTTTTTTACCAAAAGCTCTCAATTTTCACTCTGAAATCAAATGGTGAAAATGATTTAGAAAAACTCCTTTTTATAACATTTTTGAATAGATAAAATATAATTTTGTTTATTTTTTACTTTTAAAAGTGGTTTTCCAAATTACTTTATTAATCATAAACAGGTATGTTTAATTTTTTGAGTTTTTGTGCAGAATACAAGATTTTTTGGGTGAAATGGTCATTTTGACGAAGGAGTATACTTTTTATCACCTTTTCGAACTCGGTAAAAATTATGAAAAATAAAATGAGTACATTTTTATCACTTTTTCGAACTCGTTAAAACTTACAAAAAAAGCGAAACTACTTAGTACACTTTTCTCAATTTTCGGAATCTTAAAAATTATGAAAAAGCGAAACCCTGGAGTTCTCTTTTAAACCCTTTTCACACTCTCTAAAGATGAAAATATTGCTGAGTACTTGACTATTCGAACTCGTCAAAGGAAGTGAACAGTCGTCCCTTCAATACCCCTTTTCCGGACTGAAATGGACTATTTACGAAAAAGGTATATGTTGACTAATCATAGTCAATAGAGTTCTCTCCTGTATTTTTTTATCCTTTTTCAGGCTTGAGAGACTAAATTTACGAAAAATTACACCCATGGAGTTTCCTTAATTTTTTCTTCTAACTCCCTAAAATCGAAAAACACCGAGTTTCTCCTATATTGGACTCATTAAAATTTAACAGTAAATGACCTGTCGATTACAAACAGGAACGAACCACTCCTTCTTAGGGTTCGATTTTTAAACTAAGTTGGACTCATCCGAAGGATGAGCTTATATAATAAGCAAATGTTATCCTCCTCAAGCTTGTCAAAAATAAAGAGGTACTTGCTAAAAATGGTGGGGAAAAAGAGAGAAAATGAATCTGTTTGTCGCACTTTATTTAAAAAGCAGTCTACCACTCTTGAACATGACACTTTTTGTCACACTTCTACCTGGGTTGGGAAAATCCTTTGCCTATAAGTTAATCAAACCATATTAAAAGTCTTCAGCCAGTTTCTGGGTATTATCTTAGGTCAATTTTCACCAAACCATCTACAGTTTCGTTATGTGTTCAAGAGGACAGTTCAAATAAACCATTCATTTGCAAACATTTGTCTCCAATCGTGTTGACCATACCTGATTCATTCCTTGCGAAACTTTCTACAAAACTTGATCTAATGGTTTAGTGTCATGGGCTTTCCTACGACGGATCACTTTCTATCGATGACAGCTCATCATCTAGGAAGTTGATCTAGAATCCTTCACTACCTTAGAATCTGCATGCCTTAATGGCAGGTTTCTCATCTTCGACGACAGGTTGCATCATTGACCTTTGATCGAGCGATTCTGTGAAATGTTCGACTTCAGATCATTTATTCACATTCCATGGACAGTACTGAGTACTTTGAGAGCCATTGTCATTATTGGTGGTTTCTCTCACACTTGTTAACAATTCACATCATTGACTGGTAATCAGGTGGTTTCTACCATGTTCAACTTCGACACAATCAATCACATGGATAGAATCATACTAGTTCGGATAGTGGAAATCAAGACCCTGGATCTACTTTCCATCATCTAGGCTGCAAGGAGTTTTATTATTCATTATGTAGTAGAACTATTCATAAATAGATGGGTACGTCCATACTGTGTCTACATTATTGATGTGATAATAAGATCATTTCTTCATCAGAACAAGTTTTAGTTAATGTTTGATTTGAGTATGGGAATTCCTACCTCAGCGATGATATTTATATATATTTTTTGCATTGAATTTTTTTACAGGATTCCAACTGGGGTGTCCACAAGCTAATCCTCGAAATGATAAAGCACATCACTCATCAAATGGTCTCAGACTTCGCACTTTAGGGGGCAATCTGTTACACTAAAAATGTCCCCATGACATTTTACTATCTGTATGGGTTCATCATTACTCATACAACACTTCCTTAGAAGTCTACAAACATTAAGTTCCTAAAACCAAGCCTTGAAATTGAGAGAAAATATTATAAAAGTCATATAACTACTTGTATCGCACTTTCTCTTAGTATTACCTGTGGTGCCACATCTGTTTGTTCTAGAACATGCGGAACCAGCCACACTTTTTCTTCATTAAAGGTGTGGATTCCTGTAAAAGGTAAAGTGAAGGTGGAAGTAAAATTTGGAAGCCCAACTAGTTGAATCTGGAAGCTTATGGAAGCAATTATTCGGTGGAAAGTTCACTCCTTTCATGTACATTCATCCCTCCATTAAAGAAGCCTACCCCTTGGTATGTGGAACTTAATCCCTAGAAAGAGGATTCTATCCCCTCTTATCTGGAGCTGTAACCTCTTCTCTTTTGCTATAAATTGAGGCCATAGTTCAGCCTCAAGGGGAGTTAGGCTTTGATATTTTTTGAAGAGAATTACTGGATAAACTCGGACTCTCTTAACTGATTACCATATGGGAATGATTACACACTCATGTGTATGTTAGTCGAGAGAGTGCAAAGGCTTGTAAAAGTAGAGGAAACGCTTGTTCCAAACCCCGGAAGGACCTATACGACATCAAGGCAAACACGGTTGTATTGCTCCTTCTTTCATCAAAGATAATACAAATGCATCCTGTTTTCTCAATGAGTTGTTTATTTAAATGGCTTATTTCTTGAATTCCTTGATCATCAAGATAGATTTATGTTTTATGAATTAGTCTATATTATGCAGGTGCTTATGATTCTTTCATGTTTTTTATTGCAGATCCCGAAAGGAGACTTATTCAAAGAAATAGGAAATAAGACTAAGATCAGCACTGGACTATAGATAAGTTTTGAATCCTTCATTATAGATAATTCTAGATTAAATATAATCTAGAGAAATTAGTTTACATCTATCTGTTTGTTGCTAGTTATCGTAGGATACTAGGGAGATCTGTCTTGTCCGCAAGAATGATTTATCCATCCAACATTCCCACCCTAATCGGAGTGATCTATTGGACATGATGATGTAATCCTGCAAAGCTTACAATATATATATATATATATATATATATATATATATATATATATATATATATATAAGTTAATCATATTTCTTATTTTTGTGTGATGGCATTCAACAATACAATATTTTATTAGTTTTTTATTTTTGTGATGAAATATTTGTATTTATTATGTTTTAGTTTAATTAAACTATATAAACTAAGGTGCAAGTACAAGCTACTATATAGCTTTTGTTATTTTTATTTTGATTAAACAATACCATATTAACTAACTTTTAAGTTATTTTTGTATTTCACCTAAAATTGATTAAAATTAATATGAGTAATTTTCTTATCCAATTATTTTATTTTATTTACATGTAAAATCCTGCTTAAGCTATGTAAAGATTATCAAAATTGAATATGAGTAATTCTCTTCAATTATTTTATTTTATTTACTTTGGTGTCAGATTTTAATTAAAATTTTTAAATTGTATGTTAATAATCATGATAAAGTTTAAGCTAATAAAAGTAAAAATGTTTTTTTTTTTTTACATACAAATGATAAATAATTTGTTTTTAAAGAGAGAATCCATACAGGTGAGATAGTTTATAGAAGAGAGGAATAACCTGTTATTGAGTTATTGAGTTTGGGTAATTACAAAACTCAAATAATTTGTTTTTAACATAATTTTATTTAAGCTAATAAAAACATAAATTGGATACACACACACACACACACACAACGATTTGACTGCTAAATCTATGAAGGCATACATACTCTACCCCCTTTTGGTTTTGAACCTGTGACCTCTTAGGAGGAAACACATGTCTTAACCATTAGGCCCAATATATATATATATATATATATATATATAGTGGGCCTAATGGTTAAGACATGTGTTTCCTCCTAAGAGGTCATAGGTTCAAAACCAAAAGGGGGTAGAGTATGTATGCCTTCATAGATTTAGCAGTCAAATCGTTGTGCGGAGGTGGGTCCCTTGTCCCACAAAAAAGGGGGTCTCATACACCAATTTGGACCTTAAAATTGGATTATTATTTTTATTTTTATTATTATTATTATAGAATTTCATCCCTTCCTCATGGTGGTTGTGTATTTACAAAAATTCTTACTTTATTTTTTGTATTCTTAATGGCCTTTCATATATGAAAGTTTATTATAATTTAATTTTAGTTTATTTATTTTATTAAATTATATATTTAGATAATATATATATATATATTATTGATTTAAAATTATATTGTCTCAAAATTATTTTATACAAAATTATATATCATTTTTCGAACTAAATCTTGTCACAGATAGTTACAAGGGAAATCAATATTCTTGACAATGGACAATAGTTTAAGTCCATCAAAATGTAAGTAATGATAATTTTTAAAGTAATAATTACTGAAATAAGGTGTATTACGAAAATTAAATGACATAACCCAAGAGGATAAATATGACATCAAGTATTTGATGAAGTGACTGGAGTCAAATCCTATGCACTGGTACCTAATGGGGCTGGAAGTTTCAGGCCACATTTGAGATGGATTTCTATGTGAGCTAGATAAGCGTCCTGATTGGAGAGACAAGAATGTTGGTGTTGTTGAACTTGTTGAATTTCATTAATAAAGGAGATGATTTCATTGCAGTCGTCATGCTTTTCCTTCAAGACCTCACACATAATATTAATGGATGGTCTAGATCTTTGTAGGAGGGATAAATAAGGGTGATCAAACCAAGGTCTACAAAACCTATCTTTATTGCATGTGGTCAAAGCTCACACACTACTCAAATATATATTTCACTTCAATGATGGTTTTATCAAACCTCTTGGATACCAAAAACGTATAATGGATATGCATTTTAGCTTCACATATAGATAGACTAGAATATACTCAAAAAATATTGCGCCTCACAAAATTGTTCTTTAGAGGTTGACTTTAATGAACACTTTGTATTTATAGTCTCCCTTTGGTACAATATCACACTTTTATTCTATTATCTCTTTATGTACTCACAAGATATTAGGATATGAGGGGAAAGGAGAAACCCAAGTGTATAAGGAGGAGTCAAATATAGAGCCAATTTACCATGTTAAAAGCTTTTGAGAGGTCATTTTTACAAATTTTCCCTTTGATATTTTTTGTGTGGATAATGTGGAGGCCTTTTTAGCAAGACTGGTGGCATCTTTAATAAGCTGGTTGTTGAGGAACCCAAATTTTTCTTGGGAAATATGCCTCGAGAGGATGGAATAATGTACAAAGTTATGATTTTTGAGATGATTTTATAAATTGAGTTGCACATTGAGATTGTTTCAAAATGGTTAAAAGAGAAGGTTTTATCTGACTTGAGATGAGGGCCATAAAGGTAGTGTTGAAAGGACCCAAAATATGGCTAGAAATGTGGGAGTGTTCTACATATTTTATTAAGTGATCCTTATTGAAGTCCAAAGATTCCTTGTAGAGTTCAATTGGTAAACCATTTGGCTCCATACTTTTATCCCTATGAAAAATTTTGAGGATCACTTCTAGTTCTTCCATAGTGATCTCTTGCATTAGTGTATCATTATCATCCTAAGTGACAAAAGTGAGGAAGTGGAGGGAAACCTGGATAATAGAGTCAATAGTGGATTTTTTCTTAAAGTAGCAGAAGGATTCAAAATGTTTGGTGTGAGTGGATGTTATGTCTTGGAATGATGTACCAAAAAGCCATCTGGATTGGTTATGAACCATATAAATGTTACTAATTCCCCGTGATTTTTAGAATGGTGAAAAGTTTTGTATTCCCGCCCCATCCTTTAGCTAGAGAACCATCCTTTTTGGTCTCCACTCCCACTCTTTATTTAGGAGATGAGTCTTTATTCTTCCTTCCATAGCTATCATTTGTTTTTTTTTTTTACTCTGAAAAAACTATGTAGGGCTTTTTATTTGAGAAGGGATTTAATAGATTCCTCTATGTCAATAAGCTCTCAATTTTCCATTTCCTTCTTAATCTTTGCCCAAGATTGTATGGTGGCCTTGGATTTTTTTTTATATTGTTCAAATGGAATAGTTGGAGAGCTATTTAGATTCATATCATATGGTATCTAGATTTTTTTTATAGCTTGTGTTAGAGATGGGTCTTCAAACCAATGTGGACTTATTTTGAAAGGAATTGGAAGTTTATCTCAAACAAGGATGATATCTATTAGTATGGGGAAACGATAAAAATCACCACCCACCTGGTTCATTTTTGTAAGTGAATAGGGCCCTCCAGAAGTTGTTCTAATATTAGAAAGTGATTCATATTTTTTTAAATAAAATCCTCTCCACTCTCGTTTTTCCACCAAGTTGGAAGTATTTTGGGGGGTTGAACGTCCACCAGAGCAACAAACTCAATTTCATCAATAAGAAACTATGTTAAAGGATATTTAATTTCTTTTATCCCTCAACTTCATTTTTTCCCAGGGAAAACTTAAATCACCGCCTAAAATAGATCTACCTCCCTAAAAATGGGCTTGAGAAAAAGTTGTATTCCAAATATCGTGCATATTGCCATAAGGCTTGTACATGTTATGAAAGAGGGGGGGGAGTTGAGTTCTAGGGAGGGAATGTAAGTAGTCAAACTAGAAGGGATTGACCAAGAATTTAGGATGTTAACTGAATTTGTGAGACAACTAGTGAGCAAACCCCCTAATCTACCATGGGCTTTGTTTGTTAGAAAAATCCACCTTAGAAAAACAACTAAAATAAGACTCTATGCATGATCTGCCTCCAACATTGTTTCTTGTAAAAAAATAATATGGGGCTTGAGGGAGGTTACCATCCCTTTTATGGCTAATCTGGAGTTAGGGTTGGCCATCCCCCTACAATTGAGGGAAAACAGTTTCATTTGGTAAAATTTTGGGGGCATATGCTTTAAGGGCCCCAATGATTGATTTTTGTTTTCCACAAACGATGTATTTGGTCATGGAAGCTTGACTAAACTGGGGGGGGGTGAATAAGTTTAGTACATTCACGGACATAAATTTATTTTCTTCTAAACTGATTAAGTAAACTTTTAAATGAAATGCAAAACACATTATGAACAAAAAATTTAATATGTCAACAACAAGTAATAAGTAAACCATAACATCACATCATCACATAACAACAACACACATGAACACCAGATATAAGTGGAAACCCATAAAGGGAGAAAATCACAGCTTTTTTATTCTTGTGATGCAAAGGAAAGCTCCTATTCCCTTATTACATCTAATTTTCTTATTGGCCAACATGAAGAGCCAATTGACCAAGTGAAAGACAAGTCGTTTGAAACAATTTGGGGTGACCTTTTACTTAGAGAGAGTACCATTGTTCCAGTATCAGAAAACGATATGAGATGTCCCTAACCCAACACGAATGCAGACAAGTGCCATGTTCAAGAGCGACATACTGCCAACACGACAATGATACTGGTTCCATTTTCCCCAACATTTCTAGCGAGTACCCCAATTATTTTTGAAAACAAGCTTGAAAGGGATAGCATATGCTTGTAATATAAGTCTGTCCTTCAGACAAATCCATCCTTGTACATTTAACGAGCCCTAGGAAGGAGGAACTCAAATATCGTCTTTGCAACTAAATCCGATGTCAACAGGGTTTAACAAGTCTGAAAAAGGAAGAACTCGGCGTCTTTTCATTTTTAGAGAGTTTGAAAAGACAGCAGAAAAGTAAACTCCGATGGTCCCTTTTCGTAAATAGTTCCTCAGATCCGAAAAGGTAGAAAACTATGTCTGAGAAAACCTCCTAGTTGCGATAGGCTAGGGTATTCCTTTTTCATAAATAATCTATCCCAGCCTGAAAAAGTGGTAAACGTATACTGGGTATATGTCGTTTCGTAACCACTTTAACGATATCAAAACGACAAGCGACTCGGCAATATTTTCATGTTTAGAGAGTCAAATGACTCCAAAATGACTTTTTTGTGTTTTTACCAAGTCCGAAAAAGTATAAAATACAACTCGTATCATCGTCGAAGCTACGAAAAAAACTGTTGTTGCACATAAAATCGAGTGCAAAATCCATTTTTCGACAAAATATATTAAAATATTGAGAAAAATGACTTTCAAAAGCTAATTTTGACTTCAAAAGTTATAAATATGCCTCAAATAGTAAAAACATATTTACTTTTACTTTTTACCTCATTTGGAGAGAAACAGTGGTCTTTTGGTGTGCAAACTTGCGGCGGTGATAGCGACCAATCCAGTTCATCATCTGGGTTCTCGTCTGTTCTAGGTAAGAGGCGCTCCCTTAAGCTCTATTTTGATCCATCTTTGTAAATTTCCATTGTGTATTTGATCTCTGGGGGAACCCTTTGAAAATTTAGGGCTCAGCCAATTGGTGCGAGTATCAGGCATGAACCCGCGCCAATTGGTTCTTGCTTACAAAGGGGTCGCGCCAATGGTGCAACGCAATTTTCCGCCTTAATTTTCCAAAATGTGAGCCAGTCAATTGATTTTTAAGTGTAACAGAGATCTAATAAGGGATTTTTTACCATGTTGTTGCAGATATCCAAGCACAATGGTGATTGAATGGAAGGAGAGGGAACATGGAGAAGAGGACGAAATGGCCATACAAAATGAAGCTTGCATGAATGCACTCTGGGACTGTGGTCTCAAGAAATTTTTCCTCACACCATGCTAACGAGCTCAACCTGAGCTACTACAGTACTTGGTTAGCATATGGGATGAGAACAAGGAAGTGTTTAAACTCCGAGACCAAGTGCTAGAACTTGAATTTTCTGATGGCTATTTCATAACCGAACTATCGCACAGAGGCCCAGTGCCAATCATGACAAGAAGTAGACCCTCTGGAGAGAAAATGGAGCAGGTAATGGAAAGAGTGTGCCCAGGGGCACAGACAGGATCAGGGAGTGGGAAATTAGACATCCACGCTGTCCGCGATCTAGCACTTCGAGTAGTGCTTCACACCATTACGCGGGTTGCGGGATCGCAGGCACCGCACGAGGCAACCAAAGTGCAACTCCTTCTAGACTCCGAGTGCATGAACCCTACATTGTTCGATTGGGCCACTAAAGTGAAAACCAACATCAAAAGGAAGCTAACAAAATGCAAGAAAACCAAACTGAAACAGTTTGGATACGGTTCCATTCTCGTGTCATTCATCTTGGAAAGACTACCCATTTTTCAGGGCCAAGGGGCAATAGTTGCCGACCCGACACCGAGGGAGCCGAGGATGTCTCGATGGGTAGCACTCATGCCTAGATCAGGAGGGGGCTAGTAGATGTCCTGGAGGCATGATTTTTTTGTATGTTTACAGTGTCAACTGATCGTAGTTAAGGATTGGCCGTATGCTGGGACCGATTTCACTGGAGACCTAGATATTCTGCTCCTAGAGGGGGAGGACTGGGACGAGGAGCTGGGTATGACTCTTTTTTTATTTTTTATGTATTTATGATTTTTATGATACATACCTATTTTAAAAAAAATTCTATGTGTATGCATATGTTGGCCCAAAGAGAACTGTCGGCATGTCGCCTATTGCACGGAGAACTCCTCTCGCATATGACCCTCAGGCAGAGGGTGCCGAAGGAGGAGAGTTGATCCAAAACCTTGAGGGCATTTCCCGGGGGATTCCAGACTATGCCCAGCTAGCATATGTCCCGATGGCATATCAGAGACACACCATGGGGGTGCCTAGTCACCTCCACTGACTACTGAGACACTTGGTGCGCGCGGTGACATGTTACGCGAGCACCATGTTGATTAGACATCTAGGGTTTTTTCATGCATATATTTTTGAGAGACATGTCATCTCCAGCTGTATTAGAACGAACATGTATATTTTTTATTTTATGTGATTCACACTCTGCAAACATTTTGACACACACACACACATATATATATACCTATTTCTGGATGGATCTTTTTACATGTGATGATGTTTTTACAAGTTGTGCAAATGTCTATCTAGAACCATATTAGCTACTGCATCTGTTAATGTATTCATATGTCTGGGTATGTGTTGATATGTGATATAATCAAAATTTCTTTCTAGTAAATGAATACATAGATACAGACGTAAAATGGATGGGTTTCTAACTGAATAATGACCATTAAGTTGTAATACTACAAGTTGTGAGTCTATATATACAAGTAATTCATGAATACCGAGGTCCACAGCCTTGGTTAATAATTCCAACACGGCACTATATTCTGCGATATTATTTGTAGCAGGCCCTAGACACACACCTTACAGGTTGACCAACTCACCAGCAGGATCGTAGATTACCCAGGCTGCCGAGGACAGATTCCTGGTACTGCGGGAGGCACCATCCGCGAAACCAACAAACGGAGTAATGGACATATGCACAATCAGGAAGACCCGATCAGCATAAATATTCTTGCATCGCACACCACACCACACATGCACACAAATGAATATACACACCTATGTACACACACCACACAAAAAATAACTCAAGCGTAGTATTTTTTAAGGTACAGCCCATTCCTAGGCTGCGTCAACAGAACTCCTTCATAATCAATAAGCTCATAAGCCCCATTTTTCAATACTCATTTTACTATATAGGGCCCATGCCACATGGGTTGGAACTTTCCTGCTCCAAGTTTTTCATGCGCTTGGTCGTACAGGAGGACGAGGTCCCCTTCAACAAAGGAACGCGGAGAAACTGATTGATCAAACTGAGCTTTGACCCGCTTCTTCTGTGCTTCGATGACTAAGGCAGCCAAGCGGCGGGTTTCATCCAGCCGTTCCAAATACAAGAGATGTTCTTCTTCAGGAGAAGTGTCAGGAAAAATTTCCACAGCCAACTTTAGGGAAGGAATTTCGCATTCAACCGGAAGAGTTGCTTCCAGACCATACACCAATTGAAATGGTGTGAATCTGGTTGCACTCTTTACAGACGTTCGATAAGCCCATAGAGCTAAGAACAATTGGAGATGTCAATTGGACTTATGAATACCAATTGTACGTTGAAGCATTGTGACCAAAACTTTGTTCACAGCCTCAACCTGGCCATTTGCCTGGGGGTAATATGGCGTTGAGTTGTCATGTCGCAAGCCCAATCTTGATGCCAGCACGGCCATCATGTAATCTATAAAATGAGTGCCATGATCGGTAACACTGGCCTGAGGGGCCCCGAAACGTATAATAATGTGGTTGAAAATAAACTAGGCAGTTGTCTTATCGTCGGCGGCTAGTGTAGGCATCGCTTTGGCCCACTTAGTAAAGTAGTCTACAGTGACAATTATATATGCATGCCCCCCATTCGAATGAGGGTTACACGTCATGAAATATACACCCCATTTCACAAAAGGGCCTACGGTAATGACAGGGTGCAGATGGAGGGGTGGCGTGTGCATCTTGCGCTAAAAAACCTAGCACGAATGACATTTTCAGACCGCAACAATACAGTCTTGGAATGTCGATGGCCAGAAGTAGCCCACACTCGAAATCTTCTAGGCGGTGGCATATCCGAAAATGTGACCACCACAGGTGCCACTGTGACATTCATTCAAGACTCTTTCAGCCTCTTCCAGGGTCAAGCACCGACGGAGCACCGAATCTACTCCAACCTGGTATAAGGTATCTCCTACAATGCGGTAGGGTTGAGACTGATGTCGAATCTGACGTCGGGCATCTTTGGTCAACTCAGACCGAAACATTGACATTTGAAGATACACAATGATGTCGTTTTACCATGGATCACGAGTGTTGATAAGGAAGAGTGTTTCATCTGGGATATGATCCTCGGAGTGAGATGGAGTGGAGTCTGTCGGGAGGGAGCAAATGAGATCCGCAAAAACCAGTGATTTGGTCGACTTAGTAGTGGTAAACTCTAAATCGAACTCCTGAAGGATGATGATTCATTTGGAGTACTTTTCCCCTAGAAATTGTCGAGATAGAATGTACGTCATGGAGTTGCAATCCGAAACCATGGTTATTGTATGCAATAGGATGTAGTGGCGGAACCACCGCATAGCTTGCACTGCAGCTAATGCCAGTTTCTTGACATGAGCATAACGTGTTTCTGTGTCGAGAAGATTTTGTGATAGATAATAAACGACGTGTTCATTTCCATCATCGTCATCCTACACCAGAACCATAGCTATGGTGCTAAACGCGGCGGCCAAGTATAGAGTTAAATCACGGTGATAGTTTGGAGGAAGAATCAACGAAGCATTAACGAGTAACATCTTGAGCTTCTCAAAGGATCGTTGAGAAATCTCGTCCCAATGAAAGGGAACATTCTGCTTTAAAATACGCGTGAATCCTTTGGCCACTTCTGCATAGTTCGGGATGAAGCATTGTAGGAAGTTATCTTTTCCCTGCAGACTCTGCAGTTGGTGTAATGAGGAGGGTGATGGGATATTGACAATATCCTCGACCTTTAGGGGGTCAAGGCGAATTTCGTCCTTGGAGATAATGAACCCCAAAAGACAGCCAAAATCCACGCAAAAGATGCATTTATGAGGGTTAAGTCGGATATTATAATGTCTACAGCGAAGGAAAATCTAGCGGAGGTGTTTGGGATGGTCCTCTCGCCGAGCTGAATGAGCTCGCAGATCGTTCAGATAAGGCTGAACGATATGGCGTATGTCGTGAAATGCGTAAGACATATCATGCTGGAAAGTAGCTACAGTGTTCTTTAAGTTGAACGGGAGCTTTTTATAAGAAAATGTACCCCATAGACAGATGAATACAGTCTTGTGTTGATCGACGGGTAAAATATTTATTTGATTGTACCTGGAAAATCCATCCATCAGGGAATAAATCTCACTCCCAACGCATTCGTCAATGATTTGATCTATGAAGGGAGTGGGGTAATTTTTCTTATGATAGGCCCGATTAATATCATGGTAATCAACGCAG
Source organism: Pinus albicaulis (assembly GCA_034641835.2). NCBI lineage: Eukaryota > Viridiplantae > Streptophyta > Pinopsida > Pinales > Pinaceae > Pinus > Pinus albicaulis. Next base: position 56,842,975 of record MU968359.1, on the reverse strand, counting down.
ACTCTTATAGTACCCTGCTTCTTATCTATAGGGATAATGTTTGAGACCCATTTTGTGAGGGGAATTGGGTAAATGAAGCCCGCGTTTAGAAATTTTTCAACTTCTGCTTTAATGGCAGTGGCTTTTCGAGGATGCACTGGGCGTAGATGCTGGCGCATGGGTTTCGCACCGGGATAGGTAGGAATCTCATGCACTAATATGCTCAGATCAATCCGAGGAATTTCCTCATAGGACCAAGCGAACACATCTCTGAATTCACGGAAAAGATCGGTATAAACTTGTATCTCGTCAGGAGAACAAGTCACTCCCACATGTATGTTCTCGACTTTCCCCGGTTTGACGGAGATTTCGATCAGAATGGTTTGGGTAATGTTGCTCAGATTTCCCTCAAAAAGGACCTCATGAGTCAATATGGGTGTCTGGAGAGGTGGAGTAGGAACCTAAGATGCAAAACTCTCTAGACAATCGGACATTTCCCCTAGGCTGGGCATAAAGGAGGAAGGATGATGTCTATCGCTCCAAGGTAGCTCCTCAACAGACATTTTTTCGACAATGGCTTCGTCAGAAGGGAAGATCTCTTTTAGAGGATCAGACGAGTCGGCCTCGCCGAGCCAGGGGGATTGAGAATAGATATTTGAAGCCATGCTCAAAGGAGCATGTTGAGGAGGAGGAGGATCGGATGCGGCAAAAATTTCACAGTGATTAATCTCTACTAGAGTTAAGGGCATCGATTCTCCAAAATCGGTCACCTTTTCATGCGAAGGGATGATCCATGGGTCGTCATACCTAGATATCATATTAACTTGAACGGTGTGCGGTGGTGGCGCAGGAAAAATACCCATGAGGATGGGGTCTTTGAAGAGACCGGGTCCTACACTATCAGGGGGATTGGGGATCTGATCCATGTAAGGAACGTTGTTCTCAGAGGATGAGGTGAAGAAAGAGAACTGATCCACAGTAACAATTTTTCCCTCATGAGGGAACTTGAGAAGCCGAAAGAGGGTGGACAGCACGCATAGCATGGCGTGAGTCCAACTACGGTCGAGAACAAGATTGTAGTTAAGCTTGGTGTCAACCACTTCTACTTCTACGTTGACTATCTTCCCTTGTAATGTAATCAGCAAACTCTCGAGAACACCCAGGGGTTTTGATTCTCGACCATCGAATGCCTCTAAGGAATTGGGAGATGATGAAAGAGCCAGAGAGCCAATGGCCTTCCAGCAGGCGAATGACATGACACAAGTGGAAGCACCTTCATCCACAACAGCCCTATGGATGTTGAGGTCATTGATCCCGACTTGTATAAAAAGAGCAATTTGATGTGTAAGTCAGGGGGGGAAATTTTCTAGGTCGAAGGTGAGAAGATTAGAATCAGTAGGATCGATTCCACCGTTCGCAGACAATAGAGCTTTCCGTTGTGATGGGAAACTTTGAAGGAATTCCAATGCAGACATGGCAGAAGGTGCCTGTGCCAAATCCTCAACAATACTGTAGTGCTAAGCAGCATGGGCATTTGGGTTGTAGGAAGATCTTTGCAGAACACCTTTAGAAGGTGTCCTCACAACAGGTTCAGCGCTGGGCTTCTTAATTTCCAAAGGAACAAAGACAGGTGGGGGAGGTGGGCCATCCACGACTTCCTTCCTAGCTACCTGGCATGATTCGACATAATCCTTCAAATGCGTAGCAATTGAGACAGGTGCAGCACCATTCATCATAAAGACCTGGGACCCAAATGGTGCAAATGGTGAAGGTTGTTCAACCATCTGGGTCTGCTGAGATGGGAACGGTTTTTTGAGAACCGTCGGAGTCCCTTTGGAGCCTTTCAGAAGTTGACTAACTTCATATCATCGAGGAAAATCTTTGGTATAATGGTCTCCTTCACAAATAAGGCAGGGGTACTTTGGTTTACATTGGGAACCGTCGTCAGTATGATGTTTAGAAGACTCTGGTTTTGGGGCGTCGGGTTTGGATTTTCCTTTGCCCTTCTTCTTTCCTTTGGAGGCCTTTTCTGTAGGATTAGCCTGAATGGCGTTGACCTCCGCAGTTTTGCCAGAATATGGAGGGGTGGGAAGAGTAGAATTATTGGAAGAATTGGACTTCTACTTCCCATTCGAGTATTTCCAAGAATTTTGAGAAACGGAACCAATAACACCATCCACCGCTGGGGTAGGTGGTGCTTTAGAGGTTCCCAGCCGCGGAGCATCAGTCAAAATGTCATAAAGCGTGCCAGACTGAGAGTACACCAGATCTAGGTACTGGGCATGCGTGATGGCTTTTTCTTCAGTCACACATGCCCCCATAGCAATATCTTGAGCGATTTTGTTAACGAAGGAGGTGTTGAACCAATGAGTTAGTAGCTGATCAGGTATATCAAACTTGATCAGTATACGACAACATCGCCACTCATTAATATGATCAGATATGTGAGTGGCTTTATCCTGCTTCAAAGAAGTCAGGAGATGCATCCCGGATTCGTAGCAAACCGGTAACTAGAATTGAGTCAGAAAATCCATAGCTAATGTATTGAAGTCTTGAAATATGCCACGAGGTAATTCTATATACCACTTAGCGGTAGCACTAGTAAGAGTACGCTGGAAGAGACATAGACAAATTGAATCATCCACCCAAGAGTTAGACAAACACCACAGATGGTAGGTCATTACATGAGCTTGGGGGTCCTCTCCAGCTTTACTTTCAAACTTAGGACAGTCGCCAGGTACCTTGGTCGGAACTAGAGGCTAATAAGGATTGTGAAGAATCGGATCATTGGTTAATTTAGAAATGTCTGGTAACTCCAAGGTAGCCAAGAATGGCAATTGCGGATTGAAAGGCATGCCAGGACCTCGATAAGGACCTGTGCCTGTACTCCACCCTGGTTGAGCATAACCTTGCCCCCATGGGTTCTGTCCCGAAGGATTCTGACTATAGGGGGTGTAGGCCGTATAACCATTTTGATACGGTTTCTGGTAACCAGTGTATGGGGGTTGATAACCAGGGTATGGACCCTGATTATATGTCAGCCCCGTTTGAGAAGTATGTGGATTTGGCTGCTGAGTATAGGTATAGCCTGGTTGTTGAGGATAATAATGGGAACCTTGGGGTGGGTTGTAAACCTGTCGCGATTGACCTTGAGGATAATAACCACCTTGGGGTTGAGCGAGCTGATGATAAGTGGGACTGTGCTGAGCTTGATAAGTAGGGCGTACTGGTTGATTCGGTTGCAGCATCGAATAAATCGGTTGTTGAGCAAGGTTGGCAGGATGTGAAGGCTGGCCTGGTTGGATAGGGTGACCTAGCTGAACGGGCTGCCCTGGTTAAACAGGTTGACTCGGGTGAACAGGTTGCACAGGTTGTACAGGTTGACCTGGCTGATGAGGGACACCAGGTTGTGCCTGATAACCATTTTGACTTGCAACAGGACCATAAGATGATCCTAGTTGTGCAACATTCAAACCAATAGGATACTGAGGTTGCATAGGTTGAACCATAGGTTGAGAAGTTTGGACTTGCCCCCCAAGACCGTACAACGGCCCCGGTTGGTATCCCGGTTGACCTGTAGGTCCTTGAGGTTGCCCTGGTTGGACCACAGGGTGAGGCTGGATAGGTTGAACTGAAGGGTTGTAGGATTTTCCTTGCAGACCATATAACAACCCCTGCTGGCCCGAAGGTTGGCCTTGTAAGGGCTACCCTTGCAGTTCATAAAGATAACCAGGTTGGCCCGAAGGTTGGCCCTGAAAGGGTTGTCCTTGCAAGTTGTAGGGTTGCCCAGTCTGGTTAAATAGAAAACCTTGACCATGGAGATAAGCCTCTGGAGTGGGAAAACATAAAGGGTTTCCCTGCTCATCGTATTGATATGGAAAATTTTAAATTGGGGTACCATCCTGTACATAATGAAAAAAATACAGACATTTGGGATCTTGGGAGGATTGACTGACCTCGGGGTTCGATTGTTGTAGGTACAATCGATACTCCTCAGGAGATATTCTCTATGGAATAACAGATACTATATAAACGTCTTCAGGAAGGGACGCAGTCCTTGCAGACTGAGTGGTAACAATAGATGTAGATGCGGCCACACAGACATTGGGCCTGACATGTACTGAGGTGACCTGAGGGGATGACGTGATGGGTGTCCTTGGAGACATCCCCAATGAAGGAATAATTGGCCTCGTAGAAGGACTTGATATCCCCATAGAGGCAACGGCGATCATAATCTGACTTAAAGATCTATATCTCGCTGGAAGTGAGGGACCGGTCGAAGACATGACAGATAACTCGAGGTTGTCTTCGGGAAACAAATGGTAATATTCACCAGACGTGGGGATTTCCTCACTAGGAGAATGGCTATATGAGCCCATATCTGAACCTGTCGCTAGATCTTGTAGCAGACGGCGAGGACTAGGAGGAATAACAGCATCTAGAAAAGGCGAACCTGATGTAAGAGGAAGGAAATATCCCCCTACTCTGAATCCATACCAAGCGTCGGATAAGGGCCAATTGAACTCAACTGGTCCTCCAAAGGGCAGCTCAGATAGAACCAATCCCCCATCGGGAAACTCAAAAATGATAGGCTGCTGAGGTTCAACAGAGGACTGAGAGACCTCTGATGAATCGTCTGTATACGGACTACAAGTAGACGGAACTGAGGGTTCCGCCACTGTGACAATAACGACAAGAGGAAAAGATCAAAAAAACACATGGGCTAAAAATCCAAGGCACACAATCAAATGGCCGACAAGCAAAATCTAAAAGGGCATGTGATCGCAGGTGATTTATTTTACCACATTGAAACTTAGAAAATTCATCGTTTCATGTTTTAAGAGTCGAGAAACGGATGAAAGGTGACTCTATCTCTTTTAGTTTTGAAGCAAGCGTGAAAGGACAAGGGCTTGGTGATATTTTCAAATTTAAGGAGTCATAGTAGATCAAAATGACTACATAGGAATTCTAGGCAAAGGGTGTACCAAATAACCGTGAACTACAATATACACCTTGGTTTCAAAATGAAATAGAAATCAACCAAGGACTTAACGTACGTGCAGGAAATCTCCCCGAATGATGTGCCTGGTGTATCACGGGTATAGGGCGGAAAACTCGGCTTCCTATGGATAAAGGATAGAAACCTAGTGGGGTCTCCCTTTATATATGCGACGGTACGGGGAGCACAAGTCCGTACTAGTGCTGTCTAAAGCCAAGAGGCGAACGACAGCTACTAGGTTTAACGACACCAGAACACGTCTCTAACCTAGACCTCTAAATGTTTCATTAATGTTTCAATGTTGCCTTAGTGTAAATTGAATAAATCTTACTGTTAATCTTCAATTATGTTTCAATTTTCAGGCCCTAGCGAGTGTTATGTCTCAAAATCTCCTAAATGCACACTACATGCCAGAGTATATCATTTCATTCGATGAAAGCTAATTACGAGAGAGTTAAGAGATTTTCATATAATAACGAAAAATGACTAGAAAAAAATCACTAATGTCTCTAATTCAAGCTAATTAAAACTAAAAATCTTTTCTTTCAGAGTTATAAAACACTAATAACACAGAAAACATTCGATTTTCATTAACTAATCAAGAGAAAAAGATATTTTTTTTATTTCTAGTGTTTGAAAGCAAAGTGCACTAAACAAATGAAAACTAATGAAACGAGAAATCTGAGAAGCAATAGCAAAGGAGTAAAAACAAGCAAGTTTCACTCAATGCAAACACACAATCAGACCTCAAATTGACAAAACAATCCCTCAAAACCAAGAGAATCCCAAAGACTCAAATGAACCATGTAATCTAGGCCCAAAACGAGACAAGGCGGAATTTGAATGAGGAAGAAACCAATCACTCAAACAACGCAACAAAACGATAGACAACCACCAAACGAATGCAGAGAAGCAATCACAAAGTTGACTAAACAGATAGAAACCAAAAAATCCCATGGGAGGCTCGACACACTATAGCACCCAAATGCCCTAGGGCTAGAATGTAAAATCGATGGTAGAAGGCAAACAACCGGAGGATGAAGGTCACACTCAGCCAAACAAGGCTCCAGAACATTCAGGCAGTTGAAAACATGGCACTAAAAACACAAATCAAGCCCAGAAAGCTCAAGCCCAAGCGCCATAATAGCATTGGCGCGGTAATAAACTGGCAACATGTGCCAATTGGCGTGATTGTCAGGCTAATAAGAGCACCAGTTGAGTTTACTAAGTAAAAATAAAACAGGGCAATCCAAGAAACAGAATAGTGATGGTGGAGCTAAACAAAATCCAAACACACGAAAAGAGCCAGCCAAAAGAGCTGATCAAGCAAGCAAAGTCAAGAATCAACCAAAAAGACAAGACAATACTCCAAATCAATGTCTCCCCAGCGGAGTAGCCAATTTGTTGTAGAGGTAAATCCCCTCTGCGGACAGAGGCGATCCCTACTAGCCTAGATCGGGTCTAGCAACAATCGTGTCACGCTAAGGCGCAAGTTCCTAATTACAATAGACCAAATTGCGAGAAAGGCCTACCTTAAGTCCAACGTTGTTGTCGTTTGCGGAGAAGATAGCGCTCTCGTTTCCTTGCTGTGGCAAATCACAATTCTCCCACTTGTCGCGATCGAACACCTGCACATACAAGAAACATGACGAACACACAAGCGTAAAACCCAATATATGCAATTATGTATCAGTCAGAGAAGATACAACTCATGATCAAAAAGTATGAACAATACGAGTGGAACCATAACCAAATTCACTTATCATTAATCAATAAAAAGAAAGATACAACCTGCGCTCTGACGCTGGATCTTCCTTCGGTGGGTCAACAGCGGAGTACGTCTCAATAAAGCTCGTTGGGAATGGGACAAGCCTCTCTCTTTGGTTGTCTTGACAATAATTTCCTTGCTACTGATTTGGCTCTATGAGGACTATCAAGGCTCTTTCAGCATTCTCTAGGCTATTGAGGGCTCTTGAAGGATAGCTTGCAAAAGGAAAATGGAAAGCTTATATAGATGGTGGAAGGGGAGTTGGGATCCCTATAATAATGGGATTGGCCCTATCCTCAAGGAAGCTTCCATGAGAGGTGGAAAACCACTTCCTCTACATGGAGATCCGGAGCCAAACCTCCCAATTCAATTTAGAGACCAGTTCAGGAATTGGTTGGAGTCAAACTTCCGCCATTTATTTTTAAAAAACACTCCTTAATAAGCTTAGCATGGGTACAACACTGGGACAGTGCACCAGCTGGCACACCCTCTTTGGAGTATTTCCCCCATTGGCGTGAGGGCTGAGCTGGCTAGTCACGCCAAGGCCAAAAAGGCTATTTTTAGGGTTTTCCACAAGGAATTGTCTTCAGGGGAATGATTGTCCTTGTCTAGGGGGATGCCATGAAAGTGGTTTCAGGTCATGTCACTGCTCACAAGTCACGAAATAAGCCCTCCAATATGCAGGACAGGGGATTGCAGGGACAATGACAAATTGCTGTGTAACATAGAGTATGCTACCTTTGATGATATTCCTCTTCGCTTTCAGAGGCATACGATCAAAGTTTCAGGCAAACTGCGTCGTTTACTCTAGCGAGTGATTCGAGCGGTCACCTGCTATCACAAGCACCATGTGGGCGGATAGCAGCCTTGTTTTCACATTTTTATATTGATGTAGGCTCAAAGAGCCATTTTTCTCACAGAGCACATATTTTTTGAGATTTTGATGTAACACACTTGACAGACCCGATATATATATATATATATATGCATGTTTATACAACTACTTTTGTATCATAATGATGTGTTGGTTTTTTACATGTTGCGCAAATTTCTATCTAATACATGATTTGCTAATGTATCTGCTAATGTGTTCAAACGTCTTGGAATATTTTGATATGTAATAAAATCAAAATGCCTTTCCAATAATCAAACACGCAAATACATACTTAAAATTTGGGGATTTTGCACAAAATACTGACAATTTAACTGTAACACAATGAGTTGTGAGTCTAATTTAACAACCAAATCTCTGATTATGACATCAATAACATCTGATAATAGCTCGATAACTACACTATATTCAGCAATATTGTTAGTTGTTCGACCCAAAAAAATACCTTGTAATTTAATCAACTCACCATTAGGGGAAAAGGGTGCCCATGATGTGGAAGACAGGTTTCGTGTTCTACAGCAAGCGCCATCAGCAAAACTAACGTAATGATTCGATGGCATATGAAAACCAAGTGGAACACATGGTTAGCGGAGGAAACATATCTACAAAAAAAACAATCACACCAAAAATCCAAACAAAGCACACTAATGAATAAAAAACTAATGTACAAAGCATCACACTCATAATAAAGAGTAATAATTCCTCATATGGAGTTCAATAATGAATTCAGGTGATGGATTTCTGTCATGATTAACAGAAATAAACCCACGTTCTACCGTTGATATTGCATGTAGGAATTACCTCGACAATTTTGTGAGAAAATTCACAACAACAACGAAGTTCCCAAGCCCCCTAGCCGAGTAAGGGTTATGAAGCATGGAAATAGTTTCCCTGTGGGAAAGTGACCAAATGGTAAGAACATGGTTGAAGAGTGGGTGGGTCACGCTTTTGAAGAAAGCAGTGTAAATCTTGAGCTCATGGGGAGAACATTGCATGGGATTAGGGATGGGAAGTGAGCATGGTGAAAAATTATTATGTAACAAGGGGACGAAGGTTTTTTTTTGGGGGATGAAAAGGAAGACATGTAAGGAGGGGGAGGGTGAGGGGAAGAAAAAAAAATTTATTTGCAAAAGGGAACAAGATTTTGGCAAGAAAATAGGTCCTTGGGGCGAGACCCAGGTTCACAATGGAGGCCAACAAGGGTTTCCGCAGTAGTCTAGCACAACGTCGGCATTTTCACCCCGCTCCGAGGAGTAGAGAGTCTCACCTGAGGCATGTCGCGACCTCACTAAGGTTGGAATCAGATCAGGTATCAATTAAGCATGACAGATGCATAACCCAGACAGAACTAAGTACTTCGAGTAAGTGTAAATACGCCATAGATAACAATATTTATGAACATAATCAGAATGATAACCAAAAAATTTAAAATAACCCTCACATTCCACTAAACTAGAATACAACATAGAACTTAGAACAAAAACCTTGGATCAGAATGTATTGCATTAACAACAAGAGATAGTTACAATGCTCCTCAGAGCGTTCCTGGAAAAGCTGATTACAATAGCGTCACATAAGATAGAACAAAACGAGTCAGAGAGAGAGAGAGAACAGAACAAACAACATGAACAGAGCTCTCCTATGGCTCCTATTCCCTGATCTCTACCATGCCAACCTCCCTTCTCCACTGTTCGGCTACCTATTTGTACAGTTGCCAACGCGACTGACAGTTCTTCCTTCCTTTTCGCTTAGTTGTTTGCTACTTCTCCCTAATTATTGAGAGTTCCACTGATTGTCTTCTGTCACTTCCTTCTGCCATCTGTTCTTGCTTCCCCAACAGCCGTACCACCTGCTCTTCAATTCTTCACAACCATGACAGCTCTCTGTTTACCATGGTTGCATTCTGTCACCTATTATCCGCAACTCAAAACTATTTAATTTCAAAACAAGGGCCCCAAAAGGCCCCGACCACATCATATTAACTCGTCCAGAGTCAATTGTTTCCTGCTACCACGATCTCCATTAGTCCGCTTGTCTTCATGGCCCATTCTTTTTTCTCCCTTTCCTATGCATGTCCAAACAAGGGCCCCAACTCTGGGACCTTTGTGAGTGCAAATGCTTTGAGCTCTCGGAAACTAGAAATTGCATGTTGCCATCCCTGCATGAGCAGGTCCATTTTTTTTGTAACCTGGGCAACCTCTTTCTCTCCTGCGATCGCCGGTAGGCTACCAAAGATGTTATTGATCTGAACGTTGGCTTCTGCGGCTATTTGCTACATTGCTTGGGCAGTAGTCTTCACCGGCTGCCTGCGCTCTCAGAGGGCTTGTTTGGATGTGGCTGAATTCTCCTCAATTTGTTGTATCTGGACTTTCAGCTCCTCTACTTGAGTGTACAGTTGGTCGAGTCCGTCCGGGTCTGTGGCTTCCTAAATCTCTTTCGATATCTGTTGTAGTTTTGCTGAACTGGCTGTGATTTCAAGGTGAGTGAGGTTGAACATTCATGTAGACCCTTTAGTAGGTTAGACGCTTCCTTTGCCGCAGTACTCAGAACTTCTTGCATCTCAGCTACCTGGGTCTATCACTCTGCGATCTTATTTGTGTAGATGACCGCTAGGTCTGGTAGCATGGGCCTGGTCTAAAATGCTGCCTTTAGTTCCTTGTTTTCTCGGGTGAGGTTCGAACAGGCCACTCGGATGTGAATGGACCATCCGACTATGTCATCCTCTGCTATGTCACCTGGTATCTAATTGTTGTGGGCTATCACCGTGGGCCAGAGATCCTGGAAAACCTTGGTCACCATGTTCAGTTGGCCCTGTAGTTGGTCCTTTTCTATCTTCAGTTGTTCGCGCTCTTCAGTAAGTGCAATAATTTGTACCTGTTGCTGCTCGAATCTCTGTTGAAGTTATGTGTGAAGCCCTTCGACCTAGTGTGCTACCCACTAAATGAAATTGTATAACTGTGTCATTCCCCAGGTCTGCACACTTTCAGCTCTAGATATATCTTGATTTGGTTGTCACTCTTAAAGTGGCTGACCACTTGAAATGGAAATTGTTGAATGCTCTTGTGGTGACTGCGGTGGTGTTGGTTGTGGCAGCGAATTACTGGGGTTACCCATGCTTATATTGGGTTGTACTTGCTGAAGTATCAGGTTTGCTTGCTGAAATGGATTCAGCTCTTTAGTCAGGGTTGTTGTATCTGTGGTAAAAGGTGCCCCTCAAATTAAAATTTCTTGGAAAGAAACCTATTCAACTAGGGTTTGGTTAACCTCAGGTACCACTATTATACCAGAGTTAACCTCTGCCTCGACATCCTCGTTTGTTTTAATTTTTACTCTGACTGGGTCAGATATGGTGGCTGATGTGGAGGGTGTGCAAGATGGATGATCTTTGGAGGTGAATGAGGTGGTGGTCGATGATTAGTGACTGCGAGGAGGTGATATACGGACATTTAGAAAATAATAGGGGTTTATTGGAGGTAGCTCCTGAGTCGTCTAGGGCTCTCTCATTGGCTCTTCTCTGATTGGGGCCCCCGTGTCCATAACTTGCGTTTGATCTTCCCCTGTGATATCAATGACTTGGTTGGACATTGTGATTTTCGCCTTCTTTTCCTTTGGTATGGCTATGGGTGGCTTTGAGGCTTTACTCTTTCTGACGAGAGTTGTGGTTGCTACCGGTGGTGAAATTAAACAAATTCAGTGTTATGGTTGTGACTAGGGGGACTGTGATGGAAGAGGATGCAGAATTTAAGGCCTGAAATTTTGTAAATGTGGGAAAAAAAGAGGAATCACTTGTTAAAGTTTGTACTACCCGGTTAAATCTCTATACCTTTGTATTGAGCTACTTGATGATTGGGGTCAGCTGAAGTCATGACATCCTAGCCATCGCTTCCTCTGATGTCTCTCCTCGTAATGGATCTGAAAACATGCCATCAAATGAATAGAAGTAGACTCCGCTTCTGCTCTCCATTGCTACTCCTGGCCACGAGCATACTTCTGTATGAAAAGCCCGCTCGTCGATTTGAAATTTCAACGGCCTCATCTTAAAAGTCGATTCTGGCACACATGCTGGCTGAATGTAGGTTTTCTTATGGTTAACCCCAAACCATACTTGCACAGCATAACTGTCCAGCAAGGTCCTTGGAATCCTCTGTTGGCTCATTGCGACAACCACCATTTGGCTATAGCAGAATTTGAACGCCTACTTGTTTACCTCCTTAGTGTTGGGGTCCCCTGATTTTTTCCAGGGTGTGAACTTCATTGCTAATGGTTGGCCTGCTTCCACTTCCAGAGGTTTCCTGATTCCTCGAAATGTCCATTTCCACATGGCCAGTGCGATTATAAGATAAGCGTAGATAAATCCAATGGCCCTCTTATATTTTTCCTCACAGTCTTCAAATAACTCATTGAGTAGAAATGAGCACCAGTTTAGTTATGCCCCTTGGAGACAATGCTCCGCAACTGAGATAGTATCCAGTGTACATTCCCCTTTGGTGTAGTGTCTCATCGTTTTGCTTGCAATCAAACAGTAGGAAAACTTGATCGTTGGGTTGTTAATTAATTCTATATTGGCTCATTTTCCCCCTCTCTTGGTGTCGTACTTCCTGTAGTAGTCACCATCCCCTTCTTTCTTTGCTCTCTTGGACACAGTCTAGAAAGCCGTGGAAACGTCTCTCCCTTCTTGCGACAGCTCGGTCAATCTGTGAATGTATTCCACATGAATTTGGATTTCTCTTCACAACCACAATAACCCATTGTGGATTCTTCTTAGTAGAAACTTGGTGCACTGCATCGCAGCCCCTGTAGTGCCGAACACTGGCAGGTTCCTTAGGTTCAGTATGGTGGATTGTTGAACACCTCTGAACTCTGAAAGTACTCTCATTGATTCCTGTCCCTCTTCTGTAGCATAATTCTCCATGTAGACCTGCTTCTTCATCGTTGGAAATTGGAAGGAGTCTGTTAGGTCTGTATCAATCAACAACACGCTGTCATATTTTCCTACCAGGGATTCCATCTTATGAATCCTTTCATCAAGCTCCTACTCAACAACTATTGGCGCTACCCTGGTCATTTTAGCTCTTCTCTGGTACACTTGCAGAGATATTCCTTCTCTTTCCTTATGAATTCCTGCTTCTAGACACCCCCCGTGATCTTCTTCTAGTGATGTTTCACTTGCAACCTTTGTTGTTTCTAGTTCTAACTCAGACTTTTCCGACATTCTCGCGCTTTTCTTTCATGAAAGTTATGTAAGTAACCGGCACGCATGAGGTTGATAAGACCCCATAACTAATTAATTTTCCCTGCCTCCCTCCACGGCTATAATCATGTGATTAGTTATCGGGCTAAGGTGGGTTCTCACAAAGTTGACTGTGGCTTCAGGGTTTGGGTAGACGTGATGGGTGATGATTATTTCAGTATGGATGATGCTAATTATGGAAATTATTTTTCAAATCTTAGTAATACTACGGAATGACATGGGTACTATGAGTAATGATGATGGAATGATGTTTGACACACTTGTCCTTCTGACTTGGATGACACGCTAGACACTACCCCCCCAACCACAATTGGTTGCATTCCGGTCTCCGCAACTCAACATTGAATTTTTCTTGTGTTATAAAATTTATTTATTGGGAATCCTATCTAAGCTCTTCTCGGGTGCGAGAGAGTTATTGACTCTATCTAATCTAATCTAATCTACCCTGCTGACTCCTCTCGGTTGTGAGAGTTATTGAAAATGAAATGCGGAACTTACTCATGGTAGGGTTTCAGGCATGCGCTATTCACCCATCCTGGTAGTACTAGGCCATCCAGTTGTGATAACCGAACTTCTCCTGAATCTTTGATTTTGATTACGTGGTACTGTCCTAGCCAATGAATTTGCAGTTTCCCCGGGAACTTTTGGTACTTACTGTCATAGATTAAAACTTTTCCGCCGACTTTGAAAGTTTTGCGCTTGATATGGCGGTCATGCCATGCTTTTTATCTCTCTTTCTGGACAGTTTGGTGGAATTCTGCTAAAAATTTGTCTTCTTCGAGTTCTTGTAGCTCTTGTAACCACTCCTTCAATGAGTCTTCTTCTGATAGTTGGATTTTTGTTGCAATTAGAAGGCTGGGTATGACAAACTCAGCTGGTACTACGGATTCCCTTCCATACACAAGATGGAACAACATCTGGTTATTGAGCCTCTTGATAGTCATTTTGTACGCCCACAAGGCTGCTGGTATACGTTCGTCCCAGTCGTCTCGTTGAGCGTTGCAGATCTTCGTTAATCCCTTTTCCAAAATCTTATTAAATGCTTCCACTGTACCATTGGATTTTGGATGATAAGGACTACTTTTGTGATTTTGTACCATGAATTTTTCCAGCAGCGACTTAATGGTAGCATTTATGAAGTGCGTACCTTGATCAATTGTCAGAATTTTCAGGCACCCAAACCTGCTAATTATATTTTCAAATAGGAACCAATCCACTGTTTCAGCTGTGAAATCCTTCACTCTCATGGCCTCTTCACACCTTGTCAAATAGTCTATTTCCGTGATGATATACTGAGCTTGTGAGTGTCTTGCAAGAGGTGCAATCAGGCCTATAAAATCAACTACCCATTTCTCGAATGGTTGTAGTGATTTTACTGGGTGCAGTGGCAGCTCGTCTCTGTGCGATGGACGTCCCATACTCTGGAAAACATCGCATTTCTTTACGAATGCCTTACTGTCAATGTGTACCATAGGCCACCATAAATCCACCTGTTAGTATGATTCTTTCATCATAAAATATCACTTTAGCTACGCATAAAAAATAGCCCTAACATCGATTATAGTTGCCAAACATCTTTAAATCTGCAATTAGATGATCCAAATAACGCTGCACAAATCCAGATCTAAGCATAAAAGACATTAAGTAGATAAAATACAATATGGCTCCATGCATCCAATAGACAAGACAAGAACAATGTGTTTAAAAGAATGTTTTATATTATTTTAAAGAATGGGGCACCTGAGAGGAAAACAAGAAAGGTGTTTTCTAGTTCTCCTCAATGGGATGGGTTCTTGACAGTCCTTAGCATTTCAAATCTAAAATTTCTCTCTCTTATTGTGGTAGAAAACCCAAACAAACATAGAACTCAATGGGAGCTCACAAGGAAAAAATGGAAAATGGTGACCAAGAGTAGATATAGTGTGATCTAATGCAATGGAGGTGACTAATGAATGGGAAAACCCTTTCTATTTATAACAAAATATTGGGGTGTTCTAGAACTTGGTGCATGAATAAAATATTATTAATCAAATTCTAGAATCACCCTTTAGGAATATTTTATTATATTTGTTGGAGGGAAAAGGTCTTTTGACTTAGGTCAATTCCTTTATTTATAAACAATAAATAAATAAATGATTTATTTATTATTTTAGGGAGATGGTGGGAATATAATTAAATAAATAATGATTTATTTAATTATTTACAATTGATTTAGTCAAATTTAACTAGGAATATTATTAAATAATGATTTGAATAACTTATTCCTAGGAAATAATTAAATAAATAATGATTTATTTAATTAATTTCCTTGTTTTGGGTTAAATATGACCAGGAAATATAGACAAATATTATTTTACATGGTGAAAGCAATTTTACTTAGGGTAAAATTGGTCTTACATGGTGTACTTGGGTTCATCTAATGATAATGAGTTAGATGACCAAAAAATTGGTATAACAGATTGCCCCCCAATGTACGAGTGTTAGGAGAAAACCATATGACCGAAGTGCATTGTAAGAAATCAGTCACTAGGCATCATGAGGGAAATGAGAGAGAGAAATGTAAGGTAGTCGAATGCGCTAAAGGACTAGACCCGGAGGAGACGAGACTTACAGGTGCAACAAGTCTCTAGGTGATGAAGTAGTACCAGTGTTAAAGGCGGCGGGGGAGGCATACCTATGCCCGCCGATACAATAGTACAAAGAATAAGGCACCCGAAAAACCACGAAACGCAAGAATGAAGCATGTGCTGGCCTAAACATGAGCCAGATAAATAAAATGATGGATCCCACATACATGCGATGCTTGGAATAATCGTCAGGACTCATACAAGAAGATTTTAGTACATGAGATACAAATATACCCAAATTCCCCCTACACAAGGGGAAGGGCTCACAAAATCTGGCTGATATATGCGAATGAAAGAGGTGCTGCGAGCAGATGAGGCTGATATCATCAAATGAGAGGAGCTGCATCAAGGGCGGGAATGAAGAATTCATCCGGGAATGTGGGGGGCTACCTGCAGGGCCACCCCCTCATGAGGGTTGAGACATCTCACACATGCCCGGGAATCACCAATAGTTGCTGCTGCATCACTGGACCATCAAGTGTATAGATCACGATCATGCTGATGAGAGCTCGAACCAAGGTACACTGCCCCCCAGACCTGGCTTCTGGAGTAAATGAGCTAATGTCAACAGAAGTAGGTCCGCCATAGGTGAGGCAATAAGGGAACCCCAACTAAGGCATTAGGTAAAATAGTAGAGCGATGAACAGATAGACACTAATGATGATGATGGAATGGGGGATACGGAGGAGTGGTTTGACGACTTCCATGTTTAGAGCATAAATGGTGTGAATGGCTTGGCAGCAACTGACACAATATCAGGAGGGATAGGGGATAAGGGTACTGAAGGCCATAATGTGCGACACGAGAGAGGGACCAAGCAAGAAAGGGTGGAGGATGATAGCGGGGTACAAAGGGACTCAGAATGGACTCCATGAATGTGAGGGTGACTCGACTCGGATGCTCTAAATAAGGGCGACTCGATGGTACTGCCTCATAGTAAGGGTCCAATGGGGGACCATAAAAGCATGAGTAAAAGAGGGTAGCTCATGAAGAAAATCAACACGAACGAAGACGAGTAAGGAGGCAAAGTGGTGCCCCAAGTACAACTATCGTGAGGGAAGAATTTCGATTTTGAGAAGAGGTTAATAGACCCTTTGTTAAGTCCCTATATTAATAGTGTAGTCCCTTATTATGTTAGTATAGCCCCACTTATTGTTATTTTTGTACCCCTGTAACCCCCATTTTGTTATTATTGTACCCTTAAATTATTATTGTTAGGTCGGCTAGGATTACATTGTGGCCCACTAGGATTACATTATGGCCCCATGGATTCCTATATATAGAAAGGAGGTCTTGTAAATTGTATCATCCAAGAATTGTTCATTTATGTAATGTATTGGAGTTTTCCCCCTCGAAGTGGCTCATTTCTAAGGCGTTGATATCTCTTTTCTTCTCTTTTTGGATCTGGTTACACAACATTTGGTATCAGAGCTTTGGATTCTAGGGTTTCGCTGCTCCAAACAGGTCATCGTGGCATTTTCGCTATAACTTGTTTTCTACAAAGTTTCAGAAGATGAAATTTTTAGGGTGCGAAGCTGAAATCTTGAGGAATATTTTCTAAAAATTTCAGAGCTTGGTTCGCAATATTTTCGGAGATATAATCTGTGGAAGTTAGGCCTTTTTTCAAGCTCCTAAACAGGTCATCGTGGAATTTTTTCTATAAAAAATTTTCTACGAAGGTTCAGAATCTGAAATTCGTGTGGTGCGAAGCTGAAATCCTGAGGAAATATGTCAAAAAATTTCAGAGCTTGGTTCGCAATATTTTTGGAGATATGATCTGTGGAAGGTAGTGCTTTTTTAGGCTCCTGAATTTCATCTCAAAGAGGTGATCGTGGGAAAATTTCAATAAATCTCTCTCTGGGAAGTGGATTTGAGTGCCGTAAAAAGTGGTCGCAATTACACAGATTGTAGTTTCTTGGCTATCAATTTCAGAGACAAAGGATGAAACTGTAACACGTGGTAAGTCCTACAAGTTTTCTCTAATGAACCAGTCCAAAATTAGGTCATTGTGGGAGATTGGACACAACTTTGTCTTGGGGAATCCAAATTAGATCAGACCTGTGGCATTTGAAAGAGAATTTAGAGGGCTACTTCAGTGCAAAATGTTAGATATTGAAAAGCTGCAATAACAGAGATAATACAATTTCAATATCGAGCTCCTCAAAAGCAAGAAAAAGGTGTGTATTTTTCCGAATTGCATAAGTCTCGTTTGAAGAAACAATTTGAATTGATTCCAAGGGCATATTTTAGAATTTTTATTAGTATTGGGCTCTATAATGCCTCAAAAAAATAATTCCATACCCATTAAGCCTTCAGAAATCTATACAATGATGCATGAAGAGGAAGAATTGCAGTATGAGATATCAAAATTACGGTACCAAGTGCAACAATTTTCAATCTTACGAACAGAAATTGAAGATAAAATAGATGGTTTAAAAGCAGAAATGGAGGCTAAGTTGGATGTTTTGAAGGATCAAATAATAGCAAATATGGATGATAAATTAATGGAAGATCACATCGAGCATCAACAACAAGTTCTCCAACTCTCAAAGGATAACCCAACTTTGGTGCAGAATCTAATGAAACGACAGGAAGATCAACATGACATTAAAAGAAGTTATGAAGCAGTCATAGAAACAAGAACTCGACAAGTACGATCAATTTCAGAGTATCTCAGCAAGTGGAAGAACTTTCCTGTAAAAGATTCCACATGGGAGGATGATAATTTTATACAGAAGCATCAAGAAATAATCAAGCGTTGAGGACAACACTTGTTTGAAGGAGAGGGGCATGTTAAGTCCCTATATTAATAGTGTAGTCCCTTATTATGTTAATATAGCCCCACTTATTGTTATTTTTGTACCCCTGTAACCCCCATTTTGTTATTATTGTGCCCTTAAATTATGATTTTTAGGTCGGCTAGGATTACATTGTGGCCCACTAGGATTACATTATGGCCCCATGGATTCCTATATATAGAAAGGAGGTTTTGTAAATTGTATCATCGAAGAATTGTTCATTTATGTAATTTATTGGAGGTTGCCCCCTCGAAGTGGCTTATTTCTAAGGCGTTGATATCTCTTTTCTTTTATTTTTGGAGCTGGTTACACAACACCCTTCATGGACAAAATGTGTCTTGGTGAAGTATCAAAACATGGAACACTGACAGATACCCATTTGAGTGCTCGGTGAGAGCTTTCTAACGGTGCAGACGGTGTGTTAAATGGGGCTACGGTTTGGTCGCAGCGGGTGAAAGAAAAAACAGGGGTTTTCTTCTAATAAGGCGTTTTCCCTCCAAAATCATTCATTTTCTTGTGTAGCTATGGTGAATGTGGAGAGGAGAGAAGGCCCTAAATCTTGCGGTGATCGTAGCGGACAAATCAACCGTTGGAATCGTGATCCATCAGTGGCAGGTAAGAGGCCTAATCATACTCTTTGTTTTTGATGGTTTCAAATTTCAGATTAGGGTTTTAAATCTCAATGACTACCCCTACTTATTCATTACGGTCAGGTCACACTTTTTGGGGCAAAAACTGTGACCTGGGACACAGGTTTTGGCCTGAAAAGTGCGACCTAGCCCAGGATTTTCCCAAAAAGTGCGACCTGCTAGATGTGGGAAGTTTCAGTGCTATTGTGGGTTGAGATTCAGTTTTGATGTAGGTTTTTGCTGATTTGTAGACTGACAAAAATGATGGTTTTGTGCAGATATGGCAGATATATGGATCAAGTGGAGAGAGAGAGACTTAGGTACATTACGGATGGAAATCCAAGCGGATCAGGGTGTCCGTCGTGCACTGGCTAGGTATGGGGTTCTGAAATTTTTGGAGAACCCTTTGATGCGGGCTGGAGAGCCCTTGTTGGCTCGGATTATTAGTTATTAGGATCCATATCATGAGGCGTTTATAGTGCAAGGGCACAGGATCAAGCTGACGGTCTAGGATCTATATTTCTTGACTGGTCTCCCACCATTAGGGATGGTGGGAAATACGCAGCCAGTTTTACCATGGGGGCGTAACATTATGGAGTTTGTTGAGCGATATTGTCGTCCGGGTGGTCAAGTCAAAGGGACTCGGATATCCATTGGGGATCTAGAGAGGTTGGAGACCTGGGCAGTGGCCTCAGCAGTGTTGTGGGTCTTGGAGATCCAGGCATTCCATCACATCACTGGAGGGCAGATAACGATCGTAGAGAGTGTGTTGTGGGGGACCTACTATGGGTGGGCCTAGATGATGTTGGTGTCGGTGAAACGACAACTGTCGCTATGCAAGCGACAAGTGAATCATGATTGTGCCTATGGGACGGTGTTGTGTTCTTTCTTCTTTGAGAAGATCCTGACCTTGTGACCTCGTATACAGTTACCTGATAGAGGTCCGAGAGAGCCCCGGATGTGTCGGTGGGGATGATTACTGTGTAGAGGAGGGGGTGGGGTGGTCGGACGGGTGTTTTGACCAGAGTTCTTCGCCCATTAGGATCAAATGCCATTATACATAGACGACTATCCATATAGTGGGATGAGTTATTGGGGAGATCCAAACTTGTCGCTTCCGCCTGGTCGAGTGTGGGGGCCAGATGGTAAGTGACAAGCAACTAATCTGTGATGTGCATTTTATAGTTTGTGACTAGTATTCATGGTACTAATCTTTAGATGTTTGTGAATGCAGAAATAGCTCCGGTAAAACCGGCCGAATATATGGGACGATCGACAGCAGCAGGAGCTACAGGTGCAAGTGGATCAAGGACAGCACAGAACGAGGATATGGCCACTCGGGTGGAGGACATCTGTCGTAGATGTGAGGGGTTGTTGACCGGTGTGTAGGAGTGTGGTTGGCAGGATTTAGACGACAAATACATAGAGTTATGTATTGGGCTACTCTAGGAATGGTGAGGGATCATGTGACGCATGGCGATGGACGGCCAGACTGTGCGTGATCTACGAGCTGCGGGAGCAGAGCCGGTGGCTCGGGATCCTCTAGAGAGTGATTAAATGTAGGGCAGATGGTGCCCCCCAGCATTTTTGTAGGGGCAAGTGGTGCCCCCCATTTTGTAGTTTTGTTTTTTGTACCATGCTATGGGCATGTCATATGTTTCAGAGCAGATGGACTCTAAAAACACATTGTTATATGATATCTATGATTTATGTACATTTTGTTGATGATGTGAAATGTTATTGTCATGTGTGTGATAAATGCCAGTCTAGAACATGATTTGCGATTTGATCTACGTAGTGATTTTGACGTCAATGGATATGGGTGAAAGTAATGAATCTAAATTCACGTATCAAAAGTTTCACTCGTAAATATTGTCTAAACAGGATAGGGTTACGCACACGATAGACACCATTAAGTTGTAGGACAAGAAGGAGGGAATCTAAATGAACATGCAGATGGAGGATGTGATGAGAGAGTGCATTGGCTAAGAGACCATGTATTGCATCATATTCGGCATGATTATTGGTGGCATTACCAATGCAGACCCCATTTGCAATAACTAGGGTATGCAAGGAGGTAAAGATGGCCCATGCTACCGAAGCGAGATTCCGGGAATAGCGACTTGCCCCATCGGCATAGCCAAGATAATGAGTGGACGAGAGGGCCGAGGTAATAGTGTCACAAGACAAGAAATGGGAGGGATGAGCAAAAGGATGGCAACGTGAGTAGAGGATAGACATCCACTGACGGATATGGGAGGGATCAGTCTGGGTAGGAAGTCTAGGACTCACAGATCGACGAGAGGGAGATGAATGATAACGATCAGATGAAGAACGGGTACTCAGGTTGCGAAGAACATCGAAGATACAGATGGTATGATCGTGATTATGGGAGGAAATGGAAGGGTCAAGGAGACCATACGACGCTGCAAAGCTACCGAAATCATCAGTATGGGAAGAGAGGCGCAGATACGGGTCATCACAGAGAATGACAGAAGAACAGGTAAAAATATGGTCAAAACATGAAGAGCCCGAGAAACTGTCTGAAGGGGGATCAAGCAGAACAAATGGAGTGGATTCAAAGGGAATGTGCTCCAAGGGTCGTGTGGATGATGATAGGTATAGGAGGGGAGCAGTAGGTTCCGACATCTCAACATCAGGGGGAGGAATTTCAATGGTACCAGGGGGATCCTCGAGTAGGCCTGACTCATATTGAGCAAGGATGGGAGAGGCGAGTTGATTTTGTTCAACTTCATACTCGCGAATGACCTCTAAAGAGGCTCGGTAATGCGTGACGTGAGGAAAATGGTGAGAGTAATGGCCATGGACACCACACAGGGCACAGGGTTTGTTGGTGCGAAGAGTCTTTGGGTTCTTGGCTACGGATGAGGAAGAAACAGAGGTTTTAGGGACCGTAGATTCAGGGAACGCGACTTTAACCATGGGTTGGATACAAGGCAACTCAGGACAAGTATGGGTGGGATGACTGATACCATCACACAAGGCAAAAGGCTTGGCGGGTCGGGGAGGGGTAGGATCGGGTGCGGTGGCCTTGTGTTTGGATGCCCCCTTTCGAGTTTTCTTTTCTTTACTATAGTTGTCGCAGCATGAGGAGGGTCCTGCGGAGGGGCTAGGGGCGCTGTAGCGGTGGAAGGAGTGAAGGGAATTGGTTGCACTGGAATCACAGTTATGTATGGTTTGGGGTGGTCCGGCAGGGTCTCGGCTAGAGGAGTAAGATACCATACTGGAATTCCCAAGGTTAAATTAGGGGGGGAAAGGGTGGCCATGACGGGAACCGAATAGATGCCAGGGGGGGGACTGAGGAAAGGTATCTGACCGGCGGGGTAATGACCAGGAGGGACGACTCCCATAGGATGGAGACCTGAGGGAACTGACTCAAGAGGGTAGGGAGGTTCCTGAGTGTGAGGGGGATGGGAAGATCTAGGCGAAAAAGGGTTGGTCGACCGAAGTGAAGGGCTAGGAGCAGGCTGCGGTAGGCAAGATTGAGGTTGCTGACTAGCCGAAGCAGGCTGTGAAAGGCCAGCCTGAGATGATTGCATCATGCAAACATTCACTAAACTGGGTCAGAGACAGGAGGAGGAGGAGGACCAGGAAAATTTCCAAGCAAGGAGGAGTCTTTGTAGACGCCAGGAGAAACACTGGTCAACAAATCAACAGTTGGCTTATTGGTGACAGTAGAGATGGTGGACTCAGGGAAGGTCTGAGATTTGGGTTCATGGTAATTTAACTGATCAATCATGACAATATTTCCATTATGAGGAAAGAACATCTTACGGTGGACTGCGGATGGAACGGCAGACATGGCATAGGTGTAACTACGCCCCAAAATAATGTTGTAGTCAAGAGGGGCGTCGATAACTTCAACGTCGACATAAACAGTCTTGCCTGCAAGGGTGATGGGACAATTACGAAATAGGCCAATGGGTTGGGAGGCATGGCCATCCCACGCACGTAGGGTGATTGTGGAAGGGGCCAGCTCAAGGGATCCGAGTTGTTTCCAAACCAAAGCGTACATCACACAGGTAGATGCCCCCTCATCAATAATACACCAAGCGACATTGGAATTTCAGATTTTGACAAGGATTTGGAAAGCAACAGAAGGAGGAAGAGGGGGATGGTCTGACTGACGGGCGTCGAAAACAATCAAGTGGTCATCGGCAGGATCTACAGCACCCACAACAGATAGTAGAGCCTTCTTTTGAGAAGGACACGACTGGAGGAGTTCCAGTGTTGAAATGGCAGCAGGAGATTGTGCCAGATCATCTACTATACTGTATGAATGGGAAGCCCGACCATGGGCATCATTTCAGCGTAATGGGCCCTTAGGATGCTTGGGAGGAACCTAGGCTTGGGGTGGGGGTATTTGAAAGGGACCATTGGGTGTCAACAGAGGCTCTGTAGAACCTGAAGATGGAGACTCGGAGACAGACGGAACGGGAGGCGTGGAATACTGACGGGACCGAGTTTGAAGGTTGAGTTCAATGGTGAGAGGTGGGTCAGAGGCCATCATGAGAATCTGGTAATTAGAGGAACCAGAAGGGGAAGATTGAGTGGTTACTGGGGCATGAGGAGGTTGAGTGGCCATGAATCCTTGTTGAGGGAAAGGATTAGTAAACAAAACAGGTTGAGAAGGAACGAGATTTGGAGGGATAGTAGGGGAGGAGTGTTGACCCCGTACGGTGGCCTGGGACTCCCACATCTGCTGCATTTGTGATAATAAGGGAAAATCATGAGTGTAATGACCATAAACACTGAAACACGAACAAGGCGTATTGGTGCGAAGCGGCCTGTCCGGCTTGGGCTGGGAGCCCTGTGGGTGGTTGGAAGTGGTAGGGTCAATACTGGAAGGATTGGATCCACGACTACCAGAATTGGATTGATTGCCTTTCCTTTTTCTGTGAGAAGGAAGAGGATTAGGTGCCCCCTGCTGTGCAAATATTTGCCTGGCAGGGGGTAGTAAATGCGGATGTGGGGGTGGAGAAGGCAAGGGAGTGGGGGGTCCAAATGTTGGAGCAGCAGGGACACCAGGTTGTAGGAACGGATATGGGGTAGGATGGGAAACATTGAGGTAATCAGGAGGGTGGGAAAAGGAGGAGGCATGCCATATCCTAGATACATGTTACCTGGAGGGGGGAACATGTCGGAGGGGCTGGCCCCTCTTGGAGGGAAACCATAGCCCACAGGAGGTTGAGCAGAGGTATGCGACAGGGCTCCAATGATACCGTCGGCAGAGTGAGATGCCCCTGAGGCATTAAGACCACCGGGCTTGGGGAGGTCAGGAAGGATGGTATAAACATAACCGGATTGGGCGTAGATGAGGTCATATTTCAAGGCTATTTGGAGGGCGGCTTCTTCGGTTTGGGGAAAATGAGATGCGACATCTTTGCCAATGGGAGGTAAGAGAGAGCGAAGGAACCAGTCCATGTAAACCTGATCTTCAAAGGGGGGGCGCGACACAAGCTCCGTCTTTGTTGCCATTCTTGGACATGAGCGGAAAGGCGGGTCGAAGAGGATTGATGAAAAGAGGTTAAGAGTTCAGTGCCAATGTTGTATCGGAGAGGAAGCTGGAAATAGGATAAAAAGGCTTGGGTAATGGTCGTAAAGGTGGTATGGGAAGAGTTGGCTTGATCAACATACCATTTAGAAGCTTTGCTGGTAAGCGTGCGTTGGAACAAACAAATACTGATGGATTCATCGGTGATGGAATTGGAGGAACACCACATGTGGAAATATCGGATATGGTTGGAGGGATCTTCGCTAGTAAGGCCTTCGAACTTGGGAATGTCAGAGGGCATATTGGTTGGCATAGCAGGCCAACTAACATCGTGGCAAATAGGGTCATTAATGAGTTGATTGAAGTTGGGGAGACTGGGGCCAGCCATATAAGGGAGCAATGGGGCAGTCGAGGTAGGTCCCATAGTGGTTCCACTGGAAACGGACCCAGCGGTAGAACTGGGGTTAGGGCTAGGTCCTGAACTAGACATGGTGAAGGTAAGAGAGGGAGAACCAGAAGTAGGGGGAGAACCCAAACAATCAGAGGAAGAGTCGGAGTGCGTACTCAGGGGAGGACTTACTCGAGGACGGTGGGAAAGAGAAAGTCAACCAACCGGAAATTGAGGGTGAAGGCGCAATGATGACGGGAAGAAGAAAAACCGATAAGGGCAGGGAGGGACAAAATCAAGTGAGGTCAAGGGCGGAGAGGTGCAGTGGAAATTGATTTTAAAGTCTTTTCCAGGCAGTGTTAACCAGGCTCTTCTTCACTTAGGGTCAGTGTGTGGCGTGCGTTAATTTTAATTGTTTAAACCCAGACGTTTTGAGAGTAAAATAAAAAGTGTGTTGCGTAACTGAAAATAAATCTGCAGTAAATAAGACTAAAATAACATAAAATTAACAGCTACCAATGCATCAATCTAACCCAAGGAGGCAGGTCTCTCAAAAATATTCTATAAGAGGGGAAAAATGAAGCAAAGCATGCTAAAAAGAGGCCAATAGATCTAAATTCAGGAGGGACGGGGATCTAAAGGAGAAATCTGCTGAAAAGAGGTGCAGAGAACAACAAAGAGGTAGAGGCAAGGTTGCTGCTAAAAAGGAGGAGATCAGCTAAAAAGAGTAGGGACAAGGAGGTGGCCCTAGAAATGAACCCAAAAAAAATGAAATAAGGTGATTTGAAAGGGAGAATGGCTGATCTATAGGGATCTGAAAATGAGGTATCAGATCTGGAAGCAAAAGGGCTGAAACTTTGGAAATTCAGACTTCTGAAACAGCCAAAACTCTCCCACAAAAAGTGGAGGGTACTAGAGCCCTAAGGGGAAATATTCCCACTTAGTTGAGAGAAACAGATCATAAACAAGTCTAAACGGGTGGAGACGGAAGCTGGAAAACCCTGACAGAAGCTTCAGACAAACCCAGAAAAAGTTCTGGAAAATTGCAGAAAAAGGTGCAGGTCGCAGGTTCTGACCTATTTGCTGTCCAGGGTGCAGTTTTAGGGCAGAAAAGTGCGACCTCAAGGCCAGGTCACACTTTTTGGGCTGATAAGTGCGACCTACAGATCCGGCTCTCTTGGCGGCAGATTGCAGAAAAATTTGTCGTCTCAGCTACGGCTGATGTCTGTCACCTGCGCAATAAGGCCAGAAACACACGAAAGTTAAAAATTTGACTGTTTGAGGGTTTTAGAGGTGTAAAGAACCATAAAAATAGGAAAAACAGGAAAATGGAAGAGAAACCCTACGGTCTGAAACAGCTGGATATGCAGGAATATATAAAACGACAGCAATCGCAAAAGAAAACCCATGTGGAGTCGCCAATTGTTAGTATGATTCTTTCGTCATAAAAGATCACTTTAGCTACGCATAAAAAATATCCCTAACATCGATTATGGCTACCAAACATCTTTAAATCTGCAATTAGATGACCCAAATAACGCTGCACAAATCCAGATCTAAGCATAAAAGACATTAAGCAGAAAAAATACAATATGGCTCCATGCATCCAATAGACAAGACAAGAACAATGTGTTTAAAAGAATGTTTTATATAATATTGAAGAATGGGGCACCTGAGAGGAAAACAAGAAAGGTGTTTTCCAGTTCTCCTCAATGGGATGGGTTCTTGATAGTCCTCAGCATTTCAGATCTAAAATTCCTCTCTCTTATTGTGGTAGAAAACCCAAACAAACATAGAACTCAATGGGAGCTCACAAGGAAAAAATGGAAAATGGTGACCAAGAGTAGATCTAGTGTGATCTAATGCAATGGAGGTGACTAATGAATTGGAAAAACCCTTCTATTTATAACAAAATATTGAGGTGTTCTAGAACTCGGTGCATGAATAAAATATTATTAATCAAATTCTAGAATCACCCTTTAGGAATATTTTATTATATTTGTTGGAGGGAAAAGGTCTTTTGAATTCGGTCAATTCCTTTATTTATAAACAATAAATAAATAAATGATTTATTTATTATTTTAGGGAGATGGTGGAAATATAATTAAATAAATAATGATTTATTTAATTATTTAAAAATGATTTAGTTAAATTTAACTAGGAATATTATTTAAATAATGATTTGAATAACTTATTCCTAGGAAATAATTAAATAAATAATTATTTATTTAATTAATTTCCTTGTTTTGGGTTAAATATGACCAGGAAATATAGAAAAATATTATTTTACATGGTGAAAGCAATTTTACTTAGGGTAAAATTGGTCTTACATGGTGTACTTGGGTTCATCTAATGATAAAGAGTTAGATGACCAAAAAATTGGTGTAACACCACCTGCAGTACTTTCCTCGCCATCGGTTTTTCTCCTACATGTCCTCCCGCAACTCCATAGTGTCACTCCCACAGTACGGCTTCCCTCTTATGGTCTAGAACACATCATCGTAAAATTTGTTATAGCCCCATATTTTACAAGTGTCCTGCGATGAGTTGATACTCTGCTGCTCGAACTACTAGGTGTCTTTTCTAGACTATTGTATATTCTTTTGGGCATTGTCCTATTGTTAGGGATGGCTTCTACTCTGAAGATATCAACATCTGGTAGCTGATCATCTAGATACCCTCCATTTTCTTTATTTTCTAGCCTTGACTGGTTATCGGGTCCCACATTTAGCCTCTTAGGCTTTACTATCACCTCAAAGGTGAATTCCTAAAAGAGTAGGAGCCATCTGTAGATTCTTCCTTCTAAGACCGGTTTGTTTACCAGGTACTTTAAAGCTGAGTGGTCTATGAAAAAATTGAACATACCTCCTAACAGGTAGTGGCAGAACTTTTGAAGGTAATACAACATTGCTAATGCTTTCCGCTCTGTCATGGTGTAGTTTCGTTCTGCTATTGATAATTTTCGACTTGCAAAATACACTAGGTAATCAACTATAGTATCCCCTGGTTGGGCTAGAACTGCTCTGAGTGCAATGCTTGAAGCATCGATGTGGACATGAAATTGCTTGCTCCAATCCAAATGAACCAATATTGGCGCACTCGCTAACTTTTCCTTCAAAGAGTTTAGGGTCGTAGCGCAACTCTCTGTCCAATTGAACTGTTCTGATTTCCGCAATAGCTTCTCCAATGGTGATTTTATCTTCGTGTAGTTGCGAATAAATCGCCTGTATTACCCTGTATGGCCTAGAAGTGACCTCAATTTTTTCACAGTTTCTAGAGCCTCCATGTTGATTATGACCACTACCTTTGTTGGATCCATGCAAACTCCTTGTTTGCATACAACGTGTCCTAGCAATATTCCAAACGACACAGCAAAGATGCACTTTTTTAGGTTCAATGAAATCTGTATTTTTCTACACCTATCAAACATAATTCTCAATAGCGTTGCATGGTCTTTTAACAGGCTGTAGATGGTCCAATCATCCATATAAACCTCCAATAATTTGTGGATATAGTCGTGGAATGCTGCTATCACAATGCATGAAAATACTGCTGGCACATTCTTCAAACCGAATGGAATTACATGATATGTAAAGGAGCCCCATTCGGTGGTGAAAGTTGTCTTTTTCTTATCTTCTTCTACTATTCGTACATGATGGTATCCTAAAAATCCATCCATAAAGTAATACGCCTCGTTCCCCGCAACGTTGTCAAGGACCTCGTCGCTGAATGGAGTAGGGAATGGGTCATGTATGTAGGCATTATTCAAGCTCCTGTAGTCCACATAGACTCGGATTTCAGACTTATCCTTTTTTCTTTTTATGACTATTGGACTTGCCCATTCTTCTTCCTCCACCGGTAATATCAAGCCTGCCATTAGCATTTTGTCGATTTCTGCTTTAACTTTTTCCCTCACCCTTGGATTCAATCGATGGGGCCTGTGCTTGATTGGTCATGCCTCAGGCTTTAGGATTATACGCATTTATCCTAGGTCCCCTTTGATTCCTTTCAAGTTTTCTACGGACGATGGGAACAAGTCCTCATATTCTTGTAGTAGACTGAATATTTCCTTGGTCGTCTCAGCATCCCAACAGTCATCGATTGATGCCAGTTTGGGATTTTCTTCGGTCCCAATGTTCCTTTTCTTGGTTTTTAGTGGTAGCATATGAATTCCTTTGGTTTTTGGGTCTTCCTGAATATCCCGCTCCCCCTCCTTTTCTTCAAAATACAGATGTCTAAGTCCCTCTAGATCATCATTGTCCATTTCACTATTTATCTTTTTACATGCTACTGACTGTCTGATGCTTTGGTTCGGGACTGGTTGCTCATCCTTCTCCTAATTCTCCAGGAAGAACAGTACCCTTTTAATGGCATGTAACACTTGGGTGGTTGGTTCTATTCTTCCTTCAAATAATAAGCACTGTATGAATTTCCTCGTAACTTCTTGCCAAGTGCTAATTCCCCTTTTCCTCTCTTCTATTAGGTACCAAGCTTGTGGAATCACATCCAGTGAATGTATAAACTTGTGGATCCACAACTCCTCTGGGCATCCTACAATTTTCCATTACTCTTCACACTCGTTCAAATGCTTTCTGGGGTCTGAGTCCCCTTGGAATTTTTGAGTGCATTGTGGTCCTTCTTCTTCCTTAAACCTGGCTTTCAGTGCTGCTGCAACTTTTTCCCATTGTGACAAGGAGTTGCAGTGGTTACTCCACCATCTTGCAGATGTGGATTGTAAAGCCATGTCCATGAGTGGGACCCTATGATCCTCTGGTACTTTATCTTCTATTTTGGTAATGAAAGTATTTACAGCGTTCATATTTGACAAAGTTTGGTAATCTCTTACCTCAGTTCCGATCCAATTGATTATTCTAATGGTCGCACATCTTCTTGTGTTGGTCTCATATCCCCCTTGCTGCCAATCATCCTAGGCTATCTTTGAGCCCAAGTCTGAGCTTTGAATGCTTCTCCAACTTACAGATCCTCCTGCTGTTGGGTTGATGTAATCTTCCCTTTTTCCTGCAGTCATTTGATAAAGATGGTCAAGAAGCTGAGCATCTTCTTTGTTGTCAACAGACTCTGTGTATCAGGGACCTTGATACGGGTCGAGCGGCTGAGTGACTCTGACCTCTCCATCCCCAAAGATCATCAGTTCCTTCTTTAAATCTATTACTGCATAATTTTCAAAATCCTAGTCGATCCCCAGCAATTCTGGATAGGGATCCTTGTCCCCCATAATGTAATGACCTCAAATTCCGTGTATGTCTTTACTCCCAAAACTTCGACTTCGACCTCCTCTAGTCTACCTATGGGCACAATGCAGTACTGGTTTTCCATACAGATTTGAATTGGTGATTATGTTAGCCTCAGCTTCCCCAATTCTTCCCATGTCTTTCTTGGTAGGATATTTACATCGGACCCCAGGTCAAGCATTCTGTCCTTAATTTGGAATCCCACAACTTGAGTATTCACCCGAAACTCTTTTCTCGTCCTTCTCTTATTTCTCTTAAATCTTTGTATATATTTCTGTGTTGCGTCGGTTGCCTCCCCTGGTTATATGGCCTTCTGCAGCACTCTCTCCAGGTTCTGTTTTAATTGCTCTAACATTGGCACGTTGTTAACAATTTTTATAAATAGATGGAACCATTCTTCAATCGTAGTACCTGAACTAGCTTGGTTCTCATTATTTTCCTTAGTCTGTGGAAATTCAATGCCTTTGCTTCCCCCAAGCTGGGAAAATGTTTCCACTTCTTCTTGAAAGAATTTCTTCTGTCTTTCGGGCCTGAACATTGGCTTTAGAGATGCTGGCCTTATCAATCTTATCGGGTCCATCATTTGTGCATCCTCCCTAGTTCTTTTACCTCCTCACACCACTATGTCCACGTTCTGCATAGCTTGAGCCTCTATTATTCTCGGCTTTGAATTTACTAGATTTGTTCCTCTTTGTCTGGCTCTTTCTTCCCATCTTTTAATGAGCTCTGGGAAGTCCTCTGTTACATGCATGATAACCCTGCACTGAGAGCACAAAGGTCTTCTAGGAAGTGGACACTCCCTAACCATGTGACCTTCTTGGTCATAGTTGTAGCATCGTACTAACCCTCTTCCTCTAGCTCGACCTCCTCTCATGCCTCCTCCTCGTCCTCCGGGAGCCTCGTTCACTTTATACGAAGGCTTGTCCAATCGTTCCGCCAAGGAATATAGAGCTCTACACTGCTCTGTGCTATGTGTGGTAGACGCACAAAACTCACAATATATGTTGTTTGTAACGTTGGAGTATTTTTTCAATATGGGGCATAGGCGGGGTGAATGACCCATGCTTTTACATATTTCACAATATTCAGTCGCCACTAAATTTTGTTGTGTGGGGAACCCCGTGTACGGGTGTTGCGGTGGTTATAACCCCTAGGTGTTTATCTGCGCAACCCCTCCTGCTGGCGGAGCTCCCGGTGCCCCTATTTCTTATGTTCCCACATTCTGGCCCCGCAGCTGAGGACATTCGGTTACCACGTGTCCTTCCATTAGACAGTGCGTACACCATACATTTGGCCTCGCTGGACACATTGGTTTAATTTCTTTCAATTTCTCTGTCAAGCTAGCTATTTGATGTTGTAGTCCCAGTATTGAAGGGTCCTGAGCTGATGGTCCTCCTTTAAATTCTTGTGGATATCCTGCCATGGCCTCTATCCTCATAGCCTGCTCCGATGCGCCTTGCAACATCTCGATTTTTTTTTGTGTCAGCGAAGTTATTGTTAGTGGGAGAAGGGCCTTGATAAACCAATCTCTCTGATGGTTCGGATCGATCGAATAGCTGAGTTTTCCAATCACATCCTTGAATCTCTACATTATATCCCATGCAGTTTCCCCTTCTCACTTCTTGATCTCCCACATCTCTGACAAACCCTGCTGATCGTTTTGGGGTAATTTTAATTCTTTCACAAAATCACTCTTTACTTCGTCTATCGTTGGGTTCTAGTGAGCCTCGGACCACTTTATAAACCAGCGCAGAGCTCTCTCCCAGAGAGTAGTTTTAAATTTTACCAAGTTACCTATTCTGGTGTCTGTCGAGCCCTCCATATGGCTTCACATAGGTACCAATTTTGTTCCACATCATCATTACCCCTCCCAGAAAACTCTGGGTACCAGGTAAATGATCCTGCCATGCTCCCTTGTGTGGGGGTTACTAGAACAAAACCCCTGACTCCCGGTTGTGAAATAGTGTTACTAGTACCACTGCAAGTATGTATTACTGTTGTAGACTGAACACTATTCAACTTACTCAATTCCCATAACTTAACAAAATTTCACCTAGTGGCTGATAGAGTACTAGGGGAAGGTCGAGACTAGAGCTACTTGAACTTTGGGGAATAGAGTTACCTGGGATTATGGGTGTCGACCCTTATCGGAATAGTTGTTCCATCGCAACATGCAACTCCACATTGGACGTCTCCTTGGGGCGCGCGTCATCTCTGTCATACTCCTTTCCCTTCTCTGCTTGGGCTAGGCTCCTATACACCTACTGCACTTCCTTGGTGGTCCCCCCTATATCCTGGGAACCCGTCTGACCTTCCATCTCCTTCGTCGTCTGAGGTGCCTCTTCCTTGTCTTTTCTATTCCTTTCCTGTCTTTCCAACTCCTTCATTACCCTTTCTCGCAACTTCTCAGCAAGTTGCACCCTTCGATGTGATCGTTGTTCCCTTAACCTGCTGGAGGTATCGACATCCATATCCCTATTCCCATTTTCAACGTACTTGTAGCATCTTTCCCTCAGCTCCTTCCCCCAATAATGGAGGTTTAGGTCTCCACCTCAGACTTTTGGAACTCCATCAACCCTTCGTTTAACATCATAGCCTTGATCCACAGGGGGATCTCCTTCAAAAACTCTCCGCGCAGCCCTGATCTGAATATGTCCTCCACTTTCGAGAAGGACTCATAGCATTCAACTACGAACTCCACTATGTATCCTTCCAAGGTAGATTGCACCCAGAAATATACAGCTTGGGTCAAATTGGTATCTAACCGATGGAGTGCTACCAGTTCTACCTGCACCCACTTGCGACAGACCTTCCGCGAGCTTCTTTGGACTGTCTTGGTCTATAGTCTCTACAACCAGTTATAGAGCTCCTCGAGAAACTTTCCCTAGAATATCTCGTAGATATCACTAGCAGATTCAGAGAATAGAATCTGATTCTTAACAGTTTTCTCTTTTTGTTGTCTCACTTCCTCTTGCTAAGCTATGAACTGATCTAGGTGGTTATACCACTAGTTTCGTATTTCTTTCTTGAAGATCCGTGATACCATGATCTAAATCCAAAATGAAATTTCAGGTCTCGGCAATGGAACCATTTGTTGGCAAGAAAAGAGGTCTCTGGGGTGAGACCCAGGTTCAAGACGGAGGCCAACAAGGTTTTCCACAGTAGTATAGCACAACGTCGGCATTTTCACCCTGCTCCGAGGAGCAGAGAGTCTCACCCGAGGCATGTCACGACCTTACTAAGGTTGGAATTAGATCAGGTATCAATCAAGCATGACAAATGCATAACCTAGATAGAACTAAGTACTTCGAGTAAGTGTAAATACTCCACAAATAACAATACTTATGAACATAATCAGAATGATAACCAAAAAAATTAAAATGATGCTCATGTTCCACTAAACCAGAATACAACACAGAACTTAGAAAAACAACCTCGGATCAGAATGTATTGCATTAACAACAAGAGATAGTTACAAATGCTCCTCATAGCGTTCTTGGAAAATCTGATTACAATAGTGTCACATAAGATAGAACATAACGAGTCAGAGAGAGAGAGAGAGAACAGAACAAACAACACAAACAGAGATCTCCTACGACTCTTGTTCCATGATCTCTATTGTGCCAACCTCCCTTCTCCGCTGGCTCGATGCCCATTTTTTCTGTTGCCAGTGCGACTGACAGTTCTTCCTTCCTTTTCGCTCAATTGTTTGCTCCTTCTCCCTGATTATTGGGAGTTCCACTGATTGTCTTCTGCCACTTCCTTCTGCCATATGTGCTTGCTTCCACAATAGCTGCGCCACCTGCTCTTCAATTCTTTGCAACCTTGACAGCTCTCTATCTACCGTGGTTGCGTTTTTCCACCTATTATCTACAACTCAAAACTATTTAATTTCAAACAAGGGCCCCAACACAAGATGCTGAGGAGGAAATGGAAACAAGGGGGACCAAAGAAATAGTGGGAAGAAAAACATAAAAATATAGCAAAAGGGAGAAAGAAGGAGGAGGCATACCTAAATTTGAGGTCACTATTGTAGATTTGGAAGTGTCCTTGAATTTGGAAGTTAGCTTCGATGACTCCTTTGGAATTTCTTTCGGGGCCTCTTTCTGGTAAGTCTCTCAGTTAATCGAGTTTGGGGAAGGAGAAAATTATTTCTATCCATGTGCGCTCTCAGATTTTCCTGAATCAGGGGAAGGAGGGATTTTTGAATCTAAATCCCTGGGTTGCTTTTTGAACCACCGCTTCTTTACTTTCCCCAGAGGGAGATCTTCACCCAGATGCCTATAGGAATGGCATATAATGCATTTGAATGGAATTCCCTCATAGTCCAACGCTTTGGATGTGGATTTTTTCTCCATACTGGATTGAAATGGAATTACAAAGCTCTAAGACCAAGTTCAATCCCACTAAGATCCCAACCATGAACATATACCTAGTCTTCTTGTAGGATAGGTTGAACTCATAGTAGAATCCCGATATATTCTCAATTTGGCAGAAAACATCTTATGACTAGAATCGCAGATGCAAGGCCAGAAGACAGACCCAAATCGACACCATCAAAAGTCTTTCAGGCCAAACATTAAATTCCATAGTCTATATTTTGAGAAAAGAGCCTTTGAACCCCACTTCCATCTACGAAGCAAGAGCTTTTCCAAATCCTCCTTTTCTAGTTGTTAACCAACCCAAATTTTTGCTAAATGAAACAATGAGGCAAGTAACTGAGGAGCTTTGTGAAGTTTTTTTCCTATGATCTCATTACTGCCATAACCACATGCTTACTGGAAAAACAACCTACCACTTCCATTTCTTCCATCCTATAGATGTCATTTAACTTCACACCTAAGTTGACAACAAGGTTTGTAGATAGGGTCTTATGTTTTGCACATTTTCCGCGAGGGTCTATTGACCCTTTGTTTTCCAGATGAAGGGTAAATTTACGATAGGAAGGCAAAAAATCACCACATTTCATCTCCCATGTCAAAAAGGGGCTCAAGAAACTGGGGGGGGGAGGGAGTAGTAGTTTGCGGCGATCAGAATAGGCGGTGTAGGATCATGGTTGAAAAGGTTTAAGGTTACGAAGGAAGGTAAGTCACTATAAACATAGCATGTCATAGAATTTCGATCATGGATGTGTTTTTGGGGGACTGCATAAGGATAATGGTGATGAAGGGAATCAAACAAAATGTTAGTGGCGACCGACTCATAGTGCGACATGAATGCAACAAGATTCGAAACATGCACCAGGGATGCATGGCGCTCCACCTTGCCTCTGTCCAAATCATAGGGTGAGTGTGAACGGAAGAAGAGCACAAGTGGCTAGGAATCCCACGAGAGCTCCTCAGGTCATGTCTAAATTTTCACCCCTTCAAGAGGGTCGATGATCAGATTTGGATCAAGGACCTAAGTGATATCTCAAATTTCAAAGTGCTCGAAAGTGTGTCAAACTTGAGTGATCGGATAGGTCTTGCCTTCCTGATTCTAGCGCCATGAACGATTCGAAAAACTGACACAGTATGAAGAATTTATCCCGATTTGAAAAGTTCAGTAAATTGCAAATTTTGGCATTTTGACCAAGGTTGACTGGTCAAAGGTACAAGCAGAAAAAATAATATTCTAGGGAATATTCTTGGAATATTCCCCAAAATATTCCTCGAAATATTCCTTCCAAGATAGTCGCATGCTGACACGTGTCACGATTTTTATTTGGTGGAGTTTGGTTTAGACCAATCAGGGGGTGACACGTGGCTAGTAGGTCGCCACATGTCCCCAAGGTGGAGTGGTAAAATTTTTGGGACTCCGTCGGGTTCGACCGCGAGACCTTCCTCCTGGCATGCAGGTGTCTTACCAACCGCTCTATACATTGGATCTTAACCTTTATGTTTGTGGCTTATTTTTAAGGTTTAAGGTATTCATATGTGGGGGAGCGGAGGGGCCAGCCCCTCCCCATATGACCTTAGCCCATGAACCAAGGGCTAAACCAACAACGCACAAACGTAAACCCATCTGACACCCGCCAGCAGTTTAAGCATTGTCACATGGTAACGGTTTTTTGACTCTCTGCGCGATAAGACTTAACTCCGATAGTCTTCATGAATGGTTCACACGAACCTGGTCATATTTCAACTGTTATGTTATCTCCCCACTGTTTGTGCAATGGTTTGCGTAACCAACATTTCAAACCCACAGTCTAATGCAAACAACCATAGTTTGATGTTGGGTTTCCGCCGACCATTACGGTCAGGACCAAGGTTGGGGTGCGCATTTGGCCACCCTAACCATAATATTTATTGTAACGGTTAGAGTGGCATAGATTTTGGTTTATCTCAAGTTAAACTGAAGTCCTCTACATTTAGTGGAGTTGTTTTAGGTGAAACTAGACAAATGAGTTGGAGCCTCATTTTGTGACCATTCTGAGAGTGTGAATAGTCAATTTCGACTTTCTTGGACATTCCAGAGCCATTTTTGAGGTTTTCAGAGCCATTAGAGGACTTTTGAGCATGATTTTTCTTCAGAGAATTTCCAAGGGCCATTAGGGGCCACCGGGAGAAAGAGGTCTAGCCAAGGCAACCAGAGACCATTCTCAGCAAACCAGTAGTCTGTTCTGACTATCTTGAACCTTATAAATCCAATGGAAGAATTTTTAGAAGCTTTTGGATACTTCTGAAGGCTGATATGCTTCAGAGAAGGTTGTAGTGAGCCTAGAGCACATAGTGCCACCAAGTGTTGGGGGCATAACCAGAGCAGCTAGAGGCCTTTTTCAGCAAGTGAATAGTCTGTTCTGACTATTTTGGAAATTTTTAATCCATTGAAGAGATTTTTAGAGCCATTTGGATACTTCTAGAGCTGAAGAAGCCACAGGGGAGTTTCAGGGTGCCTAGGGCCAACAAGAGTTGGAGGCCTAGATTAGGGAGCTAGAGCTCAATTGGAGAAAATGATTAGTCAATTTTGGATTTCTGATATGCGTTGGAAATAGTAGAAAATATTTTAGGGACAGAAAATGATTTCTTAAGGAGTTAGTGCCACAGAGAAGCTCAAGGAAGATTAAGAGCACTGACATAAGAGGTCAAGTCAAAGGGAGCCTAGGTCCATCTACAGAGATATAACAACCATTCTAGGGGTATGATGGTATTCTAAACCCATTGGTAAAACATAAACAACCATTGGAGTTGATTTACTTACTTGTAAAAGAAATTTTCCATCATAATCTCAAAGAGGCAAGTCAATTGACAGGGGCTCAAGGAGACGTAGCCCACGAAATTCATGTGAAATCCTTTATTAAATCTGATGTTATGTGTTGATGCTTATTTTCTGCACTTTATGGTTGTTGTACATGCTTAATATCAACAAAAAAAAATGTTTGTTTCCTCACACATAAAGAGTAAAAACAGTTAAAAGCACATACACTTATTTCAAGTATTCAATTTTGCATTATCAAGTATAAGCAAGATCTTAATTTGTTTAACTAAGTTGGAGGTGCTTGCATAGCATAAAAATTCAGCCACCCATTTCAGATCAGGTGGTATCAGAGCACTAGGTTGCTTGCTTTACAGAGCACAAGGTTGCTTGCTTACTTGTTTGACTTGAAAGGTGTTTAACAGTGTAAAGAATTTTACTGTTTTCAAATTGATTGATGCTTACAAGTTTGAGTTTGATAGAGGTGAAGGGGAGCTATTGCTAGTTAAGTCCAGAAGAGGACAAGAAGGAAGAAGGTTGAAAGCATCTTCCTTACCAAAGGACCTCAAGTCAACCCTTAAAGCACAAGAGGGAATGTTTGCAAAAGAGGCTACTTGAAGAAGAGATACAAGCTGCAGAAAAGAGTTGAATCTACAACCATATTGTTAAGAAGTTTTGTCAGTTTTTGAAGCTTTGTGAATTTTTGTCGAAGTTATTTAATTCATTTACATAATGATGACAACTTCATCAAGTGAGGTTTCAAAACCATCCTCCTTCACAAGACTCTTCGATGAAGAGATGAAGTGGGAATTCTACATCCTGAAGGATATGGTGAAAATTATGTATGAAGATGGAAGGGAAAGCACTAGACTTCATGAGCAATTGGTTGCTATGAAGCAAGAGAAAGAAGGACTTCGTAAAAGAATGCATGAGATGGAGATGTAGCTCCATCATACCCAAGAGGACTTAACCAAACACATGCTTGAAGAAAAGGTAAATCACTCAAATTTGTCTTCAAATTCCTCTTTAGATAGATGTGTAGGTTCATTTGAAAAACACACTAGAGGTATAGGGTCCAAATTGATGTTAAAAATGGGTCATGAAGGCAAGGGTCAAGGCAAAAATTCACAAGGCATGATTGATCCTATTTTGGTTGAGGAAAGGCCTAAGAAGTTTTGTCTACGCTATGTTCAATCTTATGGCGAAAACTTAAAAGCCATGAAGGCATTTGAGGCAACTTCAAGAAGAACTTTTGTTGCAAGTTCAAAACCAAAAACATGTCAAGTTTGTTTTCAAGTTGAATGCCATTGTTTGAAGCCTATGTTGCAACAAGATGTTTGTAGACATGCAACTTATCGCGAACAAGAGAGTTCTGACGGCTATCAAGACATGAACAGTGATGTTGGTCTTCAAAAGAAAGCTCGAACCTCTTCAAGTTCATCTCCTCAAGAAGGTAAAAAAGATGGACATGCAAAGCAACATTTGAGGTATAATTCTTCCCATAGTCAAGTTGTTTCTGATTATGTTAAGCATGACAAATCTGCATGTGTGAATGGAAGAAAGAGTTTTTGTTCCTATTGTGTTTTGTGTAACCATGAAGTTTCAAAATGCTGGAAGAGATTGAAGGCATACAAGAAACAGTTGAAGGAAGTAAACTTGCACAGAAGATGCAAAAGACTTGCACACATTGCCAGAAGAAGGGACATTTCATTGCCCAATGTTGGACACTACATCCAACCAATCATCCCAAGCATTTGAAGCAAGAGGATAAAAATACTAGCAAAAATGGAACCAAAGATTCCATCATTGATGTGAGAACAGATGTTTCATAAGAAGAAGATTTTCAACAGAAAAAATCGCCATGGAAGCGGCTTGGTTAGAAGTGGTTTGACTTCTTCACCCAGTAAGACATACATTCATTTGTACATATGCAAATTTCAGTCATGTATGCATGTATTTCTATTGGAAAATTACGTTTGTTTGAGCCACCTTTGATCGATTCTCAAGGAAATGATGTTCAACTACCTTCAATTGAATATTTCTCGCAAGAAATTTCTGGATGAGCTCAAAGAGGATACAATTCTCGACAGGAGGACAAGAGTATCAAAGAGGGGAAGTGTTGACTACCTTCGAGTCTGGGCTCAAAGGCACTATGCCAAGCAAGGCAAAGTGTAAGGAGGCTAGAAATGTGATGGTGTTGTACTCTCATCTACTGAACAGGTAATCAGTCTTTTGGGGTCCAAAATATTACCAATGGGGAGGAGTGATCATATTTGGATCAAGGACCTAAGTGATAGCTCAAATTTCAGAGTGTTTGAAATTGTGTCAAACCTAAGTGACCTGATAGATCTCATCTTCCTGATTCCAGCGCCATGAACGGTTCGAAAAACCGACACCGTATGAAGAAGTTATCGCAATTTAAAAAGTCCAGTAAACCACAAATTTTTGTATTTTGACCAGGGTTGACTGGTCAAAGGTACAATTAGCAAAAAGAATATTCCTCGAAATATTCCTTTCGAGCCAGTCGCATGCTGACACGTGTCACAGTTTTATTTGGTGGAGTTTGGTTTAGACCAATCAGGGGGTGACACATGGCCAGCCCTGAGGCCGCCACGTGTCCCCAAGGTGGAATGGTAAACTTTTTGGGACTCCGTCGAGTTCGACCGCGAGACCTCCCTCCGGGCATGCGGGTGGCTTACCAACCACTCTATACATTAGATCTTAACCTTTATGTTTGCTTCTTCTATTTAAGGTTTAAATTTTTTGTATGCAGGGGAGCGGAGGGGCCAACCCCTCCCCATATGGCCTTAGCCCATGAACCAAGGGCTAAACCACCGGCATGCAAATGTAAACCCATCCGACACCCACCAGCATTTTAAGCATGATCACATGGTAACAGTTTGCTGACTCTCCGCATGGTAAGAATTAACTCTGATAGTCTTCACGAACGGTTCACACGACCCTGGTCACATTTCAACCATTATGTTTTCTCCCCGCGGTTTGTGCAATGGTTTTTGTAACCGACGTTTCGAACCCACAGTCCAATGCAAACAACCATAGTTTGATTTTGGGTTTCCGCCGACTGTTACGGTCAGGACCGAGGTTGGGGTGCGCATGTGGCAACCCTAACCATAATATTTATTGTAACGGTCAGACTGGTAGAGATTTTGGAGGGCGCCCAAATTTAGGGTGGAGAAACTAGTTTATCTCTAGTTAAACTGAAGTCCTCCACATTTAGTGGAGTTGTTTTAGGTGAAACTGGAAAAATGAGTTGGAGGCTCATTTTTCGACCATTTTGAGAGTTTGAATAGTCAATTTTGACTTTCTTGGACATTCCAGAGCCATTGGTGAGGTTTTCAGAGCCATCATAGGACTTTTGAGCATGATTTTGCTTCATACAATTTCTAAGGGCCACCAGGGGCCAGCAGGAGAAAGAGGTCTAGCTAAGGCAGCCAGAGACCATTCTCAGCAAACCAATAGTCTATTATGACTATCTTGAACCTTCTAACTCCAATGGAAGGATTTGAAGAAGCTTTTGGAGAGTTATGAAGGCCAAGATGCTTCAGAGAATTTTTCAGTGAGCCTAGATCCACAGGGTGCCACCAGGT
This sequence comes from Pinus albicaulis, assembly GCA_034641835.2. Classification (NCBI taxonomy): domain Eukaryota; kingdom Viridiplantae; phylum Streptophyta; class Pinopsida; order Pinales; family Pinaceae; genus Pinus; species Pinus albicaulis. The sequence continues at coordinate 56,802,096 of MU968359.1, read as the reverse complement.
GTTGGGGGCATAACCAGAGCATCTAGAGGCATTTTTCAGCAAGTGAATAGTCTATTCTGACTATTTTTGACATTCAGAATCCATTGAAGGGATTTTAAAAGCCATTTGGAGACTTCTATAGTCAAATAAGCCACAGGGAAGTTTCAGGGTGCCTAGGGCCAACAGGAGTTGGAGACCTAGATTGGGGAGCCAGAGCTCAATTGGAGCAAATGAGTAGTCTATTTTGGATGTCTGATATGTGTTGGAGACAGTAAAAAATGTTTCATGGACAAAAAATTATTTCTTAAGGAGTTAGTGCCACAGAGAATCTCAGGGAAGCTTAAGAGCACCGATAGAAGAGGTCAAGCCAAAGGGAGCCTAGGTCCATCTCGAGAGAGATAACAACCATTCCAGGGGTATGATGGTATTATAAACCCATAGGTATAGCATAAACAACTATTGGAGTTGAGTTAGTAACTTGTAAAAGAAATTTTCCATCATAATCCCAAAGAGCCAAGTCAATTGACAAGGGCTCGAGGAGACGTAGCCCACGACATTCGAGTGCACTCCTTTATTAAATTTTCCATTATGTGTTGATGCTTATTTGTTGCACTTTATGGTTATCATACATGCTTAATATTAACAAAAACAAATGTTTAATTCCTCACATATAAAGAGTTAAAACAGTTAAAAACACATACACCTGTTTCAAATATTCAAATCTGCATTATCAAGTATAAGCAAGATCTTAATTTGTTTAACTGAGTAGGATGTGCTTGCATAGCATAATGAGTTAGCCACCCATTTCAGATCAGCCAATTCAATAGTCTACTATATCATCCTCTATATAAAAAAGAAAGTGAACCCTAACCAAATATTTAAATATGCCTTAACTAATTAAGAAACACATTATATATTGCATTAATAAAACTAATCTCTAAATACTATAATATTATTTTGCAATATTATTTTAAAGAGATTTTAAATCTTTAAAATGTTACATTTAAACTTCATCATAATTTTAATGATTTATATACATGTGTAACTTTTTTTAACCTTTTTTTAATAACTTTGTATTTGTATATAGATTTATATATTATATATTTATTGATTTTATAAATAAATTTATACAATTTATGTATTTCTATATTAAAAAAAACTCTCATATTTATAAAAATATACTTTATGTTTTATAAAATAATAAAAAAAATATTATAAAATAATTAATTTTGATATTTGAATAAATATTTATAAATAAAATTTATATATTTTAAAATTTGATTTTATTTTTCTAACTTTATATTTTTCACGTTTTTAAATTATTATATAAATATTTCAAATTCAAAGAATTCCATTTTCAAAATTATACTCAAGTATTATAAAATAATATAGCATTAACATTTTGCTTCATCTTTAATATTATGGTCAAATTCTAGGTGAGGAATTCACTCTTTTTTTTTTCAAAAGTATGCCATAAATTTCATAAAATAAAAATAACATATTACTAAGATTCTGCATCCATCTGTAATATTAATTTATTTGTTTACATCTAAAAGCTTAAAGTCATGAAAACATGAATTTAAATACTGTGTATTAGAAACTAGAACTTACAATATTCTTAAAATATATACAAGCATATACACAATGTAGCTCATGTATTCTATTCGTGAAAGCTTAATGTCTAAGAAATACGCCCATGTGTGCATAACATATTGATACATTGTATATGGAGGAAGAATTATATAGACGAATGTGTGTGAGCGTTTAAGTGTATATATACGGTTTTTGTTTAATTATTTTTAAATTTTGTTTTTATTAAATATTTTAATTTTTTTAAATGAGTAAATTAAGTTCTTAATTTTTAAATTATTTTATTTATTTATTTATTTATTTAATTGAAAATTTTATTGTGAGTGAATTTTTTTTATTATTATTTTTATTTTTTTAAGAATATTTCTTATTTAATAATTATTTAACACATGGAAAATTTTAGGGGTTAATATTCGCAGTTGAGCTAATTTCATGGTTTTTTCAAAAAAAATTTTGCCAATTTTCATTTTTTTTTTTTTTTTAGTTTTAGTTTTTATTCTTATTTCTAATCCAGACTGCTCAACCTTCATTTTATTTCTAAAAGATAGATATACACAACCATTCAACTTTTGTTATAATAAACTATATACAATTACTTAAAAAAATATTACATTAACCAATTGAAATATGCTACATACACTCACTCATAACATGTAAACTAGTTGGTTTATATGGATTTAATCTCCATCAAATCTTAATTTCAAACTTAATTTAAAAAAATTGAAAATAAAAACCACTTTGGAGTAAAATAACACTATCACAAAAAAATATACAAAATTAAATTTCACACCATCCAAATAATAATATCTCACTAGTAAAAAAAAGGTAATCTTTCATTAAACTTAACATAATTATGAAAATAACACCCATAACTATTTGTACCCAACTTTAAAGTCCTTGTCTCTTATCGTATTTGGCAACCTTTCTTCATAGTCCTGGTCTCTTGATTTAGCGACCTTTCTACTATTGACTAAAACTTGACTTCCCACGCATAACCTTAAAGCTTTTTTATTACTCATTATACATAAAATTATAATTATAAGCAATTATACATTTAAAACAAATATGATAATAAAGAGAATAATGACAACTAGGTAATTTCCTCATTATAAATATGTCTTCATTGTATGAAGATGGAGATGCATTTTCATTATTATAAAATAAATATAAATATATATATATTATATTTAGATTAATATTATAATGTGATATACAATGTAGATCGAGATGCATTCATTATTATTAAAAAAATGAAATATTATATTTAGATTAATATTATAATGTGGTGTAGTCTAATGTATGGATGAGAATTTTTTTTTCTTAAATTCACTAAAATATATCAATATAATTTCAAGATTTTTTGTTATTTAAAATACATTTTTGAATGTATAAATAGATTCAATACCTTTAAAAATTGTTATGAATAAAATATGTATAAATATAAATAATAATGATAATTTTAATAATGATTAATTAATTAGTAATTAGTACTGAAGAGACATGATTAAATGGTACATGACCCTCTATGAAGAGGCACATGTCTGGTATATAAGTAGAGTCGCCCTCATTTCTCAATTGTGTCAATCATTCAGGCGGGTGCCTCTTCATGGAGGGTCATGTCCCATTTAGACATGTCTCTTCAATGTTAATTGCTAATTAATTAATCATTATTACAATTATCGTTATTATTTATATTTATATATTTTTTATTCGTAACACTACATTCCTCTTCAAAAAGCTTTGTCTCAAAGCTCACTGATGAAAGGCTTGATCTCTTTTTCTGCCACAAATGTCTTTTGCTTAATCTTTTTTTTTTTCTGCTACGAATGTCTTCTCATCTCGGGACAGTCATCTTTGTCGATACAAGTTGATATGATCCTCTAAGTGACAAAAAAAATTGTCGTACTGAGAAGATATCAGACCATCTTAAATTAATCTTCTGTTGAATCTTGTAGTGACTGGAAACTTGTGATGAATTGTTATCACATGAGTGGATTGCACTGACATTAGTATTCTTCATAACATGAGTTTGGTGTTTTTGTTCTAAATACGTAGCTTTATTGAGTTGTCTACTCTCATGATTCAGATGTCGATAAGGAATTCTAGTGATTTGATTTTCCCTTATCTTGTTTGTGTTGTCTTCTTGATTTATTTGAAGTACTTGATTTCCTTTAGTTATGGAAGTTGAATGGTTAATTTTTGAATCTTCACTTGAATCTTTTGTTGCTAGAACTGCAACTTCTGAGTACATCTTTACTTCAACTAGTTTGTGCACTTCTTGAGTTGTGACATTGACTGGATCAATATTTGTTGTTTTTTTGTCAACTTGAATTTCCACATTTGATGTTTTCTTCTCCATAAGTTGGTGTACCTTGTTTTCTAATGACTTCTTGTCCTTCTTAAATTTATTAATTTGCGTTAGTAATTTTTCACTATGGTCTTTAAGCCGAGAAACTTCTTCATGTTTGTCAGTGGTGATCTTGTCAATTTATCTTTGCATATTTTGTAGTATTTTTTTACCTTCTTGAAAAATTGTTTTTGAAATATCTTGTATGTCTTCTGATGTTACTTAATTTGGCTTAAGTGTAACGTCTAGGAGTTTTAATTTTTTCTTCCTGTAGGAAAATGTTTTTTTTTTTTCTTCTCTCGAGAAAAAATCAAACTTTTTATAAAAGTATTACAAAAAGTTACATCGTAGATGTCGCATCATTCCATATAAGAGTAATCACCCTATGAAAAATAGGGCTTGTCCAAAATGTAGAAAACATTACTTATCCAGTAAAACTGGACTTATCTTTTTTGCCTTTTTTCTTAAGGACTTTTTTCCATCTAACAAGAGAAGAATTAGAAGTAATGATAGACAATTCATTGTTGTTGGGAGGGTCTTGGGCCTCTTTATCTGAGTTCGAGCTCTCATATATATGTGCACGCTTTGTACCCCCCATGGCTCTGATATTGTTTGGCTCCTCCTGTAGTTGATTTGCTTTTGTTGGAGAAAATGGCTCCATAATATGTTCCTTATGTGCTTCCTCCTTTCCTTCTCCTTTCTCTTGTGTTTCTTCTAAAATTTATGTTTTTGTTTGCATATGATTGTCTTTCTTTTCTTCTTCCTCCTCCTCATCTGAAAGTGGCAGATCCGGGAATTGCCACCCATTTTTATTTTTTGGCCTCTTGTTTGTTTTTTCTTTGATAGAGTGCAGGTGTTTTGCAAGTGCCCTATTTGGTGGCATACCCTACATCTAAAAGTCGTATTTTCGAAGTCTAATGTTTGTGTCCACTTGAGTTCTTTGTGTATTAGATGTATGCAGTCCGACAAGCCTTTACTTAAATCCATCTCCACGCAAATGCACGCAAAGGTGAAGATTCCTATATCCATTCTCTCTCAGTCCAACTTAATGAACCTTCATAGAGAGTCCCCAGTGTTTTCTAAGACCTGATGGTGCCAAAAAGGGAGTGGCAGGTTATGTAACCTGACCCAAACTAGGATTTTAGAAACCACCATAGTGTTTGCATCAAAACCAGGAAACCATGGGGTTACAAAGAGGCCTAATCTTCCCCAGAACCATGGTCCTTCATTTATAGAAAAAATGTAATCCTCTAGAATATCAAATTGAACCACGAAAAAACCTTTTGCGCAGAGGTGAATATCACAGTTCCTGGTCCAGTATTGGTGAATCCAAGCATGTAACTCTTCAGGTTTTGGCCAGTATCCGTTGAATCGACAGATAACAGCTTTTGATTGTAGGGAGTTGAATAACCAAGTAACCTCTGGTATCTCTATGGCTAAATCTGGGTTATTCTCCATCTTCTCTACAATATATGGGCCTGGTAATGACAAATCTGGTATTTTTCGTTTCTATGTGGAAACTTTCCCTCTCAAGATATCCTTGAAGGAAGGGTGGTCCTTCCCTGTGGATGTTGGTCTAGCAGATGTGTTTGTTCCTGGAACACTGCCTCTGAGCCTTAAGTTCAGGAAAATGGAAGAATTCTTGTGGATTTGATAGGCTATTAATTGAAGTTCATCCTGTAGCACTCTCCCTGAAAAAATCAGAGTATGTTTTGTAGCCGGAATTCCTATAGTGTGTTGAATCTTTTGCTTCAAATTTGAAACAGACTATGAATCTTGTACCCAGAAAATTTTGGTCTTCCCATCTATAGATTTTATAAATATCTGGTACTGGGACTCAAGAGAGTCGTCCCAACCACCTCTCTCTGAGGTAGAGGATATGGAGCCTAACTTCTGCAGGTAGATATCACTGGCAGGGTATGCACCAGAAATAGAGGAAAAAAGGCCAAGAAACTGAGTAGGCCAGCGAGGGGGAATGACCCCGCACCAGTGCAACTGCGAAAGTAAGTGAAAAGGCCCCAACCCTAGAATTTCCGTAGCCATTGGCTAAGAGTTCCAACCCGCGTATAACCAATAATATGAAGAACAAACAAGACATAAAATGAAAAAAACTGAGCATTGGGAGAGGATTACCCAGTTTGGGTAGAGCACGCTGCCCCTTTTCCAATTTCTGAGTAGGTAACCCACATCATAATCCAAGAGGTGAGAGGGGCCGAGCACTGGGGAAAAATATCCTACCGTAGGTGCGTCCCTGAGCCCAACACCCGCCAAAAATAAGTCACAAATGGGGAGGTTAACCTCTTCTTTTTCACCTTGCCTTGTCAATAAACCGACCCTTTGAAAAAACCCTCTTTCCTGGCTGCCTCTCTGTTCTCTTCTTCCATGGCGGCCCTCATAAATGCAGGGGAACTGGGAGACCTGGTCATTGTCATCCCACATACTGCCGCTATGCACCGGCAGTGTATCACTCTCCCTCTGCACCGAGAGGAGGCTACCACTACCCTCCGAGCCATGGCAAAAACTCTAGCTCTTGTCGGGCAAGTGCTTGTCGGCGGTCGCAGTGCCATTGAACCCTAATCCTGAAACAAAGCCGCTACGCTCCATTCGCTTCCATTTAACTCCTACTCCTCCTGTAGGAAAATGTTAAAAAAAATTTCTTCCTATTTAAGATGAAGGATCCTAGGGTTTTCATCCAGGGTGAACCCAAAATAATTTCACTTTGTTCATTCCATAGGGATTGAACCGAGAATTGTAATATAAATGTACAATCACCAATGTTTATCTGTAAATTAATTATTTCATATTGTTTTTTGTCAAAAAAGTCTAATTTTTTTTATTATATTTAACTCGGGAACCACCAATTGGTTTGCAATTTTAGGGCTTATATAATTTTTATCTTCGGCAGGTGAGATAACAATAGTGACATCTTTTCCTGCAAGAGTTCCTTTAATTTTAAATAACACTTTAACATAGTTGGGTAAGGTTTCTGAGAATCTTTTGGCTTTCCTTTTTGAATTAGTCTCCATTCTTCCTTTCATCAAAATTTACTTTAATAGCTTAAGTAAAACCCCTTTTTTTAAATTAAGTGACTTATAACTTAGTACTTTAATGGAAATTATTTTAATAATAAACACTTAAACTATTCTTTCAATTTGAATTAGACTTTCAATTTCAATGATTTGAACTTTTACAATTCTCTTCAATAATCCACTTTCCACTTCACGATGGATAGTTGATTTTGTTTTAATTATTAGATGACAAATGGTTTAAGGGTGACGTTGTTTGAATTTTGTTTGCCTTGCTTCAAGTTTGATATCTGATATCGACATGTTTGGAACTCAAAGATAAACTTGATTAAGAGAGTAATAAGGGAAAACACATTCCCTGACCTTGGAGTTACCAAAAAAACTCGCCCAAAACAGATCCCTCACTCACGAATGGTATTGTCCAACAAAAACATTGCACAACCACACAAAAAAAATTAGCAGTGGCTATGTACAACGACTGGGTGATTTACAAGTTGTGGTGAAATATGCGCGTCGAGTCTGTAGCGGTGTCTAGTAGATATGGTTGATGACGTGGTGTAGCTGTAGGCAGTTGCAAAAACCCATGGGGCACTCGAATTATGTATATTAAACAATTTAAACTCAAGTTTTTAAAAATCTATGTCGGATTTTGATTAAAATTAACTAGTAAAATGGTCGTGAAAAAAGTCATTTCATTTATAAATTAGACTACGCCTAATGTTGATTATGTTATGTTTCCTTATGATTATGTTGTGTTGGTCATGAGGCAAATAATGTGAAATGCCACAATTTCATAACCATAAATGGCATTATAGATAAACACAACATACACACTATAATGTAATCATGTGTTATGATGAGAGACAACATTGCACTAGGTCATAGTCCACTTCAAATAATGCCACTCCTATATTATAGGATTAAGAAGAGGATTTCAAACTTTATTATATAAGAAAATTATGTACTCAGTCTAAATGTTAGCTAAGGAGCTAAAGCCACATAGTTCCAATACTACATCACAAAACTATGAACATATATCCTTTTTATTTTAATTTAAACTTGTAATGCATTGACCATCTTTTAAGATTCTTCTATCACTATTTAATGATATTTGTGGATTTTTAAAACGATATATTTTATTATTATTATTATATATAATTTTATTTTATGTTATGATATTTTCTTATATATTTTTTAAATATAATAATATTTATAAATAATTATTTGAAATTGGGAAATACAAATATTGTATTTAAAAAAATAAATTATAAATTAATTGTTTTAAATTAATCATTTTATGTAATATGTTATGGTAAAATCATTAATTCTTCTTACACTATATCAAACTAAAATTTGTTGCCATAGTTATGATAGTGGTAGATGTATTTGTCTTTATTATCGTAACTACGCTAGTCATCACATGTTTATAAACCAATTATTGTAGCTTATGCCTCTGCTCTTTTCCTCTTTTTAATGAATACATATTGTAATAGACGCAACATCACCTCATTCGTCACCACTACCATAACCTCCACCTCTTATCTAATTTTTGCTCCATTATAACAATGGTTATTGAAGTTATGCTAATAACCACTTTCATTTTCCAAATTAAACATCTTTATTCATAATTTTTCTTTTTGTCTCTTTTAAGTTAGTAGCTTTGTATTTAAAGAAACCCCTCTACGGGTAACATCCCTAAAATACACCATGCCAATGCAACTCCAAGTATAACATATTTGTTCACAACCCATAAAAAACATTCCTTGCCATTGTTAGAGACTTCCACAGCAAACATACTTGATGTATGGCATTCCACACTCCGATATGGAAAGAGTATTCACTTGTTTTTATATCATTTGTTTTCAAATCTTCTTTTAGTGTCATCCTTCTTGATTTTGCCAACCCTTAAAATGGGCAAGAAAATTTAAACCAACTTGCAAATACCCAAATGCCTTTTTTTTATTTTTTAATAGAAATTTCTCATGGAAAATATTCTTTTTTGGTAGGGGCACCCAAACATGCCATTGGAGCTTGATGACTATCCCATTACAAGGTTAAGTATCTCTTTCTCATTTTTACATTGTCATGTGTGAGATGTCTGACTAATTCCTAATTCAAAACCATGAACACTATGGGTGCTAGAGAACAAGGTTGATGACTATCCCATTGATGACTATCCCATTACAAAGTTAAGTATCCCTTTCTCATTTTTACATTGTCATATGTGTGAGATGTCTGACTAATTCAAAACCATGAACACTATGGGTGCTAGAGAACAAGGTTATTGATAGCAACTACCTATTTTATTTGACAATGAGCTCTTATTCCAATGACGACTCTGTAATGCTTTTTTTTAATAAAAAAAAACCTTCTTGTCAATCCACTTCAAATTTTTTATTTCCTTGTGTCAAAGACATGCATTATTATGTTTTCATTTTTTCAAAGTAATATTTCATTTCTATTGGAACCAAAAATTAACTTAATCACTTTACAATACCTTATTTTAAAATATAAAATTAAGTACAAGTTATTTTAAAAATTCTTTATTTTTTATAAAGAATATATCATTTTCTAAAAATAAGAGAAAAAATTATTACCTTCTCAACCACAACTCAACCGATCCCATAAATTTTTACTCAACCAATCCCATAAAATTTTGAAAAAATCATTTATATTTTTGAAGTGGTTAAAGAATTGAGACTATAATAATTAAAGAAACAAAACAAAACAACAATTTAAACACCATAAAATAATAAAATAAGTTAGTAAACAATTTAAACACCATATAATAATAAAATAACTTATGTTTTTGAAGTGGTTAAAAAATTGAGATTAAACACCATATGATAATATAATAAGTTAGTAAGCCATTTATGTTATATGATAGTATAATAAGTTAGTAAGCCATTTATGTTTTATGTTTTTGAAGTGGTTAAAAAATTGAGGTTATAATAATTATAGAAACAAAACAAAAATGTTGAATCATAAAGTTCATTGAAAGTAAATGAAATTATAATGATAAAATACCCATAATAAACACCATATAATAAGTTGGTTATTGGTTTATTTTCTTTCCATCTTGAATACACTATTATATTTATTCATACAAAATGGAAAGATAATAAACTAATGATTAACTTAAAACATGGTGTTTAATATATGCTACATCTCTTTCAGTAATCCAATCATGAGAATGAAGAAGTGAAAATCAAATCAGGATAATGAAGGAGTGCAAATTGACATGTGCTTTGACCTAGTGCAAATCATAACACTAAGTTTATACAGGTCAGGAAATTTCATATGGATTTATAAGGATTTATTGAGGTCAGCTATGAAATAGTTGCAGGAGCACTTTCCATGTATATCTATGAGAAAGGGACCAGCCAGGTCTCTGGCTACGAATATAATTCTCAGGCCGCATGGCTTCAACCGGGATTGACATATGATTTATTGGACTCACACCATTCATTCTTATTTCCGCAGATATCCGTCTCTTCCTAAAAGCCAAAGTGTCCACAAAAATTACTTTGAAAAACGCTTTTGTTCATCAAGTTGCAAAGGCATACAGTGGCTAAGTACTTTGCAATAATGTGGAGATGAGAAATTTTATGAGACTGAATCCCGATATCATCTTGCAAGTTAGGTAGAGTATAAACTGACATGAGCTTCTGCTTTGCAAAAGAGGAAACACGCCCAAAGCTGGAATATGTCTGCAGTCTTAATGGCGGACCATACCTCAACTATTTGTCAGAGTTTTTTCATTGTCGATACAGATGATGATTAGGTCCAGAGATTGTAGTGACAGTAGAGTTTATGAGATCGATCATCTTCTCATCTAGCTTCGTTGCATATAAATGCCATTGACTAGGCTAGTTTTGTATTGGACTTAATTAGCCTCAGCCCTCAGGTATTAAAATGGAAATATTTTGTACTTTCCCCAAATTATGATCAGAAAAAATCCTCATATCTTGATGCAGAAGAAATATGATCAGCCATAATCATTGATCCATTAAGTTGGCGTTTGCATAGAGGGCAGGAAGAATTGATCTTCAACCACTGATCAACACAACCCACATGGAATAGGTGTGTACAAGGAAGCTCCTTCAGAAGCTCATTGTCTTTGTATCTTGTGAGGCAAATGCAGCATTCCTGCCCAACACAAGACAATACATGATCTCAGAACCAGGAACAACGAAAACAAAGGTATTCAAGTGATTTCATTGATTGAATTTCAAGAATACTCACTGCATCCTCGGCTGAAACAGATCTCTTCCTTCCTGCTGTGTCCAATACTATATATCCATCACCAACATAATTTGGATCATTCTCCTGATCTGATTCTGTTTGTTCATTCTTTCTCTTAACATCAGACATGGACTTGAATCTGTGAGTGGGTAGAGATGCAATGTCATAAGTGGAAGCTCCTCTTTCCTTTGACTGGGAGCTCATATCGTACCCCAATAAAGTGCTTATACAAGGCATACAGCAACACAGCACTGCAAATAAAATAAAAGGGAGTGCATAGCCAATGCAACTTAAAGCAAGGAGTGCAATGCATAACCTGCAATATTAAGGGAGATAAAACAAGACTTAATGCCATAAGAGGCCCCAGAATAATTTAGACAAGAACTGGGCTTAAGTTTTGGAAATTTGGTTTAATGCAGCTCTCTGTTGTACCTGTATAGGCTTGGAGCATTCTCAGCAAATTCACGCCTCGTGCCAAATACCCACACATTCCCTATGACAAACCATACTGCGAAGAAGAAATCTAATGACATTCTGCACCGTTCCATGAAGAGAGAAATCCTGCAAATTGATCCAAGACCAGAACAAGCTACTTAGTCTCAATGTTTTAGGTTAACTTTGGTGAAATCAAAGAGAACTGCTAATATGGAAGTCAGAAAAAATTATTTATACGCCATCCAACTTATATGTGATTGATAGAAAGAAAGGAAAAAACTTTGATCATATACTCATAATATGGCCTTCAATCTTCATGCCATCCAGTAATGGAGTAAATTATAATCAAACAGGTGGATTTCATTGTCTGTTACTGCAATTCAGTAAACAGGTAGACTTCATTGTCTATTACTTCAGGTAGACTTCAGGATCTGGGTGAGAATATGAAGTTTTATAAATGAGAACAAGTCAATGATTATGCATAAATTATTTTGGTGGATGAGTTTTACATTGCAACTTAGAGGCAAATTAATCAAATGGATTCATCTTTCAGAATATATAAAAAAAATAACTGCATTTTACAACATTGCAAATTGATTTTTAAGCCAAGTAAGATCTTTATTTATTTTAAGACATTATGTGGACTACAGATTTTAGGAATATTTTACATATAAGCAGAATGAAAATGTCCAAATGTTTTGTTTTGGGGTCTGGAAAATTAAATCAATAATTGTATTGCAGATTTTAGGAATATTTTACAGAAAATTTCCAAATGTTTTGGAAGCCTGGAAAATTAAATGAATACCTGGATTCACCATTGATAACCCCGCCTCCATTGGAGCTGTTAATTGTTGCAGGGTCTGTCCCAGCAGTTCTCCCAGCATAGTCGTGCGGCCTTACATGGGAGCTCACAGAACTGAAGTTGAGACGACGGGTATTGCTATTTGGATCTGGATGAGAGTTATGGAGACATGGATGCTTGTAGCGCCAATAGAGTAGCGGAAGGCTGACACAACACCCAAAAGCATATCCTACAACCCACAAACGAAGAGGCGATACAGGCTTTTCGTGTCTGGAAAACACCAGAATAACCATAGCCGAAACAATCTGGGCCAGGACCATAACCACCTCGAAGCAAATCCATGCCCCCGAATTCAAAGGATTCAATCTCACATCCGACCTTTCCCTGCCATTTTGATAATAGAAAATCCTTCTAATCAGACAGAACCATCTAGCCCTGGAAAGCCTCCTCACAATCCTAGGAAAAATTCTATCCTCATGAACATTACCTTGGGCTCTCTGTTGCTGCAGGTCTGGCCTATCTGGGTCATCTTCGCTTACAATGAGTCCGTTTACATGGCTAATCTGAGCCGAAGAAGCAGCCGATTCAGGCTGGATCGCCAAAGAATGCTGCTGCAATTCTTGTGGGTAAAACGAATTCATCACTATGAAGGGTTTGAGCTGCACTCAACACTGCAACAAGAAAACATATTGGGCTACACATGATTCCCCATTACATAGATTCCTCCAAATATTCTTGCCCACTACTCTCAAGTCCATGAATTCTAACCAAACCAGAAGCAAAAGCCACAGCATTAAATCACAACACTTGCGTGTTCTTAACAATACCCAACTCAACACGATTGTTGTGGATTGTTGCAGGGGTTGAGCAATCAACTCCACCTACACCTGCCATGAAAACGAGATTTATATCATTTGCCCCCACATGAACCGATATTATCATCCACCTGCACTTTTCTCGCTATTGCAAGCAAAGTAATAAGCGTAATTCTCTCAATCACGCATTCCAACCGCTGTTTCTGATGTGAAACAAGGCCGAAAAACCAGTGCCATCAGAAACAAAAACACGATACCCATGATATCATTCATACAAATTCAAATCCCAAAGTATACCATAATTCAAACAAGGGCTGTAAACAAGAACTTGCCCTCACATACAATAAAGCTTTGTTAATCAATTAAGATTAGAAGAATCATGGAGTTGCTTGCTCAGGAAGGGTGAGGCTGTGAGGCTTAGTGAGGCTTAGTGGAGATGGAATCTGATGTCGTGCTTGCCTCTCCTCTCCTCTCCTCTCCTCTCCTGGCACCTCACCTTCCCTTGTAGTACACTATTTGGTAAAGTTTAGAATTCATGTTCTCTTCCCGAGAAGTCAACAATAGAGCCTCAATTCACCCATGTCTTTGCTTGTTTGCTTTGAGATCATGGGACAAAGTTCGCCTGCCATTCAATCAACTGTTTACACAAATCACTTTTATACATACATACATACATGGCCATGTTATGTTACGTGAGAAAACACATATATGGGACCCTTTAACTTTTATGTTTTCCTTTTATATTCCTTCATGCGCACACTCATTATTTTAAGGGCATGGTGTACAATCAACTTAGACATGTTTAGTCTATTCACACTTTTTTATTGGATTCAATTATATTCAAATGTGGGCATAATTAATCACCATGGCCCTACATGTGCCTTGTTGTTTAAGCTTTTACTCAGAAGGCTTTACCTAATTACCTACCCAAGTGTAGCTATGCTCCATCTAAATAAGCCCACCCATGCTACACCTAAATAAATCTTCGTTAAATTAACTTTTGTTAAGTTAATATGGTATGGTCATGACACCGAGCCCTTGCCAACCACTACTTGCAGCTTTTTATTTAGTGGGTAGACATGATCATTTCTTCAAATATAATTATAGGCCCAGATGTCATATGAATATGAACATTGGTGTCCCCATATTGCAGGCAGATCTCAATACATTTAATGTGCATGCATTTTTTTATTACTTTGTTTAAACGTATGAAAAATTATTATGGTATTAATATCTATTCAGTATTAGGTTTTATTTTTTTATTTTCCATATCAATTATATGGATTCAATTGACATAAAACTAAAGATATAATATCAATTTTAAATTCGGATATTCAATCAATATATTTATTTAAAACAAATTAAAATTTAAAAATTTAAAATTGTGATTATACAAAATTATTTGGTGGATAATTAAAATAGATTAAATGATGGGTATTTTATATTTTTCTCTAAATCCACACGAAGTTAAGAATGATTATTAACTTGAGAACTAGAATGTTCTCAATGCTCATTGATGATTAAGAGTTTTGTTAGTGAAAATGAGAATGTTGTAAATGATTGATAACTTGGACACTTATCTCTTAGTTGTTAAATAAATAACATTTGACAACTGGTATGTTAATGGGAAACCATACTAACAAAGGATAGGAATAATTGTACAATGAGAAGAATAGAACTATATCTCAAAAGCTTGTTGATGAAGATTCAAAAGTTACAACACAATTAGGGAAAAAAATCACCATTTCAATTCTTCAGGTGTATGTTGTTGATTAGTATCCCATGTGAACATCAACTTCTTATTATTCCCACATAATTGAGAGTATAAAGAATGCATCATGTGGGAGAAGCCAAACATAAATAATTTTTAGAATTTAGATTAGGCTAAAAATATTTTGAACTCTATAAGATTTGTTAAGGCCATTGGGGCTTCATCTTGTGGACCAACACCTCATCACATTAACTCCTAAAAAGGGTTTTCAAATTGCGAAGACAAAGTCAATATGTTGTAGGTCTTTTTTTGGTGGGGTAGGACAATGTGTGGATTGGGTGGGAATTGGGGGTAGATGGGAGACACAAAAGAAAATTCATTTTTGACTTCCATTGTTGTTGATGAAATAGAGAGGTTATTGATGGGTCCACATCCATTTGTGGAACAATTACTCTCTCTTTATCCAATTTGACTTTTCTTAAGAATGGAGCCAAGTCTAGCTACACTATGATGAACATAATACTATACAATTTAGGTGTGGAGGTGGCAATCTACTTGCTCATCATGACTTTTCCATGTTACAATCTTGTGCAAAGGAATTTGTGCTTTAGGTTAAAATATATGACATAGTCCATATTTTGTCTTATCATGATTGGAAGTATTGTGAGTATTGAACCACATACCAATTCCACTTTACTTCTTCTTTTGGTCCTTGCTTATCTAGCTTTCTTTTGTTTGGATGACAAGGTTTTAGATTTTGAGGATTTGTTTATACGTCAACGGGCCTACTTATTTTTGGACTAAATTTCTCTAATGTCATTTCCTATGCCACACTACTAGTCACAACAATCACGAGAAGGATTGGTGTTATTCTTGGACCTGAAATTATGCTCAATACATTGCACAAAATCTATGAGTATCTACATGTGTATTTATAGACAAGAACTCTAACATGTGCTAGTGTAAAGCAATCAAGTACTTAAGGAGTAGATTTATTTGCTCGTTTTTACTATAAGGGTGTGGAACTCATTTATGTATATTCAAGGCATGGTGTTGTAGAAAACCCACGTAGATTAAAATTGCTAATTGTAATATGATAAAACAATAGACTTGAACCTACTCTTCCAATTGTGGAAACCAATAAACGAACGTGAAATCACAAAGAATACAATAGAAAGAATTCAATCAACACATTACACAATGATTTCCTTGGGAAAGCCACAGCTAAAACCCCCACTATATGTATATTGCATTAGTCAAAAAATATGAGAAGATTACAATGCTTTTCTCCAACCTGAGAAAACTTTGCACTATCTCTATATGTCTCACTGCTTCCTAGACAATCCTAGGCCAATACTTAACCAATTTTATGCCTGACCAAGTCCCTATTTCCTTGCGTCATTTCCTTGGGTAATTAACCCATATTAATTAGGGAAATCCACATATAATACAACACAATCCATCTAGGGCATTCCTTTGACTGCATGCACCACCTGCACAATTTGCATGATTATACAATTGTTAGTACACTGCCCTTGAACTCCAATCTCAAATAGGTAGCTATCAGTTTTGACATGCATGAGTTATTTATGGTTGAACCATCATTTAACTGATTGATCATAGATTGCATAACTCACTACTAGACCTCTCACTAGTTCCTCCAACAATTGGAACTAGTTAAACTGACTTTAACTAAGATAAACTGAATTAATTAATTACAACTCAAAATAAACTCAACCAGCGATCCTAAAAAGTAGGAACCACTCTACATGACTCAAGTTAGACCCTCAACTTGAATTAACTGAACCAACTAGGTCAAACTAACTTAGTTAACTCGTACAAGTTTTCAGGTAATGTTGAATTACTATTTTCTTCTAATTTAATTCAAGGGAAAATTAAATTAGAATATTTCTTGGTTCCATTTTCAACACTACCTCTCAACAAGAAAGGGATTATCTGATACCTCGATCCTACCTTTATGGAACTCAAATTTTCCTCTTGAAAGTGCCTTCGTCAATATGTATGCATCTTGTTCCTTTGTAGGAATGTACTCTAGCATGATGATCTGCCTTTGCACACAATCTTTGAGATGGTGATACTAGATGTCGATATACTTGGAACTATCATGAAAAAAAATATTAACCGAGAGTTTGATGCAAATTTGGTTGTCACAGTAAATCACCGTAGGATCCGTCTTTTGACCGAACAACCCAACAAGGATCTTCCTCATCTAGATAGCCTCACAAGTTGCTTGAATAGCACCCATGTACTATGATTCTGCTGAACTGAGTGCAACTGATCTCTGCTTCCTGTTGTACCAGGAAACTGCTAGTAACCCAATACTGGAGATTCTACCCGATGTGCTCTTCTTGTAAGATAGACTTCCTACCCAATCTACATCTGTGAAGCCTTACAGCTTCACTCCCTCTGTCCATCTATACCAAAGAAAAAACTGAGTGGTGCCTCTGAGGTATCTCAAAACATGTTTGGTTGCTTTCCAATAGAGCTTGGTTGGATTAACCATTGCTTGAGTAAGTTGCTTAATTGCATAACACATGTTCAGTCATGTGTTCACAAAGTACATAAGTGAACCCACAACCTCCTTGTAAATGGTATCTTCTACCACTTCGCCTGAAGTAGCATCTTCCTTCCTCCAATTCCCTGCTAGAGGAGTCTGCATGGGTTTGTTGCTCTCCATGTGAAACTTCTTTAGTATCTCATTAGCATACTTGCCCTGAGAGAGAAAAAGTTCCTCGTCTCTTTTCCAAATTTCTAAACCAAGGAAATAATGCAAGAGCCCCATGTCTTTCATCTCGAATTCTCTTGCAAAATCTTCTTTGCGAGATTTTATCAGATTCTCATCACCTGTTAGAATTAAATCATTGACATATAATACTATAATCAATAATTTACCTTCAACCACAATATGGTAAAGGTTTTCATTTGCTTCACTTTTGGTGAAGCCAACCCGGTGAAATAACTGTCAATGCCGGTGTACCAAGCACGGGGTACTTATTGTTTCAATCCATACAATGCTCGCTTGAGTCCACACACATGTGAATCTTTGTCAAAGGTCTCAAATCCTTCTGGCTTTTCTATGTACACGTCTTCCTCAATCACTTCCATCCATCCCATATGTGCTGAAAGTGCAAGAATAGATCTGATTGAAGAGTACCTTGCTACTAGAGCAAATGTATCCTCGTAATATATTCCCTCCACCTAAGAGAACCCCTTGGCCACAAATATGGTCTTGTGTTTCTTGACACTCCCATATTCTGCTTGCTTCACCTTGTAGATCCACCTAGATCCTACAACTGACTTGTCCTCCAGTCTTGGGACAACTTCCCATGCATTGTTCCTGATAATGGAGTCATACTCCTCTAACATGGCATCAACCCATACTAGTTTGTGCACTTCTTCCTCGAATGAGGATGGCTCATTCTCTACACTCTCGCTCATAAGAGCCATGTAGCTAGTGTACCGATTTGAGTACCTTCTCTACCTACGTTGTGATGTGGGTGCTCCCACATTCTCCCTATCATCATGCATCTACCTGTTAGCCTCTCTAGTGCAATTCCTTCTATCTTTGGATGTATTTGCATGAGTGGGTGCTTCCACTCTATGATCCTCTACTTGTGGCTTCTCCACATCATTTTGAGGTTCTTCCTTTGGAGCTAAAATATCCTCACCTGCATTCAAATGAAGCTCCCTCTCAAGGGAAATTTGCATGGCATTCTCTTCATCAAATTTCACATCTCTAGGAACCACTGTCATCTTGTGAGATGGAAGGTACACCCGAGAGTTGTGAGGTGTATCAATGTACCCCACAAATATGCCCAAATCAGCTATTGGTTCTAGATTTTTCCGTGCATCCTTGGAAACATAACTGTAAATTAATGAACCAAAGATTTTAAAATGCACCACATCTAGCTTCTTACCAGAAAACTCTTCCTCGGGTGTACTCATCCCGAGACTCTGATGAGGACTCATGTTCTACATATATAAATTTGCGTTGCATGCTTCCGCCCATAAGTGCAATGATAGGCCTTGATCATCTAACATCGTTCATGAAACTGCCACAATGATTTTGTTATTCCTTTTGCAACCCCATTCTATTGTGGGTTATGGGGTGATATTAACTCCCATCGGATGCCTTCCGATGCACAAAATTTCTTAAATCTATTCGACACATATTCTCCACCGTTATCTCTCCTGAGAGAGTTCACTTTCCTTATTGTGTCTTTCTCAACAAGTGCTTTGATCCGGATTTATGCAGGAACGCAACAGAATAAACATATAACCATAAATACAGAGATGTAGTGGAAATAACACTTCATTTCATTAATATCAAAGAACTGAAATTTGCTTACAGACAGAATGGAAATAAAACTAGCTAGGACGCTGGTAGCTATCTCTGAGAAGAGATGTGGCGGCTACAGGCCTCTGAACTGAGTTCCAATGAGGCTCGAGGGCCTATTTAATATTGAGAAACAATGGAGAACCCTAAACATCCAAAAACCTAACCCTAGGAGATGAAGCGCCAAAACTATGGGCCCCGTTTGGGTAAATTGGTGTTTCAACTTCCCAGGGACGTAACTTTGGCATACTATCTCTGTTTGACGCACATGATACATCATTAGAAAGCTCTATATGAGGACTAAAACTTTCACCACGAATATCATTTCGGAACAAAATGATATTCGCTAGAGGCACGATGCCCAAAAAACGTTGTTTAGGGCCTCAAAACGGCTCTGGAAGTTCAGGACCCGAAAAACTGCTAAAAATAGTAAGTTATGCCGAAAATGAAAAACTGAAAGAGACAATGGTGGGGGCCCAAGTGGAATAGGCGGGTGGCCACCAATATACACCTGGATCATTCCTCCCCCCTTAGGAAGCAATGGTCCCCATTGCGTTAAGTTCCTCCATGAGATGAGGAAATTTCTGCTGAACTTGGTCCCCGGTGAACCACTTTCCTTGGTGCAGGAGTTGGCCAGCTTTGACAACCCGATACAGTTGGATCTGCTGTTGACGAGTGTTCTTGATTTGCATGTCCATGATACAATCTGTGGTGGCCTGTTCCATGCAGTCTGGGTTTAACTCTGTTGGTGTGAGTTGTTCTGCAATGTCCGAGGTGTCCAATAGAGGTGGAAAGTAAGGACGAAGGCGATCCACATTGAAGACTGGGTGCAGACCAAGGAATGGTGGAATACTAAGCTCGAAGGCATTGTTACCTACAGCCTTGGTGATGGTGTACGGCTCGTATCGGAGCGGGCGAAGCTTGCGGTGAGGTCCAGTGAGGCGCTCCTTCTGCAAATGCAGCCATACTTTGTCGCTCACCTGGAAGTTGTGTGGCACCCGGTGTTGATCATGGCGCTGCTTGTACTTCACATTGGCTCTGTCCAATATATCATGAACCCGTTGGCGGATGTGTTGAATGCGCTCGATGAAGCTACTTGCTTTGTCAACTTCAGACTGGACGTGCGCTGAATCGGCCTGAGCAGCTGCAAATGGCATGGCTACGTCAATGGGACATAGTGGCCGGAATCCCAAGCCCACCTGAAAGGGGCTATGGCCAATTGAACTGTGGAGAGCCCGGTTATAACTATGTTGTACATAAGGGAGGCTCTCGTCCCATGTGCGTGGATGATTTGAATTGTACATGCGCAGAATGTGTACAATCATTCTGTTGACGACCTCTGTCTGGCCATCTGTTTGGGGATGGAAAGCTGTGGACTTGGTGAGCTTTCTGTCCAACATTGACCAGAGGCTGGACCAAAATGTGCTGAGGAACCTGCTATCTCGATCTGATATGATAGACTGTGGGATCCCAAAGTGCACCCACACTCGTTCAATGAAGAGTTTAGCAGTGGCTTCTGCTGTGATATTCTTCTTACAGGCCGCCATGATGGCCATCTTCGAGAATCTGTCAACGACCACGAAAACACAGTCATTTCCATTCTTAGTAGAAGGCAGGCCCGACATGTAATCCATGGAGATGGATTCCCACGGTCGACTAGGGGTAGGTAGTAGAGTATATAGGCCTTGCTTCTTGATGGTCGGTTTGGCAATGGCACAAGCAGTGCAGGATCTGATGTGCTTCTCGACATCCTTTCGAAGGTTCGGCCAATAGAAATACTTCTGTAGTATTGCTACCGTTTTCTCGACCCCGAAATGCCCAGCGACTCGACTGTAGTGTGCTTCCCATATCATCTTGGCACGCTCGCTTGAAGGAACACAAAGGTGTCCCATGTGACATAAAAGTGTATCTTGGAGGTGAAAATTTGGAACTTGCGCACCCCCCAAGAGTGCCTTGTAAGTTTGGCTGAATTCTGGGTCACTCTCATAGAGAAGCGGCCAATCAGAAGTCTCGTGCCCATAAGAGTTGAGCACAGTGGTGAGCGCCACAATCGGTGGTCGGCTGAGGCAGTCTGTAACATGATTGGTGCTACCCTTCTTGTACTTGATGTTCAAATGAAACTGTTGCAGATATGTGGACCACTTCTGATGGCGATCATTCTGCAACTTCCCTTGTGTCTGTATGAACTGCAGGGGCCGGTGGTCTGTGTGGATGATTGTTTCCTTCCCCAAAATGTAATGCTTCCATTGTCGACAGGCTTGCACAATGGAATACATTTCTTTGTCATAGGTGGGATACTTGCGAACTGTCTCAGACAATGTCTCACCGTGATATGCCACTGGATGTCCCTGTTGAGTAAGAACTGCCCCAATAGCATAGTCAGAGGCATCTGTCTCGATCTCAAATGGCTGCTGCAAGTCTGGTAAGGTGAGCACTGGGGCAGAACAGAGGCGATTTTTCAATTCTTTGAATGCCTTATGTTGAGGTTCCGACCAAAAGAATTTTGCTCTTGCTCCTCCCTTGGTGACTTGACTCAAGGGCCAAGTGATATGAGAGAATCCCAACACGAATCTACGGTAGAAATTAGCAAGACCCAGAAAGCTGCGAAGCTCTGTTATAGTAGTCGGGGCTGGCCAATCCCGAATGACTTGGATCTTAGCTGGATCCACATGCACCCCCCTTTCATCAATAATGTATCCCAGATATTGAACCTGGGTCATGCCAAATGTGCACTTCTCCAAATTGGCACACAACTTGTGTTGCCGCAGTGTTTGGAGGACTTGTCGGATGTGGTGAAGGTGCTCCTCCCAAGTCTTGCTGAAGATCAGAATGTCATCCAGGTACACCACTACAAATGAGTTGGTGAATGGCCGCAAGATGTCGTCCATCATCCTCATGAAGGTTGCGGGAGCATTCGTCAACCCGAAAGGCATGACTAGCCATTCAAAAAGGCCTTCCTTGGCTTTGAAGGCAGTCTTCCACACATCATAGGGTTCAATTGGTACCTGGTGATACCCATACTTCAGGTCAATCTTGCTAAAATATTTTGCACCTTTGAGTTGGTCCAGAAGGTCATCAATCCGTGGGATTGGGTACCTATTTCAGATAGTGATCTTGTTCAGCACCCGATAGTCAATACAGAGTCTCCACGTCCCATCCTTCTTCTATACCAATACGATCGGGCTCCCACAGGGCGATGAACTTGGTTTGATGTGACCTTTCTGCAACAGCTCCTGAATCTGCCTCTTGATTTCATCATTCTCCAGAACAGAGCGCCGATAGATCGGTCCATTGGGCAGCGGCGCACCTGGGGTCAGATCAATCGGGTGCTTGACCTGACAGTGCAGAGGAACCCCTGTGGGGGAGGTGAAGATGTCCCCGTACTCCTCCACAACCTTATCCATTTGTTGTTGTCGTGTAGAGGAGCCCTTTCTGGAGGTCGTGGCCACAATATTCTTCTTTCCCTGGGGGCGGATCATCAGGAAAACGAATTTCCTGGTTTGGGAAATGAGCTTACTACATTGTTTTGCAGTAACCAAAGAGATAGCCACAGGAGGTGGTACCTCTGGTATCCTATACAACTTATTTCCCAAAGTAACAATAATAGCACGAGTTCGAGACTCATACACAGCATGACGCTTCCACAAGTATGGTTGTCCTAACAATACATCAGAAACATTAATAGGAGCAACATCACATAATACCTCATCCGTGAAGGGCTTGATGCTATAGGGAAGGCGGCACTGCTGGCTGACGCGGAGATCTCGTCCTTGGTGAAGCCACCCGATGGTGTATGGATGTGGGTGAGCTGTGGTCGGCAAGCCCAACCGCTTCACGACATCTGCTGAAATGAGGTTCTTTTGGCTCACATTATCGACAATGAACTGTACAGGGGAGTCCTTTACCCACATCTGCGAGTGGAAGAGACGTTCCTACTCCTCTGGATCTTCCGGTTCTTCCTTCTAGATATTTGTAGTGGCAACAGTGGCATTGGGCTCCGCATCAATAATCTTTTTCCCTTTTTCATTCCCCTTTTCAGGTTCTGATTCGGAGTCGGAGCATGCATCTGACTCAGAAGCCCTCATCTCGGCCACTAGCGACTGCTTGGCCCGACACTCACTTGTGTTGTGAGTGGAGCTCTTATGGAACTCACACCACTTTCCCGTCTCCTTCTTTGGCTTTACGGTGTTGTTCTTTTCTTGTGGCTTTGACGGGTTGTCTTTAGCCGCCATGCTCTGTCCTTTGTTCTGCGGTTTGGAAGCACCTTTTCCTTGCTTTTGATTCACAGATCCAAAGTCTCGCTTCTTCTGTTTGAATTTCTGCTCAATCTTGGCAGCATACCGGTATGCCGTACCAAGCGAGGAGATGTCGAGGAACTCCATTTCCTCCTGAATGTATTTGTGCAGACAACTGCGATACTTTAGCACCAAATGTTTCTTTGAATTTTTGATACCCAACTTTTTGCGCAGGGTATGGAACAGATTCGTCAGCTCATGCACATCTTGATCCCTTTGTTGTCGCAGCGTGGTCCATTGTATGTACTTGTCCTCATAGCTCCCCATGGGATAGTACTGTTCCTTGACGGCATCTCGGAAAGAATTCCAAGTTGGTACGGCCGAGAACAGAGCGGGTTCTGTCTGGTCCTTGTTCTCACAGTAGGTTTCCCACCAGTCCTTAACATGGGGGTAGCTTTGAGGAGTGCAAAAATAATCTTCTCCCGGTCTGAAAAGTCATGAACCGAGAAATATCCTTCTAACAGATTCAACCATTTATCTACAGCATCTGCGTCTATTTGACCCTCAAATATGGGAATGTAAAAATTTACTTGTACCTTAAAAGGAGTCGCACCTCTAGAGTGGCTGCTGGATGCAGATGCGCCGCCGGTGGGTAGCCGTTGAAGGATCTGAGCAAAGTTATCCATCATCACGTTCCTTTGTCTTTCGAGGGCCTCCTCGAGCAATATTTTGATAGGATCTCCTGCTCCCTCATCTTTCTTTTCATCCCCCATGGGCATCCGTCGAGGTTTGCGAGGCTGATCTTGCAAAGGTTCCACCAGATCGAGCCCTAGCTCCTTATACCCCGACCTCGTTGGGGACATGCAAAGAAGGATCGAGAAAAAGCAGACCGCTCTGATACCACTGATCCGGATTTATGCAGGATCGCAACAGAATAAACAAATAACCATAAATACAGAGATGCGGCGGAAATAACACTTCATTTCATTAATATCAAAGAACTGAAATTTTCTTACAGACAGAATAGAAATAAAACTAGCTAGGGCGCTGGTAGCTATCTCTGAGAACAGATGTGGCGGCCTAGAACCCTATAGTGAGCTCGATGGCTCGAGGCCTATTTTAATATTGAGAAACGTTAGAACCCTAAACAATAAAACCTAACCTAGGAGATGAAGCGCCCAAACTATGAGTGGTTGAGTATATCACTTTCAACTTCCGAGCATAACTTTGGCATGCTATCTCCGTTGGCTTTGTAGTAAGTACATCATTAGAAAGCTCTATCAGGGGACTACAAACTAAAAATTTCTCCCTGAATGTTGTTAAAACGGAGGTGTATTAGCTAAGCGTGATACTTCAAAAACTTAGACTTAGGGCCTCAAAACGGCTCTGGGAAGTTCAAGGCCAGCTTGCTAAAAAATAGTAAGTTATGCCGAAGGCAGAAAAAATGTAAGAGACGATGGCAGGGCAACTGCCACATCAGATGAGGCGGGTGGCCACCAATATCCACCTGGATCATGCTTTGAACTCACAAAATTTTGAGAACATATGGTCTTTATTCTGCATGAATAATATCCAACACTTGCATGAAAAATCATCTACAAAAATCACATAATACCTGTGTTTGGTCGTGGAGGCTGTTGAGAATGGTCCACACACATCTGAGTGAACTCTTTCAAGGATCACTTGCGCTCGACTGTCCTTATCATGAAAGGTGGCTTTGGTGTACTTCCCCAATGTACACCATTTGCATGCATCACGCTGCTTAAGTGAATCCTTTGGAATTCTCGTAGAAATTTGCTGCATGATATTCAAAGCTCCGTGGTGTAGATGGCCCAATATTCTATTCCATAACTCATCTATGTCTCAGCTCTGCACTGATTTCGTGCTTAAGGGAGCACATAGTATGCTGCATGAAATTTGTAGAGGTTCTTTACCTGAACCTCGGTCTTCTTCACTTGTCCCGTGTCTATGTGACAGAGGTGATGGGCCTCTAAATTAGACATAAATTAAGGCCCATCTAAACTTTCTTAGGCCCATCTACCTTCCTTATGCACATAAAAATATATATTAAATTTATCCTTCTGCACTTAATAATGTTTTCTTATGCTTTAATATTTTCTTAGGAAGGTTTAAAGGTAATTTCATATTTGTGCCTCATATTGGTTATTTTTGTAGAATATTGTGAGAATATTTGGCAGATTATGGAGATTTGGAGAAGAAGATAATTTAGGGACTTGCTCCCTGCCACTGGAAGATCAAGATTGAAGAATAAATGAGCACAATATTAGGAAATTCTTGAGAAATATTGGAGATATTCAAGGGGTTGTCCACTCTCCTTAACTATCAAAGGCAACCAAGCAAACTGAAGACCAGGTGCACTCAAATCCATACTTCACTTGGAGTCCAGTGGACTCATTACCTATTTTATAGGGAGTTGTTGGTAGTTTCCCTTTAGTATAAATAAAGTTGATAAAGAGCTAATTAGGGTCGACTTCCATTCGATTCCAAGCTATTAAGATTTTTATTATTGTACTCAATGATAAAAATTTTAGAAATGTAACGAGGCTATTCTCTTCCTAAAATGAGAAAAAAAACTCTATTTTACTGATTTAGTTCCAGAGAGCTGGGATTGTGGGTTAGAACCCAACCCATGTGCCTCAGCTTCTATGCTGTTTTCATTCTTTCCTTTCTGTCATTTACCTAGCTTTTCTTATGCCATTTAGTTAGATCTGCTTCTGATAGTTTCATTGATGTTTAGTTTTTGCTTTCAGTTTATTGTTGTAGTTCTTCATTTTCTTATGAGAGTAATAGAGTAGAGGAAATTTCCAAAATATGTGGTCAAGCCTTCCCCTCTCATCTCTGTCAATAGAGTTCGAGTAGGGTTGAACTTCCCACAAGCCAAAAAAATGCTTTATGTTCACTGTTTTTATCATGCATTTTGTCTGTTTTCTCCGTGCATGAATCCACAGGTTTGTTTGTGGGAATAAGCATCAAAAGCCCAAGAGAGTTCATCAAGCTATCCCGCTTCATTTTCCATCTATGTTTTCACGCCTGACAGACTTTCTCTCCTTTATTTTTCCATTCTTCATTGCGATTTGCGCTTTACCTTTCCACCTTACTACTTACCGTTTATGCTCGAAAACACTTTAAACATTGGAACCTGAAATTTACCCTTTCCTTTGAACTTACCACAATCCATTTTCGCAATCGCATTTCACAATCTTTTCCCTTTTTCCTTTAAGACTTACCACTCCTATCCACCAATTGCGATATCCTTTCCATACTCTGCCATGTCATCTGAATCACCACGAATCGAAAATCACATTTTTTATTTGGTTCTCGTTAATACTTATCGCTCTCGACACTGATTTCAATATTCTACATACTCCACCACATCGCAAATCCAAAATCACAAATCTTTATTTGGTTACCGTTAACACCTGCTGCTCCCAACGCCGATTGTGATATCGTTGTTGTACTCTACCACCGGTCCCACCGCCACATCACCCATCGCATTTCACATTTCACAACCTTTTCCATTTTTCCTTTAAGACTTACCGCAATTGAAAAAAGCATTTTCATGCAGTTCCCATTAATACCTACCGCTCCCGACGTCGATTGCGATATTGTCATCGTACTCCGCCACTGGTCCTACCACCAAGTCACCCATCACATTTCACATTTCACGATCTTTATCCCATCACATTTTGCAGTTTTGGTCGTATCACATCTCACACTTCGCACTTTCCTCCCAATTGCACTGTTGCTTCTCCTCCATCTTTGCGATATTACAAATTGTGATTTCGCACATCAAATATCGCATTTCTATCCACCAATTATAACTCCTCCATCACATATTTTAAGCCTCCCACTCCAAAGCATATTTGTGACCTCATAAGGTTTAATGAAGTCTAAACCTATCTTTCTGCCTCCAAGCCTTGTCCCATGTGTTAAGCCTTCCATTAGCATCTTTAGCCCTTTTCTTCTCCAAGATGCAAATCAATACTTTTTCAATTATAATTAAGTCATGGATAACTTAGCTGCATGGATATAAGCATGGTAGATAGAGCATAAGATAAATAGGGTGTGTTTAGCTGATTGGCCAAGTTAAGTGTGGTTTAAATTAGTTTCTTTTCTACCATTTCTTTTTAGCAAGTTAAATTAGTTCGCTTTCTGTCATTTCCTTTCTGCAATTTAAATTAGTTTCTTTTCTGCCATTTCTTTTCAGCAAGTTAAATTAGTTTCCTTTCCTATCATTTCTTTTCAGAAATTTAATTTATTTTCCTTTCTACAATTTATTTTATTTTCATTGAAGTGTGACAGACTTCACCAAGAAACCCTAAAAGTAGCACCCTTTCATAGAGCGGAAGAGGATGACATGAGTAGAATGCATCTACTATGTATATAGCATTTTCACCTCCAATTTTTTATGAACCTTGGGTTGATAAAGTAAAGTAGGGCAACCCTTGGGAGTTGCAGCACTCTTGGTGCAATACCAAGGCTCACCAATTTTTGGCACCGTTGTCGGGGAGGTGTATAGTAGATGCTTTGCTTCTATTTTAGCATTCTTTTCTGCTTTCATTTTTCATGTTGTTTTCGAAATATTGAAAAATACAAAAAATATGATTTTCATGCCTCATAGCAGTAGGGATACTCAGAAATTTAAAAAAAATACTTCTCCAATACCAACCCCTTCACTTGACCACATGGTGCAGTAAGAACCACATCACCATACACTTTTGAAGGTACAAGAGATGGATGTATATGATGACAATGAAGAAGATCTTATTGGGTTTCTCATTCAAGATATGAACATAAGTGTACATATGAATAACATCCCTCCATATTTCCTTCCCAACTTCCATGGTATGAGGACAGAGGATCTGGAAACACTTCTCTTTGAATTTGAGATACTTTGTAGATCTTATGGCTACTTATCGCACACTCAAAAATTGAGATTCTTTCCTGCAACATTGAAGGATAAATCTCTTAAATGGTTCATGAGTCTAGGTACTAATTCAATAAGATCATGGAATGATATGAAAAAGATGGTCCTAGGAAAATATAAAAACCATGATCTTAAAGAAGAAATTTTGAGAATGAACCAAGAAGAAGATGAGAGCCTTAACGATCTAATAGAGAGGTTCATGAATAATGTTAAGAGGGAAAAATTGCATCATCTAGGATCTGACACACTAAAAACCCTCTTACTTAGAACAATTAGGGATGAATGGATTAATCTCCTAAATATCATGATTAGAGGAGCCGTATACCAATTGGAATTTGAAGAAATTTGTGAAACATGCAAGCGCATATCAAGAGTAAGTAAATGTACCTCAACATTGGTAAGGCAAGATGAACTTGGAAATTTGCTTGACAACTTTAAAACATAAATTCTTAGCAATCTAAGTGAACAAGTAGAAATGTTATGAATGAAAAATGAGCAAAAAGAAGATGTTGATATTTTTGTTATCCATACAGAATCATATGCTACTAAATGTTTTCCATCATTCCCCAGGTTTAAAGAAGTTTACCAGGAAGACAATGGATTAAGGCAATCACCAAAGAACCTATGTTATGTAGCTCCAATTAGGATACCTTGGCAGCCTAGTCAAATTGACATGATGCAAGGGCCCACTTCACAATTTCAAGCTTATTCACAACCATCTCAGCTAATTGGGACACACTCCCTCCTTAGCAACCATGGCCATCTCAACCCCAAAACCAATCGTGGCAATATGGTTGGCAAGGGCCTTATTGGGAAAATCCACAATATCCTCAATATTTCCCTCAATATCCTCCATACCCAACTCCATGCTATACCTACCATCCACCTCCACCACAACCACAACCTCAACCATATCCATATCATATATCCACCCCCACTCAACTACCTGTACCACCATTTCCAAACCCATACAATGAAGTATCTCAGCTCCCTTACAATACTGAGGTACAATACTTCCAAACATCTCCTCTTGATCTAGATGGTATTAATCTTAGTTCAAGAAAGGTATTTAAAAGAAGAGTTTTTCTTAATGTAATTGAAGGACAACATCAAGAAGAAGAAGATCCAAATGAGGAGATAAAAAGATCAAGGGCTGCACTTGATGAAGAGTCGACATCGAAATCAGATGTTGAGAAAGTTTCCTCATGTTTACCTACATTTCCTCCATGTGTTCAAGAGAAAAATCAGCAAAAAGAGGAAGATTTGAATGTCATAATAAAAGAGGACATCCAAGGTGATCCAACTCAGCAAGTGCACTGGGGGCATCAGAACTATATTGACATATGGTTCCAAACAATCATTATGTTGTAGTAACACAACACCCTCTTCTCCAACGGTACTTGATACAATCCTAGTCAAAGAAATTCATCTCTTATATTCAGGTACATGTCAGAGCATGTATTCCAAGTGTGCACCTGATTTTATCTATCATCTTGATGTGTACATGGCTCCATTGGAAGTATTCCTATACTTGAGAAAGGTTTTGTTTTTTTTCAAGTAGAGTAGGAAAGTGAAAAAGAAAAAAAAAAGAAAAAAAAAGGGAAGAAGAATAAAATCTCAGGTGAAAACCTCTTTTGAGGCATCTGATATTGGCCCACTGATTGAAAAAATCCATGAGGCGGTCATTGGTTTGAAAAATAAAAATAAAAATAAAAGATCCTAGGTGAAAACCTCCTTTGAGGAGCCTAGGTAGACCTAATAGTGGAAAACCTCATTGAGGCAGCTAGTATGCCTTAAAAGAAAAAATAACATTTCTCCATTTATCTCTCTCTAATGAATGCAGGTGCTTTCCAACCTTTGCAAGCAAAAAAACAACAAGTTGGCACAAAAATAAAATTCATTCAACACCCTGGTTAAAGGTAGTCAAACTTGGACTTCCTCCTCCCATGCTCATAAGCTCCAAAAAGGACCTGAAGAAGATTATCACATGCAGCTTCAGTAGCAACTTCAGTAGCAGCTTCAACAAAAACTTCAGTAGTAGTTTCAACAACAACTTCAATATCACCTGAAAAAAAAATCAATGGTAAGGCTCAGGTATGCAATCATCTAACCCTTTCTTCGAATCTATTTTAGCTTAATAAACCATCAAAAATTGTGAGAAGGAAAGTTTTTATATAGCCAAAATCAGTAGCAAAGCAACCTCAACCTTATCTAGCAACTAGCCTCACTTTTTCCACCAAGAAGAGGAACGAGACAAAAGTAAAAATGACTTGAGAAAGTGGGTAGTAAGCAGTTCATTGTAATGGAAGACAAGGAGTGCCAAGGGGTAACCAAGGGTGAACTCAATTCACAGAAAAAATAACTGTGAGTTTATTCTACATGCAATAATAATAACAATAATAATAATAATAAAAGGTGGATCCACCACCTCTTGGCATGAAAAAAATATTTTCTTAAGGCATCTGAGGACCTCCATGAAGCACTTATGAGAAGAAATCCAAGAAGAATATCAAGAAGATTAGCAGGAGGAGTAGCACATGGGTCAATAAACAAAAAATGAAATAAGCCAGCATGCAAGAAGAAACATAAGTCAGAGAGGATGAATAGGTTGCTTAGAGGATGAGCAACAATTTCAGTAGGGGGTGATGATGGGCCTCTAAATTAGACATAAATTAAGGCCCATATAACCTTTCTTAGGCCCATCTACCTTCCTTACGCACATAAAAAGATATATTAAATCTCTCCTTCTACACTTAATAATGTTTTCTTATGCTTTGATATTTTCTTAGGAAGGTTTAAAGGTAATTGCATATTTGTGACTAAAATTGGTTATTTTTGTAGAATATTGTGAGAATATTTGGCAGATTATGCAGATTTGGAGAAGGAGATAATTTAGGGACTTTCTCCCTACCACTGGAAGATCAAGATTGAAGAATAAATGAGCACAATATTAGGAAATTCTTGAGAAATATTGGAGAGATTCAAGGGGTTGTCCACCCTCCTTAACTATCAAAGGCAATCAAGCAAACTGAAGACCAAGTGCATTCAAAGCCATACTTCACTTGGAGTCAAGTGGACTCATTACCTATTTTCTAGGGAGCTGTTGGTAGTTGCCTTTTAGTATAAATAACGTTGATAAAGAGCTAATTAGGGTCGAATTCCTTTCGATTCCATTCAAAACTTTTGTTGCAAGCTATTAAGATTTTTATTATTGTACTTAGTGATAAAAATTTCAGAAATGTAATGAGGCTATTCTCTTCCTGAAATGAGCAGACAGACTCCATTTTACTGATTTAGGTCAAGAGATCTGGGCTCATGGGTTACGGCCCAACCCATATGCCTCAGCTTTTCTACTGTTTTCATTCTTTCCTTTCTGTCATTTAGCTAGTTTTGCTTTTGCCATTTAGTTAGATCTGCTTCTGATAGTTTCATTGTTGTTTAGTTGTTGCTTTCAGTTTGTTGTTGTATTTCTTCATTTTCTTACGAGAGTAATAGAGTAGAGGAAAAATCCAAAAGTTGTGGTAAAGCCTTCCCCTCTCATATCTGTCAATAGAGTTCAAGTAGGGTTGACTTTCCCACAGATAAAAAAAAAATGCTTTCCGTTCGTTGTTTTTATCATGCATTTTGTCTATATTTTCCGAGCATGAATATTTTGGTTTGTTTGTAGGAATAAGAATCAAAATCCCCAGAGAGTTCATCAAGTTGTCCCGCTTCATTTTCCATCTCTGTTTTCACACCTGAACACTGTGGTTGCACCTCCATTTCCCTCCTTCTTCTTTTATTGCAAATGTCACCCTTTTTTTTTACAAAATGCTTGAAAAGCATCAAAATTCTGCCTCTGCCCTTTTTTCTCCTTGACTTTCCTGCTTATCGCATCTCGGCCATCATAGAATCCTTTCTCTCCTTTCTTTTTCCATTCTTCATTGCAATTTGTGCTTTATCTTTCCACCTTACTACTTATCATTTATGCTCGAAAACACTTTAAATATTGGAACCAAAACTCTACCCTTTCCTTTGAACTTACCACAATCCCTTTTCGCAATCACATTTTGCAACCTTTTCCCTTTTTCCTTTAAGACTTACCGCTCCTGTCCACCGATTTGATATCCTTTCCATACTCTGCCACGTCATCCGACTCACCGCAAATCCAAAATCACACTTTTTATTTGGTTCCTGTTAATACTTACTGCTCCCAACGCCGATTACGATATTCTTCGTACTCCGCTACATCATAAATTGCAAATCACAGTTTTTATTTGGTTCTCGTTAACACCTATCGCTCCCAATGCCGATTGCGATATCGCTGTCGTACACTACCACTGGTCCCACTGCCACGTCACTCATCGCATTTGGCATTTCACAACCTTTCCCCTTTTTCCTTTAAGACTTACTGCAATCGCAAATCACATTTTCATGCGATTCCCGTTAATACTTACTGCTCCCAACGCCGATTGCAATATTGGCATCACACTCTGACACCGGTTCTACCGCCAAGTCACCCGTCGCATTTCACATTTCATAGTTTCAGCCGTATTACATCTCGCACTTTGAACTTTCCTCTCGATTGCACTTTTGCTTCTCCTCCAGCTTTGGAATATTGCGAATTGTGATTTCGCACATCGCATATCGCATGTCTATCTGCCAATTATAACTCTGTCGTCACATATTTTAAGCCTCCCACTCCAAATCATATTTGTGACCTCATAAGGTTTAATGAAGTCTAAACCCATATTTCCGCATCCAAGCCTTGTCACATGTGTTAAGCCTTCCATTAAAATCTTTAGCCTTTTTCTTCTCCGAGCTGAAAAAAACACTTTTTCAATTAGAATTAAGTCATGGATAACTTAGCTGCATGGATAGAAGCATGGTAGATAGAGAATAAGATAAGTAGGGTGTGTTTAGAAAATTGGCTAAGTTAAGTGTGGTTTAAATTAGTTTCTTTTTGGCCATTCCTTTTCAGAAAGTTAAATTAGTTTCCTTTTTGTCATTTCCTTTCTGCAATTTAAATTAGTTTCTTTTCTGCCATTTATTTTCAGCAAGTCAAATTAGTTTCCTTTCCTATCATTTCTTTTCAGAAATTTAATTTAGTTTCCTTTATGTCATTTCCTTTTTGCAATTTATTTTAGTTTCATTGAAGTGTGACAGACTTCACCGAGAAACCTTAGAAGTAGCACCCTTTCGTAGAGAAGAAGAGGATGACATGAGTAAAATGCATCTGCTGTGTATATAGCACTGTCACCTCCAAGTTTGTATGAACCCAAGTTAATAAATTAAATTAGGGAAGCCCCTGGGAGCTGTAACACTCTTGGTGCAATACCAAGGCTCACCAAGAGGAACGCCTTTCATTTTCTAAAAATCACATCGTAACGATGATCTTCCAACATAGAAACTGAAACTAAATTCTTCTTAAACCGCAGAACATACATGAAATATTTCAATGTAAGAGGAGAACCAGACTCCTTATGAAAAGAAAAAGTATCGATGTCGGTTGCGCTATACCTTCCATCATCTCCCATCTCGATGTGCATCTGGAGGTCCTTCTCCTAAAGTTCATTGAATAACTACCTGTTTATGATCATATGGAATGAGGCTCCACTATGCGGGTACCACACACCAACCATCACCAATGACATCATGCATGCAATGAGGGTAAAAGTAAACTCAAATTGTGAAGAAAGTGCTTCACATGCCGCTCCTCCTGAGGGCTTCTTCTCGGCCTTCTTATGCAGACACTTCGTGGCATAGTGTCCTAGCTCGTGAAGGTGAAAAAATTTAAACTTTGACAAGTATTTCTTCTTGCCTGCCTGGACAGAATCTGATTTGGAATGGGATGAATTCCCTTTCCCTTTATTTTCCTTTCCATCCAAGGCATATTTCTTCTCTTGCATCATGCTTGGATGAGGATCCATCTCTGGTGTTCCTCTAAATCTCTTCTTTCACCAAGTTAGACCACAAACCCTCCCACTCTAGTAGCTTCTCCCTCCCATTTAATGAATCCTGGTAGCTATGCCAGCTCTTGAGAAGGCCTAGAAGTGCTAGGATGACCAAATCATATTCAACCACTTTAACACCAATACTTCCAAGCTCATCTTGACATTGGGTGAACTTGGTTAAGTACTTTGGTATTGTGTCGCCCTTCTCCATTTTGATTTTCTGGAGCTTTTCCTTCAGTTCCAACTTCCTTTGGTCACTATTGTGCTAAAAAAATCTATTAAGGCATTCCAAATTTCATACAGAGTTTCATTTCCATGGAGGTTCTAGACAATATGATCTCAAAATGCTTGTAGAATCCTTCTGGCCTTTTCTACGCACTTCTTACACTCTGCTAGATCATGTTCATCAACTAGAGTTGGTTTCAGGATGTCTTTGTCAATGAACTCCTTCAATCCATTGTCCTCCAATACTGCTTCCATCTGGTCTCTCCATGTAATGTAATTCGAGCTACCCTCAAAGGCATACTCAAGCTTCAGACCATAGAACGTCATCTTGATCCTATTGCTAGTTCTGGAGAAGAGATTTGCAAAAAAAATTTCTCATTAAAGTACAAAATCATATTCTTCTATTCTATAGTGATTTCATCTTTGATACCATGTAGAAAATCCACGTAGATTGAAAATTCTAATTATAATATGCTAAAACAATAGACTTGAATCTACTCTACCAATTTCGAAAACCAATAAACGATCATGAAATCAGAAAGCATAAAAGAGAAATAATTAAATCAACACATTACACAATGATTTCCTTGGGAAATCCACAGCTAAAAACCCTGCTATATTTATATTTCATTAGTCAGAAATATGAGAATATTACAATGGCTTTCTCCAACCTGAGAAACCTCTGCGCTATCTCTATCTGTCTCATTGCTTCCTAGACAAGCCTATGCCAATACTTCACCAATTTTTTTCCTGCCCAAGTACCTATATTTCCTTGCACTGTTTCCTTGGGTAATTAGCCCCTATTAACTAGGGAAATTCCTATCCAATACTGCACAATCCATCTAGGGCCTTCCTCTGACTGCATGCACCACCTGTACAATTTGGATGATTATACAACTGATAGTACACTTCCCTTGAACTCCAATATGAACTGGATAAATCTTAGTTTTGACATGCATGAGTTATTTATGGCTAAATCATCAGTTAAATGATTGATTATAGAGTGCATAACTCACTACTAGAACTCTCACTAATTCCTCCAACAATTGGAACCAGTTAAATTGACTTTAACTCAGATAAACTGAATTAATTAATTACAACTCAAAATAAACTCAACCGGGTCTCCTAAAAAGTAGGAACAACTCTACATGACTCTAGTTAGACCATCAACTCAAATTAACTGAACCAACTAAGTCAAACTAACTTATTTAACTCGTACAAGTTGTCATGTGATGTGGAATTACAATTTTCTTCTAATTTAATTCAAGGGAAAATTAAATTAGAATCTTTCTTGGTGCCATTTTCAACAGGAGTTGATGAATTTATTGTCATTTTATGTACATATCATCTTGATATATTAACGTGTAGTTCTTGTCACATGTTGGATGTGTAAAACTAGTTTGAATGGTAATAGTCTCATCATGCCATATACATTTCAAACTATGATATTCCCACTAATATTGGGAAAATTTAGGAATCTTCATTGTTGAAATATTAATATTTACTCACTCATAAAGGTTTTATGGATTAAAGTATGTTTACATGATGGAAAACCAATCATTGAGGGATTTTGTGCCAGTCTTCCCTTCAAACAATATAATACAATTGTTGATGGTGAGCTTATTGAGGATCTTTTGAACACCAATTGAAACCAATTGATGATGGTTGGATGCTATAAGAATGGTCTAGGGAATAATTCTCCCAAATATATAAATGAACTAGTTCCAGGTCTTTTTATGCTACCTTTGAAAATCCTCATGGGTCATGCTCTTCATAATATTACGTAGGTATGACTAAACCTAGGGAAATTCCTTCTATAATATATGGTGCTCTAAGAATGTCTAGATGGTGTTATGCAGGCAAATCCATTATTTGGAAATAAGCGATACCTCTAGCCCAATGAGTTGGTATAGTAATAACTATGACAAATAATACAAGATTTCCTAGTTTAACATCAAAATCATATACGAGTGATAGAGATAACCTACCTCGCTCCTTATGCAATCATTTCCTCGATGTTGATGTTGATCCTTTCGCCTCCAGGCTTGTTCCTTGCTATGCCTTCTATGTTCGAATACCTTTAAGAAATATCATACTACAACAAACAAAAGATACATAATATATATATATTTCAAAGCTAAACACATGACAGATCAAGGAGTATCATGCTAAATAAATTAATATTAACAGATTCATGGGAAGCAAAGCATAATTTGTATTATTAAATAAACAAAGGGAAGCTTACAACCGGTTCCTTGATGTTGGAGGCCTCCTTCAGAATGGAAATCCAAGTCCAAGACAAGAATTTCAATCTCTTCTCCTTCCTCATCAAATCAACAACATATATGCACAATGAGGTAGAAGAATGAAAACCAACAATGACCAACCAGACTCACTAGCAGGGCACTCTTTTATAACAGAGTAGGAGAGGTTATGGATCCACTAATGAGGGGGAAAGGTCTTATCTCAAAGGAGAAAATATTTTTAGATAAGGTCAAGGGTAAAAAATGGGAGTATTTGACCATATCCTCAACCAACAAGCACCAAACCTTCGTTCTTGAATTATAGAGGATGAAGCTTCTTCTACATTTTTGGAGAACTTTACTGAAGAGGACCAGTACAAATTTGCTGCTGGATTCTTGCATTGATAGTGTTGTTCACAGGTTAGGGACAGGGTGAAAAGCGCGAGGCTATTAAGGGGAGATCGCACTGGGCTTGCATTTTATGGTTTTTGTACAAAATTTGAAAAAATGCTTCAAGGCATTTCTCTTTTAGGTTTTCAGGGATACTTTAAGAATGTTATCCAAGATGAATAAGTTTACACAACTCTTGTATCTTTGCATCGTTTATGACATGAGCGACACAAAAGATGACTCTTAAGATAAGGACTGAGGAATGAGACAAAATATTGTGTAATAGATTCCCCCTAAAGCATGAAAGCAAAACCAGAAGTGATGGTTTCTTTATCAGCCATGGCGAGGACTTTGGAAAACCACCATTAGGAGACTTACCAATCAAAAACAATACAATATAAGACCTCTTTGATATAAACATGCCTAATAACATATATATGAATAGGCATCAAAGAACACATGAACCCATGACATGGATGCATCCATCCGTTTGAAAGAGATCATGGAAATGGATCCACTGTATAGTCGCAACCATCCGTATAGAAAGGATCATGTGTACAATCATGAATACTTAATAAATCCATGCAGCCTAGATAATAACAGATGTGATCTAGGGTCTTCATCGCTATCTTGATATACCTACTGTATGAATCTAACCATGTGAATAGATGTGTTGATGTCGAACATGGTAGAAACCACCTGATTACCAGCCAATAAGGTAAACCATTAACAGGTGCAAGAGAAACCACTAATAATGATGATGGCCCTTAAGGTATGACAACAAAATCTACAAGTGTGAATGAATGAGATGAATTCAAACAATTGCAAAATCATTCGATTGAAGGCCAATGATGTGAACCTATTGTTGAACGCAAAGAAATTTCCATTGAGGCATGCAATCTCCAAGGTACTGAAAATGAGTTTCTAAATCACCTTCCTGGATAATGAGTTAAAGTTGATAGGAAGTGATCTGTCAAAGGAGGGCCATATTGATTCCCACATCATCAACATGAAATAAAGGATTTCTCAATATGATAGGATTGATTCAAGATTTTTTTAGAGAGGGTCAAATAAGCAGACAATGTTTGAATTTTATAGATAGGACTTCTCTTGAACATATCGATGAAACGACTCCAGAGTTTGGCAACATTTGACTCAAAATGGGATCAAAGGTCATGGTGAAAATAGAAGATGATTGAATGAGAGGCAAATGGATTTCACAAACCTAGGAAAGAAAATGACGAATGAAGGATATCCCCAACCCGACATGAAATGTAGATGAGTGTCATGTTCAAGAGTGACATGTTGCCTTTGGTACAAAATACAAGAGATGCTTTACTTTCGTTTCCCCCCGCTAATTTCTAGCCAGTACCTCTTTATTTTTGATAGCAAGCTTGAAGAGTATACCATATTATTAGCGTATAAGTTCACCCTTCAAATGAATCCATCCTAGTAAGTTTAATGAGCCCTAGGCAGGGAAAATTTTAAGGATGGATGTTTATCTTAAAGTTTAAAAATTTGGCGAATCTTAGTAGTCAAGAATATGTAAATTGTAATTTTTTTGATGTTATTTTTGTAAAAATATTTAGTTTTATAATCATTTTATATTAGTATATATAATTTTTTTGGCTATTTTTAGCGTAAAATACTTTTATACTATAAAATTTGGGCAAATCAATTTTAAAAAAAAATGGAAATTTGTGAATATTTTTTTTGGAAAAAGCATCGAAAATTAGCCCATTTGCGAATATTAGCCCCTAAAATTTTCCATGGCCCTAGGAAGGAGGAACTCGGTCTCATCAAGGTGACAAGTCCATCGTCGTTTAAGTTTTACAAGTTCGACAGAGGGGTAACACAATATCTTTTTCATGTTTAGGGAGTTCGAAAAATAGACAGAAAAGAAAAATCCAAAAGTTCCCTTTTCATAAATAGTCCCTCAAATCTGAAAAAGGTACAAAATAATCTCTAAGAGAACATCTTGATCATGTTTGACTAAGGTATTCCTTTTTCGTAATTATTCAACCTCAGCCTGGAAAAGGGGTAAACATATACTGAGATAACACCAATTCATTTATTTTAACAAGCTCGAAAGGAGAAGTGCTTGAAAATATTTTCATATTTTGAGAGTAAAAAAAGAGCTTAAAGTTGACTCCACCTAGAGGAACGATTGGTATAAAGGTATCAACTGGTTCCGGTGACGATGGAACTACTCAAAACATGGAAAGATCAAGAGGTTGGGTAAAAAACCGCTCATCGCAGTGGTTCCTCAGGCGAGTGTAAAAAAACCAAGTGAGAGTGTATGATTGGCCAAGTAGATGGTGATGATGGAATGAGAAAACCAAGGCTTATTTGGAAAAAGAGGCAGATAAAAGGGCAATCACGAAAGGTTTAATGGGGGTGGTTTCATTTTTACACAAGCTTGAAACATAGACAAACTATGGTTGAATCTGGTTTCATTTTTACACAAGGTTGAAATAAAGAAAAAGTATGCTTGAAATAAGTTTGCATTCCCCCAGCATAATGAATCAATTCGAGGTACATGTCCCCTAAGCTTCACTTCATTCACCAAAGCAGACTACTGGCTACTAACATGTGAATGGAATGAAGGTTCATTTACAAGATCAAGTGAAAGCATCGACTGGGATTTTATGAGATATAATCGAGGAATCGAATTGAAAGGGGATTTGTTTCATTTTTTAATGAGCTTGACATTGTAAAAGAACCAAGCTCATGACACCTTGTTTCATTTTTTTACGAGCTTGACACAAGAAGAGGAACTTTGCTATGGGGACCTTGTTTCATTTTTTAACAAGCTTGACACAAGAAAAGGAACTTTGCTCCGAAATTTTTCTCATGGCCCATAAGAGGTTATGGCTTCTAAGAGGTTCTCATCATATGGTAGAACAATACTATGGAAATAAAGGTCCAACACCCCCATTACATGATGCATTATATCACTGACTAGATCATTAGTAGACACAGGCATGGAACAAGTTGCCACATAATTAACCTATGGTGGGGAATATACCACTTGAATGAAGGAAAATTAAGGGATGATGGTTTATTGGGAACCAATTTAGAACCAATGAATGACAATTGATCAATGGTCAAAATTCTTCCTTCATGTGGGAAACACATCAGACGAAAGAGAGAAGAGGCAAGAGCTCCCATGACATAGGTATAGTCACGCCCAAGGAGTAAGTTATAGTCCAAAGGGCCTTGAAAAACCATCATGTCTATATAGATAGTCTTTCCTCCCAAAGTAATAAGAAACTTAGGAAGGATACCTAACGGTTTCCTGGTTCCTTTGTTAAAATCTAACAGATCCTAGGTAACGGGTACAAGGTGCGGAGAACCGAAAGCTTTCCAAGTAGTTGAGGAAAAAATACTAACAGATGTGGCTTCAGCTATGGTGCTAGGTAAAACCACATTATAGACCTGTACTGTGATATCAAAGGGCATGTAAGAAGGAAGATGATATCCTGTCAATCAACTCCAATCAAAGGAAGTGACCAGACTACTTGGAGGGGGTGTGGCGGGAATGAGAGAACTACGCCCTTGTGTTATAGGAATGGAAAAATCACCTTCCCATACCGTGGGAACACCAATTTCCCTCTAATTCATGGGAATATGAAGAAACAAAAATAACCTGAGTGGTATGAAGTTCAATCTCTACAAGAAAGGCCTGATCAAAGAAAGGTGGAATTAGGTCAACCGTTTCATCAACCAATGGTTGGTCAGGAACAGACTCATGGGGTTCACTTTCAGAGGGAGTGGGATTGACCATAGATGAATTCTGATCAATTACTTGATCAACTAGCAGAGGATTAAAGGAAAGCTTCTGGTAACCAGTAGGAAGACAAGGCCAAGAATTTGTAAGGTTATCCAATTCTTTGGAGGCTTCATCCATATAAGGAAAAAGGTGAATGGGATGATTCCCTTCACATAACTTATAGGGAAATTTGAATTTACCCTTTTTCCCATGGGCCTTATTATCACTAGATTAGGTTTTATCACCAGCATGATCTCTAGAGGCTGATGACAAAGGTTGATGTGAGGCTGTGGACTGTAATTCTAATACCTTGGGAATACCAGGAGAATCTCTAAGAAGGTGGTCACCCTTACATAAATTTCAAGGGAATTTGACTTTGTGGGACTAATTGGAAGGTTTTTCAACATCAATTTCATTATTAGAGATGGTATCTTGGTTTCCTCCTTGCTTATTTTTTTTCTTCTTATTCGTATTCTTCTTCTTCTTGTTCTTAGCTTCCTGGTTAGTAGAATCCAAACTTTCACAAGGCGAAGAGGAAGAACGGGGTGAATAAATAGGCGAAGAAGGTGAGGTTTCAAATTTAGGATCAACATGTGCTTGACACTGTTCAAGTGGAGGTGAACTTGGTTGAGAAGCAACTTGGACATTTCGAACCATGGGGGTTGAAAATAACCAAACTGGAAAACCAATGGTTAATCCCGGGAGGGACAACATTTCCATTTAGGGAAAACCAATATTTCCAAAAGAAGGAAAAGGAAAATGATTCCCATATAAGTGGATTCCTTGATTGGTACACTCAGGAACTCTTTCCTTTAGTCTCAACCTAATATTTGCTAAGGAGTTGTGCACGGGTAAGATGTTATTCTGTGGGCAGTAAATTTTAGAATTAAAAAAAAACAAATAAAAAATGGTACTATAGGGAAAAGGGATTACCAAGTATCTATTAACTAAAATATACACCTTGGCGAACCAAGGACTACATACGGAAACCAATCTCCCCGAATTCTATGTTCAGTGTATCACATCTATAAGGTGGCCGACTCGGTTACCTATGGCAAGTTTGCAACCTAGTGGGGTCTCCCAAAATATACACGATGGTACATGTGAGTTCAGTGTGTATTAGCATTGTCTAATATGTAACCATTCAATGAGAGTGTCCCCATATACTTACCATATGTGGAGCATAGCCCTATATAATTTTGTACGTGGGACGAGATATCACCCCCGGAATGCAACACAGACTGTTAGCGACAAATACTATGCTTAATGATGTCGGAACACGTCTCTAGCCTAGAACTTTAGATATCTACGTTAATTCCAAATGCTCTTAATTAGGTTAATTTAGGTTCATTTTAATGTTGATCTAAAATTAAGTTTTGATTTTGGGCTAAAAAATGATGTCACCTGAATTCCTAGGGTGCAGCTAAATGAGAAAAGGATTCTTTTGGTTTCAATGAAAGCTAAAATAATAATAGAAGTTATCGCAAAGAGTGATGCATCAGACAAAATGCAATAAGCATAATGCCCCCCAACTAGCTTTCACTTTGCAAGTTCTAAAAACTAAAGGCGATTTCAATTTCACTATCCCAAATGCAACTCATTCAAAAG
Source organism: Pinus albicaulis (assembly GCA_034641835.2). Classification (NCBI taxonomy): domain Eukaryota; kingdom Viridiplantae; phylum Streptophyta; class Pinopsida; order Pinales; family Pinaceae; genus Pinus; species Pinus albicaulis. The sequence goes on along the minus strand of MU968359.1, from coordinate 56,759,435 downwards.
TAAGATGATTTTTACTTTCACTAAGAGGAATTTAAATTGATTTTTTTTTTTCACTTTGAATGATGAAATGCAGTTAATGCAACTGATGCAATTTTAAGCTTTCAATTACTGAAAATGTAATCTATTTCCAATAAGAAATTTCAAAAACTAGCCTTTCAATGCAAGTAATCTTATACATGTAATGAAAAGTAATTCTTGAAATGAAAACTAAAAATATGCAAAAGCCAATTTCTTTGAAAAAGCACAAAAGTTAGTATTTTTCTATGGAAAAGAACCAATATTTCTTGGATGATACAAGTAGTAAACAAATATTTTAATTGACTTGAAACAACAAGACCCAATCAAAACACAAATTTTACCACTTAAACAATAAGATTAATTTTCACTTTCCAAGAGACTGGAAACACTCAAAACAAAAAATAATGCAATAAAATAAAATAAAATATTTCAAGGACCATGACACACAAAGTATTTTCCAAAAGAAACTCTAAAAATCTCTATTTTCTAAGACCAACACAGACATCTAGTTAACACCAGTGGTCTGCAGGGCAACTGCTCCAACAAAAAATAGCACTGAAAACACAATTGTAACTATTAAAAAGCACACTAAGAAAGGAAAAAAGGGATAAAAAAAGATGTTCTTGAGGAGAAAATTTAGAATTGATACCTCAAAACAGTTACAAGCTAGAATACAGATTGAAAAACAAGTTTCACAAGTGGTTATTCAAAAGTTGGCCAAACTAAGCATGGAGACAAAAACAAGAAGAGGGTGAAATATGTGTAGGCTCCCTAGGGGAGTCGCCAATTTTTTATGCAGGAAAATCCCTTCTTCGGAAAGAAGAGATCCTCTAGCCCAATGAGTGGGTCTAGTAACAACCGTGAAAAAGAATACAAGCTTTCCTATTTTAACATCGAAATAATATGAGTGAGATAGATGACCTACCTTGCTCCTTATGCAATAGTTTCCTCCATGTCGATGCTGATCCTTTCTCTTCCAGGCTTGTTCCTCGTTACACCTTCTACATTTGAATACCTGTAAGAAATATCATACGACAAAAAACGAAAGATACATGACATATATATATTTCAAATAAAACCACATGAAATATTAAGGAGTATCATGCTAAATCAATTAATATTAATAGATTCATGGGAAGGAAAGCATACTTTATATTATTAAATAAGAAAAGGGATGCTTACAAATAGTTCCTTGATGTTGGGGGCCTCCTTCAGAATGGAAATCCAAGTCCAAGCCAAGCCTTTCAATCTCTTCTCCTTCAAATCGACAACATCTAGGTGCAATCAGGTAGAAGAATGGAAACCAACAATGACCAACTAGACTCACTAGCATGGCACTCTTTTATAGTAGTTTTGGAGAGGTTATGGATCCACTAATGAGGGGGAAAGGTCTTATCTCAAAGGGGAAAATATTTGGAGATAATATCAAGGGTAAAAAATGGGAGTATTCAACCAACAAGTACCAAACCTCTGTTCTCAAGAATTCTAGAGGATGAAACTTCTGCTCCATTTTTGGATAACTTGCTTGAAGAGGACTAGCGAGAATTTACTATTTAATTCCCGTGCTGGAAGCATTGTTCATAGGTTAGGGACAGGGTGACAAGCATGGGGCTATTAAGGGGATAACCATGTTGGGCTTGAATTTTAGGGTTTTTTACAAACTTTACATAAATACTTCAAGGATTTTCTATTTTAGGTCTTCAGGGATACTTTAAGCATGTTACCCAATATGAATAAGTTTACACAACTCTTGTCACTTTGCGATGTTTTTGACATGAGTGACAAAAAATATGAGACTTAAGATAAGGATTGGGAAAGCAAAAAAATATTGTGTAACAAATAGGCATTCATTTTCCTTGACCTATTGATCCTAAGAAACGATTCAAAAAAATAATCACTTCCTTTGGAATTAATAAGCACAAAGGATGTCGATGATTTTGTAACATACCACACATAAAGTAATACTATTTGGTTATTGGAGCTTCCCTTATATCTCTTTGAGGCTACTGTGAGAAAATTCACATATAAAACCCATCATGCACTATCCATGATAGAGTATGGAATATCCTTGAGTGACATTTTAACTCCTTTCTAACCACATAAATTCCTTGCATGGATCTTTCCTTGTGCTCCATTTTTTTATTAAATGGATTTTGGATGCCATTGTATTTTTTGGATCTCCCACATGGTGTATTATAATTGGTTAGAAGAATATACCTCTTTGCGGTTAATCTCAATCACATCCTCTATAGGTTCTTTTGTAACCCTTGATTGTGTATTAAACAATGGTCCCAACTGTTATGGGTTTAATGTACCATGTTCCTTCATGCACAAATTTTAAACCGACACCAATCATAGGGTGCCAAGTGTCCCTTATACCTAGCCAATTCCAAAAGGGTTAAATATCATTAGCTTTTCCAAGGAGTTATTCCCTAACCATAAATATTAAAAATAACCTATGGTTTAGATTTGTGTAAGTCATAAGACCCATATTAAATTGGTATATAGGTTTAAAACCCATGCTAGCAAGAGCACTTCATGTGTTTCTCCACTAGTCCAAAAAGGATATAAATTGTTCATTAGGGTGTGATCTCCATCATCAATCTTAATTAATCCAACAACCCTTATTGTATTTCATTCCAATGGACTGATTTTCCATATAATAGTAACTTTAATGCAATAATTCCTAGGAATTATTCCCTACCATCAATCTAAAACATGATTGATGGTTAGGATTCCTATGGGTTCAATAAGCCCCTCTTTATTGGAGCTCAAATTTATAACCCACACTAATGGGAAGGAACCATGTTTCTCCTAACCTCGTGACTATAAAGGGATAAGAAACTAACTACAAACATCTCCATCAATGATGTAATCTCACTTGATAATATGAATCCACAACAATTCCCAAATATCTAACTCGTTCCAATACAAGGGTGCCAAGTGTGTCTCATTTCTAGCCCTTTAGAGGACTAGCTCTAAGACATGGTTTCCTTGGACTGCTTTCCTATTCTTAAGTCTTAAGTAAATGGGTTGTTGATATCCATGTATGTTGAAAATAAACCCTCTCCCTAATTTCCAATTTAAAATCCACATCAATGGGAGAGTGCCACATGCTTACATTTTGTAACCCTTATTCTATTGTAATATAAGTGAAATTTATTTGGGATTTATTTTTCAGCCTAAAGTGTTTGTATTATAACGTCCCTTCTCCTAGGGTGCACCTTTATCATTCAAACCAATAGGACATGTATATGTGTCCTTGTTGCAAGAGTTAAATAATGCTTAGGATTTGAGAAATTTAATATATGCCCTCTCTATGACCAACTTTTCCATTAACCACTAGTTTTAGCTTATCTTAATAACAATAAGCCTAGATTGTTACACTCAATAGTGTGACCACCCCATACTACATTTTTTTATAGTTTGTGCACATGATATGGGCCCTAGACTCTAATAAGGTTATTTAAATGGTATTTCCATAACCATATAATCCATTAATTATATCATGTTACAGTCAAACTCCATGGAAGATAAAATATTATCAAACACATGTAGAGAACATTCAACTACATTCGATCAACAAGAAAAATCCATGATTGCTACTATTGATACAAAAATTACTCATTCCAACATGCATCCATGCAAAATATATGAAAATTCCATAACATACTATTATAACATCTTTCACCACACTCTATTATGAGATGCTCTACTGGCCTATTTGTCTCCTTTATTCCATATGGTAGACTTGATTTTCCCAAAGTATTTAAAAAACAAATTTTTAAAAGCCATACACTCTTATTGTTTTGATATCTTGTTTATGTCTATGAAACTTATAAAAAAAGGTCACATATATACGCGAGTCTCCTCAAAGTAACTCACATATGCCCACAAAATGCACAAAAAAAGTTAAATTTCTACAATTTCATGTATTTTATGGTGGGGTAACTTTACGTGTTAGATTGAAAGCCACTTGTTGTAGCCTGTAACTTAACCGCCCCAACAAAATTTTAGTGGAGAAAATCCATTTATTTCCATAAGAATCCAATATTTGGAAAATTTCCCATGATCAAGGTCTATCTCCCTATGTGTTGTTAAGTGTTTCCCTCCAAGGAACCCTAGTTTCCATATTTTCCTTATTTATCCCCTATACTGTGATCAATTTGTTGTCACCTTAGAGTTAAAGACAAAAGGAGGATACCTTAAGTGTCCCAAAAAGGAGGAATCTAGAAGATGGTTCCATGTAGTGCATGCAGTGAGGAGCAGGTATATGTGTCTATACCATTGTTCCAATTTAAAAAATAAAGAAACTCATTCTTATTCCAATCTAATTATTACATGTGATTATTTTCCTTTCTATGCTTTAATATTTGATGGAATTGACCTAAAGGATACATGCATACTTTTATCATTCATTGTTTGGTTGTTTTCCACCTATGCTGGTCTTATCATTGAAGATCAGGGCTATCAAGGAGAGAAGTCACAAAAGGATCTACTAGAATTGTCAAACCTACAAGTAGTTCCCTTGTCTAGTAGGTTGGTATTTTCCTTGTTTACATGAATTTTTGGGTTGTTGTCTTGAGTTTCTTGTGTCCACCATGCTAAGGTTTTCAACTCTACCCTTAGGGGATAATCTCTCTCAATAGAAATTGGGATTCCACTATGGAAACTACATATAGTTTCTTTGCTATAGTAGTATGATAATATACGATCATATGTATTAGGTCCATCTAGTTAGGTATCAGGTATGGTTAGTAATTGATACAATCATAAATGAAATTAATTCCATACTTTAGGGTCCTTTCATCTATAGTTATCAATGGAAGGGTGACGTCATCAAAGATAACATAATGTAGAGGTGTGTTGAATTCTTAACGTGGTAAAGACACCTACATTGAGGGGACAAGGACACCTTAAAGTTTCAAATCTTTCTTAGCGTTAGTGGGTGGCTATATTAAGTTGCTTAGTTGAAATTAGGGTTGCTTAAGGTTTTCCTAAATCTTTCCTTTTTTTCTTTGAATTTCTTTCAATTTTCTTTAGCCTCTGGTAGAGCTCGATCTTTTACATCTAGGCTTTCTCTTTTTATCTTATCCTTTTATAATGGTTATACACTAATTTCTTCATAAACAATCACATATATATGTACTTTTTTTTGGGAAGAATCACATTGTGCGCACTTTTCTTCCACAATAGTCACATATACCTCCTGAAGGTGAATAAATTATTCACTTTCTTATGTGTTTGAGGGATTTATAAGAATGTCTTGCTTTTGGTTAGGCCTTTTTCTATGTGATTTTCTTGCATCATGTTATAGTAAGATAACTTTTGGATTTTTTCCTTATTTGTACAAGTTTCTTTGAAATCAACCTAGGGTCTGTTTTTTAACTCACCCTTTAGGGTTCTTCTTCATTTTTCAAGTTTCTTGATTGAATGTTGGTGTTTTTGGCTGTATCTGTGGTCTTTAGTGCCTCTATTTTTAGTTGATTGGTTTCTTGGTGAGTTTAACATCTTTTTCCTTCTCTACCCTATGTAACTGTTCAACTCATACTTTGTGACTTTTCTCTTTTCTTATTTTCATTATAATTGAAAAGGGAAAAAAATCTCTTTTTCTTGATATCTATAGTTTTCTTTTTACATTTAGTTTAGTAAAATTGAATTAAACAAAAAAAAAGAAACTTAGTGATAATTTATATTTCATTTCAATTTTTCATTTCTTGCATTTATTGTTAAGCATATTTGGGTTGCATTGGTTGAAGTGTTTCTATTTTTGGATTTTTTTTTTAATCGGTCATTGGATTTTGTTTAATTTCCTTTTCATTTGCCAAAATTTTTTGCACTTGTTGCACTATTTGCATTTGCTTTCATTTGTTTCATTCTTTTTGTAATTGTTACATCTTTGCATTGTCTTACATCCTCATCTCTTTATTTTCATTTACAGAAAGTATATTTGTGTGATTTCTTATTTGTTTCTTTTGAAAATATTTAACAGTTATTTTTTTTGTCTTGTATCCAGAAAGAAAAAGGAGAAGACATGTTGCATTGTAAGTTATAGATTCTCATTGTAGTTTAAAAAGTTGCATTGTTAGTCCTTAAAATTGCATTGAAAATCATAGAAGTTGAGGAAATTAAAGCTTTTCATTGAAGAAAGAAAACTATTGCATGCATTTAGTTAGGTTTTTCTTACATTGATTTCTTATGTTGAGTCTAAAAACACCACAAGTTTCAGTTCCATTTCCTTGAAGTAATAACAATCAAATAAGAACAACACCTAATAAATAAACTATAAATTTTTCCTTTTCTATAAAACCAACTAGTTTAGCTTTAATAAGGGCCTTGGAATAGGTATGGGGAGTAAAATTTCCAATGCCACTTAAACCAAACATAGAAGTTGATTAAGGAGTGAACAGTGCAATCTCTTGTAGGTTTCTAAAGAAGCTCCTCTGAAACTGGAATTAAGCACTAGGTTGTGCTAGGATAAGTTAGAGATATACCCCCTCTCTTACTTATCTAAACACCTACCCAATTATTTCCCCTTCGACTACTTATTACGAGATGAAAAATTATTTTCCTTTCTTAGGTTCCACCTAGATGACTGTATGGGGGAATACATGCAGTACCTGAGGCAGATGGTGTAACGCTAATATAATGATCCTAGATGGTTCCCCACGAAGTGAGGTTTCTTGCATCATTAAAGTCTATATCAGGAGGTTAGGGTAATTGTTTCTCATAAATTTTCTAATAGTACTTGGCTCCTGATCATCTTTGGCTTGCTTCAGAAAGGCCCTAAAACTACTATTTTTTGTTTTGGTGTATGTTCTTATTGACTCAAAATGGAAATAATGAAGAGTTGTGTGCTTGGATATTCATTTAATATTTTTTAGTTGATTTCTCTGTCCCCATATATTTCCTTAGGATCTTTGAGTCTTTTGATTTTATATTTCCAAGGTGGCTTAGGTATTGAATCACTAATCAAGAAGGCTTGTGGAATTTCTCCTGAGAGTGTGGAGCCATTTCCTCATAGGCATAGGCTAAGTGATAATGGTTCACTGGAACTAGTTAGACCCAATACAAAGGAAGTGAACCCTCCCTCTGAAGGGATTAACATATAAGGATGAGCTTGAATCCCTAGGGTTTCTTCATGATATTAACAGTCATGGTCTTGTCCAGACTCTGTTTCCATCATGTCCAAAATATATCTTTCATAGTGTTGAGGTTAAGGATAATCCAAATAATTCTCATCTCAATGCTAATCCCTAACCTGGAGACCATTTGTGGGTGGTATATTTTATTGAGAATTATGTTCAATATTCCCCTTCCTTATTTCCCTCTTTCATGATGTTTAACATAAATATCACTAGCATTACTACTGGAACTGGGGGTGTCCACACCTTGTCATTTTTTGTCGATGGAGGTGGATTCTCCCCTCCTTTATCCACCATATCTACATATATTCCATTTTATGCATCCGTTGGGCCCTCTTCCACTCCTAACATGAGTGGGATAACCCAAACTTCTCCTCCTTATGCTAGAGCATTCACTTTCGAGAAGTTTTCGGTAGGGATCTATATAATATTTTCCACTTTTTCCACTATTCTCCCCTAATCCACGTATAAAATAGCTGGTCCCTCTACTCCTTTATATGGTTTCCCATTTAGTGGAGGACAAGTTCCTCCTTTGAGTCCATCAATGTGAAGTGGGATTTTCATATTTCCTAGTTTATCTATGGGGGAAATCCTTTGGCATCCCATATTTGATTTTTTATCAATAAGGGAGTAATGTATTCCATACCTTTAGGATGTTGGTAGGTGATGAGCCTCATTATTGCAACAAGAATGTTGCAGCTCCCAAGGCTACCATCTTTAATTATCAACCCGAGGTTCGCACAAACTTAAGAGGTATCAAAATTATATGTGCAACATACAATGAGTCCTTCTTTTATTGATATGATGTAATGGAGTGAATGTCATGAAATAAAAGCCTAAAATAATTGCAGAAATGAAGGTGTTTCTTTGAAAAGAAATTAATCCTAGGAAAGAACAATTTGTAATTGAAATCCTAAGAGCATGAATTCAAATAAAAATTCCTAATCTAATTTACGAAAATGAATGTCATAAGTGGTATTTATTATCCATAAATCATGTATTTAAATCCTAGGAGTCATGATGCAAGCCTAAGAGATAAAAACAAACCTTTGGGAGAAAATCTGGTCGAGTTTACACATGCAACAAGATTGCTTCAGGATGTTCTGTTTTTGCTACAGGAAGTTCTATTTTGGAGATAAATCACTGAATGACTAAGTAAATAAAATGAAAATGGGACAAGATAAATTGTGTTATTAATTATGATGTCTTAGGTCTCCATTCCAAATGGAATCACTCCAAAATAACCCTGTTCACACGTGCTAAAAAATAACAGAAAATTACTACTCTAAAATATTGAAATTCAAGAACTAGTAAGCTAGTTAATCTATCAAACTCCTAACATAATAAAGTGAAAATGCAATGGGGTGAATTGTTTTATTAACTTTAACATTATTATGACCTAATACAAGTGGGATAAATTCAAATGAATCTCATTAACCCATTCTAGAAAATAGCAAAAAAATTACTACTATTTTGTTACAAGGCATTTCCAGAAATCTTTTATTCGTGAACTAGTAACCAAATCCAAGTATATTAATGATTAAGATGACCTTACAAAGTTATTCCAAGGATGAATAATGATTTTGAATCTGTAAAAAACTTGCAAAAGAACTCCCTTCAATCATTGAACTCAATCCTACAATAAGAAAAGAAACAATACTAAATACTGATATATGCAAAACAAAAATGAGAGATGCATGTGAATAAAAAGTGAAAGGTGTTAGGATATTCCAACACATAGGAAATAGTTAAGAATGACTTAGTCTAGTGTAGAGTTAAGTAATGTGTGTTTCTTTACCATGTACATTTGTATCTTATAATCCGACGGTCACGATTTGTAGTGATCCGACGGTTATCTCTCACCTCAGTATTAACGACACTTGATCCGTGGCTTAAGACTCCATTGATCCATGATCTCTATTTAAAGAGCATGGAGGGTCATTTGTCTAGTAATCGTTTATGAGAGAAACATATGTAACCTTTATTTTATATTAATAAATTTCCTGAAGTGGCCGCGTTGGCTTAGGCCGTGGACTATTTCACTCTTTGAGGGTTTTAACCACGTGATTATACTGTTGTACTGATTTGTGATCTATTTGTGAGCAGTGACATTTGGTTCTTGATCTACGAAAATTACCTTATAAATTCCTACATGGTATCAGAGCTATCTTGAGGGCCACATCTATTGTTGATCAAAATCCAAAGTCGATTTTACTGCATGCGAATGCCGTTTTATAGATCTACTAGTTCTGAACATTTTTAGGCTTGGAGAAATGATCTGTTTGTTTGGAGTGTCTGTTATAGTAAGGAACGCATTTTGTTTCATGCGAAAAGGTTTTCGACAGCCCAAGTTATCATAGTTTAGATCTAGAGGTATAAAGCATCTGTTTTGCAGTTATATTTGTTAATAGTTCTGTTTATTTCAGTTTGCTTTGTTTATTTTCGGTTTTTAGGTTTTATGTATTTGCTAGATCTATACCCTCTTCTCTGTGTGTGCTCTTTGCTCTGCATTGCGTGCGATATTGGCAAATCAGAAACAGGAAAAGGGATTTTTTTTGCTACGTATGCTCTTCCCTTGCGTCTTTGTACGATCTCGAGAAATCAGAAATAGTGAAAAAAATGATAGCTGCTAGTAAGGATAACAAAAAATCTAACATTATACTGTAAGGCTTGCATTTCATTTTTTTTGCTTGGTTTTTTTGTTTTTTGTGTAGGAAAAGGCACGCACATCAAAGAGTAAAAAAAAAAAAAAAACCCTTCCTCCTTTTAAATAATAACAAAATCCTTTTACTATCTCACTTGGTGAGGGGTTAGTTTATGAGAATAGAGATCTTGGGTTCAAATATATTTCTGAAGCTTCTTTTGTAAAAATTTTTTGTTAAAAGGGGCGGATTTTTTTTTTTTTTTTTAAAGTCGCACTTCATCCCACTCCTGTAATTATTTGGCATCTTCAACTCATTTTTTCAAAAAGGCATAACTTCTTCATCCGGAAGCCATTTTTCAAGCCGATTTTTTTTAAACGGCCTAATTTTTCGAGATCTTTCCATTGGAGCAGTTATTTTCAGCTTTTTTCGGCTTTAGTTATTTTTTTAAAATGAAAAGTGCATGCTCGGTTATTCTTAACAACACCAATTATTTCCAATGGCTACCTCACATGGTAGATATACTTAGAAGTAAAGGGCTTTACGGAATAGCCACAGGGGTAGAAAATAAACCTTATGATGATGATAAAGTCTCTAAATGGGAAAATAAACAAGATCAAGCACGAGGGTTGATAGAAATGTTCATTGCTCAAGATCTTCGATTTCATATCCTTGACATTGACACGCCTCATGAAGCCCTGGATAAGCTAAATACTGTCTTTGGCATTCAAAATCAAATCATGGCTCACCAACTTGAAAATGAGTTGCTTACTTTGAACCCTAATAATTTCTCCTCTATTGAAGACTTTTTGTCCAAATTCAAGACCCTTAGAATTGTTTTAGAAGGTAGTAAGGTCAAAAAGGAATATAGTAGCCTCATCTATTGCATTCTTTCTAAGCTTGGCCCTGCTTACTCTGTATTTGTTTCCAACTTCCATTCCACTAGAGAAGCCATCATTTCTTCAGGAACCACCTACAAGAATCCCTCCTTTGATTCCTTTTGTGATTCTTTGATAAGAGAACAAGAAAAACTCTTACACCTTGGTCTTATCACTTCTGGAAATGCTTCTAATAAAGCCTTAGTAGCCCAACATCAATCAGATCAAAATAATCCCAAGAAGCAGTATCCTAAAAAGTATGGTCTGAAACCAAACAAGGGTCCTAAGAAATTTCAGTCGCAAACTGAAAAAGTAACTCACCAAAATGATAAGGCATATAAAAACAAAGGAAAGAAGACAGATAGACATTGCAAATTTTGCAATCGTGATGGCCATATAGAGTCCAAATGTTTTAAGAATATGGAAGCCTTAGAAGCAGCAATGAAGAAGCACAACATCAATTTGGAGCACTCTTCACCTTCATCTTCAGGAATGGAATTTTCTGCTTGTGGTTGTCAAGCATCAAGATCTGGTTATGCATTAAATGTATCTTCCTCTTCTCATTCTCATGAGTGGCTCATTGATTCTGGAGCTTCTTATCACATGGCCAAAAATAAAGCCATGTTTTCTTCTTTAAAAGATTGTAACACCAAACATATTTATGTTGGTGATGATATATCTCTTAGTGTTGTAGGATCTGGAACCATTCATCTCGATAATGGTTAGTTTAATGATGTAATATGTGTTCCTACCTTGTCATGCAAAATTATCTCTGTTTATCAGATAACTCATTCAGGCGAAGGGAAAATAGTGGAATTCTCACCTCATTATGTTGTAATCAAGGACCTCAAAGATCCTAAACATATTTTAGCTACTGGAATTTCTGATGATTCCACAAGGTTGTATAAGTTTGACAACTTTGGATCATCATGTCTTCCCTCCGTTTTTGTTGCTCATAATGATGAAGTGAACAAACTTTGGCATGAGCGATTTGGTCACTTAAACTATCGTTCTCTTCAAACTCTATAAAAGGAAAATATGGTGATGGGTATTCCTATGGTATCTTGCTGAGATGGTGTTTTCCCCGAATGTGTACTCAGAAAACATCATCGAGATATTTTTGCAAAACGTGCCTCTTGGCACGCTTAAGCCCTTTTGCAGCTTGTGCACGGTGATTTATGTGGTACACTTCTTGTTGTTTATTTCTCTGGTTGCAAGTACTTCTTAACTTTCATTGATGATTTTTCCAGATGCACTTGGGTATACTTCTTAAAACTCAAGAGTGAAGTTTTTAACATGTTCTTGACCTTTAAGGCCTTTGTTGAGAAACAATCTGGACATCAAATTCTTAAGTTAAGATCAAAAAATGGAGGAGAATATGTTAACAAAAAATTTATAAACTTCTGCACTGAGCATGGCATTCAATTGCAACATACTGTTCCATATACTCCACAACAAAATAGTGTAGCTGAAAGGAAGAATCACATCTGAAAATAAATGGCTAATTGTATGCTTCAATCTAAAATACTTGGTCTCAATTTTTGGGCAGAAGCCATTAACTGTGCAAATTACATAGTAAATTGCAATCCTACTAAGGTTTTAAAGAATATAACTCCAGAAGAAGCTTGTTGCTTAATAAAACCAGATGTAAGTCACTTTCGTGTTTTTAGAAGCGATGCTTGGGCCCATATTCCAAATGCGAAACATAAAGCCTTAGAACCTAAAAGTGAAAAAATCCTTTTTGTTGGATATTTTGAAGACATCAAAGGATAAAGACTTCTTCAACCAAAATTCAAAAATATAATCATTATAAGAGATGTAAAATTTGATGAAAATATATCAGCCTACGAGCCTAGTTCGGTAGGTGTGCCACCTTTGGCCTGCGAGCCTGATTTGGCATATGTGCCACCTCTCTCTCTCTCTTCTTTTTTTAATAGCATTCCTTCTAGTTCAAATGATGAAAATGAGGATGAAAATCCTCCTCCACCTCTTGAAATTGTTCCTTATACTCCACTGCTTCCAAGATGGGTCCACTCTACTCGGGATGTAGCAGGTTCTCTTGTAGGTGACCCTGCCGATTGACGATGTACACGTTCTCAATTTGAAAGAGGCTATTCCTTATTGGCTAAAGTTCCAGAAAATCATGATATAGAAACCTTTGAGTAAGCCTCTGGTCATCCAGATTGGGATGAAGCTGTGAATGAAGAATATCGCTCCTTATTGGCGAATGATACTTGGGATCTTGTTCCTCTTCCAAAAGGAAGAAAACTTGTCAGATGCAGATGGGTTTACAAAACAAAGTTTGGACCAGATGGAAAAGTGGATAGACATAAAGCTCATCTTGTCGCTAAAGGTTTTTCACAAGTTGAAGGCATTGAATATACTGAAAAATTCTCCGTTGTTGCCAAAATGAATTCTATTCGCCTTGTTCTTTCCCTTGCTGCCTCCTTTAAATGGGAAGTCCATCAGATGGATGTTAAATCCGCCTTCTTACATGGAGATTTGCATGAAGAAATCTACATGGAACAACCCCCTGGATTTATCCAAAAAGACTCCAGCCTTGTTTGTCGCCTTAGGAAGTCTCTCTATGGTCTCAAACAAGCTCCTCGGGCTTGGTATGCCAAAATGGATAGATTTCTATTAGATAATGGCTTTTCTAGGTGTCATTATAACAACACTGTCTACACCAAGAAAGTGGGTAAGTCCTTCACCATCCTTGTTCTTTATGTTGATGATCTTATCCTTACTGGTAGTGATCCAAACCATATAAACCATGTGAAGTATAGCCTCAAAAAGAAGTTTTAAATGACAGACTTAGGAAACTTGCATTATTTCCTTGGTCTTCAAGCCTTGCAATCCAAGGAAGGCATTACCCTCTCTCTGTCCAAGTATGTCTGTGATCTTCTACACCATTTTCACATGGAACACTGTAAGCCATCTGCTTCTCCCTTTCAGTCTAGAGTCAAGCTTTTAGTCAACTGTACCACCCTTGAAGTTGATGCTACCTTATACCATCAACTTGTTGGTAAACTTCTGTATCTAACCCATACTTGTCCTGACCTTTTCTTTGCCATTAGTCTTGTCGCTCGGTTTATGCACCAACCTCATGAAATTCATTGGAAAGTAGCCAAAAGAATGCTTCGATATATTCGAGGTATAATTCAGTTTGGGATTCATTACAGTCCAGGAGCATCTCCATTGTTGATTGGTTTCATTGATTCTGATTGGGCTGGTGACCCTGATGATCGAAAGTCGACTGCAGGATATGTATTCACTCTCGGTTTAGGACCTATTACTTGGCCTTGTAAGAAAAAAAGTGCCATCTCTCTTTCTTCAGTAGAGGCAGAGTATCATGGTGCAGTTGAAGCCAACAAGGAAGCCATGTGGCTTCGTCAGATCTTATCTGAATTTGGTCTCCATCAGCAACATCCAACTATGTTTTGGTGTGATAATCATTGTGCCATTCAGCTATGTAAAGATCCAGTTCAGCATCAGCGTATGAAACACATTGAACTCCACATACACTTCATTAGAAAGCTCATTAATGATCGTGTTCTTGAAGTGTAGTACTGTCCAACCAATGATCAAGTAGCCGATATATTTACAAAGGCTCTCACAGAAGTGAAGCTTACCAAACTTCAATCCATGCTTGGAGTTTAGGAAAGTTGTCATTAAGGGGGGATAGGCTCTAATGCCTCCTTCCTTCTCCTATTGTGTCACTTTTGTAAATCCTTCAATCCTATCCCAATTTTTTCTTAAGGGGGGATGTTAGGATATTTTGACACATAGGAAATAGGATCCTTTTGTGTCACCTTTTAAAATCCTTTAATCCTATCCCAAGTTGTTCTTAAGGGGGGATGTTAGGATATTCCGACACATAGGAAATAGTTAAGAATAACTTAGTCTAGTGTAGAGTTAGGTAAAGTGTGTTTCTTTACCATGTACATTTGTAACTTATAATCCGACAGTCACGATTTGTAGTGATCTGATGGTTATCTCTCATCTCGGTATTAACAACACTTGATCCGTGGCTTAACATATGATTGGTCCATGATCTCTATTTAAAGAGCATGGAGGGTCATTTTTCCGGTAACCGTTTATGAGAGAAACATATGTAACCTTACTTTTATATTAATAAATTTATTGAAGTGGCCACGTTGGCTCAGGGCATGGACTGTTTCCCTCTTTGAGGGTTTTAACCATGTGATTATACTGGTGTACTGATTTTTGATCTGTTTGTGAGCAGTGTCCTTTGGTTCTTGATCTACAGAACTTACCTTGTAAATTCCTACAAAAATAACATAAATAAATTGTGCAAGAGGGATCTGAGGCTCCTGAGATGGCCAAGCCTAAGGAGATTTAGATTCCTATGGAAGAAACCAAGCCTTAGAAGCTAAAAATGGTGTCAATATTAATTATTGAATCAGTCCAAGTACATCCCTACAAGAAAAGAAAGTGGAGCTGCTAAACAAGAAGTTTTATCCATAATAATACTAAACAATACATGTCCCTAGAGGTCAATTCGAATTGGTACTTATAAAAAATGATGAGGAAACATTCTCATTGAAAGGAGGAAGCTTTCCCCTCCAAAATATCTCAAATAGTGGATATGGTTCTCAACACTAGGAATCTGCATTAAATGACAGGGAACACATTCCTATATTTTCTCAATCATTGGAGTTCCAGAATTACTCGAGATTTTCTCAATAATTTCATGGTATTTTGTTAATTTATTCTCCAATATTGATCCTCCAGTAGTAGGGATGAAGTCCATAAATTACCTCCTCCATATCTTCATAATCTGCCCAATGTTCTCACAATATTCTTCAAAAATAAATAAGATTAGGAAAAATATGCAATTATCTCTAAACCTTCCAAATAACATATTAAAGCTTAAAAAAACATTATTAAGTGTAGAATGAGAGATTTAATATATATTTTATGTGCCTAAGAAAGGTTACATGGGCCTTAATTTATGTCTAATTTAGAGTACCATCATACCCCCTACTGAAACTGTTGTTCATCCTCTAAGAAACCTATTCATCCTCCTTTCCCTGTGGTTCTTCATGTATGTTGGCTTGGTCATTACTACAAGGAAAATACCATCTAGCGGATGTTTTTGAGGAACCCCTTATAAAAATACCCCAGACATCCGTTTCTAGCGGAGGTTACTAGAGGAGGTTAGCGGGCAGAGGTTTTTGCGGATGTATTTCATCTGGTGTGCTGATCACCATAAAACACACTGGTGCGTTCAACAAGAGAAAGCACAGGTGCGCAAAAAACATTGGCACACTGGAAACTGTGTGCTCTATACACACCTGCCTGGTGCATTGTATTTCTGTAGCGCACTGGTGCCTCATAAAAAGTGCGTGAAAATAGAAACTGCCCAGTGCGGAATGAAGCAAAGGCACTGGTGCACCCATAAAACCCCCCGCACCAGAATAGGGTTAAATAAAAAAAATATTACAGCCAAAAAACCGCACAAAAAATTGGCACACCGGACACTGTGCACTTCGCATACACCCGCCCGGTGCGTTGTATTAATGTAGCGCACCGGTTCTTTACAACACTTCCGCACCGGTGCCTCATAAAAAGTGCGTGAAAATAGAAACCGCCCAGTGCAGAATGAAGCAAATGCATCGGTGCTCCCATAAAACCCCGCACACCAGAATAGGGTTAAATAAAAAAAAATTATGGCCAGAAAACTGCACAAAACATTGGCACAGCGGACACCGTGCGCTCCGTACACACCTGCGCGGTGCGTTGTATTACTGTAGCACATCGGTTCTTTACAACACTTCCATACTGGTGCCTCATAAAAAACACGCAAAAATAGAAATTGCTTGGTGTGGAATGAAGAAAATGCATCGGTGCACCCATAAAATCCCATGCACTGGAACAGGGTTAAATAAAAAAAAATCATGGCCAAAAAACTGCTCAAAACATTGGCACACTAGACACCATGTGCTCCCTACACACCCTCCCAGTGTGTTGTATTACTGTAGCACACCATTTCTTTACAACACTTCCACACCGGTGCCTCATAAAAGGCACACGAAAACAGAAACCGCCCGTTGCGAAATGAAGCAAATGCACCAGTGCACCCATAAAACCCCGCGCACCGGAACATGGTTAATCAAAAAACAAATTACAGCCAAAAAACTGCATTTTTCACTTTTTTCAGTGCTACAAGGCTCTCAAGCACCAGTGCAATTTATCCTTGTCTAAGCCGCCCTGACATCGATGCTCCCATTGCACTCATTGCACGCACTGCTGTTGTGCATTGCCCACCAATCTCCAGCTTGAATTTTTCAAAACGGTGGACAAATTTTATTTTGCAAATTATACAGCCAATATGCCTCCTTGAAGGCCAAATGTACAGGTATTTTTCTTGTTTTCCATATGTTAGTTCCAGTCTTCGTAGCCTATCACCAAAGATCAACATGAGCTCTTACTATGTCTGGTTTTGTTAGATGTTTTGCACATGATGTTCAGCACAAAACATGTCACAAGTGTGTCCATCAGAAGAATCTTGGAAAAATATTTCCAACCATATATCACACTCCTGTAACCGGCTCCCGGATTAGAAGATATGATCGAAATGAATGAGTGATTCTTGGTTATGCATGTTTTGAGGTCAGTTGCTGCACACAATGACAAGTTTAGTACAAAATTAGTTTGTGAAATAATGGTAAGGAATTTTTCAAAAGTGAAAGAGGTTTTTGTTCATCACATACCAAATAACAAAAAAATCCTTCAGTTTATGCACAGGTGCTACTATGTGGGAGATATATAGTGATATTTGGAGCCTACATTAAAACAAAGCAAATTTTTCATATTTTTTACTGTTTTAGTCATTTTAGTGTGGGGCCATTTTACAACATATGGAAAGTAATTTTTCAAAACCCAAGAAGGTTTTTGTTAACCACAAGCCATATAACAAAAATGTATTTCATTTTATTCACTAGTGTCACGAAATGGAATATGTGACTTGATCTTTACAGCTCATTTTCACAAATTTAAACTTTTAATGATTTTATGTTTTAGAGATGATTTTGTGGAACAGATTGCGAGCAACTTGAAACTAATTTCCAAAATTTGAGAGAGTTTTTTCTCCAACATGAACTTATCTACAAAAACCTCTTTCAGTTTTGTAACAAGTACTATGGTTTAGGAGATAAGAGTTCATCTTCAACACCTATTTTCATAAATTCGGCCCAAGTTTAATGTAACTGATTCTATTTTGAAGAAAATGGTTGAGCTCAATTCCCTTAGTATAAGGATGAGAAAACGTATATATTTTATGAATTTCATAGTGTAGGATTTGGAATTTGGCATAAGGTTGGAATTTTTAGAAAGCTTGAAGCTTATTGTATACTCATTTCAGCAGTTTGGCTAAGGAATAGACCAATGGTTTGCAACACTTTATGGGATTCATGTGGCATCTTGCTTTGGTATTGTGTTTTCTTCTGTAATTGTAAGTTTACATGTGTTTTATGTATGCAATCATCTCTCTTTGCTTCATCTTAACTAAATCAAACAAGGATAAAGGTAGAATACATTGAAAGTGCAATGCTCTACCTTGGGTTTTCTTAGTTATCTATGTTTTCAGCTGTTTGAAGAGGATCCTTGAGACTTTCTTGCCATATTCAACTCATCATCTGTCTAAAAAATCTCCATCTCACTCAATTTGAAGTTTCAAATCACTTGCCTACCTTGCCCCATAGAGATCTCTTCAAAGCTGAGCCTCATTCCCCAGGCCCAAATCTGCCTTTCTCATTAAGCCAACAAAACATCATCAAATTCAATAAAACACCTCTGTACACATACCTAGCCTAAAATAAGTCATCACATCAGTCATTTCAAGCTTTCATTGGCCATCTTTTCTTATATTGACAAGGAGAGAGCCCTCTCCCGACCTGGTAGGCTAGCTACCAGGTTAAGCGTGGTTTGATGTTACTCTAGATTCTGCCTTTCTCATCCTGAGGTAGATTTAGGCCCTAACACCATAATTAAGCCTTTTAGCGGATTATAATTTCAAATAACCTTAAAATTAACCATTTAAAATAATTTATTTATTTATTTATTTTGGTTGCATGGTGCACTCGACCCGTTCAACTCGCACTGGTTTGTGGTGCTACCTGTAAGTTTACAGGCTGCACCACAACCAGTGCTAATGGTATCCACACTGGTTTCGGGGAGGTATTGATAGGCGCACCATGTTATTTTAAAAAAAATTAAAAAGTGTGGTGCGGTCGTTTACCAGGCCGCACTGTTGACAATGTGGAATAGCGAAAACATGGCGCATTGACTGAATTATTCGCCCCGGGGCGGGTAACGTTTTTAGTGCACCACATATCGCATTTTGACAGGGTCAACGGTTCAGCCTAGTAAACCGATGCTAATGGTATCCGTGCCGGTTTTGGGGTAGCACCGAAGGTGCACCATGTTATTTTAATTTTTTCTAAAAAATGCGCCGCGGTTGATTACCCGACCGCATCGTTGACCTAGTGGAATATTGGCGACGCGGTGCATTGACCAAAATAGCCGCCCCGGGATGGCTATTTTTTTAAGTGCACGACTTTCCTTATTTTACCTGTGTCAACAGTGCGGCCTTGTAAATGACTGCACCATTCACTATTTCATGATGGTAGGCAGTCGGTTTGCTGACTTAACTATACACCTCGGGGCGTAGAGTTTAGTCAGTGCACTACCCTCCTGACACCGTACATAGTCAAGGGTGCGCTACAAATTTTTCTAGAGCACCTCCCCCGGTGCGCTGAATATTATTAGGTGCATCGACGCCAGTGCGCTCCATAGAAAGACGCATCGGGACTAGTGTGTGAATGTGTTTTTGCCGCACTGACTATTTCTTATAAAAAAAATTATATATGAATATTTCTAAATACATGTCTCATTTAATAAAAAAATTGTGTTTAATATGTCAATCATTCAAAGACGTGAAAGGAGAGAAGATGGGGAACAAAAACAATAACAGGCGGAGCAGTATAACATGGTTCGCCTATGGGAGGCATGAGAGAGGCAGAGAGATGCATACCCTGGCCCTATTATAGCAGCTACGCAGGGGCTCCTAAGGCAGGTAGGCATCCTCAGGTTTTATGAGGAGGCTACTTCCCTAAAGGGCCATAGTTTGTTTTTGAGACATATTATCCAAGGTGGAATGCCCACCAACAAGCTTTCCGGGTTGGTATCGACTAGTGGTACATGCCCACTAAGGAGGATATATATTTCATTATAGGGCTATCAAGGAGAGGGGTGGATTTTCCCTCATTCCCAGAGGTTCCAGCTGGCTATGTAGAAGGGAGTTAGTTAGTTTACTCCCAGAGATACATTGGAGCAAATGTATTGTCTCCTACAAATTTTCACATCGCTAGAGGTCAGTTACGTATTGGTGCATTTGGTAGTGAGGAGATGTAGTGTCTCTCACTTATCCTTTCGACCATTTCAAAGAACACTAGTGATGGGCAATGCATTAGTTGCTTGCTTCTATATTATGTTTATTGTTTAGTACAGGAGCCACGACTTGTCAGGTTGTCTGCGATTTTTTTGTGGCAATTCTGTATATCCTTAGATAGATGTTGTGCTCATGCACAAGGGAGGGTCAACTCCCCTTTTTATTTAGAGCTTTTTTGTTTAGTTTTTGAGAGGTTTCCAGAGACGAGGCCTAATTTTTTTAGGTAGCCTCGTAGGCCGATGTTTAAGGCACGTATGCACATGTGGGGAAAGATGATGCCCAAGAGGGACAAGACTCTATTTCCAGGAAGGATATCGCATGATGCACTGGAGTTGCTAGCCAGTGTTGATGAGCATCCCTTCATTATGGCTCCCTATCCTTATGCAGGTTTGGATTGGCGAGGGTGTGCCAAAATCATCTTTGTTAGAGTCGGTCTCTTCATCCCTCCATCAGAGATCAAAATCTCTTTTGTTGCATTTCATTTTAGGTGTCTCATTCAGTTCAGTCATTTGCATTCCATTAGGAGCATGGATCATCTGACGGAAGGGTATTGTCACTCATATCCCTCATGTCTTGTACCCACTAGCTCAGGTCCAATCATTAAAGTTCATCAAAGTTAATTTTACAGTCATTTACAGTCCTGTTTGGTCTCTTGGCCAGCAAAGAGTCATTTTAGGGTTTTAAAAATCATTAGGTCTAGGGTTTCTTCTTCAAAATGTCTAATAATGCCAGCAGGCACATGAGGGAGGATCGAAATAAGTTTTCATTTGCAAAAATTTCATCGTCATAATACTTGATAATGATTCTTCTTCAAAACTCTGTTTTGAAGAAAAATCGTCAATTTCATACTTCGTAATAAATGGAATGTAATTTTCAAAGTTTTCTCAGTTGTGAAGTTCTTCAGGCACAGCCCTGGTCGCCTTTGCCAAATTCCATGCCAACTATCCCTGCAAAAAATAGACAAGAGATTCATCACCAGTTCAAAAATCAAAGAAACAAAAACATAGTTTATATTAAAAAGTGCAAAGTGCCAAAGTCTGAAACATTAGAAAGTGGGTTTGTCAAAAGAAAAATCAAAGTCCTTTGTGTATATAAGACATTTTCATATTCAAAAAATTCATTTGCACCAAGAGACATCATTAAGCCGAGTCAAACTTTGGAGGAGAGCGAAATTGAGTTTGGAGGCTGAGACAATGGGTGAGTTACCTGCGCAGCACGTTGGGTGAAGGTCGCAGTGCAAATAACAGTTGCGACGCATAGAGCTGCCCATCTCATTGAAAATTAGAATGGGTGTGGTGCACAAAGTTTTTGCAGTGCATTGGGTTATGCGCGCGGCGCACAGAGCCGACACCCAAATTTCATCATTGCCTCCAACAAATTTCAAATTTCTCGGTCCCATTTGCTCCATGTAAGTTCGACTGATCTTGCAATTGCCATTAAATAATGTTTGGTGTTGTTTGAAGGGAAGAATATAAGAGTTTGAATGCCAAAATTATAAACCCTCTCATTTTGTTAAAAACTGCTCCTTAGGGTTTGAAATTGGTGTTTTAAATTAGTTTTGTGCCACATACTTCATTTCCCATCTTGCTTACTCCTCCCTTCACTGTCATATTATCATTATAGTCCCTCCCCTATTCCCTTGTATCCCAAGTCATTTCCCATTATTTTCCCCTTCCCATTTCATTTGTAAAAAATTCCCAAAACCCCAAGTTTCCCAAACATTCAGTGGCTGTCCCCTCTCCCAAAGTTTGTCAAATTCTCAAAGGGAAAACTACCACTTGAAAAGACTCCATTGTTCCCACTACCCATATTTCCCACAGTCCCTTTCACACCATCATATATTTGGAAATCAATCAAAAAAACCAAATTCTCATACAAGACAACATAGACCTTGCAAATTTTCATGGAGACAGATACTTCTTATGACCGAGACAGTGATTCCACCACTGAACTACATGCACCAGGAGGGCACTAAAGCGTCGAAAAAGGCATGATAGACTCCAAATTTTGGCCGAAGCTTCCTTGGCCTAGCATAGTGCATAATGGAGGACATTCAACCCAAATTTCAGAAAATTTGGGAAACTTTTTGTCAATTTTGATTCTTTTGGCCTTAAAACAGATTTTTCTGCTCGACGCATAGCGCCACTTGGTGCGCGCTTATAATTGGCAGCTCTTCTGGAGAAAAAATTTACATTTCTAGATTTTTCATCAAAATTTATGCATGCCTATGGATTACCTAAGTATTTTGACAAGTTTTGGTTTGCGTAAAGGGTCAAAAACACCCTAAAAATGACCTTTCTGCCACTTTTTGGACACACAAGAAGCAGTGTTGGGAGATTTGATTTTTGGAGGGGCAAATGGCAACCAAATCTAGAAATTCCACTTTGGTTGGAAACTAGACAGGTAGGTCTTTCCAACAAGCTATCCTATGCTTAATGTGGACTTCAGGAAGACCGTCAAAATCAGCCTCAAACTTGTGCTACGCATAGAGATTTCAGGCACGGCGCATAGAGAAATTTTGCCTATTTTTCACTTAGCAGCTCAGAATTTTGCCTAGTTTTGGCTAGTTGGACTTTTTCATGTAACTCTTGATGTACCTTGATGTAATTTCATAAAAATGATGTAATTTTGGCACATTTTTACTCATTCTAGTAGATTCATTCACCAAAAAGTGAAATGTAAGTGAATGAATCAGTTTCCTATCATATAGAGGCAAGTTGTTTCATTGCCTATTTTTCAGTTCCTAGTTTAGATATGGTTGAAACAGCTCCTAGAATGACGATCTCGACCCCTAGAGGCATGGGAATGAGTTAGGCTTGTCTATATCATGTATTTTCTCAGCCATTTTTAGGGTTGGACACTTGGGATTGCTTGGCACTTTATTGTACATTTCATCTCTGCAATTTTGGCAAAGGAATAGACCAGGGTTTGCAGCACTCTTTGGGATCCATGTGGCTCTGTATTTTGATCGTGTGTTTCTCTATGTGATTGTAAGTTTACTGATGTTTCATGTGTATCATCATCCTTCTTATTTCTTCTTAAATTAAACAAATGAGTTATAGAGGTGGAATTCATTAGATAGCTTTGCTCTGCCTTCAGTTTTGTTTAATTTTCCACGTTTTCATCTATTTGAAGAGGATTATTGAAATCCTCTTGCCCTCTTCAGATCCTCACCAGTCTGAACTATCCATTCATTCAATCCAAAGCATCAAAACAATTTCCTTTCTTGCCCCATTCAGAACTACGCCTCATCCCTGGACCCAAAAACTGCCTTTCCCTTTGATTCCAACAAAACCCCCAAAATCAAAATCAAACTCCTTTACTTATATACCTAGCCTAAAATCAACCTTTATTTCAAGTCATCTCAAGCCTTTTTGATTATTTTTTCTGATATTGACCCGGAGAGAGCCCTCTCCTGATCTGGTAGGGCTAGCTACCAGAATGAGCGTGGTTTGATGTTACCCTAGACTCTGCCTTCCTTCAGCCTGAGGTAGATTTAGGTCATAACATAGTGGCGACTCCACTGGGGAAGAGAAAATTTGTTGTTTGCTTTATAAACTACAGACGGAGCCTGAAGTTAGCTAGGTAGCCTTCGAAATGCTCTTGCTTTGCATTAGCGAAAGTAGATGAATGCTACTTCAGTCAATCTCCGATCTATTTTATGAACTGAAAATTTGGTTTCCTCAGTAAGATCTAATCAAGTTCAGATCTGATTGTTGATGGTGGACAACGATCAGACACCACAAGGCTGAAACCATTCATCTGGTGACTCTAAATCAGTTTCGAGATCAGATCCAAGGACTCCACTGGAGGATGAACCTGACCAGCAGAAACATGAAAGGACAATATGGAAAGATTATGTATTCAAGTTGGAATTTCATCCAAGACATTTTGTTCTTTGTCATAAATTATTTCTTCTCTTTTCTCGAGAATATCAAGAAGGCTTTTCAAAGTATATTGTATTTGAGAAAGATCCTTGGCCTGCATTTGATTCCTTCCCTTTGAAGATTGTAAATACCAAAGATTTGCATGCTTTTGAGCTTGATCAAAAACTTTCTTCCGAATCTTGTGATGACTGCCTTCAAAATGATGAACCTCAAGAGACCAAGACTGATTCTATACATTCTGTACATACCCCTATACCTTGTAGAATTCTAGATCATTACAGGCCTCTGATTTTACCTCCTATATCCCATGCTTTCCCTAAAAATCATGACCTATATCTACCAAGATTTGATGGTGAACATGACAACATCACTGCTGAGAGACATGTTCTGAATTTTGAGTCTTTTCTTGACCTTTTTGAAGTTGATGAAGAGGATGTCAGTATTAGGCTTTTTTCTCTTTCTTTGCAAGGCAAAGTCAAGAGTTGGTTCAAAACCCTGCCTAATGCGAGCATCTCAGATTTCCAGCAGTTCGTCAAATTTTTCCTCGATAGGTGGGTGGTCAGACAGAACCCTTTCTTGATTATAGAAGAGTATAACTAGCTGAAAATATTACCAGGGGAGACAGTACAACAATTTTCTACCAGATTTAACAAAGTATATTTTTCGATGCCAGTTGATATAAGGCCTCCTCCTTGATCTACTCTCTTGCACTACCCGAGTGCCTTTGATCCAGAAATGGAGTTTCAGTTGAGAGAAAGGAATATTGCAACACTTGAAGAGATGCAGAACAGTGCAGTAGATGTAGAGGCTCATTTGCGGATCTGAAGGGCAAAGTTGAAGGAAGAAGAGATGAAAAACATAGATATGGAAAAATCGACATCTCTAGAGGTAAAGCTTGACATTTTGGTAAGTGCAGTAGAAGAGATGATGCAAAATATCACCATAAGGAATGAGTATAATGTTCAAGCCCATGGCTCACTGATTGAAGAAGAACAAGTTGATGATCCAAAACATTTTGTTTCTTATCCCAGTTGTCATAGATCTGATAATGATTCTTTTGTAGATCATCTTGGAGAAGAGAGATCTGTTGATTTGACATGTATTCTTGATGATGTGTTTTATACTAATGATTTTCCTCAGTTTGATCAATATGATGATGATTATGTTCTCCAAACAGAAGCTAATCTTGCAGACAAATCAGCAGCTAGTTTGTGGAAGGAGGAAGTTCACTTTCAGCAGCTTGAGTACAGTGATCAACCGATGCATATCAGCTATGACAGTGACGAGGAAAGTGCAACAAATTTTGAAGTAAGTGAAGGATCTTTGCCTTTTTGTTTTGATTCATTTCAGTTCATCAGAGACAACTTTCATGCAATCAGAAATCAACTGTCAACAAGTATTGATTTGGATCATCTTGAGGGCAATGAAAACCTTGTTCAAGACTTCTCATATCTAGATTTGCAGCCCTCGAATTCCATTGATTGTCAAGTTGTAGATGAAGACATGGAAGCTGGCACATATGATCAAATGATACAAGATGATTCCATACCATTTTGTTTTGAATCATTTCAGTTTTTGAAGGGTAAATTGCATGGTAAATCTTCAAATGAGCAGCTTGTAGAAAATCATGTAATCTCATCAGAAATAATAGAAAATGGGTTGCAGCAGTATTTTCAGTATTTTCATGTTTTTCATGATCCAATAGCTGATGTGTTGGATGATTTCTGCAGTCAAAGCCTTTCTCCATTGACTATATGTAAGCTTGAAATGTGTACTGATACAAACATGATCTGGCAGCCGGTCTCTTTGTCATTTTCAACAAGAGCCTCATCACAAAGCTCAAAACAAAGTTTGCATTCATGGTATGAGGAGAAGAGAAGTAATCCATTGGATGAGCTAAGTCCTAGTGTGCATGAATTTCAAGATCCTTATGCAGTATTTTTGGAGGCGGATAGAGAATCCATAGTATTCAACGGATCTGTTCACAAGTTTTCATGGGAGTTGCCTTTGAGTAGTTCTCTCTTGTTGTTCATAGGCAAGCACTTGTAGAGAATTCAAACAGCAGCTGGAATACTAACCTGGTTACATTGGTTGTTTCATTTCACTTGATCAGGTGATGAATGAAACTTTTAGGGTAGGTTGTATTGAATAAGCTTCATATTGAGCATATTTTCCAGTTTTTTGGTTGTGTTTAAGTATCGAGTCAGTTTTTAGTTGAGTGAGAGTCAATTTGTGTCGTCAAGTCATTAGTTTTCAGTCATGCATTTCAGCTTGAGTTTTTGATTCCATAGCCCAATGGACGAAGGCACTGCCTACTCTCCCAGAAATTTGCAGTTCTTGGCACCTCCCAGGAGCTACCATCCCCATTGGAGCCAATGTTAGAGTCGGTCTCTTCATCCCTCCGTCAGAGATAAAAATCTCTTTTGTTGCATTTCATTTTAGGTGTCTCATTCAGTTCAGTCATTTGAATTCCATTAGGAGCATGGATCATCTGATAGAAGGGTCTTGTCACTCATATCCCTCATGTCTTGTACCCGCTGGCTCAGGTCCAATCATTAAAGTTCATCAAAGTCAATTTTACAGTCATTTACAGTCCTGTTTGGTCTCTTGGTCAGCAAAGAGTCATTTTAGGGTTTTAAACCTCATTAGTTCTAGGGTTTCATCTTCAAAATGTCTAATAATGCCAGCAGGCACATGAGGGAGGATCAAAATAAGTTTTCATTTGCAAAAATTTCATCGTCATAATACTTGATAATGATTCTTCTTCAAAACTCTGTTTTGAAGAAAAATCATCAATTTCATCCTTCGTAATAAATGTAATGTAATTTTCAAATTTTTCTCAGTTGTGAAGTTCTTCAGGTGCAGCCTTGGTCACCTTTTCCAAATTCCATGCCAGCTATCCCTGCAAAAAATAGACAAGAGATTCATCACCAATTCAAAAATCAAAGCAAACAAACAAAAACAGAGTTTATATTAAAAAGTGCAAAGTGCCAAAGTCTGCAACATTAGAAACTGGGTTTTTCAAAAGAAAAATCAAAGTTATTTGTGTATATAAGACATTTTCATATTCAAAAAATTCATTTGCACAAGAGACATAATTAAGCCGAGTCAAACTTTGGAGGAGAGCGAAATTGAGTTTGGAGGCTGAGATTGTGGGTGAGTTACCTGCGCGGCGTGTTGGGTGAAGGTCACGGCGCACATAACAGTCGCGGTGCATAGAGCCGCCCATCTAATTGCAAATTAGAATGGGCGCAACACACACAGTTGTCACGATGCATTGGGTTATGCGTGCGGCGCACAGGGCCGACACCCAAATTTCATCATTGCCTCCAACAAATTTCACATTTCTCGGTCCCATTTGCTCCATGTAAGTTCGACTGATCTTGCAATTTCCATTAAATAATGTTTGGTGTTGCTTGAAGGGAAGAATATAAGAGTTTGAATGCCAAAATTATAAACCCTCTCATTTTGTTAAAAACTGCTCCTTAGGGTTTGAAATTGGTGTTTTAAATTAGTTTTGTGCCACATACTTCATTTCCCATCTTTCTTACTCCTCCCTTCACTGTCATATTATCATTATAGTACCTCCCCTATTCCCTTGTATCCCAACTCATTTCCCATCATTTTCCCCTTCCCATTTCATTTGTAAAAAATTCCCAAAACCCCAAGTTTCCCAAACATTCAGTGGCTGTCCCCTCTCCCAAAGTTTGTCAAATTCTCAAAGGGAAAACTACCACTTGACAAGACTCCATTGTTCCCACTGCCCATATTTCCCATAGTCCCTCTCACACCACCATATATCTGGAAATCAATCAAAAACACCAAATTCTCATACAAGACAACATAGACCTTGCAAATTCTCATGGAGATGGATACTTCTTATGACCGAGACAGTGATTCCGCCACTGAACTGCATGCACCAGGAGGGCACTAAAGCGTCGAAAAAGGCATGATAGACTCCAAATTTTGGTTGAAGCTTCCTTGGCCCAGCATAGTGCATAATGGAGGAAATTCAGCCCAAATTTAAAGAAATTCGGGAAACTTTTTGTCAATTTTTATTTTTTTGGCCTTAACACAGATTTTTCCGCCCGACGCGTAGCACCACTTGGCGCGTGCTTATAATTGGCAGCTCTTCTGGAGGAAAAATTTAAATTTCTGGATTTTTTATAAAAAATTATGCATGCCTATGGATTACCTAAGGATTTTGACAAGTTTTGGGTTGCCTAAAGGGTCAAAAACACCCTAAAAATGACCTTTCTGCCACTTTTTGGACACACAGGAAGCAGTGTTGGGAGATTTGATTTTGGAGGGGAAAATGGCAACCAAATCCAGAAATTCTACTTGGTTTGGAAATTAGACAAGTAGGGCTTTCCAACAAGCTATCCTGTGCTCAATTTGGACTTTAGGAAGACCCTCAAAATTAGCCTCAAACTTTGTGCTACGCATAGAGATTTCAGGTGCGACACATAGAGAAATTTGGCCTATTTTTCACTCAGCAGCTCAGAATTTCTCCTAGTTTTGGCCAGTTGGACTTTTTCATGTAACTCTTGATGTAACTTGATGTAATTTCATGACCATGATGTAATTTTGGCACATTTTTACTCATTCTAGTAGATTCATTCACTAAAAAGTGAAATGTAAGTGAATGAATCAGTTTCCTATCATATAGAGGCAAGTTGTTTCATTGCCTATTTTTCAGTTCCTAGTTTAGATATGGTTGAAAATGCTCCTAGAATGATGAGCTCGACCCATAGAGGCATGTGAATGAGTTAGTCTTGTCTATATCATGTATTTTCTCAGTCCTTTTCAGGGTTGGACACTTGGGATTGCTTGGCACTTTATTGTACATTTCGTCTCTGTAATTTTGGCAAAGGAATAGACCAGGGTTTGCAGCACTCTTTGGGATCCATGTGGCTCTGTGTTTTGATGGTGTGTTTCTCTATGTGATTGTAAGTTTACTAATGTTTTATGTGTATCATCATCCTTCATATTTCTTCTTAAATTAAACAAATGAGTTATAAAGGTGGAATTCATTAGATAGCTTTGCTCTGCCTTCAGTTTTGTTTAATTTTCCATGTTTTCATCTGTTTGAAGAGGATTCTTGAAAGCTTCTTTCCCTCTTCAGCTCCTCATTGGTCTAAACTATCCATTCATTCAATCCAAAGCATCAAAACAATTTCCTTCCTTGCCCCATTCAAAACTCTGCAAAAACTACGCCTCATCCCCGGACCCAAAACTGCCTTTCCCTTTGATTCCAACAAAACCCCCAAAATCAAAATCAAACTCATTTACTTATATACCTAGCCTAAAATTAGCCTTTATTTCAAGTCATCTTAAGCCTTTTTGATTATTTTTGCTAAGATTGACCAGGAGAGAGCCCTCTCCTGATCTGGTAGGGCTAGCTACCAGACTGAGTTGGTTTGATGTTACCCTAGACTCTGCCTGAGGTAGATTTAGGCCGTAACACTCTTCACAGCTGATGAGCTGCCAGATGATAGAGGTAATATTACTGTTTTATTTAAATTTATTCTAGCATGTTCTTTAACTTGTTTTTATTAAATTGTGTAATGAAATTGTCTAATTATTGTTGTGTACTTGTATATATTTTGTAGACATTTGCTCTTTTGATGGCGAGGACATGCTGACACCGCCACATGATCTAGGTGTGGATCCTGATGAAGATCAGGGCATGCCAGATGTCGAGGATCATGAGGAGGCCAGTGCAGAGAGACCTACTCCTGCTGGTGCACCGGTATTGACTTTTTCTAGGCGCGGTCGACTTGATGATAAATACAGGATGGAGTTGGGTGACCAACTCAATGCATTGATTTTTGAGGTAGGCATCAGGCCTGCTCGTTACAGAGACATGAAAACTGATGATAGGCTATTATAGATGTGGAAATGCATGTTGCGTGACATGTATAACCTGATGCGGCATGTCGTAGGAGCTACGATAGCTGTTACGTGACTGAGGATAACTGTTGCACATTATAGGCGTGGTCGAGTTACAACACGTGATGGACAGTCCTCGAGAAATGAATCATCATCTCATGATCGTTCACCTTGTGACGCGCCAGATGAGCATGAGCCTCCATTAGCATCTAGCAGCAGACATCATGGAGATGAGGTTGGACCATCGGCCACGCCTACTCAGCAGCCTGTAGCATCTATCAGTACTCATGATCATGAGCAGGCTGGACCATTGACCATCGAGGCTGTACCATTGATTGAGGAGGCCTCCACTAGTACTGCTATTGATGTTGTACTACCACCAACTGATCCATGACATTTATATGCAATTGTATATTTTTAACATTATTCAGTTAAATAAATAAATAAATAAATAAATAAATAAATATATATATATATATATATATATATATATATATATATATATATATATATATGGTCCATATATTTTATGTTCATGTTGCAGGTGTATTTAATTTACATGTTGGTGATCATCATGATGTGTATATTGTTAGGTCATGTTAGATATGTTCAATTAATGTGTAGCTTGCAGATAGATGTGTATGTGATAGCATGAGTTATTTGACATGAGATGTATATTTGATGCTTGTGTTGTGATGATGTTAATATATAATGTTAATTGTGTTTTGTTAGATGATCA
Organism: Pinus albicaulis; assembly: GCA_034641835.2. Classification (NCBI taxonomy): domain Eukaryota; kingdom Viridiplantae; phylum Streptophyta; class Pinopsida; order Pinales; family Pinaceae; genus Pinus; species Pinus albicaulis. Next base: position 56,728,759 of record MU968359.1, on the reverse strand, counting down.
TGATCACGATGATGTTAGCGATTTTGAATGTGTTTTTTAGTGAAATATGATGTTTGTACGATGGTTATCATGAACGTGATGTTTATTAATTAATTTAATATTAAATGACCATGATATTGTAAAATTGTAATATTTGTAATTCTAATTGTATGTAAAATTCTAAAATTGTAATTGTAATTATACGTGAAATTGTAAAATTGTAATTGTAATTGTAATTGTATGTAAAATATTTGTAAAATTTTAATTGTATTACTGTGAATTGATTGTAATTGTAAAATTGTAATTGTAATTGTATGTGAAATTGTAAAATTGTAATTGCAATTGCAATTGTATGTAAAATATTTGTAAAATTTTAATTGTATTAATTGGAAATGAATTTATTAAAATTTTTAAATTTGTAAATTTTAAATAATTGTAAAATAATATGAATTATTGTAACATAATAAAGTTTAGCAAATAACACAAATAAATTCATGTACTTTAGAATTATCATTATTTTATTATGATCTTAGATACAAAAAAAGAACTAATTTATACAGTGCGCCATTGTTTCGGAGATCAATAAAATTGCAAATTATCAAGTGAATTATTGATTTTAACATTAACACAATGCAAATTACCAATTAATTCAAAATATATATTATAATTTTTCGAAAAACCCATCTTAAAAAGTATAAATATTGATGAAATAACACATGTACCATATTACTCTCGGTTCTCATGATCACCCTCATTATCTTCCAGCTTGCATGGCATGATAACACTATTGTTCTCAAAAATATGTTTTGATCTAGGGTCATGTGTCAATACGAACCACAAATCCCAATCCAACACATCTGGGTAAAAAAACACCTGGTTGCAGTGTTTGGGGAAAACATAGGGCTCCTTAGCTTCATCCCACACCTTTCTAGAGTTGATACATGTCAGCCTACTATCGCGATCTTCATTTACATTATTTTGATCAAAGGTGTCCCACCACTTGCACCTAAAAATAGTACATTGGAAAGAAGAGAAATCCACTTCAATGATCTCTTGTATCTTTCTGACGTAACCTAACGTCTCTCGTAATAAGTTTTGATCACGGTGGCTAGATCGAATAGATTGATCGAACTCGACTTCCACTCGACAGTCTTGTGTGATGTTTCTAGCATCGGCATTTTCTGTTGGAAAATGGTGTCCATATGCCCACATAGATGGGAACAAATGCACCTATTATAAAAAATTAAAAAAAAATCATAGGGTCATGTGTCATATAATAACCCAACAGTTAAAATATGAAATATGGATGTCTTATGAGTTTCAAATTTACCTATAAATTAAAAAGATTATTGCCGAGTTGCTGCACCCAATCCCTACGTTTAGCGCATCCTCTTGAACACGTAGGTAACGACCGGTAGCACCGTATTTCTCTCTGACTTGGTCAGCAACCCAAATTTGGGGCATATTTTTGGCATATTTTCTTTTAAATGATCGGGATAAGGCACACTTATACCATTCAACCATCTGAATTATTTCCTGTCACTATCCCATTTCATCCTCTTTTGTTCGTACAATGCGACCCATGGTTGTGTCGCTTCAGAATTGTAAAGAACGAATTTATTGATTACTTCAATTTCTGCGTTCGCTGATAAAATCAAACCAACATTATATAGTACTTGTTACACCATTTTTTGGTCATCTAACCTATTATCATTAGATGGACCAAAGTACACCATGTAAGACCAATTTTACCCTAAGTAAAATTGCCTTCACTATGTTAAAATAGGAAACCCCAAAAGGAAATATTAAACAAACCTATATTTGTTTGATTTTCCTCATGGAATAATTAATTAAACCATAATTTAATTATTATTCCCGGTCATGTTTAACCCAAAATCAAAGAAATTAATTAGATAAACCTTTATTTATCTTATTATTTTCTAGGAATAATTATTTAAACCTTATTTAGATAATATTCCTTGTTAAATATGAACAAATCACCCACAAATAATTAAATAAATCATTATTTATTTAATTATCTTTCAACCACTTCCTTAAATAATGAAATAAATCATTATTTATTTGATTATCTTCTAACCGTTTCCTTAAAAAGATAAATAAATCATTTATTTATTTATTTTTGACAAATTAAGGGATTTGACCCAAGTCAAATACCTTTTCCCTCCAACAAATATAATAAAATATTCCATAAAAAGTGGATCTAGATCTGGTTAATCCATGCACCAAGATCTAGAATGACCCAATATTTTGTTATAAATAGGAGGGTTTTTCCTACCATTCTTCACCTTTTGTTGCCTATTAGATCACTCTGGATCTATACACTTGGTCCCATTTTTCTACCATTTGCTGTGTGAGCTCCCTTTGAGTTCCATTCTTTGTGTGGGCTTTCTACACCAACAAGAGAGAGAAATCTTAGATCTGAAGTGCTGAGGACTTCCAAGAACCCATCCCACTGAGGAGAATTGGATACGCCTTCTTGTTTTCCTCCCAGGTGCCCAATTAATACAAAAATTCTTTCAAAAAATTGTTCTTGTCTTGTCTATTGGTATATGGAGCAAACCCTTGTTTTTACTGCTTAATGTCTTTCCATACATAGATCTGGTATTTTGCAGCTCTTTTCTTGTCTAACTAATCGCAGATCTGAAGATATTGGCAGCCACTTTTGTTGTTAGGGCTATTAGTTATGCGTAGCTAAAGTGGTCCTTTTTCGTACACTTCGACAAAGGATTCATACTAACAAATGGCGATTCCACACGGGTTTTAAATTACGACCGCTGTCGTTTTTCATATTCCTGCATATCCAACTACTTCAGACCCTAGGGTTTCTTTTCAGATGTTTATTTTTCCTATTTTTATGTTGTTTTTCTCACATAAAACCCTAAAACATTAAAATTTCTAACTTCCGTGTGTTTCTGGCCCTATTGCGTAGGTAAGCGACACCAGCCGCAATTGAGACGGCAACTTTTCTGAAAATCTGCTGCCGAGACAACCAGAACCCGGGGTCGCACTTTTTGGCCCATAACCTGCGACCTGGACCTCCATGTCGCACTTTTCTGCCCCTTTTCTGCGACCTGCCATTTTTTCAGTGATTTTTCTGCAATTTTTCTGGGTTCTGCTGCAGCTTCTGTCAGGGTCTTCCAACCTCTGTCTCAGCCCGCTTTGACCAAGTTCTGATCTGTTTTTACTCATCTAAGTGGGAACCTAGCCCCCTAGGGCTTTAGTACCCTCCACTTTTTTTGGAAGAGTTTTAGCTGTTTCAGCCGTCTGTTTTTCAGAGCTTCAGCCTCCTTTTTTCCAGATCTGTTACCTCCCTTTCAGATCCATTGAAATCAACTCTTCTACCTCTCAAATCACCTCCTGAAGATTTTCTTGGATCTACTTTTAGGGCCTCCACCTTTCCCCCTCCGGTTTTTGCTGATTTCCTTCCTTTTTCCAGCCACCTTGCCTCTGTCTTTTGGCTATGATCTGCACCTCTTTTCAACAGCTTTATCCTTTAGATCCCTGTCCCTTTTGACCTTAGATCTATTGGCCTCTTTTCCGTGTGTTTTGCCTAGATTTTTCCCTTTCTTTTCAGATTAGTTTTGAGAGACCTGCCTTCTTGGGTTAGATAGATGCACAAGTAGCTGTTATTTTTCTGTTATTTCAGCATTATATACTGTTCTCTGTAGGTTTATTTTCGGTTACGCAGCACACTTTTTTTTTCTTTCTCTCAAAATGGAAAGGGTTTAAAAATTAAAATTAACACACGCCACACACTGACCCTAAGTGAAGAAGCACCTGGTTAACACCGCCTGGCAAAGACTCTAAAATCAATTTTCACTGCACCTTTTCTGCCCTTGACCTCACTTGATTCTGTCCCTTTCTTCCCCTGTCGGTTTCCTTCTTCCTGTCGTCATTGCGCTCCCAAGGCGCCTTTCCCGGAGACTTCTTGGCCTTCACCCTCAGTTTCCGGTCGATCGACCTGCTCCGACCCGCTGTTGTCGAGCCAGTCCTCCTCCGAGTCTGCACTCCGACTCCTCTCCTGATTCATCGGGTTCCCCTTCTCCTCTTGGTTCTCCCCCTACCACCATGTCTGGTCCAGGGCCTAACGCTAGTGGTTCTCCCGGCCCTAATGCCGGCCTGACTACTAGCGGAACCGCCACAGGAACGACCCCGGCCACCCCCTTGTTGCCGTACATTGCAGGCCTCAGCCTCTTCGATTTCAATTAGTTGATCAATGACCCTATCCACCACGATGTTGGTTGGCCTGCCATGCCAACCAAGCTCCCTTCCGACATCCCTAAATTCGAAGGCCAATCTGGAGAAGATCCAACCAATCATGTCCGATCTTTCCACATGTGGTGTTCCTCCAATTCCATTATCGATGACTCCATCCATCTTCGTTTGTTCCAACGCACGCTTACCGGCGAAGCTTCTAAATGGTATGTTGAACAGGCCACCTCTTCCCATACCACCTTGGCGACCCTTGCCCAAGCCTTTTTGTCCTATTTCCAGCTCCCTCTCCGATACGACACTGGCATGGAGCTCTTGACTTCCTTTAAGCAATCCTCTTCAATCCGCCTTTCCGCCCATGTTCAGGAATGGTGAAGAAGACGGAGCTTATGTCGAGCCCCTCCCTTCGAAGATCGGGTTTATATGGACTGGTTCCTCTGCACCCTTCCAACTCCCATCGGCAAAGATGTCGCCTCCCATTTTCCTCAAACCGAAGAAGCCGCCCTCCAAATAGCTTTGAAATATGACCCGATCTACGCTCAATCTGGTTATGTTTATACCGTTCTCCCTGACCTCCCCAGGCCCGGTGGCGCTAACGCCCCGGGGGCATCTCATTCCGCCGACGGTATCGTTGGAGCCCTTTCCCATCCGTATGCTCAACCTCCTATGGGCTATGGTCTGCCTCAGGGAGGGGCCAGCACCTCCAGCACTCTTCCCCCTCCTGGTAGCATGTATCCAGGATACGACATGCCTCCTCCTTTCGCCCAACCTCCTGCTTACCTCAATGTTTCCCAACCTAACCATTACCTTTATCCGCAGCCTAGTGCGCCAGCTCCTCCAGCATATGCACTTCCATCTCCCTTGCCTCCTCCAAACCCGCAACAACACTTACAGCCTCCTCTAGGGCAAGTATTTGCACAACAGGGTGCGACTAATCCCCCTTATTCTCAAAGAAGGCGGAGAGGCAACCCAAACCAATCTGCCCCTCGTACCCGTGGACCCAATCCTGGTGTGGACCCTAACACTGCCAACCAGCAATAGGGCACTCAGCCCAAGCCGGACAGGCCGCTTCGCACAAATACGCCTTGTTCGTGTTGCGGTGTTTATGGTCATTACACCCACGATTGTCCCCTCTTACCCCAGATGCGGCAGATGTGGGAGTCTCAAGCCACATTGCGCGGTCAGCACGCCTCCCCTCATGCTCTTCCTAATGTGGCCACTACCCAACCAGCTGTGTTTACTGATCCTTTCCCTCAGCAAGGATTCGTGGCTACCCAACCGCCTGACAGCCAGGTCGCCACCCCCCCTTCCCTTTTTGGTTCCTCTGATTACCAGATCCTTATGATGCACTCCGATCCTTCCCCAACCGTCGACCTTCACCTTGAAACTCGGTCTCGCCAAATATTCCCCTCAACTCTCCCCGCTCAACTCCGCTCCGAGCCTCCTTCTTCGTTCTACGCAGCTCTTCGGCACCGACACGGTCCTTTGCACTCTCAACCCAAAGTTGAGGTTCATACCAAGATTCCTAAGGGACCCCTACGTCGAAACGCTGCTTCTGGTCGAGCTGCTCATTCGTATAGTATAGTAGATGATTTGGCGAAATCCCCTGCTGCCATTTCCACACTGGAACTCCTCCAGTCGTGCCCTTCCCAAAAGAAGGCTCTACTATCTGCCGTGGGCGCTGTAGATCCTGCTGATGACCAAATAGTTGTTTTCGACGCTACTCAATCGGACCATCCTCCTCTCCCTCCTTCCGTTGCCTTCCAAATCCCAGTCAAAATCCGGAACGCCAACGTTTTCCGGTGCATAATTGATGAGGGGGCATCCACCCGCGTGATGTCCGCTTCGGTTTGGAAGCAACTCGGATCCCCTGAGCTAGCCCCTTCCACGATCACCCTTCGAGCGTGGGACGGTCATGCCTCCCAGCCTATTGGCCTGTTTCGTAACTGTCCCATCACCCTCGCCGGTAAGACCGTTTGCGTTGACGTCGAAGTCATTGACGCCCCTCTAGACTACAACATTCTATTGGGGCGAAGCTACACCTATGCCATGTCTGCTGTCCCATCCGCGGTTTTCCGCAAGATGTCTTTTCCTCATAACGGGAAGATAGTCACCATCGACCAGCTTTCTTATCAGGAGCCTCCGTCTCAGACCTCCTCTGAGACGACCATCTCTTCCGTAGCGAACAAGCAAACCGTCGATTCTTTGACCAGTGTCTCCGCGTTTGCTAAACATTCCTCCCCGTTGGAACTTTTGCTAACCTTCCCCTCCTCCTATCACCGATCCTGACAATGTTTGCATGATGCAATCGTCTCAGGCCACCCATAAGCGGCCTGCCTCGGCTAGTCCGCAACCTCCTCCCCGCCCTCCGCGACCCGCTTCCAGCCATTCATCTCAGCCAGTCGGACCTTCTCCTTCTGGCCCTCCCCGCGCTGGTATCCTCGAACCCCTTTATCCCCGGACCGGCCCTCCCGGCCCGCAACCATCTCAAGCCGTCCCTCCCCGGCCATCTCCGGGCCGGCGCATCCCTTTCCTGGCTCCCCCTCCCGGAGTATTTTCTGTCCCCGTCATGGCCACCCTCTCTCTCCCTAACTTGACCTTGGGCATACCGATCTGGTACCTTGATCCCCCAGCCGCCACCCCTCCTGGTCATCCCAAACCCTACATGGCTTTGACACCGGTTCAACTGGTCCCCCTCGCTTCCTCTGTTGCCACTATGCCCCCAGCACCTCCACAGGACCCTTTTCCTGTCGTGACGGCTCCCGGGAAGAAAGGCAAAGCCCGCAAGGGGGCACCCAAAGACAAGACCACCACGACTGACCTGGCCCCTCCTCCACCCGCAAAGCCTTGTGCCTTATGTGATGTCACCGATCATGCCACCCATGCTTGTCCCGAGTTGCCCCGTATTCAGCCCATGGTTAAAGTCGCGTTCCCCAATTCTACGGTCCCTGAAGCCTCCATTCCTTCTTCGTCCATAACCAAGAACCCCAAGACTCTCTGCACCAACAAACCCTGTGCTTTGTGCGGCGTTCATGGCCATTACTCCCACCATTGTCCTCACCTGACGCATTACCGCGCCTCTTTAGAGGTGGTCCGAGAGTATGAGGTTGAACAAAATCAATCCGCCTCTCCCATCCTCGCGCAGTATGTTTCAGGTCAGCCTGAGGATCCCCCCGCTCCCATCGAAATTCCCCCCCCTGATGTTTAGATGATGGAGTCTACTGTAACCATTCTTTACCTATCCTCCTCTGCGAGACACTTGGAGCCTAGCCCCCCTGCATCCTCCCCTGTTGTGTCCCCTGACCACCCCTTTTCTACCCATACACGAGATCACTCCACCCGTGTCTCTGTTGACCTCCGCAGCCCGAGTCCTCTCCATACTTCCGATAGCCCTCATATACCACCCTCCAGTTTGTATATGAGTCACAATCATCCTGCTCCTTGCACTCCCTCCTGCAGTTGCCGCCCGATGTCTTCTGTGCACTCACGCTGCCGTCATTACCTCTCCTCCCCTCATTTGTTGTCTTGTAACACCATTCCACAGGACCCCCCGTCCACACCCTTTATCGGTTACGCCGATGGTGCAAGTCGTTACTCCCGGAATCTAGCCTCGGCAGGTTGGGCCATCTTCACCCCCTTGCATACCCTTGTTCTTTCTAATGGGGTCTGCATTGGTTCTGCCACCAACAATCAGGCTGAATATGATACAGTGCATGGTCTCTTAGCCGATGCCCTCTTTCATCGCATCCTCCATCTGCACGTTCGTTTGGATTCCCTACTTCTTGTAATGCAACTAAATGGTGTTTATCGTGTGCATAACCCTGTGCTGTTTAGACGCTATTTACGAGTGAAAATATTGATACGTGCATTTGAAACCATAACTTTCAACCATGTACCTCGAGAACAGAATCACTATGTAGATAGTATTGCAAACCATGTTCTAGATTGGTATTTATCACACACATTTCATACAAGACAATAACATTCATAACCATCAAAAAACGATGCATATCCATAATATGTGTCGCAAAACATGTGTTTAGAGTCCATCTACTCTGATACATATGACATGCCCATAGCATGTTACAAAAAACTCAAAACTGGGGGCACCACCTGCCCCTACATACATAATAGGGGGCACCACATGCCCCACCCCTAATCACTATCTGGAGGATCCCGGGCCAATGGCTCTGCCCCTGCAGCATGTAGATCGTGCATCGCCTGATCGGCCATCGCCATGCGCCGCATGACACCTCGCCATTCCGAGGGTAGACCAACACATGGCTCTATGAACTGGTCATCTAAGTCCTGCCACCCGCGCTCTGATACTCCGGTCAACAACCTTTCGCATCTACGGCGGATTTCCTCCAGCAGGGCGGCGGCATCCTCATTATACGCCGTTGTCGACCCACTCGGACCTGTAGCTCCAGATGCTGCCGGTCGTCCCATATATCTGGCTGGTTTTACCGGTGCTATATCTGCATACCAAAAGTACATGAATCAGTGCCCTAAATTACTATTCAAAAAACTTTAACATGCCCACACAAGAATAGCAATATGTCACTTACCATCGGGCCCCCAGACTCGACCAGGCGGAAGTGGCAGGTCCGGATCTCCACAGTAGCTCATCCCACTATAGGGATAGTCGTCTATGTACAATGGAATCTGATCCCAATGGGAAAAAAAATCAGGTCGAAACACTCGCCCGACCGCCCCTCCTCCTCCTCTGCACAGTAGCCGTCCCCAACGGTGCATCCTGGGCTCTCTCGGGCCCCCATCTGGAAGCTGTACACGAGGCCTCAAGGTCGGGATCTTTTCAAAGAAGAAGGCGCACAACAAAGTCCCATATGAGCAATCATGGTTCACCTGCCGCCTGCATAGCGACAAATGTCGCTTTAGTGACACCAACATCATTTGGGCCCACCCATAGTAGGTCCCACCCAACACACTCTCCACTATCGTCATCTGCCCCCCAGTGATGTGATGGAGTGCCTGGTTGCCCAGGATACGCAGCACAGCTGCGGCCACTGCACGGGTTTCTAGCCTCTCTAGATCCCCGATCGGTATTCGAGTCCCCTTGACTTGGAGACCCGGTCGACAATGACGCTCCACGAACTCCATGATATGCCGCCCCCGCGGCAATACTGGCTGTGTGTTTCCCACCATCCCCAGTGGCGGGAGACCAGTCAGGAAATACACGTCCTGGACCGTCAGTTCGATCCTGTGCCCCTGCACTACAAAGACCTCCTGATCTGGATCCCAGTAACTGATAATCCGGGCCAATAATGGTTCTCCTGCTCTCATCAAAGGGTTCTCCAAAAACTTGAGAACCCCAAACCTGGCCAATACACGACGGACGCCCTGATCCGCCTGGATCTCTGCCCGTAGTGTCCCCAGGTCTCTCTCTCTCTAGTTAACCCGTAAATCTGCCATACCTGCACAAACACATCATTTTTGTCAGCTTACAGATCGGGAAAACCATAACCAAACATCAAAACCCAACTTCCAACCATAAAACAGCACCAAAACCTCCTTATCTCCCAAGTCGCAGTTTTCTGCCCATTTCTGGGACAGGTCGCACTTTTTTGCCTAAAACCTGCTTCCCAGGTCACACTTTTTGGCCCAAAAAGTGCTACCCAGCCGTAGAGATGAAGGAGGGGTTGTTTCTGGGATTCTGGGCCCTAAACTGAAAGTTTAATCCATCAAAATGCAAGAGAAAGGTTAGGCCTCTTACCTGCAACTGACGGATCGCGATTCCAACGGTTGGTTTGTCCGCTACGTTCGCCACAAGATTAAGGGCCTTCTCTCCTCTCTACATTCACCACAGCAACAATAGCAAATGAGTGATTTTGGAGGGAAAACTGCCTTATTAAAAGAGAACCCCTGTTTCTTCTTTCGACTGCTGTGACCACACCGTAGCCCCGTTTGACGAACCGTCTGCACCGTTGGAAAGCTCTCACCGAGCCCTCAAATGGGTATCTGTTAGTTTTTTGTGATCTGATACTTCACTAGGACACATTTTGTCCAAGAAGGGTCACTTCACCTCTCCTTAAAATCGAATTTCCTCACTTACGACACTTGTACTTGGGGCACCATCTTGCCTCCTTACTTGTCTTTGTTCGTGTTGATTTTCGTCATGAGTTCCCATCTTGTACTCATGTTTCCACCGTCCCCCATTGGGGCCTTTACTGTGTGGCAGCACCATCGAGTCGCCCTTGTTTAGAGCATCCAAGTTGAGTCACCATTCCCTCCATGGAGTCTATATCGAGTCCCTTTGTACCCCACTATAGCCCTCCATCCTTCATTGCTTGGTCTCTCTCTTGTGTCGCACATTATGACCTTCAGTTCCACTGTCCCCTATCCCTTATGATATCGTGTCAGTTGCTGCCATGTCATTCATGCCCTTTATGCTCTAACAAGGGAAGTCGTCCATTCGCTACTCAGTCCCTCCCATTTTCACTATCGTCATTAGTGTCAGCTTGTTCGTCGCTCTACTATTTCCTCTCGTGCCTTACTTCAGGATCTCTCATTGCCTCACCTATGTCGGACCTCCTTCTGTCGACATCAACACATTCATTCCAGAAGCCAAATCTAGAGGGCGGTGTACCTTGGTTCCAGCTTCCACTCTTGTTCTGTGCCTCAGATCAGGCCAAGAGATCTCTCATTTCCCTTTGACTTGATTGTTTCTCCAGCTCCTTTCAGCATGATCGAGATTCGTATACTTGATGGTCCAGTGATCCAGCAACAGCTCTTGATGATTCCTGGGTTTGTGTGAGATGTCTCAACCCTCATGAGGGGGTGGCCCTGCAGGTAGCCCCCCACATGCCCGGATGACCTCTTCTTTGCAGCCTTCGATGCAGCTCCAGATATTTGATGATGATGGCCTTAGCCACTTGCAGCGCCTCTTTGATTTGCATGTATCAGTCAGATTTTGTGAGCCCTTCCCCATTTACAGGGGGCATTTGGGTTGTATTTATCTCATGTACTCAGATATTATTGTACTAGTCCTGGCTGTTATCCCAGGCACAGCATGTATGTGAGATTTCTCATTGTATTTTTATCTGGCTCCTGATTATGCCAGCTGTACTCTATGGTTCGGTCCCTTGTTTACTGGACACACTATTCTTTTGTACTTTGTCACGGCGGGCATAGGTATGCCTCCCCCGCCGCCTTCAGCACAGGTACCCTCTCATAAAAAGAGACTTGTTGCACTTGCGAGTCTCGTCTCCTCAGGGTCTAGTCCTTCAGCACACTATCTACCTCACCTTTCTCTCTCTGACTTCCCTTTTGTTGTCTAGTGATTGAGTTCTTACAACGTACTTCGGTCATACGATTTTCTCCTGACACTCGCACGCTGGGGGGCAATCTGTTACACCATTTTTTTGTCATCTAACCTATTATCATTAGATGGACCCAAGTACACCATGTAAGACCAATTTTACCCTAAGTAAAATTGCTTTCACTATGTTAAAACAGGAAACCCAAAAGGAAATATTAAACAAACCTATATTTGTTTGATTTTCCTCATGGAATAATTAATTAAACCATAATTTAATTATTATTCCCAGTCATGTTTAACCTAAAATCAAAGAAATTAATTAGATAAACCTTTATTTATCTTATTATTTTCTAGGAATAATTATTTAAACCTTATTTAGATAATATTCCTTGTTAAATATGACCAAATCACCCACAAATAATTAAATAAATCATTATTTATTTAATTATCTTTCAACTACTTCCTTAAATAATTAAATAAATCATTATTTATTTGATTATCTTCTAACCGCTTCCTTAAAAAGATAAATAAATCATTTATTTATTTATTTTTGACAAATTAAGGGATTTGACCCAAGTCAAATACCTTTTCCCTCCAACAAATATAATAAAATATTCCATAAAAAGTGGATCTAGATCCGGTTAACCCATGCACCAAGATCTAGAATGACCCAATATTTTGTTATAAATAGGAGGGTTTTTCCTACCATTCTTCACCTTTTGTTGCCTATTAGATCACTCTTGATCTATACACTTGGTCACTCTTTTCTACCATTTGCTGTGTGAGCTCCCTTTGAGTTCCATTCTTTGTGTGGGTTTTCTACACCAACAAGAGAGAGAAATCTTAGATTTGAAGTGCTGAGGACTTCCAAGAACCCATCCCACTGAGGAGAATTGGATACACCTTCTTGTTTTCCTCCCAGGTGCCCTATTAATATAAAAATTCTTTCAAAAATTGTTCTTGTCTTGTCTATTGGTATATGGAGCAAACCCTTATTTTTTCTGCTTAATGTCTTTCCATGCATAGATCTGGTTTTTGCAGCTCTTTTATGTCTAACTAACCGTAGATCTGAAGATATTGGCAGCCACTTTTGTTGTTAGGGCTATTAGTTATGTGTAGCTAAAGTGGTCCTTTTTCGTACACTTCGAAAAAGGATTCATAGTAACAGTACTTAGAGATCAAAATATACATTATATCGAAGTTCAACATGAATATTATTTACTTTTTGTAAATTTCAAAATTTATAAGTCGCTTACTCTTTATCAAGCGCTTTTTTCCACTCATTTGGAGCAACTCCCCCTCTCTTTTGTCTTCATCCCTTTCATCGTCCCAAATCACCGCACATGATCTATTGTTGATTTGCTTGATGTAATCACTGACATAATAGAAATACTCATATGATATGTACCCCTCTTCCATAGACCCCTCGATTTTTTCCCTTTGTCGAACAAAACCTTTCAATTTCTTCATGTACCTCTCTAAGAAGAACATCCAATGACAAGAAACCACCCCAACTAATTCAACCTATTGTGAAACCAACTCCAAAAATAGAAGAAAAGAGATATCAACAACTTAGAAATAAGCCACTTCAAGGGGTCAACCTCCAATACATTACATGAATGAACAATTCTTGGATGATACAAATTAAAAAACCTCCTTTCTATATATAGGAGTCCATGGGGCCATAATGTAATCCTAGTGGGGCCATAATGTAACCCTAGCCGACCTAACAATAATAATGTAAGGGCACAATAATAACAATATGGGGGTTATAGCGGTACAAAAATAACAATAAGGGTGGATACACTAACATAATAAGGGACTACACTATTAAAATAGGGACTTAACATGCCCCTCTCCTTCAAACAAGTGTCGTCCTCAACGCTTGATTATTTCTTGATGCTTCTGCATAAAATTCTCATCCTCCCATGTGGAATCTTCTATAGGGAAGTTCTTCCACTTGCTGAGATAATTTGAAATTGATTGTACTTGTTGAGTTCTTGTTTTTGTGACTGCTTCATAACTTCTTTCGATGTGATGTTGATCTTCTTGTTGTTTCATTAGATTTTGCACCAAAGTTAGGTTATCCTTTGAGAGTTGGAGAACTTGTTGTTGATGCTCGATGTGATCTTCCACTAATTTATTATCCATATTATCTATTATTTGATCCTTCAAACCATCCAAATTAGCCTCCATTTCTACTTTTAAACCATCTATGTCATCTTCTGTTGCTCTTCGTAAGATCGAAATTTGTTGCACTTGGTACCGTAATTTTGATATCTCATACTGCAATTCTTCCTCTTCATGTGTCATAGTATAGATTTTTGAGGGATTAATGGTTATGAAATTATTGATTTTTGATTTTGGAGGCATTATAGAACCAATAATCATAAAAATTCTAAAATATGCCCTTGGAATCACTTCAAATTTCTTTTTTCAAACAAATGTTATGCAATTTTAAAAACCAAATACACACCTTTTACTTGCTTTTGAGGAGCTTGATATTGAAATTGACTTATATCTATCCTTGCAGATCCTAAATATCTAAAATTTGGCCCTGTATTAGTTCTCTAAAGCTTCATTCAAATGCCATAGTTCTGACTTGATTTGGATTCTTCAAGTCAAAGTTATGTTCAATATCCCACAATGACCTAATTATGGACTAGTTCAGTAGAGCGAACTTGTATGACTTTACACGTGTTACTGTTTGCTCCTTTGGCTCTGAAATTTATAGAAAGGAAACTACAGTCCGTGTACTTCTAGTCACTTTTTACAGAATTCCAATCCGATGCTCAGAGAGATAGTTATGAATATTTTTGCACGATCACCTCTTTGAGATGAAATTCAGGAGCTTGAAAAAGACCTAACTTCCACAGATCATATCTCCAAAAATATTGCGAACCAAGCCTTGAAATTTTGTGAAGATGTTCCTACGGAGTTTGGCTTCGCACTCTACAAATTTCAGCTTTTGAACCTTCGTAGAAAATTTTTTATAGCGAAAAATTCCACGATGACTTGTTTAGAGCAACAAAACACTAGAATCCAAAGCTCTGATACCAAATGTTGTGAAACCAACTCCAAAAATAGAAGAAAAGAGATATCAACGCCTTATAAATAAGCCACTTCAAGGGGGAAACCTCCAATACATTACATGAATGAAAAATTCTTGGATTATACAAATGAAAAAACCTCCTTTCTATATATAGGAGTCCATGGGGCCAAATTGTAATCCTAGTGGGGCCATAATGTAACCCTAGCCGACCTAAAAATAATAAAGGGCACAATAATAACAATATGGGGGTTACAAGGGTTCAAAAATAAAAATAAGGGTGGATGCACTAACATAATAAGGGACTACACTATTTAAATAGGGACTTAACACAACCTCATCTACTAGGTGGATTAGAAGATGAATCTATAAGTCCATGAAACTCGTCGGTAGTTCCTTCTCAAACATACAAACAATCTCAAATATCTCTTGACGCCACCGTGGAATTCTAGCCACATGAATCTCCTTTGATGTGATCCAACATACACATGCAGATAATTTAGATATGGCATGTCCTAGGTCTTGAGGGAATTCATGTTTCACACACCCATGCACGAACAAAGGATAATGACATTGCAAAGTTATAAACTCGTGCAATAATATAAAAAATTAGTTATGTTTTATGATCCCCACATGGGATAAAATTTATTAATATAACAAATAATAAAATCATGCTTTTGGCATTATACGTACTCTTAGAAGATTCAAATGGTCATGTGATTTCAACCCTGAAAAATGGTCATCCATGGTGAAGCAGTGTGGTAGTGAAGACCCGTATGAATTTGGCACCCTCACACCCATTATAAATTCCTTTTCCAAATAAATATAATCTTTTTTTAAAATCCATGGGACATCACCTTCTTTGAAAAACCATGATTTAGAGGGACCAACACTTCCCTTTGATCCCATAATTTCTAATCATCTTGGCCAATGTTTCTTTTTAGTTTTTGAAGTAATAATATCTTTCCTCACAGCCAATGTGTCACTTTGTTTCGACGATATGTGCCTCAAGAAGATGAATTTTTTTTAAATATGTGCATGGGATCTAATAAGTGGGTAATCTTAATATGCTCCCAATATGGGAGGTTATAAAAGATAGATTTCATTTTCAACCCAATGGGAAATTTCTCAACATAGGTGTCGAAGAAATCTGGATCATCAAACATAGGCTCCCCATTTGAGTCGAACATTTCTATGAACTCCTTTTCCTTCTCTCTCTCATATGCTCTAAGCCATTCAGCTGGTGTCATTATTTGAGGCCTTTGGGTTCTCTCTCGTTTACCATTGAAAGTGGATGTTGCTCTTCTGTAAGGGTGTTCTTATGGTAGGAATACCTTGGAGCAATCATACACTGGCTTTCGTAGGTCCTTGGAACATCTAGCTTTTAGAGAAGGTCCACAACATTTACATCCAAAATACCCTTTTGTTACAAGACCTGCGAGATTATATTTGTATACATTAATTAATATGCATGGCACATTAAAGAATATCATGAAGATCATAAAAAATATTACAACAAATTAAATAACTAATATGTGAAATAATATTTTTATGTATATAAACAAATCAATAAATTAAACATGTAATTTACCAGAGCAAACTCCTAAGCCTGTATAATCATGTGTCGTGTAAGCACATATGCCATACAACGTAAAACTACTCTTTGCTGCGATGGGTCTTGATACATTGTATACATTTATCCCATCCCATAATTCCTTCAATTCATCTACCAGTGGTTGTAAGTAGACATCCATATTATTCACTTGTCTTCTACCAGGGACTATTAGAGCCAACATAAGATGTTCATTCTTCAAGGAAAACTATGGGGGGATATTGTTATTGATCACTACTACAGGCCAAAGAATAGTTAGTGTTCTGGAGGGAATATGGGTTGATGCCATCCATGGCTATGCTGAACCATAGACTTCATACTTCATCCTTGAATTTTTCGGGCCATGTATCTTCTATGTGATTCATGGCTATTGAATCAGTTGGGATTCGTATAACTCCCAAATCACTTTTGTGTGAGGCATGCCATCCCTGCAACATAGCTAATTATTTACAATGAAAGAGCCTTTTAATTGTCAGGATTATAGGCATGTGCCTCAATATCTTAAAAGGAGGAACAATACGTGATTTACCCTTCTTTTTTTATTTATCATACCTATCATGCCCACATTTTAGACACATATCTTTTTCTGCATATTCTCTTCTATATAGAATATGATCATTTGGACATGCATGATATGATATGTACTCAACACCCAACATTTTCAACAATTTCTTTGCCTCTTCGCAACTACTAGGCAAGACATTATCACTCGGAAGAACCTTATCTTTGAATAACCTGTAGTTTGTGATCATGGAAAAATATATCAATAAATATAGATTAATGTCGATATAACTATTAACGTTCATAAAATTTACCATTTGTAATGTTTATTGCAGTGTACTGATTATATTTAAAATTTATGTAAGAGAGTACTTTATGGTATCTTACCTCAAAAGTTCCAAGAAACATGCATTCGACAAGACAAACTTTGCTTTCAAGTTTTATAGTAACATCGTTGTCCCCAACTGGGTAGACTTTGACTGACTGCCAGGTCCAAAGAGAGGGTTGGTGGAAGGAAATTTAAAGCTTTCGAAAAAGGTGTCAGCGATATGATCATCATCCCCTAGCTGATCATTGTTTTGGAATGCATCTAACAATGTTGTCTCCATGGCGGTCATATACCTTAAGTAATCATCCATACCAACCTCTATTTGAATGCCTCCATTGCCAGCTTGTGAAGAACTACTATTGCTTTAGCCATTCCTAATTGGTGAATCTGGATGTAGCGGGAATTGAATCGGTGGTTGGTTCAACCATTCTTGGTATAGTTCCTCTCTGATTTTTTCTCTTACTTCAATTTTATCTTGATTTGAATTGTCATGGGGTGCAACAAAAGATGGTAGGTAGGTCGCCCATCATCACTAGAATCTTAATAATTAAAAAAAAATATTTGAACATGATTAGTACAAAATATATGATATCAATTAGTAACCACGTTGACAATATTGCATGATTATAAATTGATTTGACATTGAAATAATTACATTAATCAATATACCAAGCAATTATAATTATTACCATCATTGTCCCAGGATTGTGGCTAGAAGATGCAATATTGTTACAATTGGCAGGGTGAAGCGGTTGTCCATTTTCATCTACCAAATGTGCCTTGCAGTATGCAACTCATGATAAGAGCTTCCAACATTTTGGAGCTGTTTGAATATTTTGTGCATCTGAACTTGATGCTAAATCTGCATCATGAACCTGCAAATTTGTATACGTTATAAATTTAGTTAAGCTGTCCATGATTGACATGGATAAAAAACATAAATTCAATTAGATAATGAAAATATAAATAAAATCCAAAGTAAATATTACATCTCGAGATGTATGTGGAGAACTCCGCGATGGACTTTGAGAAATATTATGGAACGAGCTAGATTTTGAAGAATTTTCCATTCGATATAATTATGATATTTTCTCCCTGCATTTGAGAAAAATCAACAATAAATTTGGTGCACACACCTTAAAGTAATTTTGGTGCATTAAAAATAGACTTCTTGTTATCAGTGCTAATGTACAGATCACCACACAGGTGTGTTTTTGGTACTGCGCACCGGTGCCGTTTTATAAACAGACGCACCGGTGCAGTGCTATTACATGACGCATTGGTGATGAATAACCACAAATAAAAAAAACGCAACTGTATTTTCTTTAAGTGAAAAAAGGAGGTAAATTGAAAAATGGGTGGTAAAATATTTTCCAAAATCTAATTTCATAAAACATTTCTTTAAATACTAAACACTTTTCATTATTTCAATATTTTTGCTAAACTTTTCAGCCAGAGATTTGTAGGAGACATACCTTGAGCAAACAAAGAATGAGAGCACTGTGGAACAGGGAAATAAGTTCAAACATAAGTATTCAGACAATTAGAATTCCAAACCTTTGGTGATTCAAACTATGAGCATAAATTTCAAATGATATCGTGATTAAAGTTTATTGTTTTTTTACTTTTTTCTACAATTTGTTTTATGCAGTAAAAGAAAAAAAACAAAGTTTATAGTTTTTTTTTAAACTTTTTCTGCAGTTTTCAGAAACAAAATAAAAATAAAAATCCATTTTTAGAAAAAAACCCTAGATCCTTTTTGTTTTTGCCCTTTCTTCTCCCTCTTTGTGTGATTTCAGAATTAGGGCTTTTCAATTTAGATTTATAGGGTTTGTATTGATAGATATAGTTATAAGACATCCAACCCACAAGTCAACTTGCATAGTTGGATCCCAATCCATGTCGGCCCTTCCGTGAAATTTAAAAAAACATATTTTTTTTCGTCAGTGTGCCCATCATAACCTAGCGCATTAGTGTCATTTTATAAACAGACGCACCGGTGCGGTGCTATTACGCGGCGCACCGGTGACGAATAACAACAAATAAGAAAAGTGAAACTCTATTTTCTTTAAGTGAAAAAATAGCAGTAAATTGAAAAATGGGTGGAAAAATATTTTCGAAAATCTAATTTCATAAAACATTTCTTTAAATACTAAACACTTTGCTTTATTTCACTATTTTTGCAAAACTTTCCAGCCAGAGATTTGCAGGAGACATACCTGGAGAAAACAAGCATGAGAGCACTGTGGAGTAGGGAAATACATTCAAACAAAAGTATTTAGACTATCAGAATTCCAAACCTCTGGTGATTCAAACCCTGTAGCATAAAATTTCAAACGATCACGTGGTTAAAGTTTATTGTTTTTTTACTTTTTCTGCAGATTTTTTTACGCAGTAAAAGAAAAAAATCAAATTTATTGTTTTTTAAAATTTTTCTGTAGTTTTTTTTTATTTTTTTCCAGTTTTTAGAAACAAAATAAAAAACAAAATCCATTTTTAGAAACAAACCATAGATTCTTTTTGTTTCTTTCATTTCTTCTCCCTCTTTCTGTGATTTCAGAATTAGGGCTTTTCAATTTAGATTTATAGGGTTTGTATTGCTAAATATAGGCATAAGAAATCCAACCCACGAGGTGACTTGAATAGTTGGATCCCAATCCCTGTTAGCCCTTTTGTGAAATAAAAAAAAATAGATTTTTTTACATCGTTGCGCTTGATGTAACCTAGCGCACCGGTGCTCTTTATTGTACAAGCGCATCGTGAAATTACTGTGTTAATTTTTTTTTTTTTTCTAATCAGTGTTCCATATGTAAAATATGCCGCTGGTGTGCTATTTTATTATGGTGCACCGCTAACGTGCTATTTCGCAAAAAAAAAAATCCATTTTAGAAGCAAACCCTACATTCTTTTTGTTTCTGCCCTTTCTTCTCCATCTTTCTGTGATTTCAGAATTAGGCCTTTTCATTCTAGGTTTATAGGGTTTGTATTGCTAAATATAGGCCTAAGACATTCGACCGATGGGATGATTTGCATAGTCAGATCCCAATCCATGTCAGCCTTTCCATGAAATTAAAAAAAAAAAAGATTTTTTTTCATCGGTGTGCCTGGCGTAACCTAGCGCATCGGTGCGATTTATTGTACAAGCGCACCACGAAAGTACCATGTTAAAAAATTAATTAATTTTTTTTTATAAGTGTACCAAATGTAAAATATGCCGCCGGTGCGCTGTTTCATTATGACACATCGCTGACATGCTGTTTCGCAAAAAATAAAATCCATTTTAGAAACAAACCCTAAATTATTTTTGTTTTTTCCCTTTCTTCTCTAATTAGGTCTTTTCGTCCTAGATTTATAAGGTTTGTATTGTCAAATATAGGCCTAAGACATTCGACCGATGGGACGAATTTCATTGTCAGATCCTAATCTAGGTTGCCCTTGCGTGAATTAAAAAAAAATAGATTTTTGTTTTCATTGGTGTGCTTGGTGCAACCTAGTGCACCGGTCCGCTGTATTATACAAGCGCATCGTGAAAGTACTATGTTAACAAATTTAAAAACTATTTTTTTTATCAGTGCGCCATATGTAAAATATGGCACCAGTTTATGCTACAAAAAGTAACACTCAACGATTTTTATTATTTTCTCTGTGTTAAACAGTGCGGTGGTTAACATGTAACGCATCGGTGCTCCTTGTTGACATTGAGCACCATTTGGTCTATTATACGGTTTGTGTGATGCATATATAATACCTCTACGCACCGATGTTGGTGCGTACAGAATAAATGGCGCATCGGTTTCCTGACATTTTTTTTACCTGAAAAGTTGAAAATTTATTTATAAATATATTAATGAATGATATGGTATAGGTTTGAGATTGATAAAGAAATGACCGACAAGAGATCAAGAAACAAAAATACTGATAACACATCAAGAAAAGAAAAGAAAAACAATTTCTTTGTAAATTATTTACAAAAAATATTATTTTTGAACTATATGTAAGTTTAACTAATATGTATTGTTTACTGTGTATCATGCAGATCCAAAAAATTATGAAGATCGATAAGATTATTTCTGATCTAGGACTAGAAGAGCGTAAAATCTTGATGGAAAAATTGCAAAAGGATGAATAAGGTGAATAAAAATTATTATCGATCCAATATGAGTTTCTTTTTTTATTTTTCATTAATAATATACTTAAAATTATTAGATAACATGTGTCAAACAATCTATTAATTCACATCTATTTAATGTTCTACAGGGACCAACAACTCAGAAAATGAATGTTGTTCTAAGAAAAGAAAAAAAATAGAACATGCAAATGAAATGAATTGCTCCTTAGCTCATTTGGAGTGTTGCTAGAGGTTAACGAAAGGGGGAAAAGCTTTTACAAAAGTTTGAGGGATTTGCTGGAACAAATGTATAAATGTTATTTCCACTTACAATACAAAAACCAATCAAATGATTCCAAGAACCAAATTTTATCTAAACTACAGGAAGAGTTTCCAGAGAATTGGTCAATGAGACATGTCAAACTTTTAATAGAAAAAACGTACGACAACAAAATATAAGGAATGAAAAAGTAATATTTCTTTAAATGTTTTTCTAGAATTATTTATAAATATCACTTTTGTTATATTTACTTTTCATATATTAATATAAAAATTAAATAGTTTATTGTCATGTTACATTTTCAAGAAGATTATGAAAATATCAAAAGATGAACGAACTGATATCAGAAATATGCCAGTAGGAACATCCAAAAAGATGTACAGGAGATGGTCAAAGAAATAGACAAAATTGCATCACAGGAGGAGCCATCTCAACAACAACGTGCTTCAAATTTAATATGTAATCATTGAATTTTTCGATCATTAGGTACAATAAATAAAAAATTTAGCATTAAATATTAATTTTCAAGTATTTTCTTGCAGAAAAGAAAAGAAAATGGAACCCATTCAACACATAAAACAAGACGACAAGGAAGAAAAGGGTTGATATCTAAGTTTGGGAGTAATTGTTACTTCCTTATAACAACTTAGCTAGATTTCATTTTAATTTTAATTTTTTAAGTTGTTTTACAAAAATAATCATTGAATGTCTTCAAACAGGTGCTAACATACAAAGAAGAACCATTAGAGGTATTGATTGAAATTGGATTAAATATGGGTTGTGAGTAGGTGTTGGCATATCAGAAATTAATTTTGGAATTTATAAGAATCTATCGATCTTCTTTTACTTAGTTCCGTCTATAATTAATAGAACAAAAAAATATTTAATATTTAATATATGATTTTTTATGGGATACAAAACTTGCAGGAAACAAAGTATGGAATTGTGCCAATAGATGAAATCTTGAAAGATGGCATGTTACATGGTTTTGAAAGAATGTGTAAAGTTTATGAGTCAATTGTTGCAATGGTACGTCATTTATTTTCGATTTACATCGATGTATATTATTTAATATTGCAATTTTCATTATTCTCACCAATGTATATACACTCATTACAGTGTATTTTTATGTTTGTATATGGAAGGTGAATAAGAATAAAAAAATCAACACAGTGAAAAAAAAATTCCTGAAAGTAACCCAAGTGATGGAAGTAG
This sequence comes from Pinus albicaulis, assembly GCA_034641835.2. Lineage (NCBI taxonomy): Eukaryota > Viridiplantae > Streptophyta > Pinopsida > Pinales > Pinaceae > Pinus > Pinus albicaulis. The sequence continues at coordinate 56,706,175 of MU968359.1, read as the reverse complement.
CTCTAGCAGTGGCAACAGTTCAAGCGAAGAATGATGATCACTATATTTGGATATCAAAGCAAGACGTTGTATTTTTGAAATATTATCCTGTGAAATCAGACATTTTGTTTAATGTAATGGACATAGTGTCCTAATTGAAAGAAAAAGGGATACCAATAACTGTCCCATTTTGTATGACAAAGACTGTCTTATATATATATATATATATATATATATATATAAGACAGTCTTTGTCATACAAAATGGGACAGTTATTGGTATCCCTTTTTCTTTCAATTAGGACACTATGTCCATTAAATTAAACAAAATGATATAATAAAATATGTTTTAATTTATTCTATTGCGTTCTCCATTGTCGTTCTCAAATGCACTAATAAAAATTTAATTCATATCAATATTGTTATAAGATATATGTGTCTACTTTTGATGAATAATAATCACAATAATTATGATATGATATAACAAATTAATCCAAACATCACATTCAAATGCATTAATAAAAATTTAATTAATATGAATGCTGTTATAAGATGTGTCGACTTTTGATGAATAATGAATTTAAAACAACCACAATAATTTCACTATCATAGGTCGATGTTTCTAAAATATACAAAATGAAAACTGGTGCATGTCAGTTACTGTACACTAATGCATTTGTATTGTGAAGCACATCGATGCATTTATATGACCTATGGGCACTGCAAAAATACCAAAACCAATTAAAAATACTTGTGCGTTTGTACGGTACTATGCACCGGTGTTGTTGTACGACCTACGGGAACCGCACGAATACCGATACCAATTATAAATCTCGGTGTGTTTGTGTGATACTGCGCACCGGGGCGTTTATGTGTCTATATGCACCGGTGCATTTGTACGACCTATGGGCACCACATGAATACTATTACCAATTATAAATCTTAGTGCATTTGTGTGATTCTATGCACTGGTGCATTTCTATAAGTCTATGCACTGGTGCATTGATACGACCTATGGGCACCGCTCAAATCCCAGGACCAATTAGAACAGCCCCATGCGTTGTATCACCAACACTACACCCAGTGTGGTTTTATACCTTAACGGTCCGGTGCATTCTCCTTCGACTGCCCCGGGGCACCTTCTACATGTACGCACCCGTGCGTTAAAGCCAAAGTAGCGCACTGATGAAAAAAAACATCCGCAATAACCTCTGGCTACCCATTTTTTTTAGTTGTGTTGAATTTCCGTTAAAAGCTCTGCCAAAACCTCCGTAACCATAAACAAATGTTGTAGAAATTTTTTTTTGACAATTTTGGCCAATTTTATAACACTAAAAACCTCCTTTATAACCTTCGCTAGAGGGTATTTTCCTTGTAGTGCATTCTCTATTCATTTTTCCATATTTTACTCCTCATTCTACTCTTCTTGATACTCTTCTTCAATTGCAATGGTTTCTATTTGTGAGAGAAACAACTTTCTTTGAGTTTGTATTCTTATTATTCCTATGGCACTTCTCCTTGTGAAAATAAGGATTTCTTGGCATCCATTACCTCATTACCAATGTCATTCTCATTGAAGTCCAAGCCTCTTACTGTTAATACAAATTCTTGGTCATGACACATCATATTATCCATCAAATTCTTATGAACACCCTTAACTAACAATCTATATTCTCTTCATTAAATTCTAGAATTGAAAATACTTCACAAAGAGCTCTTTCTTCTCACAGAGGAAGAAATTATGGTCAATAAATTGAAGCAAAAGAAATGAATGATGTGATGATCAAACTGGTGACTTGAATACCTTTCACCCTTGGATAATTTACCATGTTGGTAGCAAATACTTTGAAAATATATTGTGTTTCCTTGTACCTTTTAGCTATTAATTAATCATTGTCCAATACCCTAGTAGAAAATATTTCTCTTGCAGCCCTTTGTTAGCTTCTTGTAGCAAATTTGTCTTTCCTATAGCAAATCTGTTTTTCCTGTAGCAATATGTTTTTCTCGTAGAATTTTTTTCACCTGTAGCAGCTCTATTTCGCCTATAGTAGCTAATATTTTCATTCCAAGAGGTGGTGGGTCCACCTTTTATTTTTATTTTTTTATTTTTATTTTTTTCCCGTTAAATTTTTTTCAAATTTTCAATCTTTTCTCTTTTTTTTTCATTGCATGCAAAATAAACTCTTTATTTTTATGTTAACTGAGTTCACCCTCAGTTACCCTTTGGCACTCCTTATCTTCCATCACAACTAATTGCTTACTACCCACTTTCTCAAGTCCTCTTCACTTTTGTCTTGTTCCTCTCCCACATGTGCATAAGAAACTGACTGCTAGATAAGGTTGAGGTTTCTATGTTATTGATTTTATCTATAAAAAAACTTTCCTTCTCATATTTTAATGTTTTCTTAAGCTATAATAGATTCGAAGGGTGAGGTTAGAAAGTTGTATACCTGATCCTTACCCTTGATGTGTTCACTATTTTTGCAAGTGATATTGAGGCTGCTGATATGATTGTTGAAGCTGTCTTTGGTGGTTCTGAAACTGCTACTAATGATCCTGAAGCCGCATGTGATAATTTTTTGGAGGTCCTATTGCTAATAGCCTTGAATATGGAGGTCTTCTATGGTTTTTGTTGTTGTTGTTGTTGTTGTTCCTGCATCACATCCTTGGAAAAAATGTTGATGCTGAGATTCTCATGATGTGAGTGTTGTATTTGATGATTTTTCTTCTGTACAAGTCTTCATAGCATGATTATTCTTTGATGGATAAAGTTTTTGTGTGTGCAGTCTTCTTGCTGAGTCTTCACGTGTATGTCTGCTGGTGGAGGATCGCCCTTGTAGTGCTAGTGTTGTATTCAAATTCATCTCACAAGTATTATTGGTCTCCATGATTGGTTAAAACCATCTTTAGCTCTTTTCTGGTGCTTACACATGGCTTGCTACATGAGGTTACTTTTTCTTGTAGTAGCCTCTTTTTCTGCTTTTTTTAGGCTTCTAGCTCTTTATGAGTGATGAGGGAGAGTGTGAGGTGGTCATAGTGTGATGGTAGGATGATTATAGAATGATGAGGAAGTGGTTTGGCCTTGGAAAAATGGAGTGAAGGAACTTTGTGTTTTTTTTAGAAAAAATTCTGTTACAGAGGTGACAAAGTGTAGGGTTTGAGGGAAAAATCCTTATGCTTAAGATTGAGGAGTGATGAGAAGGTTGAAGGAAATGATGGGAAGAATCTCCTAGTTTATTTTTTTACACATAAAATCCCTTTGTGACTAATGTTTTCCTTGATTCACCTGCATGTAGCTTGTTGTAACTTCCTGTAGTAATTGTAGAATTTCCTGTAGCAGTTCAGGACAACCCCTTGTAGCTCACTTGTTTTAGCCATTTCTCTCCAACAGTAGACTGGCTAGACCTGAATTTTTTTGAGCAGGTTATCATCATCCATATGCACGTCCCCATAAAACATATCGGCCATTGAATTCAAGAATATCAAGAAGAAATAAAAATGGTTTTAGGTGATGGAGGTCAATTTCTCACAAAATGTGAACCAAAAATTGCTTGAAAATGTTACCATCATATATATGCATCTCCCCATGAAATAGCTCAACAAATGGATGCACTATTTTTGAGATATAATAGAAGCAATTTTCTGCTAAAAATTAGGATTTCCTGTAGCAAAAACAAGGTTTCCTCTATCATTTTAGGACATCGAGGAAAATGAATGAGAAAATCTTGGAAATGATGTGTGGATGTTTGAAATGTATGAGGGTGATGGATTGACATGACCTTGGTCCTTTTGGAGCATATGAGAAAAGGAGGAGGAAGTCCAAGTTTGACTTCCTTTGTTAGGGTTTTTACCAACTTTTTCTTTTGGTACCAACTTTTTTTTTGTTGCTTGCAAAGGTTGGAGAGAACCTAAATTCATTAGAGAGAGATAAATGGAGAAAACACATTTTTCTTTTCATTTTTTTCACGTTTTTATTTTTTTCTTTAGGCCTACTGGCTGCCTCAATGAGGTTTTCAACTAAGAGGTCTACCTAGGCACCTCAAAGGAGGTTTTCACCTAGGATATTTTTTTTCTTATTTTTCAACTCATTGACTACCTCATGGAGGTTTTCAATTAGTGAGATAATATTAGAAACCTCAAAAGAGGTTTTCACCTGAGATTTTATTCTTGTCTTTTTTTCTCTTTTTCCATTTTTTATTTTTCTCTATCCTACTCTACTTGAAAAAATAAATCTCTTTCAAGTATAGGAATACTTCAAATGGAGCCATGTGCACATCAAGATGAGAGGTAAACTCATGTGTAGGCTCAAAATGTATGCTTGGACATCTACCTAAATATGAGATACCAAATGCTTTGACTGAGATGAGATTAAGAATTTTGAAGAAGATTGCACTGCTGCAACTTGATGATTGTCTGGAACCATATTTCAATATAGTTGTGAAACCCCTAGTCCACTTGATTATTTGGATCATCTTGGATGTCCTATTCTACCATGAAATTCAAATCTTCCTGTTTTTGCTGATTGTTCTCTTGAACACATGGAGGATCTGAAGGTAAATATGAGGGAATCCTCTCAGTCTCTGATTCTAATGTCTTCTCTCCTTAAAGTGTAGCCCATGAATCTTTGATCTCCTCATTTGAATATTCTTCTTCTGGATGTTGTCCTTCAATGACATCAAAATAATTTCTTTTTTGAAATAAATTTCTTGAACTAAGATGAATACCATTTAGATCAAGAGGATATGTTTGGAAGTGTTGTACCTAAACATTGTAAGTGTTGTACCTCAACATTGTAAGTGGGCTGAGTTACTTCCATGTGTGGGTTTGGAAATGGTGGTATAGGTAGTTGAGTGAGAGTGGATATTTGAGATGGATGTGGTTGAGGTTGTGATTGTGTTGGAGGTGGATGGTAGGGATAACACAAAGTTGGGTATGGAGTATATTGAGGAAAATACTAAGGGTATTGTGGATTTATCCCATAATTTTATTTCCATCCTTGTTGACAAGATTGGTTTTGGGGTTGAGAAGGCCATGGTTGTGAAGTAAAGAGTGTGTTACAATTACGTTGAGATGGATGTGAATAAGCTTGAAATTGTGAAGTATGTCCTTGCATCATATCAAGTTTACTAGGCCGACATGGTCTTCTTGGTGCTGCATAACATAGATTCTTTGGTGATTTGACTTGCTCCATTGTCCTCTTGGTAAGCTTCCTTCAACCTTGGTAATGATGGGAAATATGATTCTGCATGGAAAACACACATATCAACATCTTCTTTTTGCTAACCTTGAATTCTTAACATTTCTACTTGTTCGCTTATATTGCTAAGAATTTTAAATTTAAAGTTATCAAGCAAATTTCCAAGTTTAGCTTGACTTACCGATCTTGATGTTGATTTACTTACTCTTTCCATTCCTCTTGATATGCACTTGCATGTTTCACAAATTTCTTCAAATGACAATTGGTATACATCTCCTCTACTCATGAGATCAAGGAAATCAATCGACTCCTCCGTAATTTTTCTAAGTAAGAGGGTTTTTAGTGTGTCAAATCCTAAATGATGCAATTTTTACCTCTTAAAATTATACATGAAACTCTCTATTAGATCCTCAAGGATCTCATCTTCTTATTGATTCATCATAAAAATTTCTTCTTTAAGATCATGAACTTTATATTTTCTAGAAATATATTTTTCATATCATTCCATGATCTTATTGAATTAGTACCTAAACTCATGAACCATTTAAGAGCTCTATCCTTCAATGTTGCAGGAAAGAACCTCAATTTTTTAGTGTGTGATAAGTAGCCATAAGATCTAAAAATTATTTCAAATTCAAAGAGAAAGGTTCCCGAATCCCCGAACCTCATACCATGGAAGTTGGGAAGTGTTAGGTCCCTATATTACTAGTACAGTCCCTTATTTTTGTTAGTGTAACCCCCTTATTGTTATTATTATACCCTTGTAACCCCCATTTTATTATTATTGTGCCCTTAAATTATTATTGTTAGGTCGGCTAGGATTACATTATGGCCCCATGGACTCCTATATATAGAAAGGAGGTTTTTTAAATTGGATCATCCAAGAATTGTTCATTTATGTAATTTATTGGAGGTTTCCCCCTCGAAGTGGCTTATTTCTAAGGCATTGATATCTCTTTTCTTCTATTTTTGGAGCTGGTTACACAACATTTGGTATCAGAGGTTTGGATTGTAGGGTTTCGCTGCTCCAAATAGGTCATCGTGGAATTTGCAGTATAATTTTTTTTCTACGAAGTTTCAGAAGCTGATATTTTTAGGGTGCAAAGCAGAAATCCTGAGGAAGATGGTCTAAAAATTTCAGAACTTGGTTCACGATATTTTCGGAGATATGATTTGTGGAAGTTAGGTCTTTTTTCAGGCTCCTAAACAGGTCATCGTGGAATTTGTGCTATAAATTTTTTTATACAAAGGTTCAGAATCTGAAATTCATATGGTGTGAAGCTGAAATCTCGAGGAAATTCATCAAAAAATTTCAGAGCTTGGTTCGTAATATTTTTGGAGATATGATCTGTGGAAGGTAGTGCTGTTTCAGGCTCCTGAATTTCATCTCAAAGAGGTGATCGTGGGAAAAGTTCAATAACTCTCTCTCTAGGCATCAGATTAGAGCTCCGTAAAAATTGGTCGCAAGTACACAGAATGCAGTTTCTTGGCTATCAATTTCAAAGACAAAGGATGAAACAATGACACGTGGCAAGTTGTACAAGTTAGCTCTACTGAACCAGTCCATAATTAGGTCATTGTGGGAGATTGGACACAACTTTGTCTTGGAGAATCCAAATCAGGTCAAACCTGTGGCATTCGAAAGATAATTAAAAGGGCTATTTTAGTACCGAAATTTAGATATTGAAGTGCTGCAGTCATAGAGATAATCCAATTTCAATATCGATCTCCTCAAAAGCAAGAAAAAGGTGTGTATTTTTTTTCCAAATTGCATAAGTCTTGTTTGAAGAATCAATTTGAATTGATTCCAAGGGAATATTGTAGAATATATATCAGTATTAGTCTTAAAAATATACCACAGAAAATAATCATGTCAGCTCCATGAGCCTTCTGTAGTATCTACTATAGACTCATGAAGATGAAGAATTAAAGATGATCTATCAAAATTACAAGAGCAAGTGCAACATATTTCACTCTCGCAAAGAGCAAAGCAAATGAAATGGAATTTTGAAGAAAGTCATGGAAGAGAAGATGGAAGTTTTGAAGAAAGTCATGGAAGAGAAGATGGATGGTTTGAAGAAAGGAGTGGAAGCTAATATGGATGGCATGGAAGATGGCGTGGAAGCTAAGATGGATGACATGAAAGACAACATGGAAAACAACATGAAAAACATGAAGAATGATCTAAAAGCAGACATCGAAGGTTTGACCAAGTTGATACAAGAAATGTTTCCTAATGGTGAAAAGATAGTAGAAGAACCTCATGATGAGAACAAAATAAATGTTAATCGCGATTTCATAAACTCTAATGTTGGCGGGAAGAACCACCATATTCCAAAAATGTATATGAGGAAGTTTTATGGGAAGGATCCTGTAACATGGATACTACAGATGGAGCAATATTTTGATCTCCATAATGTGCAAAACACACAAAAGGTACGCATTGCAACTTTACATTTAGAACAAAATACATTTGTATGGTATCGATGGCTTTGCTCCCATAAAATAATTGTCACTTGGTCAATTTTTACGGAGGAAATGATAGCACATTATGAGGATACAAAGAGCAACACCTTCTTTAGCCAATTGATAAATCTCAAACAAAAGGGTTTAGTGGGGCAGGACATTGAGGACTTCCAAAAATTGAATATAAGGGTAACTGATATTCCAGAGGAACACAGGATTGATCTCTTCATAGGTACTCTAAAGGATAACATCCAACATGAAGTTCGTGTTTTGGAACCCGATTCATTGGAGAAGGCATTCAGGTTGGCAAGAAAAGTTGAATGTAAAATTATGGCGACAAGGAAGCCTACCACTCAATTCTATAAAGAAGGAAGTGTTGCTATGTCTAGATTTCCACAACCTACAAGGTTGACACCACAACAATTGGAAGAAAAAAGAGCAAAAGGGCTTTGCTACAGTTGTGATAGAAAATACACTAAAGGTCATAAGTGTGCTGAGAAGAAATTATTTACATAGATTGTGAAGAAGAAGAAGAAAATGAACAAGAAGAGGATATACACCAGGAACCAACCCTAGAAGAGGAATAAATGAATCCGACCATATCGTGTAATGCACTGGCAGGAATTACCACTCCTCAAACTCTCAAGATAGAAGGACATATCAAGAAGAAAAGGGTAATAGTGTTGATTGATTCATGTAGCACCCATAATTTTATTCATTATAAGGTAGCCAAGGAATTAAATTGTTTCCTATACCCAGCACCAGAATGTCAAGTGATGGTTGCAAATGGAGGAACTATAAATTGCTCTCGAAAATGCCATAATATCAAGCTAACCATGGGGGAATATGTATTGACTAGTCCAATGCTTTCCATTCCTATGGGAGGTGCTGATGTTGTACTAGGAGTACAACGGTTACAATCTTTGGGGACGGTAGCTTTTAATTTTCAAGAAATTTTCTTGAAATTTTTTTCAGAAGGAAAGGAAGTCGAATTACGGGGTATTGAAGGGAAGCCATGAAGGATAATAAGCTCTAATGTCATGACAAAGCTTCTAAAGAAAGAACAACGAGGCGTAATTGCACAATTATGCTCGCTAGAAGTTCCGACATCAAAATCATCTATTTCTGCAGATCTCCAACAAGTCTTGGACAATCATTCCAAGGTGTTTGAAACTCCCAAAGGACTCCCACATATTCGTGATCATGATCATGCTATTCATTTGATTCCAGGAAGTGTTCCTCCAAACATCAGGCCTTATAGATATCCTTACGTCCAAAAGAGCGAAATTGAACGTATGATTGCAAAAATGTTAGAGGCGGGTATAATTCAACCCAGTCAAAGTTCTTTCTCTGCTCCTGTAGTATTGGTACACAAGAAGGATGGATCATGGTGAATGTGTCCTGATTATAGGGAGCTCAATAAGCTCACCATTAAAGATAAATTTCCCATTCCTGTGATTGATGAATTATTGGATGAATTACATGGAGCAATTTATTTTACCAAGTTGGATCTTCGTTCAGGATATCATCAAATTAGAATGAAGACTGAAGATATTCCAAAAATAGCATTTCGAACTCATGAGGGTTATTATGAATTTTTGGTCATGCCTTTTGCCCTTACCAATGCACCTTCTACATTTCAAGGGTTGATGAATTCCATTTTCAAACCCTTCCTTAGAAAATTTGTGCTAGTATTTTTTGATGATATACTAATCTACAGCAGGTCTTGGAAGGATCATGTTGAACATGTTGACAGGTGCTCAAACTATTGCAGGAGAAACAATTATATGCAAAAAAATCCAAATGTTTCTTTGGAGTACAAGAGGTGGAATATCTGGGTCATATTGTATCTCACGAGGGTGTTAAAGTAGACCCTAACAAAATAAAAGCCATTAAGGAATGGAAAGTCCCCACAACCATAAAGCAGTTGTGAGGATTTCTCGGGTTAACAGGGTATTATCTCAAGTTTGTTAACAATTATGGGAGAATAGAAACACCTCTAACAACATTATTGAAGAAAGATGCATTTTCATGGACTCCTGAAGCAACCAAGGCCTTTGAACGTCTTAAAGATGCAATGTGCCTAGCACCGGTCTTAGCTACGCCAGACTTCACAAAAACCTTTATTGTGGAATGTGATGCCTCAAGAAATGGAATTGGTGTAGTTTTAATGCAGGAAGGAAGACCCATTGCTTTTGAAAGTCGTCCAATCAAAGGAAAGTATTTACAGAAACCTATTTATGAGAAGGAAATGTTAGCAATACTGCATGCACTAAAGAAATGGCGAACTTACCGAATGGGAAGACACTTAAAGGTAAAAATTGATCATGATAGTCTTAAACACTTTTTGGAACAAAGACTATCGTCAAAAGAGCAGAAAAAATGGGTCACAAAGATGTTGGGTTATGACTTTGAAATAATCTACAAAAAAGGTAATGTTGTTGCAGATGCACTCTCAAGAAAGAATGAAAAGGTGGAAGCATTGCTTTGTGCCATTTCTATTATCCAACCAGATTGGATAATCGAAGCAAGAGATGAATGGAAGAAGCAAAAAGATGTATGGACACTCATTCAAAAGTTGCAGCAAGATCCTAGTACATATGATACATTTAGTTGGAAAAATGATTCCTTACGGTACAAGGATCGCTTATATCTTTGTAAGAATTCCCAACTAAAACAAAAGATTCTCTGGAATTGCACACTTCTCCTTTAGGAGGACACTCAGGATTTTTAAAAACTTACCACAGGGTGAAGAAAGAATTTTTTTGGGATGGCCTTAAATTTGATATTCAAAATTTTGTGGCGGAATGTTTGGTTTTCCAGTAGAATAAAGTGGAAACAATTAAGAGCCCGAGACTTCTACAACCTTTATCCATTCCAAGTCAACGTTGGGAGGAGATTTCAATGGATTTTATCACAGGTTTACCTAAGTCCGAAGGAAAGAGTGTCATCATGGTAGTAGTTGATAGACTTACCAAGTATGCACACTTTTGTGCATTATCTCATCCATTTAAAGCAAGTACAATTGCTACTACATTTATGGAAAGAATTCAAAAGCTACATGGAAGCCCAAGGGTTATTGTGAGCGACAGAGATCCCATTTTTACTGGAAATTTTTGGACGGAGTTATTTTCTTGTTTGGGTACTCAATTAGCTCATAGCTCATCTTATCATCCTCAATCCGATGGTCAAAATGAGATAGTAAATAAATGTTTGGAAGGATATCTTCGTTGTTTTGTATCTGATAAACAAACACAATGGGCCAAGTGGTTACCTCTTGCAGAATGGTGGTATAACACTTCCTTCCATACTGCAGCAAAAATGAGCCCATTTATGGCACTTTATGGATATCATCCACCATCCATCACATCATCTTTAAGGGAAAATTCGAAGGTTCAAGCAGTGGAAGATCACATCGAGCATCAGCAAGAAGTTCTCCAAATCTTAAAGGATAACCTGAATTTGGCACAAAATCGAATGAAACAACAGGCAGATCAACATCGCAGCGAGAGAAGTTTTCATGTAGGATATTGGGTATTTTTACGGCTACAACCATAAAAACAAATGTCCCTCAAGCAAGCAAAGAAGGATAATAAATTATCGCCAAAGTACTATGGTCCTTACAAGGTGTTGCAAAAGATTGGTACTATGGCATACAAATTGGAGCTTCTTGCTTTTTCGCGAGTACATCCAATTTTCCATGTTTCATGCTTAAAGAAGGTTATCAGTGAAAATCTTGCAGTTCAAAAAATATTACTAGAACTTGATGAGGAAGGAAAAATCATATTGGAACCTAAAGCGGTCATGGAAACAAGAACTCGACAACTACGGAATCGATCAATTTCAGAGTATCTCATCAAGTGGAAGAACTTACCCACTGAAGATTATACATGGGAGGATGAGAATTTTATACAGAAGCACCCGGAGCTACTCAAGCGTTGAGGACAACACTTTTTTGAAGGAGAGGGGCATGTTAGGTCCCTATATCACTAGTATAGTCCCTTATTATTGTTAGTGTAACTCCCTTATTGTTATTATTGAACCCTTGTAACCCCCATTTTGTTATTATTGTGCCCTTAAATTATTATTGTTAGGTCAGCTAGAATTACATTGTGGCCCACTAGGATTACATTATGGCCCCATGGACTCCTATATATAGAAAAGAGGTTTTGTAAATTGTATCATCCAAGAATTGTTCATTTATGTAATGTATTGGAGGTTGCCCCCTCGAAGTGGCTTATTTATAAGGCGTTGATATCTATTTTCTTCTATTTTTGGAGCTGGTTACACAACAGGAAGGAAATATGGAGGGATGTTCTTCATATGCACACTGACATTAGTGTCTTGAATGGGAAATCCAAGAAGATCTTCTTCATTTTCATCATCTCCACCCATTTCTTATACATTCTATGCCACCTCTTCTTCTTCTACCTGCAAAAGTGGATGGTGATGTGGCTCTTACTGTACCACATGATCAAGTGGGGGGTGGGGGGGTTGGTGTTGGAGAAGTATTTTAATTTTTTTTTGAATAAGAATGATAATGTAATGCAATTTTATGTTTTTTAAATGAAATATGCCTAATGTAATATTTTGTTTTTGCCAAAATAAAAGATATGAATCAACTAGGGAATAAAACAATGTATACTTTGACACCTCCCCGAAAATGGCGCTAAAAATTGATGAGCCTCAATATTGCGAAAAGATGCTACAAGTCCCAAGGCTACCAAATTTAATTATCAACCTGAGGTTTGTACAAACTTAAGAGGTATCGACACTATATGTGCAACATAAAATGTGTATTTATTTTTTAAATATGATGTAATGGAGTGAATTTAATGAAATCAAAGCCTAAATTAATTGCAGAAATGGAGGTGTTTCTTTTAAAAGAAATTAATAATAGGAAACAACAACAATTTCTAACTGAAATCCTAAGAGCATGAATTCAAATAAAAATTCCTAATATAATTTGCGAAAATGAGTGTCCTAAGTGGTGCTTACTCTCCCTCAATAATGTATTTATATCCTAGGAGTCATGATTCAAGCCTAAAATACAAAAAAAACCTTTGGGAGAAAATATGGTTGAGTTTACACATGCTACAAGAGTGCTACAAGATGTTTTGTTTTTGCTACAGGAAGTTATGTTTTGGTGATAAATTACCGAATGAATAAGTAAATTAAATTAAAATGGGATAGGATCATTTTTTTATTATTAATTATGATGTATTAGGTATCTAATCCAAGTGGAATCACTCTAAAATAACCCTATTCAAATGTGCTAAAAAATAACAGAAAATTACTACTCTAAAATCTGGAAATTCAAGAACTAGTGAGCTAGTTAATCTATCAAATGCCTAACCTAATCAAGTGAAAATGAAATGGGGTGAATTTTTTTATTAAATTTAAAATTTTTATGACCTAATACAATTCTAATCAAGTCAAATTGAGTTCATTTACCCATTCTAAAAAATATCATAAATTTACTACTATTTCCCTACAAGGCATTTCCAGAAATCTTATATTCGTGAACTAGTAACCAAATCCAAGTAGCTTAATGATTAAGATGACCTTAAAAAGTTATTCAAAGGATGAATAATTCTTTTGAATCTATAAAAAACCTAAAAAAAAAACTCACTTCAATAATTTAACTCAATCCTATAACAAGAAAAGAAACAATACTAAATACAGAAATATGCAAACCATAAATGAGAGATGCATGTGAATAAGAAGTGAAAAGAACATGAAGAAATTGTGCAAGAGGGATTTGAGGCTCTTGAGATGGCCAAGCCCAAGGATACTGATAGTCATATGGAAGAAACCAAGCCTTAGAAGCTAAAATTGACACGAATATTCATTATTGAATCACTCCAAGTACATCCCTGCAATAAAAGAAAGTGGAGCTCCTAAACAACAAGTTTTATCCACAATAATACTAAACAATACATGAACCTATAGGTAAATTCAAATTGGTACTTATAAAAATAATGGGCAAGCATTCTCCTTGAAAGGAGGAAGCTTTCCCCTCCAAAATCCCTCAAATAGTGGATTTGGTTCTCAACACTAGGAATCTGCATTAAATGACAGGGAACACATTCCTAGATTTTCTCAATAATTGGAGTTCTATAAGTACTCCAGATTTTATAAATAATTTCATGATATTTTTTTTATTTATTCTCCAATATTTATCCTATAGTAGTAGGAATCAAGTCCCTAAATTATCTCCTCCTCCAAATATTCTTAATCTGCCCAATATTCTCACAATATTATTCAAAATTAAATAATATTAAGCACAAATATGAAATTATCTATAAAACTTCCTAAGAACATATTAAAGATTTAAAAAACATTATTAAGTGTATAAGGATAGGTTTAATATATATTTTATGTGCCTAAGAAAGGTTAGATGGGCCTTAATTTATAACTAATTTAGAGGCCCATAAGCAGGGCCCATATCTATCACTAATTTTCTGGGCCCTCTCCAAAGTTTTTCTACCTCTTATGGAATGTTAATAGAAGGAAAACCCTCTCAGTCTTTTGGGAATCCCATTAGTGGAGGTTTACCTCATTTTTTCGCAGGAATCAACCTTTTAATATGAGTCTAGGGGCTTCTATAAAAAACCCTTGGAAAATTGAGGCCATTTCAAACTCATGATATACTTTTCCCAGTCTTGGACCATTATAAGGTCCTCCTCTTGGGTATTGGAGATTGGAGGGAAAATAACATCTTCCTTTTCTATCAACATTGATTTTTTCTATAAATTTCAAAGTTGATATATGAAATTGGCCCCCTATCCCCACCAAGATTCCATTAGACATTCCTGAGTTTGAAGGTAAGTTTAGTGAGGATCTAATAGATCATATTGCTACATTTCACCTTTGATGCTCTTCAAATTCATTGATCAATGATTTTATGAGATTGAGTCTCTTTTAGCACAAATTTACTAAGAATGTGGCTAAATGCTACATTGAATTTAAGGGGAGATCATTTTAAAATTTTAATGATTTGGATACGATATTCCTGAACCATTTCTAACTCCTTGTGAGATATGATGCTAGGTATCAGCTCCTAGCTAATTTCAAATAGGATAAAGAAACTCATATCTCCAACCATATTTAGGAGTGGTATATGAGGAAGCTAATAATAAAGGTAGTAATTTCTAATCAGTTATCGTTTGAATGGTTTTTCGAGTCCTTACAACCACCAATTTTGAAGGACGTGTCAGTTTTTGGAGTGTACATAGATGAGTGGGCTATATTTAGAGCCCAATAGTTAGATGTGATTTACTCACAATCCGAGGTTATTTATGATATCTTTCTATATGAAAAAATATTGAAGAACAATTCAATAAAACCAATCCAATACCTCACAACAATGATGTGGTAGGTCCTCTTGATTCAATGGCTACTTTTTTTCTTGTAAGCCAATTGTAGCAAATGTATTTTCATTAGTCATCTGCTGGGAAAAATCAACCAACACTCCCATCCACTATGCAATATTCTATAGTTAATGTAATCCATTATTATACTCCCAAAGGGAACCAACAACCTAGAGTGAAGAGAAAGAACAAGGGTGGAAGAAGAATGTATAGGGTAAAGATAATGCACTTAAGGCCAATGATAATAATAGTGGGGGAAAGAAGGAAAATAAAAAGAAAGTGAAGTTCCATTGCAATCCTTGCAGGGGATATCATATGACCCATATTTTCCCTAGGATGCAAGATGAAAAACACTTGTTAGCATAGTATGCCTCCTCTAGTTCGCAAGTTGTGCTAAATAACCCTTTCCCCGAGGGTTAACAACTTATTTTTGGAACTAGTCCTAACTCTGGTCATTATCAAATGGGAAACCATAATGATTTGAGTTTAGGGGACATTCTATCAAACATCTATATGTTCAATGCTCAGGCGGATCTTTAAAGTCACGCCCATGATTATGGAGAAATTAAGTATTCAAAAGGAAAACAAGATTCCACTCCACAAGAAATTATTCACATAAAGAGAATTGTGTTTGAGTCTATTCCTCATATGCCAAAAGGATCACTTAAATGCTCAACATATAATATTAATATCAAGGTTGTGCAATTTTATTCTATTATAAAATATCTTACCTAGGAACCTTTTGTTATGTTAGCTTTAGAGGCGATATAGGCATGTCCCACACAAAGGAGAATGTTACTCGATGTTATCGAAGCTATGGACCCTAGTAATTCTCATATGATCATGTTTGACAATACCAATGTCAAACCACACCTCCCTCTAGCATGTTTCCTTTTAGATTTAGGTGATTATTGTGCCAAGGCTATCTTTAGGATGGTCATTCATGAAGGGTTTTACACATGCATCATGTTGATGTAATGTGGGAAAGCCATAGGTTCTCCGGATTTGGTTCCATAACCAATAAATTTCACTATGTTTGATGGTCATTCTCATAAGTCTTGTATGTTTATTCCCACCTTTCCTATTAAGTTGATGGGGAAACTATCAATTTTGAAGTGGAATTGGTCAATGAAAAATTTGACTATAATATATTGTTGGGGCACAAGTGGGTTTATGTGATGAAAGAAATTAGCTCCACACTATTTCATGTTTTTTCTTTCCTTTTGAAGGGAAGGTTGTTACAATTTATTAGATGAATTACTACCATCTAGACCCTAATGCGACATCAAAATCCATTGTCCTATTGGTGGAAAAATATTAGAATTCTATTGAGAATTTGGGGATTGGAATCTACCCATCGTTGATGGGAACTTTTAATTTCTCTCCCCTAGTCTCATATATTAAAACTATATTTATTTTATATGCAATGGTTCCTTAGAATTTTCCTTTTTATGCCAACTATTTCGAGGAACTTTAGACATTTCCTTCACATTCTACCACATTTGAAGAAGGTCAATTAGTAGGGATGGATATTCCTTTGTTTGCAATTGAGATTGTTTACCAAGCTATAATTGATTGCACTTTAGATGTCAATCCAACGACATGTTATGTGGAGGATTTCCTCCTTGGTTTAGTTCCCATTTGAGCTGTTGGTTCAACCCTATCTATGGATTTCCTTGATATAGTTTAGTCATCATATAAGGCACTCCTAAAAATAATGATTAC
Organism: Pinus albicaulis; assembly: GCA_034641835.2. Lineage (NCBI taxonomy): Eukaryota > Viridiplantae > Streptophyta > Pinopsida > Pinales > Pinaceae > Pinus > Pinus albicaulis. The sequence continues at coordinate 56,689,436 of MU968359.1, read as the reverse complement.
TCTAGAGAGACTATTGGATGATTAAAATTATTAATTATGCTTTCTCCTAGAGTTTCCTAGGATTGAATCTGGTGATTTTTTTTGACCATTTCAAAAAATGAGAGTCAACCCATGAAACCGTTAGCACATCCTTCCATTTACTCAGAAGGGGACATGGCTAATATTTCCAAAAATATATTGATAAAAATCTCCAACAACCTTGAATTTGTAGAGAACGGTTTTCTAGGGGTATATTATTATGTCAAAGAGGTCCATTTTTATACTAATATCTTCAAGGAGTTCCATGATTTCTTTGCTTAGTCCTATAAAGAAATGTCAGGAATTGATCCCAACATCATTCAACATGGGATAAAAACCTGCAAAAATGAAAAGCCTATTAGACAAAGGTTATGTCTAATTAAACCTAGAAAGGAAACAATAATGAAAGTTTAGGCAGATAATCTTCAAAAGGTATGATTTATCTACCTATTTTGTTGAATGAATAGCTTTCAAATACCATTTTGATAGATAATAATAAAGAGACCATATGGGTATGCATGGATTTTCAAGATTTGAACAAGGCTTGTTCTAAGGATGATTTCCCCACATCTTTTATTAGTTAAATCACTAACGAGTGTTTGGGAAGTGAGATTTTCTCTTTTATGTATGGATTTTTTGGGTATACTCATATAGATATTTTCCAAGAGGATCAACATAATAAAGAATTCATATGCTTGTGGGTCACCTTTGGATATTATATTTTTTTTTTGGCTTTAAAAATATTGGAGCTAGATTCCAACAAGCCATGTCTTATGCCTTTCATGAAATAAAAAAAATTATTAAGGAATATCTTGATGATTTAACTACTTTCTCTCATAAGAAAGTCCATCACTTTGGTCACCTTTGACATATTTTTAAATGATGTATGCATGATAAGATATGGTTAAATCCATGCAAACTTATTTTTTGTGTGACTTTTGGTCTCTTATTAGGGTTTATTGTTTCCAAGAAGGTATCATAGTTTGACGCTAAATTAGTTTCCTCCCCCGTCAAATAATTTTCAAATTCAAAATATTCAGGGTAAAACAAAATTTCTAAGGCATTTTATTGTGAATCATGTCAAGATTAAAAAGGATTTATTTGATTGTTGAAGAAAGGGGTCCCATTTATATGGGACGAGTAAGCCCATTGATTGTTGATACTTTTAAAAAATAATTAAGTTCTAATACTCTACTTAGTTCACATGATTATAGTATATATTCATTTTGTACTTAGCTGAAAAATAATCTACATTGGGATGGTTCTAGTGATGATCATCTCAAAGAGAATTCCATTTATAGTTTTTACATAGTAATTTGTCACCTCGTTCACTTCCCGTCCCTGATCCTGAAGTGCCCTATGATGCATACTATGCAGTATATCCACCTTGTAAGAATACATCAAGATATCCTTTGAAGAATAAAAGAAAACTTACTTGAAGAATTTCTAAAGAATCTTAGCTCAAACCCTAAATTTTTGGTTCAGTGCACTTAGCTAGTTCTCTACCCATGCTGATGGAAGGTTGCATGTTCCAACCTAGCGTTGTCAACACCCTTATGATTGGAAAAACCATGCTTAACCATTTTTGGTAGTATTTCCTCAAATGGAGGACAAGCTTCGGTCACTAGAAGCTTCCAAAACGACGAGTTGGATATTGTTTGGTGGAGATATGGTCGAGATATCTCATTTGGAGATCTTGATCTTATTGATAGGGGATTTTCCCTTGAGAAGTGGCCTTCCTCCTTCTTTTATGGGCTCATAACTCCCTCTCCCTACTTATAAATTCAATCCCATCCTTCCACTACTGGTTGGTCATTGTTGGTTTAGCCTAATCATAATCCTTTGCATCCTTATGCTAAGATAATGTCCAAATAGGAACTTGGGAGAAGGATTGATTGAAGAGCCTTTGTTTGGAATTAGACATCACCAAAGGGAGGTCTCCAACATCAAGGCCAATATTGTATGCTTCCTCTTTTATACATTAATAATACATATGATGTTTCACTTCCCATATTTTCTTAGATATTTATGAAAGTAGCCTAATACTCCTTGATATGTTAGGAAGTTTGTATTTTATGTATGTTATGTATCCTATCGTGTTGTTTGTTATTTTCTATTGATCTCCTACAGGTATTAGAACATCAAAAATATCGAGGAGAAAGCCTGAAGGATCGTGGATTCAAGGCCTTCATCAAAGGACTGGATGATAGCATCGGGAATAGGTAGGTTCTCTTTCTTCCTCTTTCATTTTGAGTACAAGCTAGGAAAGGGTTCTTTAGATAGTCTTGTGCATTGCTAGACCAAATCTAGGGGTAGAGAGATCACCTCTGTTCGCACAAGGGATTTTCTTCAAAACAAATTTGGCGACTCCAGTGGGGAAATATAGCCTCTTTTCCAATCTTTCTCCGATTTGGTTTTTTGATCAGTTTGAATGATCGTTAAGATACGAGTCTGTTTAAGTCTCTATACGTCTACACAGTGCTTCATTTTTTCTTTAGAGTGTCAATTCTAATTTGATTGTTGAAATTATTTTTAATTTTTCTTTTATTTCTTGTCCGACACGTTTTATATTCTCACTGAAGCACTGTCAACACTGTTTTATATAAAAAAATCGCACTGTTATGCCTTTCAACATGATTCTTCCTTTCACAAGCACATTGATCCCTGAGATTGGAAAAAATTAGGGGTTCCTTGTCATTTTCTAGTGTGTCTTGGCCTCTGTAGTGTCTTCCTGGTTTGATATGATAAAGTACCACTGTGTTTAGTTTGATTTGTTTGCTTGAAGTGATTAACTTGTCTCTTTGATCCTCATTGTGTTTGGGTGAAGTTACATTATCTTCTAGGGTTTCTAGATCAGTTTTCCTTCACTTGTCACTCGTGTGTTACATCAAGAGACTTGTTGTCTCTATCTTAAGAGCTCTGCCGCAGTCATTCCCATTGTTGTTTCGTATTGCTTTCGGCTTGTATTTGACAAGTTTTTTTCACTTGAACTAAGTCATTTTTTTCACTTTGGAATCACCTTTGATTAATAGTCAAGCATAAATTACAATTTTTTTATTTACAAGCTTGAGAGTGTATGCTTATATTTTCCATTCGAAAGAGAAAGTGAAAGAAATATTTCATTCCAATTATTTGTTCATCTGGTTTGTTTTTCTTTGATTAGTTCATTGAATTAGTTTGCATTTAAGAATCAAAAGTAAAGAAATAAAAAAATAATGTCATTAGTGCATCTTAGTGAATAAAGAAGTGATTTCATTTTCAGTAAAATTGCATTTGGAAATAGTGAAAGTGAATTCATTTTAGATTTGCATTTCAGTAATTTTGAGCTAGTTGGGTGGCATAATTGCTTGTTGCATTGCTTGTTTGTTGCATTCTTGTTTGCACTCTCTCCCTCATTAGTTTATAATTCATTGAAATGAAATGGATTATTTTTTTCATTTAGCTGCATTAAAGAGATTCAGGTGACATCACTGTTGAGAGAGAAATTGAAACATAATCAAATATCAACTTTAAAATTTATTCAATTAAACTTAAGGAGAATTTGGAATTAACGAAAAAATCTAGAGACCTGTGCTAGAGACATTTTCCAATGTCGTTAAGCCTAGCATATTTTGCTAACAATCTGTGTTATATTCCGGGGGTGATATCCCATACCACGTATGGAAGTATATAGTATTATGCTCCACGTATGAAAAGTATAAGGGGATGCTCTCATTGTATGGTTACACATTAGACAACGCTACTAGTGACTGGACTCCGATGTGCCATTGAGTATATTTTGGGAGACCCCACTAGGTTGAAAACCTACCATAGGTAACCAAGTCGGCCACCTTGTAGACGTGATACACCGAAAGCAACATTCAGGGAGATTGGCTTTTGTATATCAAGTCCTTGGTTCACCAAGGTTTATATTGCAGTTCATGTATACTTGGTAAACCATTTTGCCTAGATTACCTCTTTTTGATTTATTTTGTTTAATTATAAAATTTACCGTCCACGATAATTTTTTACCTGGGCACAACTCCTTAATAGATATTAGGTTAAGACTAATGGAAACAGTTCTTGAGCTTACCAATCAAGGAATCCACTCAGATGGGAAACCTGGTCCTTTTCCTTCATTTAAAAATGTTGGAGCTCCCTATATGGCAACGTTATCCCTCTGGAGATTAACCATGGGTTTTCCAGTTTGGTTATTTTCAACCCCCATGGTTCCAAATGTCCAAGCTACTTCTCAACCAATTTAACCTCCACCTGAGGAGTGTCAACCTCATGTTGACCCTATGGTTGACCCCATTTCATCTTCGCCTATTTCTTCACCTTGTTCTTCCTCTTCTCCTGGTGAAATTATGGATTCTAGTAACGAGGAAGCTAAGAAGAATAAGAAGAGGAAGAATAAGCAGAATAAAAATAAGCAAGGGGGAAATGAAGCAACCATTGCTTCCAATGTAACTGATGTTTAAAAATATTCCATTTGGTCATGCAAAGTCAAATTCCCTTGCAATTTATGTAAGGGTGACCACCTTCTTATATATTTTCGTAGGATTCCCAGGATATTAGAAGTATATTCCACTGGCTCACATCAGCCCTTGTGATCAGCGTCTTGAGTTCATGCTGGTGATAAACCCTCAACTAGTAGTATTAAGGTCAATGGGAAGAAGCGCAAAGTTAAATTTCCCTGTAGGTTGTGTGAAGGGAATAATCCCATTCATCTTTGCCTTTATATGGATGAAGCCTCCAAAGTCTTGGAAAACCTTACAATTTCTTAGCCATAACTTCCGGCTGGTTACCAGAAGATTTTACCTGATCCTCCACTAGTTGATAAAGTGCTTGATTATAATTAATCTATGGTCAATACCACTCTAAAATTTAATCCCACGAGTCCGTTCTCGACCAACCATCAGTTGAGAAAATGGTCAACTCAATTCCACGTTCGGTTGATTAGGTCTTTCACTTCCTTTATTGAAGTTGATTGACATGATATCGTCCTCCTTCTTACATGCACTTTGAGATCACAGTACATGCCTATAATGTAGCTGTACCTAGAAAAATAATAGATTAAGGCTCATATATTAGTACTATGTCTTTAACTAATTGGAAAGATTTAGGTTATCCACAACTTGTGCCTATTATCCAGAATCTATTGGCATTTAACAGAGGAACCATTCAACCGTTAGGGATCCTTCCGAAGTTTCATATTACTTTTGGGAGGAAAGACTATCTATATAGTCATGATGGCTTTCCAAAGCCCTTCATCTTTTAACTTCTCCTTAGGCGTGAATATACTTATGTCATGGGAGCTATTGTCTCTTCTCTCTTTTGTGTGATATGTTTCTCGCATGAAGGAAGAATTGTCACCATAGATCAACTTTCATTCATTGGTCATGATTTTTCTCCCAGTGAACCATCATCCCTAAATGGTCCTTATATGTAAGTGGTATCATCCCCACCACAGGTTTATTATGTGGCCACCTATTTCATGCCCACATCAGTTGATGATCCATTTAGTGATATAGTGCATCATGTACTGGGGCATTGGACCTTGATTTTTAGAGGCCTCTTATGAGTTGTGATCATGTCTTCAAAGAAGAGTTCCTTCTCTTGTGTCATTCTCCTTAAAAAATGAATCAAGGTCTTTGGAGAATATTTCCTTGTCTTGTGTCAAGCTCCTTAAAAAATGAAACAAGGTCTTTGGAGCATATCTCATTTTCTTGTGTCAAGCTCATTAAAAAATGAAACAATGTGTCACAAGGATAGTTCTTTTACTATTTCAACCTTGTTAAAAAATGAAATAGGTCCCTATGAGCATAGTTATTTTCCTATGTCAATCTCTTTAAAAAATGAAACAAATCCCCTTTCAATTCGAGTTTTGATTAGATATCATAAATTTATAGTCGAGTCTTTCACTTGATCTCGTAAATGAACCTTCATTCCATCCACCTGTTAGTAACCTGTAGAATACTTAGGTGAATGAAATGAATTTTAGGGGGCATGTGCCTTGAATTGTGTCATTATGCTAGGGGCATGAAGACTTATTCCAAGAATAGTTTGTCTCTATTTCAAGCTTGTGTAAAAATGAAACCAATTCCAAGCATAGTTTCCCATGTTTCAAGCTTGTGTAAAAAAATGAAACCATCCCCATTTTACCTCTTGTGATTTCCATTTTATCAACCTATTTTTTGCTAGATGAGGCTTGGTTTTTTCATTCCATCGTAACCATCTATTTGGCGAATCATACACTCTCACTTGGTTGTTTTACCCTTTCTCGAGGAACCATTGTGATGAGTGGTCTTGCTGTCTAGCCTCTTGACCTTTACTTGTTTTGAGCAGTTCCATCGTCGCCATAACTAGTTGCTACCTTTTATACCACTTGTTCCTCTAGGTGGAGTAAACTTTAAGCTCTTTTATAACTCTTGAAACATGAAAATATTTCCAAGCACTTGTCCTTTCAAGCTCTTTAAATTAATTGAATTGATGTCATCTCAGTATACATTTACCCCTTTTTCAGGCTGAGGTTGAATATTTATGAAAAATGAATACCTTGGTTAAACATGATCAAGTGGTTCTCTCAAATATTATTTTCTACCTTTTCAAATTCGAGGGACGATTCACAAAAAGGGACTTGATGGATTTTTAGTTTTCATTTATTTTTCAAACTCCCTAAATGTGAAAAATGCACCGAGTTAATCTTATGCCGGACTCTCTAAAAATTAAATGATGAAAGACTTGTCACCATGATGAGACCGAGTTACTCCTTCCCAGGGCTAGTTAAAATGACTAGGATTGATTCATTTGAAGAATGAACTTACATGCTTAGTATATGCTATCCTCTTCACGTTGTCTATAAAAGATAAAGAGGTATTCATTAGTAATAAAAAGGGAAAATTGAAATTGGAACTTATTATGTGTTTTTTAGGCAGCATGTCACTCTTGAACATGATACTCATCTGCGTCTCGTGTGAGGTTGGGGATATCCTTCATTCATCATTCAACTTCCTGGGTTTGGGAAATCCATTTGCCTCTCATTCGATTATTATCTGCTATCATCATGACCTCTGATCCCATTTTGAGTCAAATTCTTCCGCACTGTAGAGTTGTATCACCAATATGTTCAAGAGAAGTCCTCTGTAGAAGTCAAACATCCTCTTCTTATTTGACCTTCTTTGTAACAGTTCCAAATCACTCCTATCATCTTGAGATATCCTTTGTTTTGTGTTGATGATGTGGGACTCATTATGGTCCTCCCTCGATGGATCTCTTCCTGTCGACTTCATCTCATTATCTAGGAAGACGATTTAGAATCTCCTTTTCGGTACCTTGGAGCTTGCATGCCTCAATGGAAAGTTCTTCACGTTCGATGAAATGTTCAACTCATTGGCCTTCGATCAGATGATTTTGCAAGTGTTCAAATTCAACACATTCATTCACACTTGTGTATTGTACTGTCATACCTTGAGGGCCATCATCATTATTAGTGGTTTCTCTCATTCCTGTTAACAGTTTATATCATTGGTCTATAATCAGGTGGTTTCTATCATGTTCAACATCAAAACATCTTTTCACATGATTAGATTCATACATTGGGTAGATCGACCTAGAGACGAAGACCCTAGGTCACATATTTTATTATCCAGGTTGCATGGAGTTATTGAGTATTCATGATTGTATACATGATCCTTTCTATATGGATGGATGCGACCAAACTGTGGATCCATTTCCATGACCTATTTCAGAAAGATGGTTGTGACCATGCAAAGGCTCATGTGTTATTTGTAGCCTATTAAAAGATATGATTTTAGGCATGTTTATATCCAAGATGTCACATATTATATTGTGTTTTATTTGGTAGGAATCCCGACAATGTTCCTATTCCTTGCCTTGGCTCTTAAAGAATTTCACCCATCACTCCCTATTTTGCCTTCATGCTTTAGGGGGAATCTGTTACACAGTAATTTGTCACCATGTTCACTTCCTGTCCCTAATAATGAAGTGCCATGTGATTCATATTGTGTAGTATGTCCACCTTGGAAGAATACATCAAGATATCCTTTGAAGACTAAAAGAAAACTGCCTTGAAGAATTTCTAAAAAAGCTTAGCTCAAACCCTAAATTTCTGGGTGAACGTGCTTAACCAGTTTCCTACCCATGAAAATGGCAGGTTGCATGTTTTTTCCTAACACTGTTAGCACCCTTATGATTGGAAAAAACATGCTAAACCATTTCTGGCAGTGTTTCCTCAAATGGAGGTGAAGCTTCGTGCACTAGAAGCTTCCAGAATGACGAGCTGGATATTTTTCAGTGGAGATATGGTTGATATCTCTCATTTGGAGCTCTTGATCTTATAAATAGATTATTTTCCCTTGAGAAGTGAGCCTTCCTCCTAACTCCCTCTCCTGTCCTATAAATTCAATCCCATCCTTCCACTACTGGTTGGTCATTGTTGGTTTAGCCTGATCATAATCCTTTGCATCCATATGTTGAGATAATGCCCAAATTTCCACTTGGGAGAAGGATTTCTTGAAGAGCCTTGGTTTGGACTTGGAAATCACCAAAAGGAGGTCTCCAAAATCAAGGCCATGGTTGTATGATTCCTATTTTATACATTAATAATACATATTATGTTTTACTTTCCATATTTGTCTAGATATCTATGCAAGTATCCTAATACTCCTTGATATGTTAGGTAGTTTGTATTTTATGTATGCTATGTATCCTATCATGTTGTTTATTGTTGTTTCTTGATATAATATAGGTATTATAATGTCACAAATAGCGAGAAGTGAGCCTGAAGGACCAGGGATTCAAGGCCTTCATCAAAGTACTAAATGATATCATCAGGAAGATGTCGGTTCTGTTTCTTTATCTTTCGTTTTGAGTACAATATAGGAAAGGGTTCGTTAGATAGTCTTGTGCGTTGCCAGACCCACTCTAGGGCTAGAGAGATTGCCTCTGTCCATAGAGGGGATTGTATTCACACCAATAGTATATATTCCTTTTGTACTTAGCTGTAAAATAATCTACATTAGGATGGTTCTAGTTTAGGCAGATGATCATCTCAAAAATAATTTCATTTATAACCTAAATCATGACCTTATGTTCCTTGAACTAAGTATTATCATGTCAAAAATTTGGCACTTATTGTAGTTCATGTCATACAAAGAATTTTTCATAACATTCTCCTAAAGAAAACCTTAATCAATGCTAAGATCAATCCTTTTCAATACCCTCTAACTAGGTGAGTGGTCAAAGGAAAATTTAACAAATGGACTGTGATTTTGCAAGAATTGTATCTTGAATTTATGTCAACAAAATCTAAAAAATCCATGGTTTTTACAAAACTTGTCTTGGATTTACCTCACAATCATGAAACCAATTGTGATAAGGATTCACTTCCAAATGAACACCTATTTCTCATCACCTTGAAAGTTCCTTGCTATGGATATGTCCTTATATATCTCTAGACTTTGAAATTTCCTGCATGTCTCTCAAGGGATGATTGACATCATATTAGAAATATTGCCAAAAACTACCTAATTATCAGTAATAGTATTTTTCATCGAGCTGTAGATTCTATATTATGATGTTTTTAAACACTTGAGGAAGCTGAGAAAGTATTGAATTATTTCCATGGAGGGGCATGTGGTGGTCATCTCCTTGGGTTGGAAATAACCAAAAATATTTTACCTGTCAACTAATTTTGGATTTCTATGTTTGAATATTATATTGAGGCCATCAAGAAGTGCCATCTGTGTCAAGTCTATACACAGAAACTACATGGGGGGTGTGCTTGACTTCTTTTCATATGGCCTCGGTTAGGGGGAGAAAGTACATTATTGTGGTTTTCAACTACTTTACTAAGTGGGTCAACTCCAAGCAAACTTATTCAAATGAAAATGAAATTACAACATTGTTTTTCTTTAATGAAGTCATCACACAATTTGGTGTCCCATTAGATATTTTCACTAACCATGGCTGTCACTTATAGAATAAGATGATGGCTGAGTTGGATTCGAAATTAGGGTTTAAGCATGATCAGTTGTATCCTTATTATCCTCATGAAAAGGGCCAAGTTAAGGAAGTAAATAAGTACCTAAAGACCATTTTGCAATGAACAATTAATGAAAGTAATACCAACCAACACATAATGTTATATCTAACCCTTTGAGCATATTGAATATCCTTTAACAATGTTATTGGGTTTAGACCCTTCTAATTGGTTCACTGTGTGGAATTCATTTTCCCCTTATAATGTGAAATACCATCTTTCAAGATAACAGTTCAACTTCTTCCTAACACGTCAAGTTCGAAGGAGCACCTTGTCTATTTAGAAAATCTTAATAAGCATCGCTGATATTTTACTATGACAAATGAGTCTCATAAGAAACATGTCAAATACTAGTATGCTAAGTCTGTCTATCCATGGATATTCTTAGAAGGTGATCCTGTATTTCATTGCAACCAAGATAAGGATGTCTTAGGTGTAGGAAACTTCAAGTCTATGTGGTATGGACCTTACATTATAATTCACATGTTCAATAAGGAGACCATGAATTGGTTGATTGTGATGGAAATATTCTTTGATTGTCTAAAAACAAGATCTACTACAAGAAGTATTACGAATGAAATATTTCTTAGGCATTTTTTTTGTAATTATTGTATATAACATTTTTTTCATATATTATTCTTTTTCTGATGATTCTAATCATGTTTTTGACCTAATTTTGTGGATGTTGATGGATGATCCGCTCTTTCTAGGGTTCATAGGTAGAGCAAATCATCACACCCAAAACTTAGCTTCCAGAACATGGGTGATCTACTTACCTTCTAGTTAACTGGTTATGTTTGGTAGTTCTTGTATAGAGGATGCAACTAATAATATCACCAAATATTTAATTGTAATTGAGTTTATTCAAGAAGCCATTTCACATGGTGTTCAATATTTAGTAATTCATTTAGATTCATAATTGGTGGTGTCTCAACCTAATAATGTTCATCATGTGTGAGATCCTTTTTTATTCCACATATGTCTTCATGTGAGGTTACTTAAGCATTCATTTAATTATACAACTTACATTCATATCCCAATATTGAGAAATCAAATTGTTGATTCAATTGCTAATTATGAATTAGATTGGCACAATTATCATTCATTACATTGAAATCATATATAAAAAGAAAAATCGCATCAACATTTGAGTTAAAAAAATATCTGTGTGTGTATGTAGGTCCAAATATAGCTACAAAATGTGGAAAATTGTCTTACAAAATAAGAGCTTGTATCCCAGTGACCATATCTAGGATTTGATCAATATAATTATAGTACTATCTAGGCCTGGGGCACTTGGCCATAATGTTTGTCATGGTAGCATATAATTGGGTTTTATACCCATCAAAAGAGTATAACCCATGCACGTGGTACTCCAACCATGTCGCGCCAAATACCCTTAAGGACATTCTCTATCTATGTCATGGAAACTTGGTGGGTCAAAACCTCCAAGCTCTTCTCTATGGATCAGATTACTCTCTATGCCTCTTAAATAGCTTGTTCATTGTCTCTTCCTTGACATCGATGACTCAAAATCCCCTCAAGAATGATTGGTCCAATATCTACACATCACACATATTTTTTTTTACAGTTATTCCACACAAAAAATATTTAATATTCTGTTGATAGGAAGAAGATTTCCTCTTGCAACGAGTGGGTATTTTCCCGATCAAAGTTCCAATTAGACCCTTTTTCGTTTTTATGGTTGTATACTCTCCAGAACTGATGCTCGGTTGTATATGCTATCTTAATCTAAAAATTCAAAAAAGATATGAAAATTAAAATAATTTAAAATTAGGGAAAATATGTGACATATTTTTATATTTAAAATTACCTACAAAAATATAAACAAATTTTTGATTGAATGAGACCAAATTGCACATAAGACGCTAGAGGATTCATTCAAACATAATAAACCATGTGAAATATCATATATGTTTAAATTTGGTTGGAATTTGAGTCCATCTTGCCATGCAAATAGTTTTTGGGAGAGTTTTTATACAAAAAAAACTCAAAAAATATTTTATTAGGTTTCATCCTATTCAAACCAATTTTTGTTTGCTTTCTGGAACAAATATGCATGCGTTAACTAAAAATAAAAGAAAGAAAACTATATTAAAAACATGAGAAAATAATATTCTATATTTTGAATATAAAATTTCAATCATTAGACAATAATATAAAAGTTAACAATTGATAAAATTATGCTGATAATATATGTAGACTGTAACATTTCCTAAGTAATGTTTAAACCAAATAATCAAATATTCATTCATCAATAAATATGCACAAGTTAAAGAGCAATACCAAATGCATCCATTAAGAAATTAAAAAGATAAAAAAACATTAATCTCATAGCTCAAAACACATTTGATTCTGAATTTGGTCTTCAAAACAGTTGTAACTTCATAATTGACTAAAAAATGCAAGTTATGAGTCTTTACAAATTTTTGACTTCTCATCCAATGTAAGAGGCTGTATAAATACTTAAAAAACAAGATAATTCTATTTCACAAATAACAACTTAGAAAATGATAAAGGTTTTCTCTAATAAAGAAAAGCTTCTAAAAATAAAAGCTTCATCCTTTAATACTTATTTCTCTTGAAAATCTAGCCAATTGTTTATTTTTCTTTCTATACTAAGAGTTTTTATCTTCCACGTTGATTAACAGATGTGGTGCATGAATTTGGATGTGGCTAGCTGAGTCTAAATATACTTGAGTAATAGCTAGGAAGTGAATTGGATGAAAATAATTTATGTTGACCTGGAAATATGAAATTAAGTTTTGGAGTATTCTCTTTCTCTTTTGATTTTTGTTTCCAAATTTAGAGATGATATTGATTTGTTCGAAAGGAAACCATAGGAATTTCTGGAAAGTTTGTTGTGTCCAAATTTTGATCTTGATTATTTACTTTTGTATTTTGATAATGATTTATTCTTATGGTTGCTTCAACTCTCCTAGAATGACTTCTTTTAATGGCTTTGAACCTACAAGATCAAATTCCTCAATAAAATCAGTTCCCTTTTCCCATATTGATAAACATTTCCCTTGGGAAATTTTAACCCATTCTTTGACTTCTCTGGCTTCTGTTTTTATGTGGCTTAAGGATGCATACATCAATATTTTATCATTCTTATAAACTTTTGGAATTACTGCATACTATAATTCCTTTTCCCAATCCAAGATGAATTAAAATTTGAATTTTATTTATTTATCTTCTTCCACTAGAGAATCAATCCTTTCATTAAGATTTAAGGTTTTTTGATAAAATCTAGAGATTTTATCCTTGCATTTATAAAACTTGGATTGGTATTACCTAAAAATTAAACAAATTTGTAATTCATATACCTTAAAAATTTATATACTCCCTAGTTTTTATTGAGGTTAGAATGAAGGGAGTTGACCTACTCTCTTAAAGTTGTGGTCATGATTTCAATGTTAATTTTAGCCTCCTCCTTGAGTATTCGAGTTTTATTCTCATGGGATTTCTTCAAATCCTATATGTGAGTGAGTATTTCTTTATTTTGATTCATTCAATTCCATTTGGAATCAATTTTATAGATTTTCTCTTTCCACTACAAAACCTTGGACAAGAGCTGCAAAATAGTTTTTCCAATTTTCTTCATTAAATAATTCACTCTTCTCTAATTGTTTTTCCAGTGCTTTAATTCTCTATAAGTTATTGTCATAGGAAGATCCTAGCTCATTAAGATGATATTGGCTATATTTTATAAAATCACCTAAGGCCCATGAAGATTCTTTTGCCTTTTACTTTACATCCTCTTGGGCTTTCCAATTGTATTATGAAACAACCTCTACAGAATAAAAATTTATTTTCTTGGTTTTTCTAACCAGTGACTTGGTATGGGAGTTAAATAAATATTCTATAAGAGAAGTAACAATACCATAAAATGTTTCTAATTCGGAAACATGCTTAAACCAAAAATAATCTCAAGGAATATAAGTGTAAATATATGTCATAGAAGTATTGGGATATGTTAGAATGACTGAAGTTTTATCAATATTCGTTTGTTGTTCTAGTGCCTCTTTATCCTTCTTAGAAATAATATCATCAGATATTTGTTTATATTTTTCTATATCAATCTCCATTTCATTACCTATGTTTTTCTCTGACTATTTCTACTATGTGCCTTTGGGAGAATTTATAACAATGATCTCATGATCATGTACTATTTGCTTGTCTCCTGACTTCACTGTTTTCGGGTCTTCTTTATTTTTCTCAGGATCCACTGTAGTTGTAACATATTTTGTGCCATGTTTATCTTTCTTTATTTATTTCCTTGTGATTGCATTTGCACTTGTAATAAAAACATATTCTATTTTTTCAGTTTGAATTCCTTGCTTTTCTTGAGAAATAGAGGAATAATTTGAAGTAATTTGTTTAAAATAAAATTGAAAGAATTCAAAAGCTTATTTCTTCTATAGTATTATTGACATGGAATTTTTTTCCCTTAGGAATACTTCTATTGTTGTTGCTACAAAACCCTCCAAAATTTTGGTCGGCACCAAATTTGGGAGCCTACCTTGGTCTTGCATATTGACGTCGCAAACATTGAAATCCATTGTATGTTTTTTCTCTAAGTATTTTGGTCCCTTTTGCAAGAAAAGAAAAATGCCATATTTTCGCATGTTAAGTGGTGCACAATGGATATGAGCCTTTTTTAGTGGTTTCAAGTGGCTACCTTTGTGTAAATGACTTGATCTTACCATGTAAGCATCTATCGCACTCATTTCGAAATTTGTAAGCATTTTCGCACAAGTATCGTCACAGTCATCGCAAAGTGTATCTTTAGTGTCAAACTTGTTGTGAGTCATCACAAAGTTGTAGCACTAAGGGAAGTATGTTGTTCATGTATCCTAGATGATCTATTTTTTTTTGGTCAAGTATTTTATGTGTGTGATCATATTCAATTCTTATCACTATTCACATGAACTTCACTGATCCCACACTTCGTCAAATTCTGAAAGCTCTCCAACTAAGAAAATTAGCCTCATATGGTCCTCCTGAACTATGAATTGCATAGTATCAACCCTCTAGTGGAAACCCTTCCTCTTGACATTACACAATGCCCAACTCCTACCTCCCAAAACCGCGCATTGCATAGTTTTAGTGCTCAATCCTGGACCTTTGCCTCCAAAACTCTGAAATTCAACCCTCCAGCCTGACCTCAATTATGCATTGTGTAGTCTCTAATCTCAAGCCCAACCCTTGAGCTCCTAAGTTGTGAAATTGCGCAAGCACCCAACTTTCTCTGCCTTATAGAACTGTAGATTAGGAAGAATAAATGTTCAACCCTTCAACCTAGCTCACTAAGCTCCAAACCTACGCAATTATTTTTCTCAGTCTCATCCTGAAATGCGCATTGTGTAGTTTAAAGTCTCAAGATTCACCCCTGAATACTTGAGCTACACAATTTCACATTCATTGAGCCTCTCCCTCAGCCTTCCACCCAGTCCCGTCTCATTCAATGCATCAACATGTAACATCCTATACTAGGGTTTTATCGGACTGATGTAATATTGTCATGAGTGAATTGAAAATGAAGGTACTCTATCATACGATGACAAGATGATGAATAAGGAGATGGAGAATCGAGACATGCCAGAATACATCTTTATAGCTTATTATGCAAGCTCATTAATCAAGAGAAATTAAAAGGACACCTATTTGTTATCACAACTCAAGACCTAATATCACTGAAGTATCCTTCCCTCTAATCCATATGGAGTTGCTCAAGAAGACACATAACAATAGCAAGAATGTCCTAAAATTTCCATTTCATCTAGAAGTCCATGTCATCAACGTCATGTCATGTCATGACATGAGTCTTCATATGCCACATCATTCTTATGGATTATGTAATTTCTTATTTTAAAATGTACTGTAAAGTGGAAGACCAAAGGACATGTGCTGAAGATGAAGAGTCATGTAAAGTCAAAAAGTCATAGGAAGTCAAAAAATCATGAGGATAGTCAAAGAGTCACAAGGGGGGTGAAGCATCAACCCATTGGTTATATATAAACCCTCAATATATGAGAAGTGGAATTTTCACCTTGGCTCTTCCCACAAGGCATTAGAGGGACAAGCTAGTTATTTTGGGGAGCAAGGAGGGACTCCAACACTCCACTATTGGAGTTAGTGATGTTTTTTGTATACATGTGTCTTGGGAATTTTAGTTAATATCAGAAGCTCGCTGTCCAACAAGTTATTAATGCATGGATTATGAATATTTGTAATATTTTTCTGTGAATGCTTGTTTTAACCTATGCTAAAGTAGTTGAACTATTTTGGCAATTTTAGTGCTTACCATATTGAGAATGTGTTGTAATGTTTTCTATTACTATCACATCTTTGTGGACTATTCCATTGGATGTTAGACAAATATTTCATGTTTGTGTTGGTTGCAATGACCGTTTCATATTTGTGGACTATTCTTCTAAATGTTAGATGGATCCTTCTTGTTTTCATGTGTGTAACACCCTCCTCCCACGTTTACCCAAGTTAATCGACCTGCTGGGGTAAACATGTGACGAGAGGCTGATATGATGTGATTCAAATCCCCATGTATAGTTAAGGAAGTGGAACCAACAAAAAAAAAAAAATCTGACCTTTCACACATGCTACAGAACCTTCAAGAGCCAACCAACCCTTCCAAGTGACCAACCCCTAAGGTAAATTGAAATTTTACTGATCTATACCCTTAGTCGCTCCCATGACAAGCCATTCATGTGACTGAGGCCTTCTAGTCACTCCCACAACAAGGCATGCAAATTATTATGGAATTTTGCTAGGTAGTTCTGTGCTAGCGAACCCAAATTCTAAGCCACCTTTTTACGGCTAGGTCTTAGGTCACTCCTCACAACTTCGTGAAACCTTCATAAATGAATGATAACAAGGGAAAAGATCTACTAATGAAATCATTGATACAAGTACTTTAATTGACCCCTACTAGCCATGATAGGTATTTCATCAAACATGTCACAAATATGTAATCTATAGGTTAAAATGACATATCTGAGCATAGGGGCCTCATACTTATTTGAGATTCGTAAGAAATAATTTTTTCTATATCACAACAGCTGGATTATCATCTATTAGGACATATATAAATTTTACATTAATTTTATAATCAAAACATCATGAGATCCATATATCAAGTATGTCATAAAACATACTCATAACCAACATATAATCAATATAAATAACACAGATATAACAACCATAAAATACACATATAATCCAATATGTTTACACATGAAATACCAATGGAAAATCTATTATTAATGAATGGAAAATCTAGCTAGGTATGGGACTTCCATCAACCAGCCGACCATAGATTAGCTGAACCAAATATTTATTTCAACTAATCAAACCAGTGCCATATTCCAAGCATGAATGTGGGACTCACAACAAAAAAAACAAGGGCTTCCCAAGGCCAAACCACCTCAACCCTCATCAATAGAACTAGGCTTTACTTCAATCCCCACTAGATCACTAGGCCCAAAACAACATGGATGCCTCTAGATATCTCCACCTAAGACATGAGGAATTTTTCCGTCTCAACCTCTCAGCTTTATCGTGTATCCTGTCATTACTGTTCAAGGGATTTCTAGGCCTATGAGGTCTCCACCATCTAGGATTTGTTGTGTATCCCACCATCACCGGTAGAGGGATTCCTAGGACCAATAAAGGGCATTCACCAACTGATATTTACCATGTATCCCGCCATTCACCGGTCAAGGATTCCTAGGCTCAATCGAGGTGTTCACTTATAGTCTTTACCGTGTATCCCATCTCAGGATTCCTAGGAATTGTGAATAATTGTAATATTCCTAATTAGTCATAAGCTAATAGGAATATTCATTTTGTTTTTATTTCTTTGTTTAAAGAATAAATGTATAAAGGAGGTTCATAAAACCCCGAATAAAAGAATAAATCGATGCTCAATGTGAACAAGGCTAAGTCTGGGCCATTTGTATAAGCACACTTGAGTGTGAAAGAGACTGAATCAATTGACCAAGTCAACCAGGACCAAATCAACAACGCTGTCTAGATGCAATGAATCTCCTAGAGGGACAACACAGTTCAAGTTGGAGGCTACACATGTGAATGGAGCTAAATCACTAAAGGTGGTTTAGGGTTTACAATCTCTTGATCCTATAAAAGGAAGAGGAGGGCAGCATGTGGAGGTTGTTCATGATATGGTATTTTGATATATTGTCTATTTAGACATATAGCTTTCTTGGTTGTTTAGCCTAGATTGCAAATGCTGTTTAGCATTGAGATTTCCTATTTAGGAGTTCCACCTCTTTCCATTGAGTAGCTCTTGGATCTTGGAAGAGTTTGTACTACATATTCCACTATCAGGTTTGAGACCAAGCTTCTCCTTTAAACTACAATTCATGTCCTGTTTAGGGTGTGATTTTCTTTGCAAGCTACATCAAGTGGAGGCTAGATCTATTCAAATCTAGGCCATACTAGTGCCTCTTTCCAGTGGGAAAGTCATCTATTCCATTAGCAAGAGTGTATTAGATGATTGGAGCTTTAGATCTACATATTGGCATCAGGAAAAACTCTACAACAAGCCTTCAATGCAATTTATGTCCCTGGACTGCGTTATTTGTAGGTGAGGAGTTGCAGGGTGTTTTGGCAACTATTTGGAGGAGAGATATCTGGTGTAATGGAGCATTCCTTACACTATGGTGATCCATGGATTAGCCATATAATCCATGTATGTTTTAGATATGATCTGATCATAGATGTATTTACTTCAGAATTTCTGAATCATTCTGCAGTAGATCTCAGATCTACTCCATATACTTCATTTTTTGTTGAAAACCCCAAGGGGATCTGAAAGAGGAGCCTTTATAATGTACAGATCTGATATGGATCTAAATTTTTGTACATAGATCTGCTATAGATCTAATATGTAATCATCAATAGTTTGCAGCCTAATAAAATAAAACTGTCAAGGCAGTTTTAGTCATTCATGTGGTTGCAACACCTCTTTTGAGGGCATTTCTTCTGTATATGTCTTGTATATTCAGATATGCATCTCACGGGCTTCATTATACATCTATTTTGCTGCTGTAAATACTATTGAAGGATATTTTATTGGCCTACTACTCCTGCCCTATTGAAACTGCGTTATTTTCTGAACAGTCTTGTTGCAGTCCCTTATTGGGCAATTTCTAGCCATACTAGGTGTGGAGAGATCAGTTTAACCCACCTAGAAAGATTTTTTCTTGATCCCCTATTGGATTTCGGTCTTAGATATTTAGATCTAAGGGATCCAAGTGTTGGTTTCCATTTCTGGGAAATACGTTTTTCAGGCATGCCTTGCTAGCAGTCTTGATTTTGGGAAATTACAATAATCCTGAGACCACCCCACTCATCTTCGAGTCCATCCAGGAATCCAGCTCAAACAATTACAAGAGAACACACCACACCATGGCTACCTGTAAATGGGAAGGCAAGGTTGAAGAACATTGTCACACTTGGAAAAACTCATGCTAGTGACACATGCCAAATCTAGTAAGGAAATCACACATGCAAATTGATACCTATAATTAATCATGTTGTAGCTATTTGACCCTAATATTCCATGATTTATATTTTTTTCCCTTTACCTTCTTGGTCCTTCCTTTTCTTTCCTTTATCCAATTCTAGAGTGCTCCAAGAAAACTCTAAGTGTACATGAGTGCGAGAGAGAGAGAATATAGAGAGAGCTCCAAAACTGAACTGAAAAAAGGTACCAACTGATCCTCAAAATAATTTTTATTAATGATGCCTCTATTTTCTTCAATTTTCCATTATTTTCCTTCATTTTCCCCCTCACATGCAACCCATGACCTTTCACCTTCCTTTTCTCATAATTTCCATTATTGTAATCAATAAAATGCCAATTAATTCCTCACGCCTTTCAAAAGCCTTTTCCATTTCCTTTGTAAATTTTTCTTAGCCATAATAAACCAAATTAACACCCACACGAGGATTTTTTTCCCAACATTCAACTTGGAATAAGTGTCCCATGACCATGGTTATTATTTTTCCTTAATTAACTTTATTTACATGGAATTTTAACTAGGTATGTTACATAACTCCCCCCCTTGGGGGAACAACATACTTGGTGTTCAGTGATGCCTACAACCAAAAAGACTGCTATAAAGAAAAACACACTACCCATGAAGCTTTATAACTTAGCTTGATAAAACATTTACAATGGTAAACTCGTTGAGAAACAAACCAACATGACAACTTAACAACATGACAACCATAATGACATGACACCCATACCGATTATTGGATATTTATAATTAAACTCATGGTGGTATTTACGTCCATATACATATGCACATATACCAAAACATCACACAAAAACATATAAAAAAAAATTGCTCAACAAATGAATAGAGAAGGATACATAGCATGCAAGGAAAATTTTAAGAACCCCCCTAAATTTATATATATAATAAATGGGCGAATCCCCATGATACATAGGAAAAATGGAAGGCGATTTTATTAATAATATAATATGTATATATAATTTTTTGACGAATTTCTCATGAGATTATATTATCTTGTAAAATCATGGAGAATCACCAATACAAATGGTGAATCACTACTACAAAATGGTGAATCATTGTCTAGTGGAGTTCGGGGTGTTGGCTCCAATGAAGATATGGTAGTTGAAACAAGAGTAGAAGGAAGAGAACCACCAAGACCAAGCATGGCACATGGTGACTCGTGAGGGAAGTAGTCCTCATGCAGTTTGGAAAACGCGTTCTTCTATTTCTGCTAAGCGTAGTGTTGTTGCTCATGCTACTACTAGCACTGATATTGAGGTTGGAGAGGAGTTTGAGGAGAAATGAACAACAATGTGAAGAAAAGAAAACATGCTATTAAAAAAGTGTTGATAAACATTGGATCTGATCCAGGTGCCATGGTACAATAAAAATATCGCAAAATACTTCAGATGTTCAACTATGGAAACATAATTTACATTACAACACCATCACGACTCTTACAAAACCATATTTATGGGAATGATTTGATGCTGGGAATATCTTAAAGGAAGACCTAGCATGGTAACTATAATAAGGTGAACTGCTTCTCACTTCTTCAAAATATTATTCCTTCTCGTTCCTTCAAAATCTGGATATTGAAAGGAATATGTGCTAGTTGCATCCACCCTGCTGAATCTGTTAAAATTATAACCATAAACATGAAGAGAAAAATTAGAAAAACTCCATTCGGAATTCCCCATGTCATGCCCATGCCATGCCATGAATCTGTTTGTAGCAGAATCCCACAAGTAGTAGCAGTGGCACCCTGTGTTTACCTGATAGCTCCATTGATTGGAGAGGAGGTCCACTTTAGAACTTGCCAATGCTCTCCTAGTATTGTTGTACAAATGATGTCTTGTTTTAAATTTGTACAAGGAGAGATAAATTTTCTGTATATGCATCTTTTCAAATCTGGTAGTTATAACTTCTAAGTCCAAATAAAATATAAACCAAAGAACCATCTTGTTCTATAGGCATGAAAAATCTGGCCAGATATCAATTACTGGCAAGTTGTCTGTGGATGTGATGAAGTCAATTATGACTGAAACAATTTTCACCCTCGTTAATGCGTGCAATTGAAGACCTTGCTCGCTAAATTTTCAACAATTAGTTATTCATCTAAGTATTTGCAGAGTTTTCATGGAAATTTAACATGGTATCAAAGCAGAGATTAGTATAAAGACCAGCACTAAGTTGATCAATTAGGCTAGAACACAGATCAATCAAGAAGGCTAGCGCTAGAGTTTCAATCACATTTTTCATGTATTTCTCATTTTTCGTGTAGCAGGGTCCATCGAAAGTATGGAACATGAGTACTCCTTGGATGAGGAATTAAATTTTACATCCAAAGAATACTCCCGCTCGAAATTTGAGTAAAAACTTGGGAGATAAGTTGAAAAATGTAGTTTTATTATTTTATTACTTTTTAATCTTTTTATTTTTTTAGCCCCCATGGTTGACATCATCATCTTGAATCCTATTGGTTATTATAAAGTTTATTTTGGTTGTAAATTTTTCTTAGGAGGCCCATTTTAGACCTCAAAGGTTCTCTAATGATTAGCTGAGATTTGTGTGAGAAGCATAATGCTTTCTCAAGAGAGACATATTGCTTTGTAATAGACTCAATTGCTCCAAGTACAATCGATAAAATAGCCACATCAAGCAAGCAGGTTTTCCCTGTTGGGTTTCCAGAGAAAAGCGTGTCAATTGTGTGATGTGTTTTTATCTCTGTGTCTTTTATTCCACTGCTTATAAGTTGCTAAAAGGCATTGTATCTTGGTGAAAGTTAACTAGTTTCAATTATTAGAGATTCATCTAAGTAGTTGTAAAATTTTCATGAAAATTTAACAAGGTGACATTGAATGTTGTTGCTAAAAGGCAAGCTACCTCGCAAGAAGAAACCCAAAACCAAAAATTCAATAACCTAGCCTAGTATTTATTTGAGTACAAAAAGCAGCTTAGAACCTTCTAATACATCGAACATTGAGTAGCAGCCATAGTTTACAACCTTTTAATACGACCAGAAGTTCCTTGGGCAATATGATGCGATTCAAACAATTCTAAAAACAATTTGGAGAACTTGGCCAAACAAAATTGAGACTTCAAATAAAGAATGTAAAATGAAATGTATTAAGAGTTAAAATAGAGAGAAGGAAGCTACAAAAGGAGCCCAAGTTAGATCTCTATTCACTTTGAGTTTTGGATAAGGTCGGTTGTTCTTGCAAAAGCCTCTACAGTGAAAGGCACTGGCAAACATTTCAACAATGGAAAAATTTGAAAATAATAGATACATAGGGCACGGGATAGGGGTGAAGTGTATTTATTGATTCCATTTAACTTATACAGAAATCACCATAATACACACATGCAACGGAAACAAATTCAATGGGCAATAGTCCAATTAGTAGTGGCACCTACCGATGGCAAAAAAGATGCCTTTACTGTGCACAAAGAAGAAATTAAATGATATGGTTATTGACTTTCCAGTAACGACTCTAGCAACATGTTTAGCCATATTTTCTTACCATTAAGACAAGAAAGATAATTCGAGTGCATTGAAGATAGCTTCTTCCTTGATGGGGTATGCAGAATATTCAAGGTCTTCACCAGCCTTTTATGAATTGCTGCAAAGTGGACTAATGTGTATGCCTTGGGCAAGATGATGTCATATTTCGTGAGGGCGATTGTTGCAATTGTTTCTCAAGTAATTAACTTGTAGGTGGGTTCTGATTGTAGGTAATTAACCTGCAGGTGGGTTCTGATTGCAAGAATTTAAAATGGACCTTTGACTGCTAGATAGAGAAGTAATGCTAGCAAGTAGCCTTTAGACCTTTTGTCTCTTATATTCAAAGGATCATTTTGGTTATATATGTATTTGATAAGTTTGCCACTATTTTGCAATCTTGTTTTAAATTGAACAATATTTATATCTATAATAATAGTAGAGCGATATAAAATAGGCAATGAAAGAGAACAAATACATTTTGTAAAAGAAACCAAACAAGTGGAGTGAACTAGAATAGCTTCCAAGAGAAGCCATTATAAGATGGAAATGTGAATGAGCGGAGGCAGAGAAGCATTTATTGAAGGGAAGAGTCTACTAAAATAAAAAGCACTGAACACAAATCCAGAAAATAACACATGCACAGAATGCAAGAGCGCTAAGCACAAAAACACCAAAATCCATAAATGTGCAAAACAACTTCTCTCCATAACTGCAAAAAAACAAATGAATGTTTTGTTAGTTAGAAAAGTAGCGGTAACAAGTAGATCAATTTTGATTTCAAATTGAAGAATATACATATGTATAGTAATAGTAGAGCCATATAAAACAAGCAAGGAGAAAGTAAATACATCCTGCAAGAGAAAGCAAACAAATGGAGTGAACTAGAATTCCAAGGAAAAAGTGTTCTAAACTAGAACAGTTTCAAAGAGAAGCACATTATACGGTGGAAATGTGAACGAGCAGAGGCAAAGAAGCAAAAGCACTGAACACAAAGCCAGACAATAACACAAAAGCACAGAACGCAAGAATGCTAAATAAATAAGCACCGAAATCCATAAATGAATAAAACAACTCTCCTGAACTGCAAAAAAACATATCATCCATAGAATAATCATTCAATAGCAGATATTAAAATCAAAGCTGCATAAAATACTTCAACATTCCAACAACTAGAATGTGTAAGAAGGGATATGCATGTTCAATGTTGAAATATGCGGTATGAAAATAGTAATAAAGTTAAGCAGCTTAGTTTGCAAGACTCGTCCATTTATAGTACACTGTACATATGCAATTGACTATTCACATAATGCTTGATAAAGTTTCATTAAAAGCTCAAAAATATCTTCATAGTGGTCCATGCTTACAATTTCAAATGCTTTCCAAATCATATTAGCAGATACATACTAGATTCGTCACTACCATTAGAAATGGATTATTCAGTCTTACTGATATACATAGATATGCCTCTCATCAACACATACCCCCTACATGGAAACACATCATAACTCTCTATCGATAAGTGTTTTCAACCACCTACATAGAAACACATCATCACTCTCTATTGATAAGAGTTTTCAACCAGAGATAAACTCTTAATTAGAAAATAAGTTCCACTGAAGCAGGTCAATCCAGGTCTAGTAGGATTTTACAGACTTTCCAGCACATCTTTTAGTCACAAACAACTGTTAACCTGCTCCCAACAACTATGCTACCACCAAACACAATTTATCACTACAATTAGAAACTGATTTTTTAGTCTTACTGATATACAAATATATTCCCTTTCATAAATCTATGCTCTTTCATAAATCCATTGTCATTCTATGGAGATAAACGCTTTGAACCAGAGATAAAATATTAATTAGAGAAGCAATTACAATGAATAGCTCAATCCAGGTCTAGTATAACTTTTGTAAATTTTCTGCCCAACTTTTACTCACAATCAATTGCTAACCTGCCTGTTCCCAACAACTATGCTGCCACCAAACACAATTTATAGATCTCCATCCCAAATAAAAAAAGCAACTTCTCCCATCCAAAAAAACCTTTAATATGTTTCAAAATAGATTCCAACATGTATGCACCAGTTACCATTTTCACCAAACAAAATTTATAGATTTCCATTACATGCCAAATAAAACACCCACCTGTTCCCATCCAAGAAACCTTGGACAAGTTTCAGAGTAGAATTCAAAATCCATCCACTGGTTACCATTTTCTCCACCATAAGTGTAACAAATATAAATGGAAGCCACTAGGGATAAGGCCATCCAAGAATAAATTTCAAGGAAGAAGGAATTATTCCAACATTTATGCACACCTTACTTGAATATTGAAATCTATATCTTACATCTTGTGACTGTGAATTTGACAGGTATCAAGGCGCTTGTTAGTCAGGATCTGACCTGGCAGTCTGCCTAACTCCATCTGTCAGGTTGGCACTTCCTCAGTATGTCCTGTAGTTCTGCCTCGGAAGACTTCTAAAAAAAAAAAAATTCTTAAACCAATTGCAGCACATTCCTCTACTGGTCTTATTGCAGACGGAGTTCCTACTAGCTTGAATGGCATTGGTCCCAAAGATTCCCTTGCATTTTGAGGTGTCCACTCCGGCATGCCTTCCCCGCCAATTGGAGGAGGTTGGGGCATTCTGTTCAATTTTCAGCTCTTCCATGCATCCTCTGCCTCTCTTGTTTGGTTGCATGGGACAAACAACTTGATAAATGCTCCCTCTCTTATTTGGTGGTAAATAGGTGAAAATAAATTGCGCACAGACCATCCAAGAAACACAGAAATTTAGCTGAACTTACACAGAAATTTAGCTGATTTTTCTAAAACAATTTTTAAATTTCTTAATTATAGGAGGTTTTTGATATTGTAAAATAGAATAAGATCGGTAAGATTATGAAAAATTGTGGCAAAGATTTTTGAAAATCTAGGTTATGGTGGTTAAATTTCAGTGTTTTGAGTGTTCTAGGGGTTTTTGATGGTGCTGAATCCATTTTCACCGTAAAAAATTCCAACTACCTGATTTAAAAAAAAAAAAATTACCAGATTTCAACAAAAACTGCCATCCAAACTATTCTGTTACATAATTGACAACCCATTATAAAAATTAAACTGAATTGTCATTCTAATTTATTAATTAGAAAGAATAATTGTTATTTTCCATCTAGATTCAAAAAGTGATACTGTGACATATTATATCAGTATAAAAAAATATCTTACCTTCAAATACAAGCTAAAGAGTGGATGCTTGATTACATAAGGGAAAAAGAAAATAATCTTGCCCTAACATACAAAATAGAGAGTGGATGCTTGATTGGGAAAAAAATTGAACTGAATTATTTTTTCTCAAAAAAGTGCTCCAATTGTCAATACCAATTAGTAAAGTTCTCTCCACCTGATAACATCTTAAATAGTATTAAATAATGCTGTAAAACCCAAGAAAAGGAATGATCCTTCACAAACAATATGCAAAAATATGTTATTTGCAGACAGCTCCCGGGTCCCTATGACTTCACTTGGCAAGTTCATAAAAAAATTAAATGTGAATACAAGGTTTTATGTTCAAATCCTTCATTACGAAGTTATGGATGTGTGTTATATGCAGGGAAGATCACTTAGAAGTTATAGTAAAAGTAGTTAGAATTAACCACCAATTACCAATTCCACTAATTTAAAAAAAATTAGTAAGAGCTTAACATGAATATTGACCAAAAGTAATACAAAAGTTGAAGTATATTCCTGCCTTAGGAGAAATTGGGCTTACAGACGTAAGAACCATATGCTTCTGTATTGAAAATTGGTAACACCAAATTGAAAAACAATACAATAGTAAAGAATCTGGATTAATAGTTTGGCCTTGGAGAAGTTGCGCAACGCTTTGAAAGAAAGCACGTCTAATCTCCTTTCGATTTTCTCAATTGCTATCCAACTAAACCAAGCCAATACTTCGTTGCTTATCTCACCATTTATCATATAAGATATGATGTCTGTTTGCAATTGTTGCAAGGATGGTTTCCAGGAAAAAGCATTCTCCATAAAGTTCAAAGTCATTCTTTCCTGCTTCATCAAATATTTTGACAAGCATATTTCAAATGAGATTCTCCAAACTATAAAAAGATCCTCATTTTCATTGTCTCTACAGAAGACTGTCCGTAGCTTTCTATCTTGCAATTCCAAATTTTTCTTCAGATATCCATGAGAAGTTATATTCTGCAAACACTTATTGTCACAAAAAAATAACCAGAACTGTGCATCTTTCCTTCGTTAGAAATAACTAATCAATTCCCTCAGTATTCCATGTTACTCTAGGATAGATTCAACTCACGTTAAAGTGAATCCCATACAAGTCCTAAGAGGCGAAACAACCCACCACCAAAGGGATTCTTATTCTTTGTCTTCCATTTACCCAAGACAGTGATCCAAATATGTATCCCCAAGTTTGGATGACCCTTTTGAACTGCACTGTGAAAGAAATATTTTGGCCATAGAAGTTAAATTTCAGAACACGTGGAACAACCTAGACACTTATTCCTCTTGGTGGAGAAACCCTCACTATATAGGTACAATTTGTGTTTCCTACATTTGTCACTGTTCGGACGACCGAGCTGTTTCCATTGAATTTTGAAATTGATATGGAAGGATAATTGAGATTAGAAGCTGTTGTGCGGAATTTTGTGCGTACACTATGATCTCCTGTGACTCGCCTAAGAGATGAATTATCATAGCCAATCCCACAGAGAAAGTTGATATAATATTTAGGGCCAGCATCATACAGAAGTCTCATATTTTCTACTTTCACAGGGTTTAAAAGTCCCGCTCCAAAGCCAAATGGGTTTGCAGTCCTTCCTCATGGAGAAGTAGTCATGATTTTCTTATTTTTATCCAACACATTAGCTGCAGCACAAAACCACATATTTCAGGTCTCAAAGATTTTATAACCTTTAAGATTTTTCTTTCAGATAGAAAATGTACAGGCTACTTTACCTGTGGTCATGAGGGCAGACTTAATAACCGATGGAGTCCAAGATGGGTGTGCAGCTATACCTGACACATGTAGACAAGCCATGAAAGTACCTGAAGCAAGGTTGAAATGCATGCCTTTCTTTATTGGTGACCATGCAGCTAGTATATTCAACCCTGGAGCTATTAGGTCAGGCTATCCAAGAAGAAAAGCAACAGAAAAACATCAGATGGTTACAAATGAAATTTCTGATAATTGAAGCATTGAGGTCAAGAGATCCAACTTCCCATACCTTCAATATGTCCGGTGTTAGTGTGTTTGGACCTTTTGAGGAGAATGCTAAAACTTGAGGTGCTGGTCTGAGTCCGAAGACTGTTTCTGCAGGCAAGATATAGGCTCCAGGAAACCTGACATAGTTTCATATTGTTGAGACATTAAAAACCTCTTCATTTGATCAATCTAAGCAAACCAAATGTGTAAGAAAAAAATAAACAAGCAACTCTGTCTGGATCCTTTAATCAAAGTGACATGAAAAGAGCAACCTACGTTTTCAATGGGCTTATATGATGCAGGGATAAGACTTAATAGGTAAGCTTGCTTATTCCATTAAAAGGGTTTATCTTGACTGATACTGTTATTTGCAAAATTAGAAGAGACGCAGCTCTTCTAATTCCTCATTACTGATAAGCACTGCTCCTACCAAGGTAGATTTATTTCTTATTACCCTTTTTAAACTGTGGAAAATTCTTCAAGCTTTTGATTTCCCAGCACTTCAAAAATGAAATGTGGGTGAAGTCATTATAGGCTATCATAGAAAAACATAAGTATTTATAGATTTTAATGATTGACCGATTGTTCTTGCAGTCATATTGCTCAGATGATGCGCCTGGTAGTGTTGATATAGGCAAGAAGTTTAGCACCCACTTTTTTGTCCACAATCGCACCAGGGATCATGAAAGGAATGGCAAGATTCTGGCCCATCTCATCGATGAGAATTATCCCCAATCCCCCAGCTGCTTGGAATATTTGGATTTTTGATATCCTTGACTCAAAAGAGTCTTCAGGATGCAGGCAAACCATTATCTTTCCTGCCACTTTAGAAGGATCTAAAGAGATGTTTAGACAGAAGCTGCATAATCCACCACGAAAAGCCAGAGGGTTACAGCTCATCCATCGATCATAGTAGACAGAGTGATCTGGTAATAAATAAGCACTGCCTTCAATATGCCTGATTCTATCCTGAAATACCTCGATTGGTAAGGAGTGAAGTATTTTTCATGTGCATTTGCCGCAGACAATAGCTTCGCAGGCGCATTCATCTTTGCTATATTCAGACTCTCACCCTGACAATTACAGATTACTATTAGCCACTTCTTCTCGTGTGGGTTAAATTTTTTATCACATTTTTGAGTAATTTCTTATGCAAATATATGATATTCTATTATGGAGAGACTCACTTACCTTCCCATATGAAATAAATTGTGTAATGGTGACAACTCTAGAAAACAAATATGAAGTTTTTCCTTTACAAAGATTTACAGGAATGAAACTGTCAGGCAGGAGGCTCACTGGAATCACGTACATGTGGGAATAATTCCACCCATGGAACCACAATAAGACGAAGTCCAGAAATATGGAATTGTCATAACTGAAGAATTGAGAGTGAATGCAAACACTAGAGGACAATGTGTCTCCTACGAAATCCAGTTGAATAAATGGAGAACAATACTACACTATTACCAGAAGAAATTTAGATATCTTGGAATGTAACTTACTTGTGCAAGATGATGAGGATGCTATCTGAGAGTACAAATCAAAAAACTGAATCATGAAGGAGAATTTTTGGCGTTATTGCCTTTGGGTTAACATGCAATTGGTAATCGTTGTTAATTTATAAGGAGATATTGTTCCCTGAAGTTGTAACCATGGTTCTCCTGGGTAATGGTTGATCATGAGAAGAATTAGAGCTTACATGGTAGGTAGAATTATTTCGTCTTAATTTGATGACAGAAATAAAGTCCCTGTCTGTAGAGCTAGCAGTCACTGTAATAAGCCAGGGAGCCAGATTTGTTGCAGAAGCAGAACCCCCATCATTCCCGACTGAGCAAAAAAAAGTAATTCCATTTTGTGTTGCATGGAATGAGCCCACTGAGATCGCATCACTGAAGTAGTCACTTTCAGGAAGATCAGGACCTAATGAAAGAGACAAGATATCCACTCCATCTTTGATGGTATCATCAAAAGCTGCCAATATGTCTGAATCATAACATCCAGATTCCCAGCATGTTTTGTATACTGCAATTCAAGCCAGTGGAGTTCCCCCCAGGGCACCTCCAGCTCCTAAACCACTATAATTCATATTCCTTACATATCTTCCAGCTGCAATAGAAGCAATATGGCTTCCATGCCCTACGCTATCTCTTGCAGATCTATATTCTCTGTTAACCCCCGAACTCACTGTTTTCAATGTTTCCCCTTTCTCAGCCTCCAGTCCATTCAAATAATACCTAGCACCAATCAATTTCCTGAAATAAGTCATGGAATTGTCAGTGATATTTCTTCAAATATCTAAAAAAAATATCGCTATATCACAAGGCTATTAGAATTCATGCAGCAATATGAACTTCAATGGAGTACATTTTACCTGTTGCATGTTGAATTAGGAAATTGTTCACCACTTTGGCATACTCCCTTACAACATGAAGGGATTGGAGACATCAGATGGTCGCTGAAGCTTGGGGATTCAGGCCATATACCTGTTCATTAATATGTACATATTGAGACTCTGTAAGAGGAATCTACCATTAAATACTTCTACTTCTAAGCACGAGGGTATCACTCCAAATAATCTTCAGTTCAGTCCGAAATTAGGACATCGAGAAATTCAAACGATATACACATTAATTCGAATGTATATTTCTGGCTATGTGATTATTCTAATTCCATGGAATATGTTCCCTACTATTTTTCCACCTAAAAACATAGTGACCAGTAATGTGCCCAATTTGTTGTTATATCTCATAGAGAACAAATCCGGGTGGTTTTTCCGAGGAAAGCGTAGAGGTCCGGGTGCAAGTTCAGGGTGATTGTGTCAGAATGGAAATATTTGGGATGCAGGTTCAATGTTGAAGTTTTCTAGCCTGCTAGTGTCTTGCCCAAAAGGGTGTTTGCCCGCCAAAAGGAAAAATAAACTGAGGACATAATAACTAGGGTTTTTGAATTAATGTTACCTGTGTCTATGACGCCGATGATGATGTCCTCTTGAGGTCTAGTAGAGTCATTTGGGGTTCCCAAAGAATTTCCATATGGCATGCCCAAGAATTCCCAAGAATGGGTTGTATGGAGCTTTCTCAGCTTGTTGGGAAATACAGAAACAACTCTAGGCATCTCTGCAAATCAGAAGGATACTGTGAAGAAAACTATTTAGAAAAAAAACCAGTCCTTTTTGTAATGGGAACAGAAACACAGAACATATGGGTTAAGGAAACCAGAATAAAAATTGGCTTAGCCCATCAATTCCTGACGAACTGATCTAAAGTTGGTGGTCACGACAGTGAAATTACTCACTGGCCATAGTCGCTACCTGGGTATCTGATATTTTATCTGCAAAGCCTCTGAATCCATGATGGTAGTTGTACCCTTGAATCCAACCACCCCTATCCCTTGAATCCAACCACCCCACATAGGTCAAAAACGAAGGCTCTAACGGACCAGAGAGGGTCGATCAAGTCCCTCGCTCAGCCAGCAAGAAAATCGGCGAGACTGTACACAAAGCCCAGCCACCTCTCCTAAATTCTGGCGAACCAGTGAAAATGGGGTGAATCATTCTAACCCCTCTCTCTGACCCTGTAATTCCAGGCGAATGCCATGCACATCTGCTCCAACCAAAAAAAATGGGAGGCGAATTTCATTTTTTCAGTTTTATGCGCCTTTTTCTTGGTTGGCTAATATTTAATAATTAATTATTTTTAAAATAATTATTGGGCTAAGTTTATTAAACTATAGAAAATGGGTTTTATATAAAAAATTCACCTATTAAAATTTAAAATCTCTTAAAATTTGCCTTTGGGCTAAAATTCGCCCCTAAAATTTTCCCTGATAGCATGCATCGTATCTGCCATCCCACATGTAGCTTCATTGGGCCCAAAGTTCTTCCACTGCACTTTAACTTGCTCAATTTTTTGGTTCCAGATCATGAGCATATTTATCTGCAAAATACACTATGGTTCCAGCTAGAATTCACCTTCTAGATCCACCTACAATAAAAAACAGTCAATCACATGATTAACATCTTTAACACACTTCTTACGTAATGACACATTGAAAACATCATGGAATTTAATTGTCAGAGGTAGTGAAAGTCAATAGGCTACTAGTCCAATCCTTTCAAGAATATTGAAAGGTCCACAAAAATGAGGTGCTAGCTTCCCACATGACCCAATCCTCCAAGAGATCTTCTTGGGCTTGATGCATAAGTACACATGTTCCCCAACTTGAAACTCCTTAAACATCTTGTTGTGATTAGCTTAAATTTTCTACTTGTCCTATGCTACCTTTAGATTCTTCTTGATTACATGCATTTCTTGTTCCATCTCTTCCAACATATCTGGTCCTATCAACACCCTCTTCACTAGATCACTCCAATTGATGGGAGTATTACAAATTTTCCCATAAGGTGCCTCAAATGGACTCATCATCAGTGACTCTGAGTAACCATTGTTGTAAGCGAAAAAAACCAATGGAAGGTACTCCTCCCACCTCCTATGTTGATGCATCACATACATCCTCAACATGTCCTCTAATATCCTGTTGACCCTATTTGTATGTCCATCTGTCTGCGGATGATAATTTTTTCTGAAGGTCAACTCTATACCCAAATATGCAAATAAATCTTTCCAAAACCTAGAAGTGAACTTCACATCCCTATCCAATACAAAATTCCTTGGAACACCATGCAACCTCACTACATCTCTAAGGAATACCTATGCTATGTCACTAGATGAGTATGTAGAATTCATTAGAATGAAATGTGCTACATTTGAAAACCTGTCTACCACAACCATGATGGCATCGTTTTTTCTAGATTTCCTCGACAACTTTGCAATGAAATCCATGAAAATTACCTCCCATTTCCACTCTGGAATTGGAATCGACTATATTATCCCACCTGGAGGCTTACATTTTGTTTTCAATTTATAACAATCCAACCACAAACACTGCCACATCCTTCTTTAGATTAGACCAATGATAAAAACTTCTTCACTGTTGTCAATGTATTCTAGTATCCTGGGTGACCTGAATGCAGTTTAGCATGAAAATATCGCAAGATATTCTTCTTGAGCTCTTTTTTGTCTGGCACATATATCCTATCCCTAAATTTGATTAAACCATATTCTATAATATGATAGTTCAAATCTTGATCACCTGTACCCTATTGTAACCTGTGCCTAAATTCCATGTACCTGTCATCCTGTTGTCCTTCCTGTAAGATCTAATCCTGTAATTTTTTCCCATAAGAAATCATATATTCTATATGATTCATTTGTGCCTTCCTACTAAGAGCGTTTTCAACCCTGTTCTCTTTACCCTTGATGTACCTGATCTCAAATTTTAACTCACTGATCGTGGCCAACCATCTAGCTTTTCTGGCATTCATATTTGACTGGTCAAACAAGTATCTCAATCCATGGTGATACTCATCAATACGAACCTCATACCAAGAATATAGTTCCTCTACATCTTTAATGCATGGATGATTGCTTCCAACTCAAGATCATGTGTTGGATAAATTTCTCATGCTCATTTAGTTTTCGTGGCTCGTAGCACACTTCCTGTCCTTCCTGCATAATAAATACACCAAGTCCTCTCTTACAAGCATCTGTACACACCACAAACTCTTTGTCTAGATCTGAAATCTTTGACACTGGAGAATTTGTCAACAAATTATTCAATTGTTCAAAAATTGTTGCACATTCCTATGTCCATTCAAGTTTCTTACCTTTCCTCTGTAGTGACGTAATAGGATATGCAATCCGAGAGAAGTTCCTGATGAACCTCCTATAGTAACCTGCTAGCCCCATGAATGATCTTACATCATCCACATTTCTACGAGCTTCCCATTCCATGATAGCCCTTATCATTTCTGGATCCACTGCTATGCCTTCCTTGGAAACATGTCCCAAGTAATTTACCTTTGTTTGAAAGAAACTACATTTACTGAGCTTAACATACAACTAATTCTCTCTCAGTAATCTCAATCCTATTGCTAAGCTCTCGACATGCTCTTCCTCATTCTTAGATATGCCAAGATGTCATCAATGAATACAATCACAAACTTTCCCAGATAAGGATGCAATACACTATTCATCAAGCACATAAAAGTAGTTGGAACATTAGTCAAACCAAATGGAACTACAACAAAATCATAATGTCCATACCTGGTCTAGAAATTTGTATTATAGATGTACTCTTCTTCAATGCATACCTAATGGTATTTAGATCTTATATCAATTTTTGAGAACATTGCTTCTCCCTTCAACTGATAAAACAACTCATCAATCCTCAACAACAGATATATGTTCTTGATTTTTACCTTGTTCAACTGTCTGTAATCAATGCATAACCTGAAAGTACCGTCCTTATTCTTCACAAAAAATACTAGTGCACCCAACGACGATACACTTGGCCTAATGTATCCCTTGTCAAGCATTTCCTTCAACTGCAACTTTAGCTCTACTAACTCTAGAGTTCTCATCCTATATGGTGCCTTCGATGCTAGTGCTACCCCTGGTATCAATTCAATGGAGAAGTCCACTTCTCTATGAGGCTGTAACTCTGAAATATCTTCCAAGAACACATCCTAAAAATTTTGTAGAACTGGTACCTGCTCAATACATCCACATATTCAAATTCCTTACCTTTTTCATTGGAAATATGCACTACAAATAACACACACCCTTTTCTGGAACTATGCTTTGCATGCATAACTGTCACCATTTTGACTGATGTTTCTTTCTTCTTACCCTATGAGATTATTTATTCTCCATTGTCATCTAAATATTCAATAGATTTTTCATAAAAATCTACCTTATTATTGTGAAGATATAACCAATCCATTTCTAAAAAATTACTATATGATCCCAACGAGAAGACATTCAAATGTGTTGATGTAGGCATACCATTCAACTCAAACACACAAGCTCTTACCTAATGATGGACTCTCTTCTTTGTACATGTAGCCAACTGCAATAATGAATATTCTACATGCACTTATTTATTCAAACCACACTTATCCACCAAGTCAGGGTTAAAATAACTATAATTAAATCCAGGGTCAATCAAAATAGAAATAACTTGATCATAAAGCTCACTGACCATCTCAATAATAGATTCTTGGTGATCTTCCTACCTGTTATCTAGCATTGCATAGATACGAGGAATGATATGCCCAACATCCCAAATAGTTTGCACCTCTTTTGCATTGCAAATATGAGGCCTACCACCCTGATACTATGGAAAATATCTCTTGAGATTATCCTTGCCACATATCCAACACTGCAATGGTCCCATACCATCACCTCTATTATGTTTCCCTCCATGTTGTGACCCATGTCCCTATCTAACTACGTTGAACTTCCTATAAGGAACAACATTCTCTTTCTCACCTGCATTGTGGGGCCTTGTTCTTTTCGGCTTCCATTTATGTTTATCTTTATCTTTCCCTTCCAACCTTGCTGATATTATGTCTTATGCTTAATATTGTTTCAATTTCCCAATAAATTCCTCAAGCGACCGAGGCTCATCATACTCAATCTGATCTCTAAATGATAATGTAAATCCACTGACAATTCTATGAAATTTAGCTTTTTCATCCTTAAGATATGGTACATACCTCAATAACTCCAAGGACTTGGTCGTATACTCCTCATTTGTCATCAATCCAATCTGAAGACCATATAATTCCATGGCCTTAATTTTGTCGTACCTCTCCAACAGGTACTTCTTCATGAAAAGTCTCCTAAATTCATGCCAAATCAACTCTTATGTCTTGATGTCTCTAACTAGCTTCACATATTTCTAGCATATGTTTAACTTCCCTTTGAGGTTGAAGATAGCTATTACGGCCTTCATATTCTCTATGTACTCATGCAACTAAAATAATTTCTTCATCCCAAGTAGCCATGCCTTTGCATCCTCTGACTTGTTAAAATATCCATAAAATGTAGGTGGATTTGATTTCTTGAAATGTTATGGAATAAATACCTTGTCACTCCTCTTTTAAGGATGATAATGATGAAAATCATAGTTAATGTCATAACCAAAACTAGAATAGAACCTGTGTCCATCACCTCTCCTATCCGGAGTATCCAAGAGCTTTCCATCTTCGATCATATCATCTCTATTTGACCTATGCCCACCATGAGATCTACTACCATATGCCCCATTAGTCCTATCCTCTTGCCCATGGCTGATATAAAGTGGTCCATGTCTCTGCAATTATGACAAAATCTGAAGGATTACTGCATTAAATTCTACTTGTTTCTCCTGTGCTTGAATGATCCTGTCATAATTTTCCTTGCAACTTCTTCTTTTTGTCTTCAAACTTCTCAATGTGTCTGCTAAGTCAAAAGAATTCCCAACACCATGCTGCTCATGTGATCCATATGGAGATTCTCGTGAGCTGTAGTCTACCATATTTCTAGTCATTTTTGATCTCTTTCTTGCAAGTATACCATGTCAGCCAAAGCCAAAACATAACATAATAAAATACCTTAGTATAGTTTAAAGAGGGATATCTCATTTGCAAGATAAACCAGATTAGCACGATACATGTATAAACATAATCATGTCAACATATAATCATAATCATAACAATATCTAAACATCATTTCTACCAATTTTGATTTATCAATGCATGACCATATCGACCACATATCATGACCACCGCTATGCATACACAACAAGCACATAAACCACAATCATAAAGAAAAAATACACAATTGACATGTATGTATGATAAACACACCACCCATCCATTCCAAGGGGCGAACCATGCTCTAATATCAATTTGTGGTATCAGATATCACACAAAGAATTCGAAAACCAGACACCACCCAAAGAGAACAAAACCCGCTCTGATCCCACTCTCTAACACCATCCTCCCATATTTATCCAAGTTAACCATTCCACTGGGGTAAATATGTGATGAGAGGCTACTATGATGTGATTCAAATCCCCATGTATAGTTAAGGAATTTTAATAGAAAAAACCAAACCAATCCAACCTTTCACACATGCTACAGAACCTTCAGGATTCAACCACAACTTCCTAGTGATCAACCCTTGAGGTAAATTGACATTTTACTGATCTGGACCCTCAAATTCTCCCATGAAAAGCCATGCATGCAACCAAGGCGTTCCAGTCATTCCCACAACAAGGCATTGTAGTGACTATGGATTTTTCCATGTAGTTATGTGCCAGCAATCCCAGATTCTGAGCCACTTTTTAAGGGCTAGGTTTCAGGCCACTGCCCAGAAATTCATGAAATATTCATAAATGAATGATACAAAGAAAATAATTACACTAATCCAATAACTGATACAAGTACTTGATCTGAACCTTACTAGCCATGATAGGAATTTCAGTAAACATGTCATAAATATGTAATCTATAGGTCAAATCAATAGATTGAGCATAGTGGTCTCATACTTATTTGAGATTCGTAATGAAGTATTGTTTTAATATCACAATAGCTGCATTATCATCTATTAGGGTATTTATACATTGTACATTCATTGGATAATAAAAATGCGATGATATCGATACATCAAGCCTGCCATAAAACATACTCATGACC
The DNA here is from genome assembly GCA_034641835.2 of Pinus albicaulis. NCBI lineage: Eukaryota > Viridiplantae > Streptophyta > Pinopsida > Pinales > Pinaceae > Pinus > Pinus albicaulis. The sequence continues at coordinate 56,651,459 of MU968359.1, read as the reverse complement.
AACATAATCAACGCAAATAGCAAGGATATAAAAACCAAAAAATCGACATATAAATCAATACGTTTACACATGAAATACCAAGGAGAAGAAACTCTTATTAATGAATGCAAAATCCAACTAGTCATGGGACTTCCACGAACCACTCAACCATAGATTGGCTGAACCAAATCTTTATTTCAGACAACTACCCCCGTACCATATTCCAAGCATGAATGTGGGACTCACAACAAAAACAACCAAGGATTCCCAAGGCCAAAGCACCTCAATCCTCATCAATAGTACTGATATTTATCACAATACCCACCAAACCACTAGTCCCAAAATAGGCATGGATCCATCCAGATATCTTCACCTAAACCATGAGGAATTTTTCTGTCTCAACCTCTCAACTTTACCATGTATCACGCCATTACCGGTCTGGTAATTACAATGGCTACAAGGTATCCACCATCTAGGATTTATCATTTATCATGCCATCACTGGTCAAGGGATTTCAGGCCCAATAAAGGGTATTCACCATTGAGATTTACCGTGTATCCTGCCATTGAATGGTTGAGGATTCCTAGGCTCAATCAAGGTGTTCACATCTAGGCTTCACCGTGTATCCTATCTCGAGATTCCTAGGCCTTGTGAATAATCATAAGACCACTCCACTTAGCTTCAAGTCCATCCTACATTCGAACTCAACCAAATACAAGATAACCCACCACACCATGGATATACAAAAATGGCAAGGCAAGGTTGAAGAACACTACCAAACCTAGAAAAACCCATGCCAATAACAACAAGAGAAAAAAAACACACATGCATGTACCGTGCATGCAAAATATAGTGAGGAAATCACATATGAAAATTGATACATGAAATTAATCCTGTTGTAGCTACTTGATCCTAATCTTCCTTGCTTGATCTTTGCTTCCTGTTACACAACAATTTTTCACCATCCTTGCAATCTGCCATCCCACACATTGGAGGGCTTATTCCATGACTTGTGAGCAGTGACATGACCTAAAAACACTTTTATGGCATTCCCTTGAACATGAAATTTCATTCCCCTGAAGACAAATCCTTGTGAAAAACCCTAAAAATAGCCTTTTTGGCCTTGGCACGACTACTCAGTGTCATACCTGTGCCAATGGGGGAAATCCTCCAAAGAGGGCACAGCAACTGGCGCACTGTCTCAGTGTTGTACCTACACCAGGCTTATTAAGGAGTGTTTTTAAAAAATAAATGGCGGAATATTGACTCCAACCAATTCCTGAACTGGTCTCTAAATTGAGTTGTGATGTTTGGCTCCATATCTCCATGTAGAGGAAGTAGTTTTCCACCTCTCATGGAAGCTTCCTTGAGGATAGGGCCAATCCCATGATTGTAGGGATCCCAACTCCCCTTCCACCATCTATATAAGCTTGCCATTTTCATTTTCAAGCTAGTCTCCAAGAGTCTCCAAGAGCCTTCATAGCTTAAAAAATGCTGCAATAGTCCTCATAGAGCCAAATCAGTAGCAAGGAGATTGACGATCGAAGAGAGAGGCTTGTCCCCATCCCCAAAGAGCTTTACCGAGACGTATTCCGCTGACGACCCGCCGAAGGAAGATTCAGCGTCAGAGCTAGGTTGTATTTTCCTTTTTATTAATTAATGATAAGTGACTATTGGTTATGGTTCCACTTGTATTGTTCATTATGATCATGAGTTGTGTCCTCTCTGACCGATACATAACTGCATATTTTGGGTTTTATGATTGTGTTTGTCGTGTTTCTTGTGTGTGCAGGTGTTCGATCGGGGCAAGCGAGAGGATTGTGATCTGCTGGAGCAAGGAAATGGGAGTGCCATCTTCTCTACAAACAATAGCGTTGGATTCAAGGTAAGCCTCCTTCGCCATTTGGTTTATTGCAATTAGGAACTTGCACCTTAGCGTGATACGATTGTTGCTAGACCCGATCTGGGCTAGTAGGGATCGCCTCTGTCTGCAGAGGGGATTTACCTCTACAAAAAATTGGCGATTCCACTGGGGATCGTTGATTTGGAGTACTGTCTTGTCTTTTTGGTCGATTCTTGACTTTGCTTGCTTGATCATCTCTTTTGGCTGGCTCTTTCTGTGTGTTTAGCTTTTGTTTAGTTTTACCATCACTAGTCTGTTCCTTGGATTGTTCTTTTTTATTTTTCCATAGTAAACTCAACTGGCGCGCTTATTAGCCTGACAGTCGCACCCATTGGTGCATGTTACCAGTGTATTACCCGCGCCAATCCTGTTCTGGCGCTAGATTCCACCTGACAGTCGCGCCAATCCTGAAAGGTGCTAGGGTTTGCTCTGTTTTGAGCTTTCTGAGCTTGATTTGTGTGTTTGGTTTCATTTTTATGACTGTTTGAGTGTTCTGGAGCCTTGTTTGACTGATTGTGACCTTCATCCTTTGGTTGTTTTCCTGTTTCTATCGATTTTACATTCTAACCCTAGGGCATATAGGTGCTATAGTGTGTCGAGCCTCCTGTGGGAGTTTTTGGTTTCTATTTGTTTAGTCAACCTTGTGATTGCTTCTCTGTATTCATTCAGCGGTTATCTATCGTTTCGTTGTGCTATTTGAGTGATTGGTTTCTTCTTCATTCGAATTCCACTTTGTCTCGCTTTGAGCCTAGATTACATGGTTCATTTAAGTCTTGGAGATTCTGCTTGAAGTGGTGAGTCTGGTCTTGGTTGGGAGAAATTCTGTTTTTTTTCATTTTCAGGCGTTGGCGCTTGTTGTCAGTTAGCAACCCGCGCCAATTTTCCATTGGCTCTAGTTGTCAGTGACAAAGTCGTGCCAATTTCTGGGTGTGTGAAAATTGAGACTTTTTCCCTAAATCCTTCACCAGTGTGTCTTTCCCTTCCAGTCTTTTCACTGTATGAGCATATATTACATTTCTCATTGATTGAAATGTCTTCTCTCCATGATTTCTTGATGTAAAAGGGAATTAATGCCTTGTTTTGATCTCATGCTTTGGAAGTCCTCTTTGTGTTTTGTCACCTTTTGAGGAATTTCATTACAAAGTGTTTTGAAACAACGATTGCATTCTTAGTGTTTGTTTGCATCCCTTTTTCTTTCATCCTTCATTAAGAAGATTTGTGTTTATTTAGTTTTCATCTCAAAGTTTTCTTTTGTTAAAATGCATTAGATCACATTGCATTGAAAAGTGTTTTTTTGAGATCCATCATTGAACTTAGATTACATTGTTTAATGATTGAAAGCTAAAAGTCGCTTTGAGTGCATTCTCCTTCATTAAAATCATGCATTTAGTAGATTCTCATTTCATCGAAAAATGCATTGAGTGCATTCTTATCATTTGAAAAGAAAAAGGAAATTGTGCATAGATTACAATTGCATAGTTTTTGGAAAAGAGGATTTTTCATACATTACATTGCATTATTCGCATCGTTGAATGTTTGGAATTACTTTTGGATAGTGAAAGTCATCTAGTTTGGAAAAATTTTCGTTTTCAGTATTGCTGTTTGTTGCATCATTGTTTGAAGCTCTTCCCTTAATTAGATAGCATTCATTGAATTGAAAAGTTTTCTTTTCTCATATAGCTGCATATAGGAGATTGTCAGATGACATAACACTCACGAGGGCCTGAAAAATGAGACATAATTGAAGATCAACCTTAAAATTTATTCAATTTACCTTAAGGTAGCATTGAAACATTAACAAAATATTTAGTGGTCTAGGCTAGACACGTGTTCCGATGTCTTTTAACCTAGTAGCTGTTGTTCACTTCTTGGCTTTAGACAGCACTAGTACGGACTTGTGCTCCCCGTACCGTCGCGTATATAAAGGGAGATCCCACTAGGTTGCCATCCTTTTTCCATAGGAAGATGAGTCTGCCGCCCTATATCCGTGATACACCGGACATAGCATTCGGGGAGATTGCTTGCACGTACGTTAAGTCCTTGATTGATTTCTCTTCCATTTTGAAACCAAGGTGTATATTGCAATTCACGGTTATTTGGTACAACCTTTGCCTAGAATTCCTGAGCAGTCAGTTTGATCTTTACTGACTCCCTAAATTTGAAAAGATCACCAAGCGCTTGTCCTTTCACGCTTGCTTCAAAACTGAAAGAGATAGAGTCAACTTTTGCCTGTTTCTCGACTCTTAAAAGATGAAACGGTAGAGTTTTGTTTCAATGTTTTAAAAAAATTAACTGCCCACAAAATATTCCTGGTTAAAGTTAGTTTCCTTAGGGTGTTGTTCTGAAGATCGTTTCTGATGGAAACTTTTCCTGAGTTCACCAACCAAGGAATCCCCTTCGATGGGAATCCGGGTCCTTTTCCTCCTTTTGGAAAAGTTGGCGCTCCTTATATGGAAATGTTGTCCCTTCCTGGGTTAGCTGTTGGGTTGCCTGTTTGGTTGTTTTCAACCTCTGCAGTCCCAAATGTCTCAACTATTGTTCAATCAGTTCCTCCGCCTGAACAAAATCATGTTGATTCTAAGGTGGACCTCTCCCCTTATTTTCCTGTTTCTGCATCCTCCTCTTCTACTTCGCCTGGTGAAAGTTTGGATTCAAGTAACCAGGTGGCTAAGAAGAAGAAGAATAAGACAAAGAAGAAGAAGTCAGATAAAGGAGAGGCTAGCTCTACGGCTATTATGCCTAAGGAGCCTCCTCTTGATAAACCTTCCAACCCTCTGCAGAACGTCAAGTTCCCTTGCATGTTGTGCACAGGAGACCATCTTCTTCGAGATTGTCCTAGCATTCCCAAGGTGCTCGAAGTATGGTCCAATGGTCGCCTGCCGTGCCTTTGGCTTCCGAGAGTCAGGTTGGGGGCACGTCTTCAACTGGTGCTGGTAAGGCTCCTAAGAAGCAGGGTAAGCTTATCAATCCTTGTAAGTTGTGTGGGGGGCAGCTTGCCATTCACCTTTGTCCATATATGGATGAAGCCAAGCGAGTTTTGGACAACTTGGCTATTTCTGCGCAGTGCCTTCTGGCTGGTTACCAACATCTTTCTTTGAGTCCTCCACAAGATGATCCTATGATTGGTCAAGAGTCATCCTTGGTCAATCCCGCTCCCCCGGAAATTCAAATTTAGGAATCCATCCCCGACCAACCTTTGGTCATGGGATCGGTTGAGCTGGCCCCGTTAGTGGTGCACCAGGTCTTTTCCGTTGGGAGTGGATCTCACATCCCTCAAGTTCTTCTCGTTTCATCAAATTCTTCAGATTTGGAGAAAGATTCTCCTCTCCCTATACCTCAAGAAGTAGCCCCTCCCACCTTTGAGATGGAGGTCGTGGAGGATGCTCCTTCTTCTTCCATAACACCAGGGGAAGACCATCTCGATTCAATGGTAGCCCCTCCGAGTAGTTTGGTCGCTTCCTTTGATTGGAGTCAATTTGCAGGATACAGCCTTCCGTCTTATGTGCCTTTTGAGATAACGGTACAAACCTTTGGTCTAGTCATACCTAGCACTGTTATAGATGAAGGCACATTTGTTAGTGTTATATCCTCAACTACTTGGAAAGTGTTTGGTTTTCCACTTCTTGTGCCTGTTACGCAGAATCTGTTGGCATTTAACAGAAGAACTAGTCAACCGTTAGGGATCCTTCCAAGGTTATCTGTTACTTTGGGAGCTAAAACAGTCCATATGGAAGTGATGGTTGTTCCAGGCCCCTTGGATTTCAATCTTATTTTGGGGCGTGATTACACCTATGCCATGGGAGCGCTTGTCTCCTCCCTTTTTCGTGTGGTCTGTTTTCCACATGAAGGACGGATTGTGACCATTGATCAACTTTCGTTCTTTAGTCCTGATGTGGCAACTAGCCCGCTATCATCCCTTCCTAGTTTTTATCCACCCGTTGTATCTGCCCCATTGTAGGTCAACTATGTGGCTACCTACCCCATGCATGTACCTAGTGATAGTGCCATTGTGCATCAGGTGCTGGGGGCATTGGGTCCTGACTTCTAGGATTTTTTCCTTCCATCGGGAGTGGAAATCTTGGAAGCGATGACTTCTTGTTTATTATGATGAGGTCGGTCAGAGGATGGTTCCCTTCTTGTGTCAAGCTCTTTAAAAAATGAAACCAGGTTGTCGCAAAACAATTCGTTTTCTTGTGTCAAGCTCCTTAAAAAATGAAACAAGAAGGTTGTCGGAGCAGAGTTCGTTTTCTTGTGCCAAGCTACTTAAACCATGAAACAAGGTGTCCCAAGGATAGTTATTTTAATGTGTCAACCTCATTAAAACAATGAAACACTTTCTTGTTCAATTCGAGTCTTTGATAAGATCTCGTAAAATCCCAGTCGAGTCTTTCTCTTGATCTCGTAACTTGAACCTTCACTCCATCTGCCTTTCATATGGATTGAAGCTTGGGGGGCATGTACCTCGAATTGAGTCACCATGCTAGGGGCATGCTTACTTTTTCAAGCATAGTTTGTTTCCGTTTCAAGCTTGTGTAAAAATGAAACCGGTTTCAAGCATAGTTTATCTTTGTTTCAAGCTTGTGTAAAAATGAAACCATGCCCATTTTACCTCTTGTGATTGCCATTTCATCAGCCTGTTTTGTCAGATGAGCCCTGGTTTTCTCACTCCATCGTCATTATCTGCTTGGCCGATCATATGCCTTCACTTGGTTGTTTTACCTTTTCCTGAGGAACCGCTGCGATGAGTGGTCTTGTTAGCCAGCCTCTTAACCTTTATTTGTTTAGAGCAGTTCCATCATTACCGGAACCAGTTGCTACCCTTTATACCACTCGTTCCTCCAGGAGGAGTCATCTTTCAGCTCTTTTCTGACTCTCTAAACATGAAAAGATTACCGAGTCACTTGTTGTTTTGATCTCGTTAAAGTGGCTACGAAATGACATCTACCCAGTATACGTTTACCCCTTTTTCGGGCTGGGATAGATTACTTACGAAAAAGGAATACCCTAGCCTATCGCGACTAGGAGGTTTTCTCAGACATAGTTTTCTACCTTTTCGGATCTGAGGAACTATTTATGAAAAGGGACCGTTGGAGTTTACTTTTCTGCTGTCTTTTCAAACTCTCTAAACATGAAAAGACGTCGAGTTCTTCCTTTGTCAGACTCGTTAAACCCTGATGACATTGGATTCAGTCGTAATGACGATATTCGAGTTTCTCCTTCCTAGGGCTCGTTAAATGTACTAGGATGGATTCGTCCGAAGGACGGATTTATATGACAAGCATATGGTATCCTCTTCAAGCTTGTGTAAAAATAAAGAGGTACTCACCGAAATGGTGGGGAAAATGGAACCAAAATCGTTGTCGTGTCGGCAGTATGTCGCTCTTGAACATGGCACTTGTCTGCATTCGTGTCGGGTTGGGGACATCTCATCTCGTTTTCCACTTGCCTCCGTGGGTTTGGGTGATCCCTTTTGACCTCTCATCTGCTCTTTGCCTCGTAATCATGAGCTTTGATATTTTGATGTCAAATACTGCCAAATCCATTGTCGTGCCGCCGATATGTTCAAGAGAAGTTGACCTCTGCAAAAATCTCAACCTTCCTCTGATTCTCATCTAATCCCGATTCACAAAGACATTATGTTCCTCTGTCTCGTGTTGATGATGTGGGAAACACTATGGCCCACCTTCGATCAAGGTCACTTCCTGTTGACTTTAGCTCATTATCCAGGAAGTTGATCTAGAGACTCCCTTCTGTTACCTTGGAGCCTGCATGCCTCAATGGCAGGTTCTTCGCGTTCGACGTGAGGTTTTTGTCAGCCCAGCCTCAGATCAGGTGATTCTACGGGTGTTAGACGCCAGCTCACTGATTCACATGCCGTAGATTGTACCTATAGTACCTTGAGGACCATTGTCATTATTGGTGGTACCTCTCGCATCTATTAACAAATTTCATCATTGGCTGGTAATCAAGCGATATTCTTGCATGTTCGACTTTAGATCACTTATTCACATGCTTGAACTTGTAATTTTTTCCGGTTGAGATGGAGTGCAGACCCTGGATTTCATCTGTTAGAATACAGGCTGTGATTTTGTGGATTATTATGATTGGTTACATGACTCATTGATTGGATGGCTGCGACCATACCTGAGTCTGTTTTATCGGTCCTTATTGGATGTCTGCGTCCATGCCTTGGATCTGGATTCTTGTATACTCTGTTATGGATGGCTGCGCCCATACCACATATATATCATGTATTTGAGATATCAGTTTTAATTCTCTAAGCAGGTTTTCCGACGACAGTGTTTTTAGTTGGATGTGTACTCATAAAGCATTTCACCCCTCTCTCTCTTTCAGGCCTCATGCTTTAGGGGGCATCTTTTACACAGAAATTTTTCACCGTCCCTGAAATCCCCCATCCCGCACATTGAAGGGCTTATTCCGTGACCTATGAGCAGTGACATGACCTGAAACCGCTTTCATGGCATCCCCCTGAATAAGGAATTTCATTCCCCTGAAGACAATTCCTTGTGAAAAACCCTTAAAATAGCATTTTTGGCCTTGGCGCGACTACTCAGTGTCATACCCGCGCTAATGGGTGAAATCCTCCAAAGAGGGTGCACCAACTGGCGCAATGTCTCAGTGTTGTACCCGCGCCAGGCTTATTAAGGAGTGTTTTTTAAAAATAAATGGTGGAAGATTGACTCCAACCAATTCCTGAACTGGTCTGTAAATTGAGTTGGGACATTTTGCTCTAGATCTCCATGTAGAGGAAGTAGTGTTCCACCTCTCATGGAAGCTTCCTGGAGGATAGGGCCAATCCCATGATTGTAGGGATCCCAACTCCCCTTCCACCATCTAAATAAGCTTGCCATTTTCCTTTTCAAGCTAGTCTCCAAGAGTCTCCAAGAGCCTTCATAAATTAAAGAATGCTGCAATAGTCCTCATAGAGCCAAATCAATAGCAAGGAGATTGACGATCGAAGAGAGAGGCTTGTCCCCATCCCCGATGAGCTTTACCGAGACGTATTCAACGGATGACCCGTCGAAGGAAGATTCAGCATCAGAGCTAGGTTTTATTTTCCTTTATATTAATTAATGATAAGCGACTATTGGTTATGGTTCCATTCGTATTGTTCATTATGATCATGAGTTGTGTCCTCTATGACTGATACATAATTGCATATATTGGGTTTTACACTTGCGTTTGTCGTGTTTCTTGTGTGTGTAGGTGTTCGATCGCGACAAGTGAGAGGATTGTGATCTGTTGGAGCAAGGAAATGGGAGTGCCATATTCTCTACAAACAACAACGTTGGATTCAAGGTAAGCCTTCTTCGCTATTTGGTTTATTGCAATTAGGAACTTGCACCTTAGCATGATACAATTGTTGCTAGACCCGATCTGGGCTAGTAGGGATCGCCTCTGTCCGTAGAGGGGATTTACCTCTACAACACTTCCCTTTTCCTTCTTAGTCCTTCCTTTTCTATCCTTAATCCAATGCTAGAGTGCTCCAAGAAAACACTAAATGTCCAAGAGTGAGAGGGAGAGAGAATAGAGAGAGAGCTCCAAAAATGAACTAACAAAAGGTACCAAATGATCCTCAGAAGCCTTTTTATTAAGAGGCTTCTAATTTCTTCAATTTTGCATTATTTTCCTTCATTTTACTCCTCACATGCAACCTTTGACGTTTCACCTTCATTTTCTCCTTATTTCCATTATTTTCATAAATAAAATGCCAATTAATGACTCATGCCTTTCCAAAGCCTTTGTCATTGCCATTTCCAATTTCCCTTAGCCATAATAAATGAAATGAACACCCATACAAGGATTTTTTTCCCAAGGTTCAACCTGGAATAAGTGTCCCACGACCATGGTTATTATTTTTCCTTTATTAACTTTATTTACATTGAATTTTGACCAGGGTTGTTACAGTGTGTCTCTACTAGGGTGTTAATATTACCTCTCTCTTATGGGCTCGCTTTTATCCCTCTCCACAATAGAAGAACCTCGACACACCTACAACCAAATACTCACCAATCACACTCACTTGATTTTCGAAGTCACATATGCATTCCTCTTTCTTGCTGATAATTAGAGCCAAGGAAAAAATTTAAGAAAATGACAACGGGGTTGTATCCGACATTGGGCACCTATCCTAAATGGTGTGAGGTATAATTAGGACCACATATTAGGGAGACCCCTTGAATGTTTGCAGGACCAACTCTGTCAACATTTATAGTACTAGAAGGAGGGAAGCCATATTTTTATGGCTGAAAACTCCATCCACCCTAATCTTATTTCTTTTGGTAAAGGAAGTAATATTCCCAACACCTCCTTTACTCATATTCCTGAAGTTAGGGGATCTTCTCAGCTCAAGCTTGTACAAACTTTTGAAATCTCTTATGAATATATTTGAGTCATACATCCTATAACCCGTAAGTTTGCAAGAGCTATTGGATTGCTTCTAGGAGTACATAATCTTTCTTATTTTATGAAGAAGAACCCAACCACCCCTACTGGGATAGGGGTTTCTATATGTTATCACCAAACTGAGGTTGATGGGCTGCTCAACAATCAATTCAAAGTAACTGTTTCAAATCACTTTTGGTTGGAACTTAGCCTTTCTAGCCTGAGAGGATTCTCTCAAGAAATTGTAAAATATTCAATAGACAATGTTTGGAACAAATATTACTGACTCTTGAGTGTGTTTTGAATGGTTTTTATGCAGGTGAAGGATGTGAATTAATGGCTACCATTGGGTATGGAGTCAGAGTGGAAATTAATTACATGGAAAACATATGTCATGGAAGCTAAGGCATGTGTACTCTCATCAAAACTTAACTTGAACAGTAAAATATATGCATAAAGGAAGTTGGAGCATGTTTAACCATGAATTCAAAGTGATTACACATAAATAAATCTAAATAAACATTAAGAAGGTAAATAAGATGAACACACATAAGAGTACATGATGAATCTCAGGTCTGAGAGAAGCTTTCTACAATTGTATATTACTGACTGAAAAATATTACAAAAGTAGCATATGGCATAAAATCAATTAACCCATATCTAACTATAAAACTCCTCTATTTATAGAGTCAGGACTCCTAAAAATGACTTTCCAACTTGCTAGATTCAAATTCATTCCTTAGAGACCTATTTCAAATAGGATTACATCACTTAGAAAATTCCTAGGGATATTTTCTCTTTGGTAGAGTTTGAATACAAAAGGACTCTTCTTTCATTAAATAGTTCAACAAAAGCCTTTAATAACCCTTATCAAATGGAACCAACTAATTTTAAGAGTGTTTTGGACTGATGATGTGTCATTATTCCATGTGGATGATGAGCTGGAACTTTTCCAAGTCGAATTTTACAATTTTTACATAAATCTGGTTAGTGAAAATTCTGAAAAATAGGCCTCAAAGATGAGTGCATAATTTCCAAACCGTGATGGATTTGAAAAAAATGGGAGAGTTTTTTGTATATGGGATTATGCTGAAGAAAAAAATCCTTAATATATCTAAAATTATATTTTATTTGGTCAGAAAGTGAAGTTGAAGTTTACTACTAAAACAGTCAGGTACAAGAAAGTTCAAGAGAGTTCGTAGTGAAGAGTTCGTAGCCTCTTCCATTTGGTAATTCGTGAAACCATTCTAACTTCTCTGCTCATTGGAGGGTCTTAATTAGGCCAAAGTACTTAAATAAATGCCTTTACCCACTCCTCTTATGATAAAATTTGGAAATTATAACATAAAATCATCTTCATCGAGTTCGTAGCGAAAACTCGGCTTTAAGCCTGGAGTACGCTAAGAAATTGCTCAATATTTTACAGATTTTGAAATTTTCACTTCTTGCCCAAAAAATATCCATAGATGTGTGAAATTATTAGAGGAAGCATCATAAGGAAATTTTTTCTTAAAACATGTCTTACCCTTCTTCATGGAGTAGCAGGTGGCTCATCTTCTATTAAAAATGGACCTATTTTTCTGAAAAGTAGGCATCAGAAATGAACTCCTATCTCCCAATTGTCGATAGAGTTACAAAATGAGAGGATTTTTTTTTAAATGAGATATTTTTTAAGAAAAACCTCTCTTGGGTTTTTGAAAACCATCTCCAGATGTCCGTAATATGCATTTGAAAAATATGTCTAAAACAGGGAAAAATGAACTTTGAAAATAGAGCCCAAAGACATATTCTAATATCCCAATTTGTAACACATGTGAGAAAAGTGAAATAAGTTAATGTTATTTTATCCATGTTTTAAAATAACCTCTCATGTTTTTAGAAATCATCTCAGTTTACCCAGAAACTACTCTTGAAGTTGACTTCTTAAACATTAAAAAAACACAACAATCCCTTTGTATCTTCTTGTAGAAACACATGCAACCAAAATTGGTGAAGGATTGTGAAAAATTTGGATCCTCCATAACCAATTTAAGGTCCATAGGCTCATATATAACTACCGGACCTCCCTTGTTGGTCTTATTATGTGCATCCATATCCTCCAAAACAATGCTACCCTGTTTTGAAATTTTCACAACTGCAAAAGATTGTATATGACAACAAACTTCTTGTTGACATAGCCGGAAAATACCTATGACAATAGCTAGACCAAAAAAAAAAAAACATAAATCGTGAAAATTGATCAAGCATCTCACAAGGATCAAAAGGGAGGTGGTGTAGCTCGAATAGATGAGGGCTAAATTAGGAAAAGAAAGTGGGAGAGGAAAACGAAATGATTATGTTGTAATGATGGCCAAGTATGCCATACACTGAATAATGACTCATAACAGGTAATAATATGGTGGCAAAATGACCCTTAACCATTGAAAAAATGACAACTCATCTATCCCCTTATCGGTTTCAGAAAAACACGAGTTCATAGGGAATTTTGTTAGAAAGACGACAGATTCGGTATGGAACTCTCAGGTGAGTCCGTAGCGAAAACAACCTGTTTTGCACAAAAAATGTTATGGACTCAGGTAAATAGTGAAAAGTGTCCAAAATAACTTATTTAACCTCATGTATCTAGATTTTTTGAAATTTACCTACGATGAGACCTTAGTCACATGAATTAAAAACATTTTAAACCCTTTAAGACTATACACCAATAATGAAATTTGATCAATTTTCATGAATATATTTGACCAACACACTTGACCTAAATCAAAATGACATTCCTAACCAACCTAATTATTATTAATTATAACACTATAGTTGAATATTTGGTTATTACCACCCTTGAAGGGTTAGTAGAGTCTGCAGAAAAAATGTAGAAAAAATAGAACAACCTCCATCTTATAATGGCGGTGACGGAGATAACATTGTACTTCAGATAATACTTTCAGCATGTTAGGAGATGATGGAGAAGAATAAGATACATCAGATTTGGATGAGGAGGAGGAAAATAGAGACAAATATATGGTGGACCATGATGTGGACTGGATGTGTTATGGACCACTTGCATTTCTGGGTGTTTTACACAAGATTTTGAGGCACCCAGAAAAGTTGTTAAAAAAGTAAGACACTGAAAAAGCAGTGAAAGTGGAGGACCATTCGGAAAACTTATACCTACATCTGAAAATTCTAGAGGTATGTTATGAGGATGTGCCAGGTTAAATTTTTACATGTACCTTGGATGGAAGAGCAGTTGTATGGTACCATAGTCTTCATCTAAACTCTATGAAGAATTGGAAGGGGTTTAAAAAGGTTTCTCTTGAAAAGTTTGCTGATGAAAAAATACCTGCCATGCTATTAAGAGAGATGATCAATCTTAATGGGGATCCCAAAGAGAAAGTGAAAGATTTGAATCATAGGTTTAACTGCATATTGAAAAAAATCCCTGAAAATACGAAACCTCATGAATCCATCACTATTGATTACTAGTGAGCCCAAGTATTGCACCAAGAGTGCTGCAACTCCCATAGGCTACTCAAATTTACTTTATCAACCCGAGGTTCATACAAACTTAGAGGTGATGTTGGCATGTGTTGTCCTTGATGGCAACCTACTTGATGAAGTAAGATTGTTGGAAATATGATGCAATGTGTTGTCCTTGATGGCAACCTACTTGATGAAGTTGTCCTTGATGGAAACTGACTTGATGAGTTGTCTTTGGATGGCAACCTACTTGATGAAGTTTTCCGTGATGGAAACCTACTTGATGAATTGCCTATGATAAGCAACCTATGTGTTAAATATGTAAGGATGATGTATCTACATATCAACTCAGAAGTAACAGAAGAAAGGAATTCCAGTAAGTGCTAGAGTAATGATGAATAAAGTATGTCACAAAGCATACGCGGGTTCGTAAAGGTGAAGTAGCGTATGTACGCGGAAAAGTACGTACCAAGTAGCGTATGCTTATTTGCGCTCTAAATTTATAAAACCAGAGGAATTTACCATGGTATTGGCACACAGTATTGAGCATTGGATTATCCCGTCCAGGAATACCATCGGAAGTTGGGTGGTTTTGACTCATGGTATTGATAAAGGCTAAATCTATATAAGGAGAAGAAGATCATAGTGCAAGGGTATGCATGTGTCTGGGTATTGAATGAATACTTCACTCTGAAGTATATCTGCATGAAATGGGTTACAGTTTATTAATAGATCTGAACAAATAATGCACCTATGAATACAATGATGGATGAAGAAAATGATGAAGAGGGATCTCTAGATCTGAAATGACCATGTATTTTCTAGATCTGTTTATGAGATGTTTAGATCTGTGATCTGGCGAATATTTGCTGAATTAAAGGAGGAGATATGAGTTATCTGTTTTGAATAGTCACAAGAACCCAAAAGTTAGACCATATGCAAGTTCGATCTTAAAAGCTACAGACATACGTGTGTTAGTTTCAAGAAAATATCGTATAACTTGAGATTGCTCCGAAATATGTGCGCATGTATACGCAGGTTTGTTTCGTGAAAGCACACACATGCCGGTTGAGTAATAAATGCAGGAAATCGAGGCCAAGCAGGAATGAAATGTCCGATTCCGTTCTCATCGTTTCACCGTTATCCGTCACAATGAATAATCGCGCGTATCCGGTTGCTTGAATGTTCACGTGCTGGATTATGTTGACCAAAGATCAAGTTGTTGGTTGATTGGTTGATGATTCAACATGAACTGATGGGCTATAAGTTTCGCCTTGGATGTATGTTGAGTCAATGTGGAGTTGGATCCAAGATGAAAATTGATGAAATGTGGTCCACAATGGTGCTGAGGGTCGAAGCCTTCAGTGAGGGGGTTGTAGCTCCCTTCTAGTGGTAGCTGGTAAATGAGAGCAGGGGGTAGTAGCTCCCTTCCAGGAGAGGCTGGTAAATGAGAGAAGGTTGTAGCCTTCTGCAGGTGGGTGCCTACATGCTGGTATGAGTCTGCGCCAGTACATGGTTGTAAGATGTTTTCTTTATAATAAATATTGAATATTGAGACGAAGGCGATGGTGGTTTTCTCCCGAATTGGGTTTCCACCTTAAATCCTGGTGTTCATGTGTGTTGCTTATGTGTAATGATTTATTTTGTTCTTACTACACATGTTTACTACTTACTAAACATCTAATGAATGAATGATGCAATGATCTAAGTAAAGAATTATCTGCATAATGAGATCTCTGGTAATACACAAGTTTTATTAAGGGTATCCGCGTGTATACGCGAGTTCTGTTCAGTAAAGTAACGTATGGGTTTTAGAGAAAGAAAAAGAAAAAAGTTTTCAGTCAGTTATAAATACTGATTCACCCCCCCCCCCTCTCGTATTTTCTTTTTCCCCAACAATTGGTACGTAGCAAAAAGTTCATCCAAGCTAGATCGTCGAAGGAGATCCGCCGCAATGGGAAGGAAGCAAAAGAAGAAGGCTACCTGCAAGAAAGGAGATATCTCAGAAAACATGTGCAGTAAAAAATGAAAATAGTGAATCAGGTACTTATTGTTGTTCTTGCAATTCACTTCCTTGTGCATGCAATGGTGAATATAGAGAAAAATAAAGTGAAAGTAATGATTGGAATCAATTTAAAAGGAAGGAATCTATATACCAAGATATGATCTCTAGAATGAATGGACAGATAGAATCAATGAAGGGACAGATAGAAATATATCAAAGACTGTAGAATGAAGTAACCAATCGAAGTGAAAGACTTGAAGCAGAAATCATCTCTCTCAAAGAAGATCTGGAAAAATCAAATAAAAAGAATGAAGAACTTCTACAAACATTTGAAGAACAAGAAAATGGGTTGAAAGAAGAGATTCTAAAATTGAATGATCAAGTAGAAGAAGGAATAAGGGTTTAAGAAAGTATGAAGAAGCAATGCCAAAGATTGGAGGTTGAGGTAAACATTTTAATAGGTAAATTAGAGGAAAAGGATAAACTCTTGAGATTTCAAGATAGTACTAAGATTCTGGACAATATTCTTAGTAGTCAAAGGTCTCCTTCTGCTAAATTTGGTCTTGGTTTTCATGAAACTGTTAAAGGAAAATCTAGTTCACAAGAAAGTGCTAAAGATTCAAATGACATCAATGCAAAACCTGAAGTGTTGAAAGAAACAAAAGGTCAATCGAAAATCATGAACTCCCAAAAGAAATCATTCCCTCCTAACTATATAAGCATCAATTGATTCTCTCCTTTGATCAATAACGTTGAATGCTTTAAATATCATAATTATGGGCATGTTTCAGCCAATTGCAGAAGCATATTGTTTCAGTCACAAACAAACAGATTCTACATAGAAAGGTACTCAGGTTTCTTTAAGGGATACTGTTTTTCATGTAGCAATTTTGGTCATAAAGCAGCTGATTGCAATAGAAGAAAGAACAGAAAAAAAAATTATGATCCCTATGCTTACTTTTCTGGTAACACAAGATGTTATGCTTGTAACAAGTATGGACATGTAGAAAAATAATGCAAGATGAATAGATCTGAGAAATTGGATAATTTCCAGCACACAATAAGAAATTTCAAGCAAAGCTGGAAAAAGAAGGAGGACTGGTAAAAAACGTAGGGGATAATAATCCTACTACAGTCATCCACTTCTAAAGCTTACTTCTCATAATGAATGTAGGAGTAAAGTGAGATACATTATAGGAATCAGTAATGTATCATCACAGGGGGAGCAATGTATGGTGATTATTATGGTTGGTTTGGTAATTCTGGTTATGTTTATTTCTGACAGTGCATCTGATGTGAAGAAGATAGGTACAGGTGGCATAAGTTCAGGGGGAGATGGAGCTATGAAACTTTCAGTATTTCATTTTCGATACACAGTTTTCATAAAATAAAGCCGCGTATACACGCGAGTTCCGCTGGAGACAGAAGTGTATGCTTTTCTGATAAGAAAAATAGTGATTCAGCTAAAGATTAGGAGCACAGGTTCAGGGGGAGCATCAGTCTAACTACTAATGACTGCATTGTTGGCATTA
This sequence comes from Pinus albicaulis, assembly GCA_034641835.2. NCBI lineage: Eukaryota > Viridiplantae > Streptophyta > Pinopsida > Pinales > Pinaceae > Pinus > Pinus albicaulis. The sequence goes on along the minus strand of MU968359.1, from coordinate 56,634,160 downwards.
TATCTGCTTATTCCTTAGTTCTCGTAATACTCATGCTCAAATGATAGTGACATGATACATGGTTTCTTATGATGAGATTATGGATGAGACCTATGATGTAAAATTGTAATATTCAGTCATGTAAGGACTTGATCAAATTTTTAAACCCACTTGGTTGGGTAATTGAGTCAAAATGTGTAAACCCACTTGGTTGGGTACTTGAGTCACATATGTAAATCCACTTGGTTGTATCATTGATATAAGAATGAATCCTTGGTGATAGGAAAGGTCATAGAGTCATGTACTTCATTGAAAAATATGTTTGAAGTTTCAACATGAACTCAGGGGGAGCAAGCATGGTAACTTCAGCGCACATCAGATCTATAGAGCTCTTATTTCTACATGAAAATACAAACCTTGTTTTGGTTTTGATCCGCCCTTTGCCCTTGATGTCAAAGGGGGAGAGTATCATGGTGTTTGAATAGGGGGAGAATATCATGGTGTTTGAATAATGGTTATAATCAATGTATCTATCTGTTGTGGTGATCAAACACCATCATGGTTGCCATCAAGTCCAAAGGGGGATATTGTTGGCAATATGATGCAATGTGTTGTCCTTGATGGCAACCTACTTGATGAAGTTGTCCTTGATGGAAACTGACTTGATGAGTTGTCTTTGGATGGAAACCTACTTGATGAAGTTGTCCGTGATGGAAACCTACTTGATGAATTGCCTATGATAAGCAACCTATGTGTTAAATATGTAAGGATGATGTATCTACAGATCAACTCAGAAGTAACGTAAGAAAGGAATTCCAGTAAGTGCCAGAGTAATGATGAATAAAGTATGTCACAAAGCATACGCGGGTTCGTAAAGGCGAAGTAGCGTATGTACGCGGAAAAGTACGTACCAAGTAGTGTATGCCTATTTGCGCTCTAAATGTATAAAACTAGGGGAATTTACCATGGTATTGGCACACATTATTGAGCATTGGATTATCCCGTCCGGGAATACCATCAGAAGTTGTGTGGTTTTGACTCATGGTATTGATAAAGGCTAAATATATATAAGGAGAAGAAGATCATAGTGCAAGGGTGTGCATGTGTCTGGGTATTGAATGAATACTTCACTCTGAAGTATATCTGCATGAAATGGGTTACAGTTCATTAATAAATCTGAACAAATAATGCACCTATGAATAAATTCATGGATGAAGAAAATGATGAAGAGGGATCTATAAATTTGAAATGACCATGTATTGTCTAGATTGATTTATGAAATGTTTAGATCTGTGATCTGGCGAATCTTTGCTGAAGTAAAGGAGGAGATATGAGTTATCTGTTCTGAAGAGCTGCATAGTCCTAAAAAGTTACAGATCTATACGCAGGTTCACTTTAGAAAAAGCGCGTACATACACAGGTTAGTTTCAACAAAAGCGCGTATGGAATTTGAGATTAGGTCTGAAATATGTGCAGATGTATACCCAGGTTTTTTTTTGTGAAAGCGCGTATACGCACTGGTTTAGTGAAGTAAAAGCGCGTATGGAAATCTAGGGTTTGTTGAAGTATGTGGAATGAAATTTCTGATCTGTTCTACTGTTTTACTGCTATCTGTCAATGATGAATTCATACATATCTGGGTTGTTTTAATGTTGATTATGTTGATCAAAGATCAAGTTGTTGGTTGATTGGTTGATGATTCAATGAATGAATTGATGGGGTTATAAGTTTTAGTTTGATGTATGTTGAGCTTAAATGTGTGGAGTTGGATCTAGTATGAAAATTGATGAAACGTGGTCTGCAATGGTGCTGAGGGTCAAAGCCTTCAGTGAGGGGGTTGTAGCTCCCTTCCAGTGGTAGCTGGTAAATGAGAGCAGGGGGTAGTAGCTCCCTTCCAGGAGAGGCTGGTAAATGAGAGAAGGTTGTAGCCTTCTGCAGGTGGGTGCCTGCGTGCTAGTATGAGTCTGTGCTAGTACACGGTTGTAAGATGTTTTCTTTATAATAAATATTGAAGATTGAGACGACGAAAATAGTGGTTTTCTCCCAAATTGGGTTTCCACCTTAAATCCTGGTGTTCATGTGTGTTTCTTATGTGTAATGATTTATTCTGTTCTTACTGCACATGTTTACTGCTTACTAAACATCTAATGAATGAATGATGCAATGATCTAAGTAAAGAATTATCTGCATAATGAGATCTCTGGTAATACACAAGTTTTATTAAGGGTATCCACATGTATACGCGAGTTCTGTTCAGTAAAGTAACGTATGGGTTTTAGAGAAAGAAAAAGTAAAAAATTTTCACTCAGCTCTAAATACTGATTCACCCCCCCCCCCTCTCAGTATTTTTCCCAACAATTGGTATCAGAGCAGGTTCTTTTGCAGAAGCTTGATCGCTTGAAGGAGATCCGTCGCAATGGAAAGGAAGCAAAAGAAGAAGGCTACTCAAAGAAAGGAGATATCTCAAAAAACATGTGCAGCAGAAAATGAAAATAATGAATCAGGTACTGATTGTTGTTCTTGCAATTCACTTCCTTGTGCATGCAATGGTGAAGATAGAGAAAAATAAAGTGAAAGTAATGATTGGAATCAATTTAAAAGGAAGGAATATATCTACCAAGATATGATCTCTAGAATGAATGGACAGATAGAATCAATGAAGGGACAGATAGAAATATATCAAAGACTGCAGGATGAAGTAACCAATTGAAGTGAAAGACTTGAAGCATGAATCAGCTCTCTCAAAGAAGATCTGGAAAAATCAAATAAGAAGAATGAAGAACTTCTACAAACATTTGAAGAACAAGAAAATGGGTTGAAAGAAGAGATTCTAAAATTGAATGATCAAGTAGAAGAAGGAAGAAGGGTTGAAGAAAGTATGAAGAAGATATGCCAAATATTGGAGGCTGAGGTAAACATTTCAAAAGGTAAATTAGAGGAAAAGGATAAACTATTGAGATTTCAAGATAGTACTAAGATTCTGGACAATATTATTAGTAGTCAAAGGTATCCTTCTGTTAAATTTGGTCTTGGTTTTCATGAAACTGTTAAAGGAGAATCTAGTTCACAAGAAAGTGCTAAAGATTCAAAGGACATCAATGCAAAACCTGAAGTGTTGAAAGAAACAAAAGGTCAACCGACAATCATGAACTCTCAAAAGAAATAATTCCCTCCTAACTATAGAAGCATCAATCGATTCTCTCCGTTGATCAATAATGTTGAATGCTTTAAATTTCATAATTATGGGCATGTTGCAGCCAATTGCAGAAGAAGATTGTTTCAGTCACAAACAAATAGATTCTACACAGAAAGGTACTCAGGTTTCTTTAAGGGATATTGTTTTTCATGCAGCAAGTTTGGTCATAAAGCAGCTGATTGCAATAGAAGAAAGAATAGAAAAACACATTATGATCCCTATGCTTAATTTTCTGGTCACGCAAGATGTTATGCTTGTAACAAGTATGGACATGTAGAAAAAGAATGCAGGATGAATAGATCCAAGAAATTGGATTATTTCCAGCACACAATAAGAAATTTCAAGCAAAACGGGAAAAGAAGGAGGACCGGTCAAAAACGTAGGGGATAATAATCCTATTGCAGTCATCCACTTCTAAAGCTTACTTCTCATAATGACTGCAGGAGTAAAGTGAGATACATTATAGGAATCAGTAATGTATCATCACAGGGGGAGCAATCTATGGTGATTATTATGGTTGGTTTGGTAATTCTAGTTTTGTTTATTTCTGACAGTGCATCTGATGTGAAGAAGACATGTACAAGTGGCATTAGTTCAGGGGGAGATGGAGCTGTGAATCTTTCAGTATTTCACTGTCCATACGCGGGTTTCATAAACTAAAGCTGCGTATACACGCGAGTTCTGCTGGAGACAGTAGCGTATGCTTTTCTGATAAGAAAAACAGTGATTCAGCTAAAGATTAGGAGCACAGGTTCAGGAGGAGCATCAGTCTAACTACTAATGACTGCATTGTTGGCATTGTATCTGATTATTCCTTAGTTCTCGTAATACTCATGCTCAAATGATGGTGACATGATACATGGTTTCTTATGATGAGATTATGGATGATACCTATGATGTAAAATTGTAATATTCAGTCATGTAAGGACTTGATCAAATTTGTAAACCCACTTGGTTGGGTAATTGAGTCAAAATGTGTAAACCCACTTGGTTGGGTACTTGAGTCACATATGTAAATCTACTTGGTTGGATCATTGATGTAAGTATGTATCCTTGGTGATAGTAAAGGTCATAGAGTCATGTACTTCATTGAAAAATATGTTTGAAATTTCAGCATGAACTCAGGGGGAGCAAGCATGGTAACTTCAGTGCACATCAGATCTACAGAGCTCTTCTTTATACATGAAAAGAAAAACCTTGTTTTGGTTTTGATCCGCCCTTTGCCCTTGATGTCAAAGGGGGAGAGTATCATGGTGTTTTAATAATGGTTATAATCAATGTATCTATCTGTTGTGGTGATCAAACACCATCATGGTTGCCATCAAGTCCAAAGGGGGAGATTGTTAGCATGTGTTGTCCTTGATGGAAACCTACTTGATGAAGTAAGATTGTTGGCAATATGATGCAATGTGTTGTCCTTGATGGCAAACTACTTGATGAAGTGGTCCTTGATGGAAACTGACTTGATGAGTTGTCTTTGGATGGCAACCTACTTGATGAAGTTGTTCGTGATGGAAACCTACTTGATGAATTGCCTATGATAAGCAACCTATGTGTTAAATATGTAAGGATGATGTATCTATAGATCAAATCAGAAGTAACAAAAGAAAGGAATTCCAGTAAGTGCCAGAGTAATGATGAATAAAGTATGTCACAAAGCATACGCGGGTTCGTAAAGGCGAAGTAGCGTATGTACGTGGAAAAGTACGTACCAAGTAGCGTACGCCTATTTGCGCTCTAAATTTATAAAACTAGGGGAATTTTCCATGGTATTAGCACACAGTATTGAGCGTTGGATTATCCCGTCCAGGAATACCATCGGAAGTTGTGTGGTTTTGACTCATGGTATTGATAAAGGATAAATCTATATAAGGAGAAGAAGATCATAGTGCAATGGTGTGCATGTGTCTGGGTATTGAATGAATACTTCACTCTGAAGTATATCTGCATGAAATGGGTTACAGTTCATTAATAGATTTGAACAAATAATGCACCTATGAATACAATGATGGATGAAGAAAATGATGAAGAGGGATCTCCAGATCTGAAATGACCATGTATTGTCTAGATCTATTTATGAAATGTTTAGATCTGTGATCTGGGGAATCTTTGCTGAAGTAAAGGAGGAGATATGAGTTATCTGTTCTGAAGAGCTGCATAGTCCTAAAAAGTTATAGATCTATACGCAGGTTCGCTTCAGAAAAAGCGCGTACATATGTAGGTTAGTTTTAGCAAAAGCGCGTATGGAATTTGAGATTAGTTCTAAAATATGTGCAGATGTATATGCATGTTTGTTTCTGTGAAAGCGTGTATACACGCTGGTTTAGTGAAGTAAAAGCGCGTATGGAAATCTAGGGTTTGTTGAAGTATGTGGAATGAAATGTCTGATCTGTTCTACTGTTTTACTGCTATCTGTCAATGATGAATTCATACAGATCTGGGTTGTTTGAATGTTGATTATGCTGTTGAATATGTTGATCAAAGATCAAGTTGTTGGTTGATTGGTTGATGATTCAATGAATGAATTGATGGTGTTATAAGTTTCAGTTTGATGTATGTTGAGCTTAAATGTGTGGAGTTGGATCCAGTATGAAAATTGATGAAACGTGGTACGCAATGGTGCTGAGGGTCAAAGCCTTCAGTGAGGGGGTTGTAGCTCCCTTCTAGTGGTAGCTGGTAAATGAGAGTAGGGGGTAGTAGCTCCCTTCCAGGAGAGGCTAGTAAATGAGAGAAGGTTGTAGCCTTCTACAAGTGGGTGCCTGCGTGCTGGTATGAGTCTGTGCCAGTACATGGTTGTAAGATGTTTTTTTTATAATAAATATTGAAGATTGAGATGACGGCAATGGTGGTTTTCTCCCGAATTGGGTTTCCACCTTAAATCCTGGTGTTCATGTGTGTTGCTTATGTGTGATGATTTATTCTGTTCTTACTGCACATGTTTACTGCTTACTGAACATCTAATGAATGAATGATGCAATGATCTAAGTAAAGAGTTATCTGCATAATGAGATCTTTGGTAATACGCAAGTTTTATTAAGGGTATCCGCGTGTATACGCGAGTTCTGTTTAGTAAAGCAGTGTATGGGTTTTACAGAAAGAAAAAGTAAAATTTTTTCAATCAGCTCTAAATACTGATTCACCCCCCCCTCTTAGTATTTTTCCCAACAATTGGTATCAGAGCGGGTTCTTCTGCAGAAGCTTGATCACTTGAAGGAGATCCGTCGCAATGGGAGGGAAGCAAAAGAAGAAGGCTACTCAAAGAAAGGAGATATGTCAGAAAACATGTGCAGCAGAAAATGAAAATAATGAATCAGGTACTGATTGTTGTTCTTGCAATTCACTTCCTTGTGCATGCAATGGTGAAGATAGAGAAAAATAAAGTGAAAGTAATGATTGGAATAAATTTAAAAGGAAGGAATCTATCTACCAAGATATGATCTCTAGAATTAATGGACAGATAGAATCAATGAAGGGACAGATAGAAATATATCAAAGACTGCAGAATGAAGTAACCAATTGAAGTGAAAGACTTGAAGCATAAATCATCTCTCTCAAAGAAGATCTGGAAAAATCAAATAAGAAGAATGAAGAACATCTACAAACATTTGAAGAACAAGAAAATGGGTTGAAAGAAGAGATTCTAAAATTGAATGATCAAGTAGAAGAAGGAAAAAGGGTTGAAGAAAGTATGAAGAAGCAATGCTAAAGATTGGAGGTTGAGGTAAACATTTTAAAAGGTAAATTAGAGGAAAAGGATAAACTCTTGAGATTTCAAGATAGTACTAAGATTCTGGACAATATTCTTAGTAGTCAAAGGTCTCCTTCTGTTAAATTTGGTCTTGGTTTTCATGAAACTGTTAAAGGAGAATCTAGTTCACAAGAAACTGCTAAAGATTCAAAGGACATCAATGCAAAACCTGAAGTGTTGAAAGAAATAAAAGGTCAACCGACAATCATGAACTCTCAAAAGAAATCATTACCTCCTAACTATAGAAGCATCAATCGATTCTCTCCTTTGATCAATAATGTTGAATGCTTTAAATGTCATAATTATGGGCATGTTGCAGCCAATTGCAGAAGCAGATTTTTTCAGTCACAAACAAACAGATTCTACACAGAAAGGTACTCAGGTTTCTTTAAGGGATATTGTTTTTCATGCAGCAAGTTTGGTCATAAAGCAACTGATTGCAATAGAATAAATAATAGAAAAACACATTATGATCCCTATGCTTACTTTTCTGGTCAAGCAAGATGTTATGATTGTAACAAGTATGGACATGTAGAAAAAGAATGCAGGATGAATAGATCTGAGAAACTAGATAATTTCTAGCACACAATAAGAAATTTCAAGCAAAGCTGGAAAAAGAAGGAGGACCGGTCAAAAACGTAGGGGATAATAATCCTACTGCAGTCATCCACTTCTAAAGATTACTTCTCATAATGACTACATGAGTAAAGTGAGATACATTATAGGAATCAGTAATGTATCATCATAGGGGGAGCAATGTATGGTGATTATTATGGTTGGTTTGGTAATTCTGGTTATGTTTATTTCTGACAGTGCATCTGATGTGAATAAGACAGGTACAGGTGGCATAAGTTCAGGGGGAGATGGAGCTGTGAAACTTTCAGTATTTCGCTATCCATATGCGGGTTTCATTAACTAAAGCCGCGTATACACGCGAGTTTCACTGGAGATAGAAGCGTATGCTTTTCTAATAAGAAAAACAGTGATTCAACTAAATATTAGGAGCACAGGTTCAGGGGGAGCATTAGTATAACTACTAATGACTGCATTGTTAGCATTGTGTCTACTTATTCCTTAGTTCTCGTAATACTCATGCTCAAATGATGGTGACATGATACATGGTTTCTTATGATGAGATTATGGATGAGACCTATGATGTAAAATTGTAATATTCAGTCATGTAAGGACTTGATCAAATTTGTAAACCCACTTGGTTGGGTAATTGAGTCAAAATTTGTAAACCCACTTGGTTGGGTACTTGAGTCACATATGTAAATCCACTTGGTTGGATCATTGATGTAAGTATGAATCCTTGGTGATAAGAAAGGTCATAGATTCATGTACTTCATTGAAAAATATGTTTGAAGTTTCAGCATGAACTCAGGGGGAGCAAGCATGGTAATTTCAGTGCACATCAAATCTACAGAGCTTTTCTTTCTACATGAAAAGACAAACCTTGTTTTGGTTTTGATCCGCCCTTTGCCCTTGATGTCAAAGGGGGAGAGTATCATGGTGTTTGAATAGGGGGAGAGTATCATGGTGTTTGAATAATGGTTACAATCAATGTATCTATCTGTTGTGGTGATCAAACACCATCATGGTTGCCATCAAGTCTAAAGGGGGAGATTTTTGGCATGTGTTGTCCTTGATGGAAACCTGCTTGATGAAGTAAGATTGTTGGCAATATGATGCAATGTGTTGTCCTTGATGGCAACCTACTTGATGAAGTTGTCCTTGATGGAAAATGACTTGATGAGTTGTCTTTGGATGGCAACCTACTTAATGAAGTTGTCCATGATGGAAACCTACTTGATGAATTGCATATGATAAGCAACCTATGTGTTAAATATGTAAGAAATATGTATCTACAGATCAACTCAGAAGTAACAGAAGAAAGGAATTCCAGTAAGTGCCAGAGTAATGATGAATAAAGTATGTCACAAAGAATACGTGGGTTCGTAAAGGCGAAGTAGCGTATGTATGCGGAAAAGTACGTACCAAGTAGCGTATGCCTATTTGCGCTCTAAATTTATAAAACCAGGGGAATTTTCCATGGTATTGGCACACAGTATTGAGCGTTGGATTATCCCGTCTAGGAATACCATCGGAAGTTGTGTGGTTTTGACTCATGGTATTGATAAAGGCTAAATATATATAAGGAGAAGAAGATCATAGTGCAAGGGTGTGCATGTGTCTGGGTATTGAATGAATACTTCACTCTGAAGTATATCTGCATGAAATGGGTTACAGTTCATTAATAGATCTGAACAAATAATGCACCTATGAATACAATGATGGATGAAGAAAATGATGAAGAAAATGATGAAGAGGGATCTCTAGATCTAAAATGACCATGTATTGTCTAGATCTGTTTATGAAATGTTTAGATCTGTGATCTGGAAAATATTTGCTGAAGTAAAGGAGGAGATATGAGTTATCTGTTCTGAAGAGATGCATAGTCCTAAAAAGTTACATATCTATACACAGGTTCGCTTTAGAAAAAGCGCGTACATACGTAGGTTAGATTCACCAAAAGCGCGTATGGAATTTGAGATTAGTTCTGAAATATGTGTAGATGTATACGCAGGTTTGTTTCTGTGAAAGCGCGTATACACGCTGGTTTAGTGAAGTAAAAGAGCGTATGGAAATCTAGGGTTTGTTGAAGTATGTGGAATGAAATGTCTGATCTGTTCTACTGTTTTACTGTTATCTATCAATGATGAATTCATACAGATCTGGGTTGTTTGAATGTTGATTATGCTGTTGATTATGTTGATCAAAGATCAAGTTGTTGGTTGATTGGTTGATGATTAAATGAATGAATTGATGGGGCTATAAGTTTTAGTTTGATGTATGTTGAGCTTAAATGTGTGGAGTTGGATCCAGTATGAAAATTGATGAAACGTGGTCTGCAATGGTGCTGAGGGTCGAAGCCTTCAGTGAGGGGGTTGTAGCTCCCTTCCAGTGGTAGTTGGTAAATGAGAGCAGGGGGTAGTAGCTCCCTTCTAGGAGAGGCTGGTAAATGAGAGAAGGTTGTAGCCTTCTACAGGTAGGTGCCTGCGTGCTGGTATGAGTCTGTGCCAATACATGGTTGTAATATGTTTTCTTTATAATAAACATTGAAGATTGAGATGACGACAACGATGGTTTTCTCCCGAATTGGGTTTCCACCTTAAATCCTGGTGTTCATGTGTGTTGCTTATGTGTGATGTTTTATTCTGTTCTTACTGCACATGTTTACTGCTTACTAGACATATAATGAATGAATGATGCAATGATCTAAGTAAAGAATTATCTGCATAATGAGATCTCTGCACATACGCTTTATACTTGCATTCATATGTTTAGGCAAGTTCATTCGCAGTTAGCGTATGGGTTTTAGAGAAAGAAAAAGTAAAAAAATTTCGCTAGTCGTGGAAAATGATTCACCCCCCCCCTCAGTATTTTTCCCAACAGGTGATAGTGATATATACACAACAGATGCATTCTACTCATGCCATCCTCTTCTGAGTCCTACAAAAGGGTGCTATTGCTAGGGTTTTTGAGTGAAGTCTGTCACACTTCTGAATTAGACCTAGAACTACAGATGACTCAAAACCATTACTTTATCAACAATAAAAGGACTATTATGAAGAAAGAATATACATCTAGCTATTTTTCAAGGAAGGAAATCTAAAATTTAGGCTATTGCAATAAATAGAAGTAAAATAGGCAACATTCATGAAGGAAATTGTTGAATTGAAATTTCAGAAAGAGATACTAATCTGGTCACACATTGCTGGGCCAAATGGATAAATAAACTCTAACTATTTCAAGCTTAAATACCATTCTTTAACCATGCATCTAGTCATGACCTAACTATACTTGTAAATACTTTATTTTGCAGCAAAAGAAGAAGGCGCTAATGTGGCCTAGGAAGGTCTTGGACTCATGGATGTAGGGTTGAAGGTGTCTTGATGGTTGTGGCAAGTCTAAATGAGGTGGAGGGTGGTTTCTAGGTTGTAGGAGAGGCTAATTGACACTCCTACATGATCTGCTATAGGTTTCCTATAGTGCAACAAGATGTCCTATAAATTCTATAGGAAACATGTCGAGGGTAGTATGAGGCAAAAAATGATGAGAAAAAATGTAGGGGAGGTGAAATGAAGGTGAAAATAGATGGATGAAAGGTTTCCAACCCCTTGTCCAAGCTCAGATCCTCTTGTAAAGCCCACCTTGCACTTCTAGGGTTGCTCATGGTGTGGAGGTGAAAATCTCAAAAATAGGGCTGAAGGAAATTTGGCTGAAAGTAGGTTGATGAAGGGTGAGAAATGAAGCTAGGGGTACTGGTGAAGTCTTCCTCTGCTATGCTACTTGAACCTACAAGCAAGCTACTTGTTCATTCAATAAAAATTAGAAAATATATGATGAAGAAGATGGAAAAGATGAGTTGAATTTGATAAGAAAAACTACTTAAGCATTCAAATAGAGATCTAACTCAGTGTTCTCAACATGTTCATGACAACTACAACAACTTATCTATTCTTTCCAAGATATCATAAACTGAAAGTAAATTTTGGCCTATGGTGAAGATATGCCCTCATTAAGCTCCAATGAAAGAGATGAGAGAGGGAGGCTTTGAAAAACAAATTTTGAGTTTATATGCTACTGTACCAATATCTATGCAAGCCTAAATACACCAAAGATAAAATGGAAGCAAACTAAAAAAAATAAAATGAAACATAAGAAAACTAGCTAACACTAATGAAGAAAAATAGCTACAATGAAATAAAAATAAACATAAGTACACAAGAGAGAGAGTTACAAAGGCCAATGGATTGGTCCCTAACCGACAAGCCTAGCTCTCTGAAACTAAATCAGTTAAGGAAAAACTGAATACTCATTTTATTGCAGAAATAGTTTCATTACATAATCATGAAAGCCTCAAAATTCTATCACAAGAGCTAAGAGTCTACTAGATTTCTCCAAAATTCGAAACCTAATGAGCTCTTGCTATGCCCTATTTAACCTAAAGGGTAGCTACCAAGAAATACCTAAAAATTAGGTGATGTGTCCCCTTTGACTGCAAGAGAAGTGGTCCTTTGGTGCACTTTATCTTCCACTTTCTTGGCTACCTTTGATTTCGAGTTGTTGGAGGGAATATCAAGGATCCCTTGGCTGCGTTTAGGAGTTAAGGAGGTGGAAAACCATCCTATAATATCTCATTGTTGTCTTCTTTGAGCTTTGATTGCGCAATATTTACAAAAAATGGAATATCTTCGTGATTATCCTACATTTAACCCGTATTAGGCATTCAAAGTATGATAAGCCTTAATCACCATCTACACTAAGAAAAATATGACCATAATGTAATTTAAATGTGAGAAAGAGAGACTAATAAGGCTAAAAAGGTGGCAATTAACCCCTCCAATTATACCTAATGATGGGGCTCATCATCACCCCCCTACCAAATGGTTGCTCATCCTATGAGAAAATTAGTCCCCCTTCTTCATTTCTTTCATTACTTTAGTGGCCCCTATGACCTCCCAAGGAAGAAGTGAAGGAGTTACTTCAGGAGGGTAGAATCCAACATTATTTTCAGCCTCCTCCCATTCTTCGTTTTCCTCATCTCAATTTTTCCCTTCACCCAGTCACAACAACAAAGGTGGACTAAGTTTCAAGCCAAGTCATTGTATTTTCACTGTTTGAACATCCCTCTTGTATAATGGTTCCCTTTCTAGGGCACTCCTCAATCTCTCTGGTGTATGATATTCCATGTTTCGGAGACTAAGAGGGACGCCATTCCACCTTCTTTGAATTTCCAGTACACATTCATCTCCCAACAACATAGAAATACCATCAAAATGTGCAATGGCTTGTGCTTGTGTGCTGAGGTACTTGTCTGCAAGGTTGGCATCATTCTCTATCATGAGGTGATTGTTGATGACTCCCCTAGGGCTGAATAGTTCTACCTTTATATGTAGAGGATATTTGTTTTCTCTTCTCATCACCTTATTTACTTCATCTTCTCTTGATTCTTCATTCACCATCCAAGAGGATAATGCAATTAAAAACATATCTCCCAACCTAAGTTTAGGGTCCCAAATGTTTAAGTCTCTCAAAATAATATTGTGCATGTATAATTCTTCCATCTTGGCCTTGTCTCCCATGCCGCATTGATTGCAAAAGTCAATGAATTTATAGTAAATATGTTAAGGTAAAGACCCATGAGAGGCTAATGTCTTAATCTTAAATTGGAGCCAATGTTCTTTTAGTTATATGGCATAGGAGTTTGATGTATATCTGTTTTGGATGGCCTCCATGCACACATTTTCCATGGTGGAAATTTGTTTTTTATTTTTGCTGAAGTTGACTATGCAATCTTGCATTCTCTGCCCGTGTTTCCTGAAGCTGCTCTTTCAACATGGTTTCTCTGAGTCTAAAATCAAACAAATTCCTTCCCAACTTAGTGACCTTCTCCTCCATGATCCCTATGTCATGCACACCTCTTTTTGTATCAATTTTCATCCACTGATGACTGTGTGCTCTTTCTTGTTCCAACTGCTAAAATAAAGGGACTGCATGCTTATGAGGAATAATTCTACCCCCTTAAATAAATGTATAGTAAGAACTGAGATTTGGCTGAGGGCTAGGGTGTGAAACTGCTAATGTATATTTAGGGACATATTTTGGGGAGGTATTCTCCTCCTTTTTATCCTTATCTTTCTCCAATTTGGCATCTTTCCCTTCAACATGTGCTTCCTTCTTGCACTACTACATTTGGCGGAAATTCTGACACTTGGTTTCGACGCTTTTGACCAAATGTCAGAAATTTCCCCAAATTTTTTCCATCCCGCCTGAAACCGTCACTATACCAATGTTTATAGAAAAGTGTCGCAATACCGACACATAGAAAAGTGTCGCAATTGCGACGTTTGGAGGAAGACGTCGCAATTGCGACACTATGGCCCAACGTGTCGCTATTGCGATGACTGCCTCTAAACATCGCAAGTGTGACACAATGTCTAAGTGTCGTAATTGTGACGTTTGGAGGCCTTCATCGCAATAGCGACGCCTTTTCTGTCATCGGTATAATGACACTTATATGCGCGCTAAATACAAATACGAAACTTATATGCGCACTACATAAAAATGATTTTATTGTTTCGTATCCATCGCAATAGCTACATTAACGTCTGATATCACACGCGCATTCACCCTCCGCTCTTGCAGAATAGAATTCGCCCTCAGCTCTTGCAGAACAGCATTTTCCCTCAGCATTCACCCTCAGTGTTCACCCTCAGCTCTTGTAGAATAGCATTCGCCCTCAGCTCTTGCAAAATGGTAAGTTCTTACTGCAGGCCCTTCCTCCTATAGTAGGGTTGACTCTATTTGGGTTTTTTTGGTCAATTCCATTGGATTGTGTTAGGCTGTAGGGTTCTCTCTAGATGTTAAGAATCAAGATTCAATACCCTCTATTATCTTCATCACCCAATACAAGATTTAAATTTTTCTCAAAGAAACGCTTATTAATTTGGCAGCCATTATTTCTCCCTGCTTTAAAAACCCTACATTTAAATGAAAACAAGCATTGCATTTCAACTACAAAAATCTATTAGTTTTCAAATGTACATGTGTGCTACATTAACGTCTAATATCACGCGTGCATTCGCCCTCCGCTCTTGCAGAACAACATTCGCCCTCAGCATTCGCCCTCAACTCTTGCAGAACAACATTCGCCCTTAGCATTCACCCTGAGCTCTTGCAGAATAGCATTCGCCCTCAGCGTTCGCCCTGAGCTCTTGCAGAACATCATTCGCCCTACATTCGCCCTCAGCTCTTACAGAATAGCATTCGCCCTGCATTCACCCTCAGCTCTTGCAAAATGGTAAGTTCTTACTACAGGCCCTTCCTCCTATAGAGGGTTGACCCTACAGCCTAACCAAATAGCTCCACTTGAGAAAACTTTTCATAATCTTGGAGTTGGATATACTGTAGAGCAAAAAATTGTAGTTATCATTCGTGCTCCAATATATTAATATACTTTTTACATTGAACTGAAGAAAGGGAAACAAGAAAATGCTAGCCATCATACAATGCTTTGACATAAGAGTTTTGAGTGACATACTTGAAAAAGAACTCATCCACTGATATTTATAATCATTTGAGTTATTCAAGTTAAACACAATGTCAAGAATCAAGATTCAATACCCTCTATTATCTTCATCACTCAATACAAGATTTAAATTTTTCCCAAAGAAACGCTTATTAATTTGGCAGCCATTATTTCTCCCTGCTTTAAAAACCCTACATTTAAATGAAAACAAGCATTGCATTTCAACTACAAAAATCTATTAGTGTTCAAATGTACATGTGTGCATCATTTGTGTAGGGTATTCCTTTTCCACTTTCACATTATCCAAGAATGTGTGCAGTATAGTTCATATTTTTTGTGATTTAGATTATCTTGAAAAAGGAAAGGTAAATTATTTCACATGGAAAAAGAAGGTTTTCCCTTTTTACTACTGGAAATGGTACAAAAAAGTTCCATTTCTACTCAAAACTCCTATGAAACAGGATCCAAATAAAGGCCATGTCCTCAATAGACATCTTTTGGATTTGAAAATGGCCATTGCACCGTGTTGTTTCTTATATTACAGCACGATAGTTTCTTAGGTAATTTCTTGTTTCTTGAGATGAAAAACAACCAAAGAAATTGTGAAGATCCTTTTAAGAAATAAATGACCATTTCTCAATCATATCTCAACTATTTTTTATTTTATTTAGTGGTTTCCTACTTTAAGAGAAATTTGACACTTTTACAAGGAATATAACATAAAAACACAAAATGGGAAGGAATTGATGAGGTAGATGACCTTTAGCTGTTGTCAATTAAGAATTGATAATACATGATGCATGTTCTGTACTACAAACTAGATTCCTTCCTAGAGTTAGGACACAGAGTATTGAATCAAAGTTGTAGTTTCTAACTTCTTGTATTGGTTCATCAATCTTTAAATTTAGACATTGCATGTCTTCATTGCTTCATGTTTGAATAATTTGCATCATATCGTACAATAGGAAATTAGGAATTATGATTATTATTACTTTATGGATCTGTTAAGTTACTTTTAAGTTTGCATGGTTTAGTGTGAAATTATTCTATTCCCCAAACACATATAATCAAGAAGTTATAACGTGATTTTAAACATTAAATATCAACAAAATAGTTTAAAGGATATTGAAAGGAAAATGGTGATGGAAGATAGAAAGTGCCTTACGTAAATGCTCTAAGGATTTTTCAATAGTTTCTCCAAAAGCTTCACTTCAAGGCCCTTCAAGATCGTCTCCAACAATGCTATACCATCAGCTTCAACAATGTTGCTCCAAAAATGTCCTCAAGGTCTTCACAACAAGTTTACCAGAAGTTGCTCCAACAATATATTCAATAAGGTCTTCATTGTCAACTCGTCTCTTGTTTGGGTGCCTTAATGTGCAATGACATGTTTCCAGGACTGAATTCAATGCAAGGCATATTTGAAACTCTAACTCTGCCGTCCGATGTCTTATTAGAAATTATTTCATTTTTCATTTTGTGTTTTCAAGTTAGATATTTTTTTCAAGTTTTTACATTTATAATTTTATTGCAATGTGGCAGACTGATGAGAGCAGTGCAGGAACAACCCAGAGACGGGATGATCGCGGAAAGAGGCCAGCGGAAGAACATGTAAAGTGCCAGCATTGCTCTATCTTCAGGTATTTTATTTATTTACATAATTGAAATAATATTAATTTTGTTCAAATATGCAGACACCTAGCCATGGTACACCTGATGATTCCCTCTTTGAGGAAGAGCTTTCTTCATCCCTATCTCCAGTGTTCTTGTTGCGAAAAAAGGCACGAGATGCAAGGTCGGAATTTAATACTTTGATAGATGCACCTAAAACACCTTAAACAGAAGAGAAGATAAAACAACTTATGAGCCAGCTAGAAAGATATTAGGTAATAATAAAAATTAAAAAGGATATTTTTTTTGTTCTGCATGAGATGAATTGTGATAGTTTGATTTTTAATTTTTACATTGACTAAACTAACAAAAAGTTATTTTGTATGTAGCATTTTCTGGCACTTGCTGAACCCGGTGTTGGTGGTAGTGGGACACAAGGGCAAGAGATTTCCCAAAAACCCTCTCGTACACCTTCTATTCCTTTAGGTGCTAGCCAAGAAACACACCCTGCCCAAGCAGACACCCATCCAACTACTGAACGTGTTGGCAATGATGAGGCTGATATGGAAAACTACATTATTGCGTTTCCTGGAGCTACACGTGTCAGCTCCACAGGGACCATTAATGGCACGTTGTTGGTGAACGATGAAGCTGTCCCTATAAAGCATGTACAAATCCTAGGTAAATTTTAATATTTTAACTATTTCATGTACTTTATCTAAAACATATTTATCATGATTTTTATTTTTAAATTAATTATAATATATATATATTTTTTCTGTGTAGGAAACAATGAGTTCTACAGGTATCTGAAGAGCCATGCATTGGTAATTTTTGGCCCAACCATACGCACAGGGTGGAATTCCCATAGTTCCAACCTGAAAAAAGAACTTCTAGATTATCTAGAAGACCTTTTTTGGGTCGACATATTTGATAGAACAACGACGGCTCGGGTAGCCGGAAAATATTTGAAATATACCAGGGACACCTATAGGACATAATTGTAATTTAACCCTAGATATGAGGATCCTCTCACAGTTCCAGAGAGTGAGTGGAGAGCACTCATCCATGACTTTAATTTTCTCTATGTCTAAAATAAAAGTGTGCTACGTCATATCTGACTTTAATCTTTTGATGCTAGGTTTCCTGACACCTCAAAGGCAACCAAAGCTAGGATTGAAAAAAAGGGCCATCACAAGCTAGGCTAGGGCGACTACTTGAAATTGGCCGCAAGAATTGTAATTAAGTAGCTAAACATCTTATAATTAATTGTATCGCCTTCCAACGTTTTTGTAATCCTATCAAATATGATTAAAAATACACAGACATATGTAATGTAGGGTGATGACTTCGGAACAGAAACAACAGAGGAAGATAAAAATATCATCACTTATCAAGTCGTAGTTGAACGTCGCATAAGCTTGGGGCAGGTCCCAAGATCCAAAATGCCTGATAAGGTAAAACATTAACCTTTCAATATGTTTGTTTTCATCCATAAATTTAATTTCTAGCAACTTTGTTTAAATCAGGGGAGAAACACTACCGACAATGCAAATAACCCAGTTTTAGAGCCAAATGTAGATGATCCTCACGTGCAACCTGATCATTGTATTAGGGACCAGGCCGACAATGCTACTATCAGTGAGGGCCGTGACGGTAATTAATTTCCACTTATAATTTTTTCTAATTATACCTTGATGGTTTTCCTTATAATGTTTTTTGTTTAAATGACAGAGAATGTTTCCCTTGAGGATCTTACCACCAGAGAGGAAGACAGGGCAACAGTCCCAACGGCGACAACTGGTGCACCAGGTAAATAATATCATTGCAATTTTTTTTATTAATATTACCGAAATAGTTCAATGATATTTAAAAACTGACAATTAAAATTTAATATTATCTATTTTTGTAGGCGATGCCTCGTCACTGGATGAGACCAGACATCGTGACTACGCAACTAGGTCAGCGGCGACAACTGGTGCACCAGGTAAATAATCTCATTGAAATTTTTTTTATTAATATTACCGAACTAGTTCAATGATATTTAAAAACTGACAATTAAAATTTAATATTATCTGTTTTTGTAGGCGATGCCTCGTCATTGGATGAGACCAGACATCGTGACTACGCAACTAGGTCAGCGGCGACAACTGGTGCACCAGGTAAATAATCTCATTGCAATTTTTTTTTATTAATATTACCGAACTAGTTCAATGATATTTAAAAACTGACAATTAAAATTTAATATTATCTGTTTTTGTAGGTGATGCCCCATCACTGGATGAGACTAGACATTGTGACTACGCAACTAGGTCAGCGGCGACAACTGGTGCACCAGGTAAATAATCTCATTGCAAATTTTTTTTATTAATATTATCGAACTAGTTCAATGATATTTAAAAACTGACAATTAAAATTTAATATTATCTGTTTTTGTAGGCGATGCCCCGTCACTGGATGAGACCAGACATCGTGACTACGCAACTAGGTCAGCGGCGACAACTGGTGCACCAGGTAAATAATCTCATTGCATTTTTTTTTATTAATATTACCGAACTAGTTCAATGATATTTAAAAACTGACAATTAAAATTTAATATTATCTGTTTTTGTAGGCGATGCCTTGTCACTAGATGAGACCAGACATCGTGACTGGTCAACAGTTGTGGTTCAAAAGGCGCCAGTGTCAGGAGCAGAGCATGATGATATTGATGATGTAATTAGGAGCTTTAGAAATAGGAAGAAGAAAAAGAAAATTTGATAATGTAAAATATTGTATTATTATAAGACAAACGTTATCATACTTGGAACGTTTTTTGCGTTATATAAAAAACTCATTTATCATACTATTTTTATGTCAAGCATTAATTGCAATGTTTCCTTGCGTACTTTTTGTTGAATTGTTTTTTTATTAGCTATTGAATATTTTTTTTTATGCTCATGAAAGTAAAAAATGAAATATAGATTGGGTATTGGGGAATTGAGAGTGATGTGAGGGGGGGGGGGGAGGGGCTATAAGAGCTTCCACCTTCACGTGGTTGGCCCTGTTTAGTAGAGAATAATTTATTGGAGCGATTTAATCTTGGAGTAAACCTCCCTTGATCCAGGATAGCAACAAAAAAGTCACTGTTGACTTAGTTGCTACTCTTTCAGATCGTGGGAGGCTTGTTCCAAGTTCATGCGACTCCAATAAATTGTTCTTGAAACGAAGAGGAGTTTATTCAGGTATGTTTTGACATTTTCAACATATGTTCTAACATTATCATAAGAATGCATCTTAGAGTAAAAAATACTACATCAATTACTTGTATTTATTGTATAGATAATGATGGATTTTGATTGACTTGGCAGTGCAGGTACAAATCCTCTTGCATCATGAGCAATACAACTTGTCAACCAGGGTCATGTCCGGGATATTTTTTCTTGTGCGCTTGACCAGGTTCGTAATGTCACATTTTTTAAGTTCCTTTACAGTTCATAATTCAATATTAAGCTTGTTCATGATTATTATCTAGGTTTTTTGTATGTGTTTTTTCATCTATTTGATTGTAAGCAACTTTGCATGTTTCCTGTTGTTCACTATGACTTCTCCCATTACCACTCCCAGGATGAATCCGACTTTATTGTTACATAGGTTACTTTATTGTTACTATGATTTCTCCATTTACGATTTCATAGGTTACATCATGTAAAGTTGTCAATCTCAGGTTGGTGATGAGATTTAGTTCTCCAAATTTGGGGCTTTTCTGATATTTTCTCCCTCATGTCATTCCTGCATCACCTCGTTGTTTGAGCATGCCAATTGTCTACCACTTGTACCAATTGGCACATGTCAATCCCCGAGTGGTGCCACATTTCACCTATTTTCAATGAGAGTTTAGGGTTTCTCTAACATATCTTCAGAAATTCGATTCAGTGCTTGCTTGAATATTGTCACATAATACTCATGGTTTGGATTGATGAGCATGTTCTGAATGGTTGGTTGATTCATAAGAACCACCCATATAGTCATCTTGAGATATTTCGGAAGTTTTCTCGGGTTTCCTTTTTCACCGTTTCTAGTGGGTGGGATGGTGTGGGGTGATCCATCAATACTGGTGCTTTTGTAGTAGGGAATTTGTTTTTGGGGATATAAAGGAGCATTTGATGTAGATATCCCATTGGATGCATTCATAGATGGGCACGAGAGGTCAAGAATTTAAATTTAAAATATGCAACCTCTAGCATGGCAACCTGAAGGCTGCGAGAGACACTGGTTAAAGATTGTTTTGTGCTGGCCTTAATATAGTCATGATTTCTTTCTATTATCTTAATGCAAATATATAGTCCGGTCTCATTAAAATGAGGATTGTGGTTGTATTTTTCTTTGGTTGTTTCTCTCTTAATGCTCCAGAAGTTGCCAAAAGTTGCGATAGTTGTTTAGTTTGCCTGTTACAACTTAAAAGTGGTTTTTAGCAATGGGAGTCATGTTTTTAAGGTTCATACTAATATGAAGATCTTGTAATTCTATATTCAGCATAAGAGAAGATGGCCTCTGCTTTGGGCGGTATGACAAAAATTGCCACATCTACCTCATTGGGTAACAATGGAAAGGGGAAGAAGTTGGGTGCAATGTTTGATAATTATGGCAGACAATTGTCTTCTCTTTCAGGTTTTTCACCCATTTCCTTTAATCGCTCAAGCAGAAGAGGGACTCTGAGATTACGCGACAGAGAGAAGGTAGTTAATACAAGAGCTATAGAAAAGGAGTTGTACTTCAACAAGGATGGCTCAGTGACAAAAAAATTGCAGGTCAGAGAAAAAATTATGTTTAAAGGAAGGTCACCTGCACGTGAAACTTCACTGCGGTGGATCTTTCCTTGTCCACTTATATTCGATTTTAATGTGTTAGTTTAATTTTTCATGGAGGGTTGTTTTGGCATATGGTCTGGCATTCAATTGCACACTTACTGAAAGCATTGTCAATTTGTCTTGCAGGCGGTGTGAACAAACTTGCCGATCTTGTTGGAGTCACCCTTGGGGCGAAGGGAAAAATGTTGTCTTGGAGAGCAAGCATGGTTCTCCGAAAATAGTTAATGATGGTGTGACAGTAGCTAAGGAGGTAATTTGTAGATGTGTGCTCTGGTTTTCTTTTTAACGTTGTATTAGTTCCCCTCTTAAATGTCTTAGATTTGGTAGGCATAATTTGAAAACTCAAAGGTGAAAGGAAACATATTTGTTACCCAGTGGTCTACTTGGCCTATGGACTAGCCACATTAGAGTAATGCATAAAGCTTTTCACAACAATAAAAGGAAAGGGTTATGGCTAAGTCAAATTTTATTGTTATTGACAGTGTAATGAAATGTATCTCAATGCTATGGTTTTGGCTTTTTTATTGGTTGAATTAGAGGACCCAATTGAAAATATTGGGGCCAAGTAGGCTGGTTTTCCTTTTTGCTGATGGTTTGGTGTATTTAATTGAATTAGTTGCCTAAGGTATTTTTGGTTGCAAACTCCTTTTCATTTTTCATACGGTATTGGCCTTGTGGAATACATTTGATTGTGTGGTCTTGTTATATCTACAACATTTGTAGTTGTTTAGTCTTATGGCCGAGGTGCACTTTTATTATGGAAATAGTTGATGCAATATTGTCATTTAATCCTTACTGCAGGGTAGCATGTTGATAAGTTTCTTGTGAAACATTTGGTATTCAAAATGACACTTGATCCTATACATCATCATGCACTTGACTTCAAAATTCATATTCAAAGTGTGCCAGACAATTCTTGCAAAATTTCAAATATTTATGTTGTTTTAAACCATTATCTTTTTCATGTATTGGATGCCGAAAATGTGAAAAAGAATTTGGTATGAAACCAACTGGTGAATAATTTCTAGCAAAACAACCACTTCCAAGACATGATTTAGAATTAGAACATATGTACTTATGAAGCATATAAATATATCCTTGATGCATTGTCAATGTTTGGCTAGGGTTATTTTTGGAGAAAATAACTCCTTATTCCTAGAATAGTGATCTTCAATACAAGTAAATGCCAGAGAAGAGAGATCATCGTGTGACACAAAAAAACTAAAATTGGACCCCCAAGGAGAGTTGGTGTGTCTACAATCGCTCTGTCAACATTTTCCCTTGGTGTACCCCGTTCTTTTCCTCCAGCCTGAGTCTTAATTGACTTCTTCTTTCTTCGGGTTTATTTATCAAATTCGTAGAATTTGATAAATAAATACTATCCACAATGGTTGGACTTTAATTTATATTCCAGAATTTATATTATATCCAAGCCTTATAACCAATGTTTAACTTTCAACACTTTGTATTTATACTCCACATTTATTTTTAAATAAATAACTTGTAATGAACTTTCAGCTCTATATTTCACCACCCAGCCTTACAACAATCACGCTCCAGACTTATGCTAATTATCCGCCAATCGTTGAATTAAACAATTTCATTATACTCCAGCCCCGCCTATATATATCAATAACCAATCAAACACTCGTATCGTACCTGGATATCCTCCGCACACCTTAGTTAACCTCCGGGCAAGTTCAACGTGCGACCACTGTCCGATGGCCCTTCTCCAAATCAACGACTCTTGGCAATTTCGCTTGGCTTCCAACGTCGGGCTTTAACGTGTGATGGCGTGGGTTAAACGGTGGTTTTCCGGGGGTCACTTTGCCACATGTTGCATTCCCTATGGAATCACTCACGAATAGGAAATACTGCCTACTCCGCAAAAGCGGTGCGATATGGGCAACCCACTTTTGTGATTCCGCTCGTGGTTTTGGTACAGGGCTTGACCACGGGTGCAAGTTTGGTTCCGCTATCCTTTTGTTTGTTAACTCATGTCCAATCCCCGGGTCAGGTTCCGAAAGCACAACAATATTGTCTCTTTATTAAGCGGGATTTTTATATTTGAACAGTGTTCACGACCTCGGTTCTCTACACAGACCTCACTTCGGGTGGGGTGAGTTCACAGGGTTATCCAACAATTTACGAGAATTCAAAGATAGAAGAATGGAATTATCAGTACCCAATCGCCTCACAGTTAAAAAATTCTTCACAATTAGCAGTTCGAGATAATTCAATGGCAACTAAGCTTGGAAATCATTTAATTGGAAACAATTGTTCACACACAGAGGTTTATTGCAGAAATCCCCTCTCTACTCTCCTCTTCCCTCTCTACTTTTATTCATCCGAGGAATTACAATTTATATACATAACATATGGCTCTTTGGTTCCTCTGAGAAGACCGTTCTAGAAATCAAAAGGTCTAATTATAATAATTCAACTAACTGAAACTGTTCGACTCCTACAACTCTAACTAGTCTAAGTAATACAGTCAGCTGAGGTATTGACACCTAGCTGTTACAAATCAAATGTTTTCGAACCCTCCTAGCCACAACATGTGGAAAAAACCTCCTACATTGCTGGCTAGTGCCTAATTCCCCTGCATCATCATGTGACATAAACCTATTAACAAAAGTGAATAGGGAATGATTATTAATTATGGCATACTAAGTTATCAGTGATTTTGACTATTTGTCTTTAACATGTAAAAATGTTAAATTCCAAACTTACATCATCATGGTTTGACATCATGAGCTTGACTAATTGTCCACCATCCTCATAATTTCAATGTTGTATTCATATCTATAAACAATGTTTCAAATAATAATAAAAAAGTTTTATAAGAAAAATCTAGACCTCCATGCTGCTGCTCCTTGTGAGACAAAGTCAAAATTGCATTACACAATCTGGCACATAAGAATCTCCTATATCCCAGTGGCATCTATCCAAACTCTTATAATAGTGTCTTCAAGACTTATGTTGACATTTCCAATGAGATATTTAAGCAATGAAAGATGGAGCCTTCTTCATTGTTGTATATGTAACAATCTTTTATTAATATAAATATTGATGGTTTTGTCTTTCTGAAAATGAAATGTAAAAATAATTTATTGTGGTCAATTGAAAAGTTTTTTTTTTAAAGCTTTTCATTATGGAAGGGCAACATAGATATATGCCCTTCTAATTGAAATTCGGACCTACCCTTCAAATTTGATCACTGTGTGGGACCTTAATAAACAATAAAACTATTCTGCCGCGCGTTATATTAAACATATAACAAAACCTTTGTCAAAACTTCAAACGAACCCTTTAGCCGTGGGTATTTCATCGTGAATTGATAATTTTACCATGTACCTTCTTCTAGAGGAATATTCTTCCACTTGATTAGGTACTTCATAATGGTTATATGTCAAAGATATACAAAATGTTTATCTATAACTTTTTGTGGTTCAAGAATCAACTTTCATTCTTCATCTAATTTTGGAATTTCTATTTACATTGGCATATTTTTTCCCAAAACCTTTTTTAGGCAAGATACATGAAAAGCCTTATGAATGCAAGAAGAAGGAAAATATAACTTCTATACCACTTGTGAAATCCTATGAATAATTATTTAGGGCCATAACAGTTTTGCAGTGTGGAAAAAGTCGGCAAAAATTCTCGACTTTTTGAAAAAATCCCAAATTTTTCCCGGAGTTGACTTTACTGGCCGAATTTTTGCCGACTTTTTCATCCCTGAAAAATTCACGATTTTATCCTCGAAGTCCCGAATTTTTTCCGACTTTTTCAAAAAAATCTTGAGTGAGGTAGTTTCTTTAATAATTTTTTAATTTTTTTTGAAAAATTCAGGATTTTTTCCAAAAATGAATATTTTTGTATCTTTTTAGTTTTGCCTACTTTTTGCCGACTTTTTCAAAAAACTCCTGACTTTATCGAGTATTTCAACTTTTGGACCCTTGCCGATTTAATCCCGACTTCGAGTTTTTCCACATTGCATTTTTGAGCTAATTCTTTATTCTTCTTTTTCTTGAATGAAGATTGCTTATAATGCTATAATCTAAAAAATACCCAATTACCCTCCTCAAATTATCTTTCACTTCAATGTTGTTCCCCTTGTTGTTTAATCATGTTTCATGTCATTTGAAGGTTTTCCATAATAATTTTCAAAGTTTCTTTAGTATTTTCCATATGTGACTATGTTTCCTATACTTTGGACTTATCTTGCAAAAAGTATGAGATACTAGGAGTTGGATATCCATAAAGGGCCTTAAATGGGGAAATTTTAGTAGATGTGTGATAGGTAGTATGATAGTATCATATTACCATTCTTCCTTGAGGAACCCACTTCATCCATTAAGATTTATTTTCTAAAGAGTAACATCGTAGATAACCTTAAAAACATTTGTTAAATATTTTTGTTTGACCATTTGATTGTGTTTGATATGTAGAACTCATGGCAGCTAGTGTTTCTCCACTCATATTAAATAATTATTTCCAAAAGTTTCTTGTTACTATTACTTTAGGAAAACCATGAAGACTATGAATTTCTTTCATGGACACTTCTGCCACTTGGCTTGTTGTTTATGTACTTTGAGCTCTACAAAAAAATCTACAAAATTTGTCTATATAAATGACCACAAAAATGTAATACTTACCTTTATATTTCAGTAACCCTGTAATAAAGTCTATTGATATATATTATAGTCTTTGAATATGTATGTGGAATGGTTGAAGTAACCCTAGAGATTTTATTATCTCTCTTTTATTTATTATGCAAACCTGACCTTCTCTTACAAAATTTTGAATATCTTTCTTCATTCCTTCCAAAAATATATTTTTTGATCCTTTGAGATGTTTTAAGGAACCCTCCGTCCTACCATCAGAGAGACATGGGACTCCCTTAATATTTTTTTATTCAAATATGCTTGCGTGCATAAAAATATTCTACATTTGCACCAAAGTATATCTCTTTCACTCCCAATGCTCCATAGAGTTCATCCCATCCTTTATAAATTTTAGTTTTTGTTTAGTACTATTGTCATTTTTCCATTATGGAAAGCTTCTTCTAGCCACCTAGGAATAGAAAATGTAATTGGATATAAATTTGAGGCCTTTTCTATTTTAGAAAGAGCATCATGTACTAAATTTTCCTTACCCTTTTTGAAGATTATCTCAAAATTAAAACTTTGCATTTTTTCTCCTCATTTTTGTTAATCTTCCAATGAAATCCATAGCTTCAAAAAACACTTTATGCTATCATGGTATATCTTGACTTTAAATTACCTCCCAATGATATACTATCCCCATTTTTTATTGCATGTAATATTGCTTCCATTTATTTTTCATACTTATATTTCACCAAATATTTTCTTTGAATTCCTTGCTTTTAAAAGCCAATGATATCCCTTATTGTGTTAATGTTACGTAAATTCCTTTTCCTAGTGCCTCACACTATACTATGAATGTTTTACCAAAAGTAGGTGCAACCGATGTTGGTGTAGAAGACATGGCATCCATTAAAAGAGAGAATGCCAAAGTAGCCTCATCATTCCATATAAATGATATTTTCTTCAAGAGATATGTGAGTGGACTTGAAATGCATGCATAATTCTTAAAAAATGATCAATAATATCATGTAAGTCTAAAAATCTTCTAAGAACCTTGATTTTCTTAGGAATAGGTCATTTTGTAATAGCTTGCATCTTTTGAGGCTCCAACTTCACTCCTTCCTTTAAAACAACATGAACCAAATACTCGAATTCTTATTTCCCAAAAGCACATTTGGATATTTTTACATAAAAATGATTGTTCTCAATAATTTATATAACTTTTCCACATGTTTACTAGTGTGGTATTCCCATGATTTATTATAAATATGTGTATTATCAAAGAAAACCAACAGAAATTTTATAAGATGGGATCAAAAATGTTTTTTCTTAAGTTGAGCCCGCCGAACTTCAAACGACGATAAACCATAATTCAAACCAAATTCGCGTTCCAAAATAGCCTGCCGACGTCGGCCAATTTTGTGATGCGAAAACCAAACGAATTCCGCCCTAATATTTTTCAAGTCCGAAGTTGGGCTGGCATACGGAAGGAGAGTTGTGACACAAATTTCTTATCAAATTCACCCTAATATTTTTTGGGTCCGGATTTCCACTGCGCGAGTGGCCCAAACAAAGATCCGCTCCTATCCCTCTGTGATGAAACCATCGTACATGCTGACGTCATCAATCAAAACTCGCCACCTTTTTGACTTTGTAAATAAAACAAATTGCGTCTCCGTCATTTTCATTGTTCCGTGCACTAGCCAGTCTTCCATGCAACAAAATTCAAAAACCGATTGTTAACGCTTGCTGACCGTTACCTTGCTGAAGAGAATTGAAGCCAAGTATTTCAGGGTTCTTCTATCATAAACAGCGCTTGTTTAAACATGTTTCATTTCCCGTAAATAGGTATTTATTCCAATTCTCCACTAAACTCTGTAAAAAATCCTGGTTTTAGTTTTAATTCTGCACTAAGGTCTGAAAAGAAGTTCAGTTTAATTTTTTTCGTTCCTAGAACTGCAATTAGATTCCCAAAACTAGTAATTGTGCCCCTTTTCCACAAAAACCCCAAAATCCCATTTCTGAATCCACAAGAACCAAAAATGGAAGTTCCTGTAGCTCTGAATGTCGTGCCCATCAATGCTCCTCACAAGGACTTGGATTATTTTCCTTTAGCCGATATGGATTTTCAAATTAAGGACTTGCGTCTCAGTGAGAATCCTCTTTGAATATTTTGCCACTGCAGACACAATTATTTGAATGGTTCTGACATCTTTGTACTTTGGGAATCAAATATTCCTATGTACCTTCTCCCCTTAGTCCATATTTTTTTTGAGTTAATCCATTATTGCTACGCAAATTATGATCCCAACCAACGAGCAGTTTTATCCCCAAGTCAAAATGTCCTTTTGCCAATAACTGCTCAGTCCATAAATGAAATGCTACAATTCCAACCTATTCAAGCTCTCACTCCCCTGTCCATGGCTGAATTACTTGAGAAATATACTAAGTTATCCCATGAAGAGTTAAACCGCCTATGCCAAACCTTCATGTTACCAAAGCATCAGCCTAAAAACCCTCCCCCTTATGGTTATAATTTCTTTAATGATGAGGGTAGACTTATTTTAAACATGATATCTTCCATAATGGGCTTCAATACTAGTGAGTATGTTGATAAGTTAACCCTAGTATTGTTATCCATTTTTACCCCTGGATAACCTCTTGCTGTCAAGTACGAGTTTTCATCTTATATTGCTGACAAAATCCATGATCAGTTCATGAGATTTGAGAATGAGAGAGTATTTAAGTATTCTTCTGTCATATATCATCTCATGATTTACTTTCAGTCAGAAAATTTCCCTTTTTATCTTAAGAAACTTGATGCCAAAGGGAATCCTAGGTCATTCATCTTTTGGTCTGCCATTACTCACAATTCCTCTGATTCTCCTTATTCCTATAATGAGTTTTTTGACCTTTTTGTTCATCCTGCAACTACCTTGTTGACAGGAGTCTCTCCTCCTAGAATTAACAATGAAATCAAGAAAATCCTTCAGCTCTCAAAGCATTACAAGATAGGTGACTGGTACCTATATCAAAACTACACAGAGATCAGGATATATGGATGTGAATTATGCCCATTCAAACTGCCCAAGTATGTCCCAATGAGACTCTTTACATTAGAATATTTCAGGCAGATGAATAATTCAGATATAATTCATTTTTGCAATGCAAAGAAAAAGGCTCAACTCAGGATCAAGAGCCAATTAGGTCCCTTCATTTGTAACTCTAGGGAAGTTGGAAAGGAAGCCGAAAGGATTTTAGAAGACTATCTCAGACTACAAAAGAGTTTCTACTGGGTGCCTTATGATCCAAACAACTTTATCTGTGATAGAAGAATGAAAAATAAACTGTCACCATACATCCATCAAAGAATCCCAGAAATAGAAAAATATGCTAATATGGATGAATGGACAGAAGGGACATTGGTTGAAAAAGATAGTGAGCAAGTCAATGTTTAAAATTTAATGAAAGATCTTGAAAAGATACTTGACATAGAATCTTTTGGACAGGTGCAGGGATCTTCTTTAGCCAGGAATTTACAACAAAATTTGCACGAGATTAGTACAGTAGTAGTAGAATATAAAGGAAAAGAAAAGGAGCCTGATATACAAATAATTGAAAAATTCATAATGACAGAGCAACCAGAGACTTCTAAAGAACAAGGTCAAGGACAAATTCCTCCTACTCAGATCAGTGAGCCAGAAATTTCTATTTTACAAACTCCTCTGAATATAGAAAAGGGAAAAAAGAGAGAGGCTGAAAAAACTACTCCTATTGGTGGCTCTTCTGAACAGCAAGATGTTAAAAGGCAAAAATTAACTCCCCTTCCAGAAGATGAATCAGTTCAGGAAATCCCTGACAGCCAGGGAAGAGAAGACAGTCAACAAACAGATACAGGTAGTGGGACATCCACTAATTTTCAAAAATAGGGAATACAGAGGCAACAAAGTGCAGAAATATCTTCTTTCAAACCTCCGGTAAAAACTGCCTGGGACATCAAAAGAAAATTCATCAATATAAAGGCCAGGAACGATCCACTTAGACTTCAAGTGTACAACCAATTTTTGAAGATGGCTCCGAAAAATCAAGAAATATTGATGTCAGCTTATGACATCCAACAATGTAAGATGTTAATGAGCCATTTGAAGCCCAAGGTGCAGCAGCCTCAGAGAGCTGCAGATTACGTTAAGACTAATTTTGAAGTCTTAGCAAAGGATATCCATCCTTTAGATCAAATTGAGCTACACAAGCAAACAGGTGAGATGATTTATTCTACTCTGACAGATAAATCAATGATGACCCATAAGTTGCAGGATTCTTTGGATAATACTAATACACAGTTGCAGCTTGAAAAAGCCTCCTCCCAGGCTAAGGATAATAGAATCCAAACTTTAGAGGAAATAATCATTGGTTTGGGTCATAATCCTAAATATGTGAAAGGTATTGAAGCTTTGATCAAGAGAAAAGACGATGATATTGCAGCTCTGAGAAAAAAATTAAAGTTACCGGCCTCGAGACATCCACAGACTACAGAAATCATCAAACAAAATTCTGAGGAAGAAATAATGGGTTTTCTCTTAAAATTGAATGAGCAACTTACTACAACTGAAAAAGAGCTTGAGAATGCATTAAAAGATAAGCAGGAAAATATTCTAGTATCTACAACAGGAGTAGTGACAGGTACAACAACAACAGGTCAGCCAACAGAATTGTCACAGAGCAACACTGCAAATTTGAACACTGATGAATTAACAAAGTCAATGGAAGATATGAAAATTCAAGCCATAGAGCTTCACAAAACAAAGGAACAATTGTCCACTCTAGAACATAAATATGATCTTTCAAAAATGAGTGTTGCTGATAAGACAAGAGAAGTGAACAAATTAGAAAAAATAGTCAAAGCATTGGAAAAGGATCTCACATTGGAGAAACCTTTAAAAGAAATAAATGAAATTCTTTGGGATAATATCATTCAATCAATAAAGGATGTTTGGTCCTCAATTCAAATAATGGATGAACAAAATAACTTAGTTAAATTGGCTCTGGATGAGATTGAGAGATCAAGACAAGAGTTGGGAAATATGCCAGAAGAGGCCAATAGAATTATACATTTTTTGAATACTCAGACTAAGAATCAACTTGCAGAAATTGGTATTCAGGACAGGACCAGAACAATTCTGGAAATAAAGAGAGTTTTTACTAAAAGAACTCTGGTACAGAATTTAGAACGAAGGTGATTAGATATGTAAGAATAAATCATTGCCTTTAGAGAAAGATTGAATATTTTGTTAAATAGAGGATTGCCCAGTCCTATAGTTGCAGAAGATAAGCTAATGGACCTTGATAGTTATGTTGAAAAATTGGACAAATGTGCTGATAATCAAGCTAGTTCTTCAACCAGTTCATCAACAACAGCATTGCCTACAGGGAAAAACCTTCATGACAGATTGGAGAATTTATTTTATCTTAAGCATGAAGTAAATCATTTGTTTCCAAATCAGCCTAATTTCTTCAGATATACTGAGGTTGATGAAACACTAAGAAAGTTGCAAAGGACCAGAGTGCCAGAAGTTCAATGGTGGGAAGAAATGATGGAACTTTTGTAAAAAATTATCCTTACATAATTTTTTTCCTATTTACCACAGTATATCATGATAAAAAGGATAAAATGATGAACAAAGGTCAAAGAGTATCATAGCAGTTAAAGAGTATCAGTGAAACGAAATAATCAACATAGAATTACTGAAGAGGACATCAACAAGCCAAGATATAGGGCCTGCCTCCAGCACATTCTTAAAACAAGGAAACAACACAACATCAGTTATCATTTTTCTTATCTACGAGACCATCTGTCTCTATATTGCTGTAAAATACTTATTAGTTATCCTAGATAATATCTCAATTTGTTATGAGATATTTTGTATGATTTTTTGTATAAATACTCCATCAATTGGAGTAGTAAGTGTGGATTCATATACTTTGCAGTAACATTGAATTTTTCGGAATAAAGTGCTATTGGAGAAATTTCTTTGTGGCTTGCTGGATGATGAATTGATGCTAGAGACTTTTTACAGGATTCATGTGTCAAACTACGGATCAATAAGTCATTTCTATCCTGTGTTTTAAGTTTTTATATCTGTTTATTATATCACCGTGTTTCATTTCTGAATAATTAATGAAAAGGAGTAAATCAGAAGGTACTTAAGTGTAATCTGGTTTTAATCATTATTATTCTAAATGTTTTCTTCTAAACTAGTTATAAACAATGAATTCTTAATTGCTCCTGTTTTACTAGTTTAAGGATTTTGGGTACTTTAATTTGTATTTGGAACAATGGATGTTGGTACTCTATCTGTTGCTTTACTATTCTACATACTGCTATTTCACTTTCTTATAGATGCCTCGGGCATATTTGGATGCTTTCTCAGATTGTCGATAATCTCCATGTGGACCGTTACTCGGTTTTATATCAAGTCCCTGTATGTGACATGGGGTATTTTTCTATCATTGTCTGGGGTGGGACTTCCACTTTTCTGGATGGATATTTGGGTTCCAATCTTCAGATGTGAAAATGTAATGACTTCATGGACTGTTTTACTTCATATAATATATTCAAAACAACATTTTTTCTCTTGTGAAAAAAAAAATGATTAATGTTTATCACTCTGCCTTCAAAACTAGCGATGCTGGTCTATGTTGCTGGTTTATTGATATGGTCTCATGGTATTTTTATATTTGGGACATATCACACTCCTCACATGATTAGCATTTTTCTCTGTTCAAGGATTTTGGGTACTTTAATTTGTATTTGGAACAATGGACGTCGATACTCTATCTGTTGTTTTACTATTCTACATACTCTATTTCACTTTCTTATAGATGCCTCGGGCATATTTGGATGCTTTCTCATATTTGTCGATAATCTCCATGTGGACCATTACTGGGTTTTATATCAAGTCCCTGTATGTGACATGGGGCATTTTTCTATCACTGTCTGGGGTGGGACTTCCACTTTTCTGGATAGATATTTGGGTTCCAATCTTCAGATGTGAAAATTTAATGACTTCATGGACTGTTTTACTTCATATAATATATTCAAAACAACGTTTTTTCTCTTGTGAAAAAAAAATGATTAATGTTTATCACTCTGCCTTCAAAACTAGCTATGTTGGTCTATGTTGCTGGTTTATTGATATGGTCTAATGGTCTTTTTATATTTTGGACATATCACACTCCTCACATGATTAGCATTTTTCTCTGTTCAAGGATTTTGGGTACTTTAATTTGTATTTGGAACAATAGACGTCGATACTCTATCTGTTGCTTTACTATTATACATACTGCTATTTCACTTTCTTATAGATGCCTCGGGCATATTTGGATGCTTTCTCAGATTGTCGATAATCTCCATGTGGACCGTTACTGGGTTTTATATCAAGTCGCTGTATGTGACATGGGGTATTTTTCTATCATTGTCTGGGGTGGGACTTCCACTTTTCTCGATGGATATTTGGGTTCCAATCTTCAGATGTGAAAATGTAATGACTTCATGGACTGTTTTACTTCATATAATATATTCAAAACAACGTTTTTCCTCTTTTAAAGTTTCATTTTTTTTTTTAAAATTGAACCTGCCGTCGCTATAGCGATGCCTTGTAAGCATCGGAATTGCGACAGATTAGAAACATCGGAAGAGTGACAGTATAAACACGTTGGAAGAGAGATGTTCAAAACGTCAGACCACATTTGATCATAATTGTGACAGTTTACAGACGTCGGAAGAGCGATGTTCAAAACGTCGGACCACATTTCGTTGGAAGTGCGACAGTTTACAAAGGTCAGAAGTGTGATGGATTGGTAAACATCGGAAGAGTGACACTTTTTTGGAAGCGATGGAAAAAGTGTCGATAGTGCGACACTTTTTAATTGCGTCTGAATTGTGACAATATGGTAAACCACGTTTTTCCTGCCCTCGAACTGTCGCTCTTGCGACGACTATGTGTCGGAATAGCGATGAATTGGCCGTCGTAATTTCTGCCAAATTTTCTAGTGTTGGGTCTCTTTCCAACCCATGGGTGTCTTATCTCCCTCCCCAAGGCTTCCTGGTATGTTTTGGCACTGCTAGAGTTTCTTGTAGCATAGAAAAAGTTTCCTGTAGCAAACTCTTTTTTCTTGTAGCAAACCTTCCCTTGCTTACTTTTCCTTATTTTCTGTCTTTTTATGGTCTGTGGGGGT
The DNA here is from genome assembly GCA_034641835.2 of Pinus albicaulis. Lineage (NCBI taxonomy): Eukaryota > Viridiplantae > Streptophyta > Pinopsida > Pinales > Pinaceae > Pinus > Pinus albicaulis. Next base: position 56,599,836 of record MU968359.1, on the reverse strand, counting down.
TGGTATATGTGTAGGGGATGCCAACCTTGATGAATGTCTTCTCCTATAGGTTACAGGTGTCATTTTAGATGAAGTGACCTATCAAACCATTCCTTCTTCTAACCTTATTTCATCATCCTTCTTGGATGACTCCTCAATTGTTATAGGGATTTTAGTGGGAGTACATGGTTTCCCCTATCATACCCTTGCACTATGTAATGTTCCAAAATTTTCATGTAGATAATTGGAACATTAATTTTTGATAATTTCACATAAGAGGAGAATAAATGGGTAAGGAGACCCATGAATAATGAAAAGCACAATAAAATCTCTCATATTATGAGAAGGGATCATTTTTGAGTCTGATTTCACACCTCCATGGGTGAAAAGGGGCTTTTTTGGCAAAGTGGCTAGGTCAAGTTGACCAAATTCAAACTGCGCAGGCTATGAGGTGGAAAGCACATTGTGGTACAATGCAATAGAGAAGGAGGGAAGATTCCTTGAGAAGGAAAACCCTAATGAGTGGGGCCCATGGAGAGGGAGCTCATAATTTGTATAAGAGGAGGGCAAGACAACCATTTTTGCTCATGAAATGGATTATTGATTTTGTTGTCTTGAGAGACAAGGAGCATACTCCTGCTATTTAGCAGAGTTGCTGGGGGAATTCCTGTTTAGGATTCCTTCCTCCTCATGAGAGGCCTCTTGAGGAATTGATCTTCATTTCTATCCACATCTTGGCTCAAGGGCAAAGCATTCTCTTCCATCACAGCGTTATTCTTGCAACAAGAAGACATTGTGTTGCTGGGGTTACAGTGGAGGCTTTCACCACATCACTCCGAGACTTGATTTGCAGAGAGAGGAGTCTCAATTTAGTGGAGATATCATTGAGGAGTGTTATTGAGCTCATTTGCAGATTTTGGCAGTAGGCCAAGCTTTCTCCCATCTTCATAAGTGCAGTCCCTTCCATAGACTGCGTTATTTCAGAGTTAGTCTGCACTGGGGGTTTGCACCATCACATTGGAGGGAGAGATTTCCAGTGTCAGGACCAACCTTGCACTTCGGAAATCCTTTGGAGGAGATTGATTCAGATTGTAGATCAGATTCTACCATCTCCTTCTATTTTCATTATGAGTTGCTGTTGCTACCCAACAACTCCGACATTTTGGTATTTTTCCATTCTATGCATATAGTGTAGCCAATCCTCCTGAGGATTGTTGTATTATCATTGTATCATTGTTTTTAGGGGTTGAGAGCACACTCCCCCTCATTTCTTGAGCTCTATTGTAATATCATTATATTTCACATATTATATGTAGCAGTATCTCCATAAGACTGCGCTGTCATAGCTAGGGCAATTTATGCAGCAATATATTTCATGCTTTCATGTACTTGTTCTTTGAGGTTGATCATTACCTCTCTTGAGTGCACTTTACCTCAAGATGTTGTACACTTATTTTGCTACTATAAGCTAATACAATGGCTATGAGTTCTTTTATCATTTTCTGAGATTGAAGCAAGTTGCTCTTCATGTATGTGTTTGTATATTATTGTAGCTCACTTTTGAGAGGGATTCTTAAAGAAGCTCTATAGAAAGAGTTTGAAAAGGGCCAGATAACCTCTAGATCTCACACTTCCTTGAGAAGGTGACATATCCAGTAAATTCACCTTCAGTAAATCTCTGGAATAGATTGTTGATTGCTGACATTCCTAAAAAAGGAACATTACAGTGGTATCGGAGCTCCTTTCTTGGCTCATCCTGTGGCTTTCAAAGCCCAAGAAAGAAAGAGAAAAATTATGGAGAGGATGAGAATACTTTAATCCATTTTCAGATCAGAAAAAGGCCTCTCCAAGGAGGTTCAACCAATGGAAGAATGGTGCAATGAAACTCCAAGAGGGTTTCAAAGAAGAAAAAGCTACAGTGAAATTCCTAGAGAATTTCAAGAAGATGAAGGAGTACCCAATACTTCTTATAATGTGTGTTAGCATTCAGCCACACAATCTAATTTACAATGTTGTCACATCCCCTCTTTCTTGCTAAGAGAAAGAGGAGAAGAAGAAGGAATGACAGAAAAAGAGACTCCCCCACTCTTTTTCCAGACCTTGAAGGATATTCAAGAAAATCTCAAGGAGGTTGAGGGGGTAGAGACTTGTACCAGCGCTGGCACAACCTTGGAGGATAATCCTTCATTTTCAATGGAGAAAGACTACATTGTAGTAGAATTTCTTGCTTCTACATTTCACCAAGGTATGGTCAGGAATTCATCTGTTTTCATTTCAGCCCATTGCATGGAGAGATCTACATTTCTATGTGCTATTGATCTAGAACTACAGAGTTGCACTGCACTGTGAAAGAGCAGTAAGGGAGGAATAAGATCTTCCCTTGGAGATATAAAAGGGGATGGATTTCACAAGCCTTTGAGATGGAGAAGGTGCAAAAGCATGAAGAAATCGAGAGAAGATGGGGAAGAGGGCCAATCTCATTCCTATCTATTTTTGAAGGTTGATGCACCTAAAGAGGTGATTGGACTACACAGTGGAAGCATGGAGGGTTTTCTTCATTCATGTATTCAGTCACCACTAGATGATGTCTCATTTCCTCGAGACATTGCACCAAGGAGGCCACTTGATCAAAAAAATAAGGTGAATGCTTCACATGATGAGGCTTTGCCCATTGATTTCAGAGAAGTGGAAACCTTGGGAGGTCTTGATGCAGTGCTGAGAGTCTTGGGTAGGCTCAAGGAGGAGAGAAGTAGTCTCTCAACATCATCCACACCCACTCTCATTTCAGTTTTTGTGCTGTGGCAGGAAAAGTAGGGGAAGGATAGCAGCCTTCCCACATCTACATTTGGCATCGGAGTTATGCATGCACATGAATCTTGGGAAGAGTTATTAAATTCTTCTCTCTTCTCTTTGAGAATGGAAGGAGGCTCATCTTTGAGCTGCTCCCGTTGCATGAGAAAAACTTGTGGTAAGGATGTTGATTATTTTGATCTACCTCATGTATACATGCATCCCTTAACCACATATATGCAGGATGTTGCTCCAAGGAGGAGAATTCTTACCTTAAGGATGCATGGTCTACTTGAGGCCATGAGAAATGTTGATATCCACTCCCTAGGAGGACTTGGGGAGGAATTTTTCTTTGGAGGAAATGCTGAAATTGCCTCATCCATCATTTATTTCCTCCAAGGTTATGAAGAGATTGGGGCAGCATGCAAGTGGTTGGAAGACCACATTTTTTTTAGTAGTCTCTATTGAATTTTAGGTCTAAACTACGTTGGTTGCATATGAGGGATCATTTCCCTTCACATTTGTTTCATATGGCAGCCAACATGAATTCTATTCTTGCTCCCTATGTTGCTGATATTTCTATTTTTATGAGGATCATATGTGGGAGAGGAGGAATGATACATTTGATGAATGTATCCATTGGGAATGCACTCTCCCATATTAAATTGAATTTCAAGAAGAGGAGGGAATTTTTGTGGCTACTACATGGTAAATTGTATCATCTTCTACAAAGGGTCATGTATTGAGTTTGTATAATGAAGGGGAGCCTCTCACCTGGGAGGAATTAGTTCAAGAGATGTTTTTATTGATATCCATTCAGCCAACACTTATTTTCCTCTATCATTTCCAAGCTTTGAAGAAGTTTATTTGAGCAAGCAAGTGGTGGGATGGCCACTTATGGTATCATATTCATTTCATTTGGGTGATAGAATGGAGGTGTAAGACCTTCATTGATGGTGGAATTCCCCATTATGACCATCACTTCTATCTTGATGAGGCCATGTATCAGCAAGAAGGTTTCCATATAGAACTTCCTTTACTTCATGATGAGAGCTATTTGGTTTATCTACCAAAGGCCACTTTGCACACTTGGGAGGAACTCATTGGGTGGATGTGCCCTTTGGGAGGAGGGACCTCCATTTTTTTTGCAGCTCATGCTCCAAGGGGAGTATGGGAGATGATATGGTAACCATTTTCAGAAATTTGTTTTTCCATGAGGTGAACCATATGATTGTTTGGATTCCATATGATGATGAATTCCAACTCATCACATATGAGATGATTTGGGCCAGCTTGATTTGTAGTGTTGGAGGAAAGGTCCTTGGGGATCTAGACATCATCTTGCCTCTTGAAGGAAACATTATTGTAGCCTAAGTTCAACTTGCACTCCACATTTATCATGGGTGGAGAAGAGGACAACGTGGGGTAGGCCATGAAGCTTACCATGTTCAGAATTTCAGCCCACCTATTCTACATGAGCACAAGGTGGAGGATTATTTTCAGGAGTTGCCTAGTTGGAAGGTGACTCATTTTTCATGGCTTATAGCTTGGAGATGGAGGATCCACATGAGGAAGATGTTCCTCAAACACTTCACAGACTCCATGCCTTGAGAGGAGGCTTTTTGGTTCTATCCTTGCAGTTGCTTGAGGACAAGCAACATTTGGGAGGGGAGGACTGTAATGTTCCAAAATTTTCATGCAGATAATTGGAACATTAATTTTTGATAATTTCACATAGGAGGAGAATAAATGGGTAAAGAGACCCATGAATAATGAAGAGCACAATAAAATCCCTCATATTATGAGAAGGGATAATTTTTGAGTTTGATTTCACACCTCCATGGGTGAAAAGGGGCTTTTTTTGCAAAGTGGCTAGGTCAAGTTGACCAAAGTAAAACTACGCAGGCTATGAGGTGGAAAGCACATTGTGGTACATTGCAATAGAGAAGGAGGGAAGATTCCTTGAGAAGGAAAACCATAATGAGTGGGGGCCATGGAGAGGGAGCTCAAAATTTGTATAAGAAGAGGGCAAGACAACCATTTTTTCTCATGAAATGGATTATTGATTTCGTTGTCTTGAGAGACAAGGAGAATACTCTTGCTTTTTAGCAGAGTTGTTGGGGGAATTCATTTTTAGGATTCCTTCCTCCTCATGAGAGGCCTCTTAAGGCATTGATCTTCATTTTTATCCACATCTTGGCTCAAGGCCAAATCATTCTCTTCCATCACAACATTATTCTTGTAGCAAGAAGACATTGTGTTGCTGGGGTTACAGTGGAGGCTTTCACCACATCACTCCGGGACTTGATTTGTAGAGAGAGGAGTCACTATTTGGTGGAGATATCATTGAGGAATGTTATTAAGCTCATTTGCATATTTTTGCAGTAGGCCAATCTTTCTCCCATCTTCATCAACATAGTCCCTTCCATAGACTGCATTTTTTCAGAGTTAGTTTGCAGTGGGGGTTTGCACCATCATATTGGAGGGAGATATTTCCAGTGTAGGGATCAGCCTTGCACTCCAGAAATCCTTTTGAGGAGATTGATTCATATTGTAGAGCAGATTATACCATCTCCTATTTTCATTATGATTTGCTGCTGCTACCTGGCAACTCTGACATTTTGGTATTTTTCCATTCTTTGCAGATAGTGTATCCAATCCTACTGAGGATTGTTGTATTATCATTGTATCATTGTTTTCATGGGTTGACAGCACACTCCCCCTCATTTCTTGAGGTTTATTGTAATATCATTATATTTCACATATTATATGTATGATTTTCTCCAGAAGACTGCGCAGTCATAGCTAGGGCAGTTTATGCAGCAGTATATTTCATGCTTTCATGTACTTGTTCTTTGAGGTTGATCATTCCCTCTCTTGAGTGCTCTTTCCATCAAGATGTTGTACACTTATTTTGTTGCTATAAGATAATACAATGGACATGAGTTCTTCTATCATTTTTTGAGATTGAAGCAAGTTTCTCTTCATGTATTTGTTTGCATATTGCTGTAGCTCACTTTTGAGTGGGATTCTTCAAGAAGCTCTATAGACAGAGTCTGTAAAGGGCCAAATAGCCTCTGGATCTCACACTTCCTTGAGAAGGTGACACATCTAGTAAATTCCCCTTTAGTCAATATCTGGAATAGATTGCTAATTTCTAACATTCCTGAAAAAGGAACATTACACACTCTTTCTAGTCTTGAAGTATATGGGTGTTTGTCTCTTCCTCTTGGATTTCATTGGTGTGCTCAAAGCGGCTAAGGTAGTAGCCACTTATTTATCAGTTATCTTAGGTGATATGCTAGTATGTTGAGGATAGGTATCAGTTCCTAGCATAGGGTTTAATATTTCCTCCTCACATTTCTTCTCTTCCTTCTTCTCCGCAGTTTCTTAATCCTCTGTTTCATCTCCCTCTTTTTCTTCTTCTTTTCATTTCTCTATTTTTAAAGTTTCTATGTTTTTTGTTTCAACCTCCTTTTATTATACTTCCTCATCTTCTCCTTACGTCTCTTCAGCCTCCCCCTCTTCTTCTTCTTCTATTTCCCTCTCTACAAGAATATATGTAGATGTTTGTCCAGTTTGGGTGGATATGAAGGCTTCCCTATCCATGTCTATGAATGAGGACCAGGGCATAGGAAGTTTCAATCTATTTACATCATCATTCACTATCATCTTGATGAGGCCATGGTGAGCTAAGTGTTGGCACTTCCTTTCCCTCACATTTTTTCTCATGTCTGTAATTTAGTACAAGAGGATATGAGGAATTCTTAGTCTTTGTTCTAGAGAGAGTTCTCCTTGAAATATAAGTTGATTCAACATCTTGAAGTGGTATCCATAAACCAAACTAATTATTCCCTCACAGGAAATGAATTTCATAGTGTGGAGTGTTAATTCATTCCAAGGGTATGGAAGGATTTCTCTCCTAACACCATTTTTTTCTTCAAAGAATTCTTCACCTGCCAGAAAGAATATCTTTTTAGCTAAGGTGTTGGACACCCTATATTCCCTATTCCACTTGAATCGTAGGGGAAAAGTGGTGATTTTGCTAATTAAACCAGGTGTAATTGTGATAGCTAGGCCTCTAACCATAGTGGTGGTCCTCTCATCTGATTGTGATTTCATGGCCACTACAAATTATCGAGCTATCTCCTCATCAAATCCCTTGAGGAGTTCAAAGAAATCTAACCATTGGTGGTTCTTGAAAATATCCACTACCTAGGGGTGAAATCTTATTATTTTGATATCAATGGGCTCCCTTCTGTTAAATCCTCCTTCCATTTTGTGGCTATGTTAGGAGGGTTGCTGAATGGTTTTGTTTGAAATTAATTTGTGAAGTGTTGCCTTGGAGATTATGGTTTCAAAAAAATGCAGAATAACTTGATTTTACCACTTAATTCCCGAATTATTGTTCACTGTGTATAAATTTTATGGAAAATTTTCAACTTTGGAGAGTGGCAACCACTTACCTCCGACCTTTGGTGTTTTTTCTTGGAAGATGGTGGCCTTGGGAGGTAATCCCACCTATGAGTGGCTCTTGTTTGATCTTTTTATCACTTCTGAACCTTCTGTGAAGTTTCCTGTAGCAACAACAGTTTCCTGTAGCAAGGGGTTTGCATGCAGACTCGACTTTGATGCTTTTTTATTCAATATCTCCCTTAACTTTCCTTGCTACCACTGCTCTCCAAATTCTAAATGAAGTGAGAAGAATGAGAGAAAAATTCCCTTTATGGCATCTTAATTGAATTTGGAGCAGAGTGATGAATTGGAATGGGCATGAGTTTTCCTCTTTTGGACCATTGGTCTCACTCCAGTTAATCATTTCCCCTACCTCAGAATCACCTCCATATCCTTGTGAACTCACCCTTACTTGATTTGACTTGCCCAGGTGGAATGCACACTCAACTTGTCATTCACTTTAACTCCACGATGCACTATGGGAATTTTGAGGTCTCAAATGGGCATTATAAGGAAATTATAAAATAATAGTGGAAATAATAAAATAATATTGGATTACATCATCAAATTTTAGAGGGAAAAAATAAAAAAATAATTTTCCAACTCATATTTTCAACTTATATTCCTATGGGTTTACTCAAATTTCTAGTGGAAACACTCATTGGATACATACTTTGATTCCTCAACAAAGGAGTAGCCATGTTGCATATTTTTGATGGACCCTACTCCATGAAAAATGAGAAATACATGAAAAATGTGATTGTAATCACGTTTTTCATGTATTTCTCATTTTTCATGTAGAAAGGTCCATCAAAAGTATGTAACATGGGTACTCCTTGGATGAGGAATTAAATGTTTCATCCAATGAGTACTCTTGCTAGAAATTTGAGTAAAAACTTAGGGAGATAAGTTGAAAATACGAGTTGAAAAAGTAGTTTTATTATTTTATTATTTTTTAATATTTTTACCTTTTAACTCCAAAAATGGTGAATCATCCCCATGGTTGACATCATCATCATGAATACTATTGTTCCTTATAAATTTTATTTTGGTTGTACATTTTTCTTAGGAGTCCCATTTTGGACCTCAAAATTCCCCTAATGGGTGGCCAAGTTAACTGGCCACCTTTTGTAATGTTCCAAATGGGGAAGAATAAGCTTAGTAGGGAATATCTTAATATATTACACTATGGATTCACAACAGTATGGAAACACACCAGCGATTCTAAACTAGAGATAGACTGGTAGGGCATTTAATAGTTATATCACCTCTAAAGAGAGGGTGAAAACCAGAGGCTTCTTGGCCTGTTCCAGACTCTGTCTATAGAAGACTGATGAAACAAAGAAAGTGTGGGAATGACACACTCCTATTGGATTTTTTTGCCATTGGGAACCTTATATCTATAGATCTAAATAATGGATCCAAAAGAGAAGCAAAATCCAAACAAGTAAGAAGCGAGAAATTCCACTCTCAGGAAAATCTATAATAGGCTCAAGGGAGACGCTGTATAAGCAAGCCAGTGTAAAAATAATGTATACCAGGGTTGGGTTCCCTTATTTTAGGCTGTGTGGGACCTCCATGCAGAGTTTAAGTAGAAATAAATGGGTTTATAGGGCTTAAAAAGATCTCCCACAATCAACACTAGTTGAAAATCAGCTAAAGGAGAGGGCTGAGTTAATAGAGAAAACCTCCTTCAGGAATTGCACAGTTTCTACCAGGAGTCATTGGAAATCATCCATTAAACTCATATTATATTATGGCAGCAAGAAATTAGATCCATAATGAATTTCCTTTGTAGTAGCATTGAATTTACATGAAGCAAGAGCAAGAATCCTTCAGAAATTATAACAGTAACACATGGAAAAGCTGCAGAAAAGACTTGACAGTGTTCTATATGAGGAGGTTCAGCTTCTGTAGGTTTATACTTAGATCTAAAACTGATATATGGCTGAAACATCAGATCCATACCATATCTGGAAACTACTCAACCTTCTTAACAAGATCCCCTTGGGGTTTTAACAAAATAATGCATAAATAAGTGTAGATCTAGCTTTTTGTACAATGACCTGTAGAAAACTTCAGGGATTTATGAAGATGATTTTCATTAAATTATATATCAGATATGAATATTAATAGATCAGAAAGCTACTTTACAATTCTTCAAAGTGATAGGAAAGCCTCAATCACTAGAAAGCAAGTACAATGAGAAATCTAAACAACAGTGAAACATGTACATGAAAATAACGTAGTTCCCTAAGGAGACAACACAGTAGCTTAAATGAAATGTTACAGCAGATAAAAATTACAGATCTAAACATAAAATGAGAGTGATATCCTCCTCTGAGTGGTCACAAAACACCCTCCCTGAGAGAAATCTCCTCTAAACAACTAGATGTTTGCAGATCTAGTTCACCCACTTGCTGCAACTCACAAGTAGTTGCAAATCCCTCAACAGGACCAACATTTCTCATAGAGGTGGAGCTTGGAAAAAATGCCAGATAGTGGAGAGATGCATCCCAATCCCCTCCAAAGAGCTACTCCATGGAAGGAGGGAGGATTCCTAAATAGGAAATCCTCTTCCCTTAGGATAAACAACCAAGAGACTAGAGTTGCTGCAGCAACCTCTAAAATCATCAACAACATTTTCTTGCTGCCTCTCCTTTTTTATAACATGAGGGCTTGCCAAAACCCTAAACCACCTTCTTCAACTTATCCTCTTTCACACAAGATATCCTCTTCTAGAAGTACGTTGTGCTTGATGGATAAGCTTCCCTCCAATCTGCGTTGTAGGTGGGGCCAAGATTGGCCCATTCAAATGAATTTTCCCTTTTTACACTTAAGGGTGTTTAATATAATAGCCCAGATTTATCCCCTTTCACATTGGGCATGTATTTATTCTCAACTTAGGAGTTTAATAAACCTCCTTCTCATACTTTTATTCATGAATAAAGCAAACTGAAAATAAAATGCAGCATTCCCATTAGCTGCAAAAATTGGGAACATTACAGTCTCCCCCAGAAAAATGTTGCTTGCCCTTAAGAAACTCTTATTGTATATGAAAACCATCTATTCCCTCCAAATGGCATCGACATAAGGAAGGCTTCCTCCATTTGCTGCAATATGTTATGTATGTTTGGTTCCAAATTTTTCTTCTACCAATGAATGAGATGACTTCCAACTGTGAGGTTAGATTTCCTCTTCTTACCATGAAGTACAAGATGACAAATACATGATGTCCAACATCATCACAAACACATGTGAGACATAAAGTAAGGTAGCTCCTGCCATAAAGGAAGAGCTTCATCATGCAGAACATTCCTCCATCCCATGTTTGTGAACTTGAATAAGCATTGCTATGCCTCCATTCTTAGCCCTGTTGGCCTTGCTGGATCCAAACTCCATCATTTCAAATTTATGAAAAGAAGAAGGAAAGGAGTAATATGGGTAAACAAAAGATGTCAAACCATATTCTCCCAAAATCAACCACCGGAGAAAGGTCCTTTGCTGCCATCCTCCATCTCCTCCATGTAAGATGGATAAGCCATGCTTCCCAAAAGATGATGTGCATGCCTTTCTTTGCTGTAATTTATCTTTGATACATAAGGCATGAATCAAAAAACTATGAGCCATGGGGTAGTCACCATACTCATTCAAAGCACCAAAGCAAAAAGTGATATTGCTGCCCTCTTTCCTCGTCATGTGCATCATGAAACCAAACCATGCTAATGGACATATGATATGTCACATCAGCCCAATACAAAGTATCATCATCAATGCACACCTTGAGATAATCATGCAAAAATTTTCACCATGCAAAACACATAGACATGGGAGATGTCATGTGGTGGCCATACCTTCTCAAGTGAAATTTTTTTTTACATGCCTTCTCTTGCTGCAACATAACATTGGAATCCAAGGCATGATTCAGAGAATAATGAGCTATTAGGTAGCAAACATACTCACCCAAAAGCAGCCATAGAAACAAGGATGTTGCAGCCTTCTTGCCTCATCAACATGTGGATCTTGGAGCAACAACACAATGATGAACATGTAAAATGCCCCATCAACATAGCACAAGCAAGCTCCTCATACCACATCATGTGGGAGTCATCCCTCCTCCCAAGCCAAAGTTCATGCATGAAATATACCTCCAACAGAAATGCATGTGGACATATGAGACATACTTCAAGCATAGGTGAATACATGGACATAAGATTTAACATGTGATGTCAAAATCTCCTTCTAACAACCACATAATCCATGCTTCCTCTTCATATAATCTACTAATGATGCACTAAGCATGAGATAAGAGAATTAGAATCTTTGGGTAGAGATCATGCTTACCCCAAGGCAACCAGCATTTCCATGCCTCCTTATACATTTCATAACTGCTCTTTAAGGCATATATTAGAAAAATAGGTGCCTTTGGAGAGTGATAAGAGTCTCCCAAGGGAAACCAGCATAACCAAGCTTGCTGGTCCATATATGTCTACAGGTGATCATGTGATCCCTTGCTCACCATCCTCATCCACTCACTCAAATATGGAAGTTGAGTGATGTGCTGCACAATCATGACATTCTCCATTTGTAGAATACCATCTCCTTTAACCCACTGAAAAACTTTGCATCTCATGGAATACTAAAATGCATCTCTATTGACATCTCTTAGCGAGACCTTCCTCTCATGTATGGTCTTTCAAAACTAGTGAAGCTTTGAATCTATAGCAATACCTCCAACATGCTCCCAGAATGATGAAGCCTCTTTGTCACAACCACTATGTGATAGCGCTATGATATACCTTTGCTTAAAATCAACACTTTGATCTAACCCTTGGCTATGCATGGATCTTGAAATAATATGTGCTAAAATATTATGCATACCTTGGATCAACTGATATGTAGGAACCTCTTGACAGAATACAAGAGTTCCTCCATCCGGGTCAATGATGTCTCCAATTGCTGGCAAGGATGATGGCCTCCTTCGTTAAAGTATACCAGCACTGGTATCTTTCTTCTCCTCCTCATGCATCTCCTGATTCATGCATGGGACCCCATATGTTAAGAACTCAAGACTACCTTGCAAAGATGCAAGTGCCTCTTCTCTAGATGCAAGCTCCTTAGCGTGAAAATGGAGATCTCTTGCCCAAAGTGACAAGATTGACATTCTCCTTTGTTTCCTTGGGAGATGTCTCTTTGTAGCTCATCTTTTTCCTTTCCTCCTCAAACTCCTTGATATTTTCTTCAATGCTCTTCAATGTTTGAAAAAGAAACAATGAGATCTCATCTTCCATCATTCTCCCTGCCTTGTGATGACAGGAAGTGTATAGTTCTTCCTCTTCATCTTGAAACCCTTTAGGAGTTTCTTTGCATCTCTTTCCTTCACTGCTATACCTCTCACCTTCTTCAAAGAAAGTGGGAATAGTGGATCTATGGGGAGATCTAGGATTCTTCGGTCTTCTACTTTGCTAATAGGAAGCGCTAGGGCTTCCTTCTTCTTCTCAAAAACTCATGCAGCTCTCTCTATAACTTGTTTCTTCTCGAAACCCTCTAAGAGTCTCGATGCTTCTTCTCTTTCTCTTCTGATTTACCTCTTGGGAGAGGCCCTTCTTAGATCTAAAAAGTGATAAGAATAATCTCATCTGCTCCATCAATCTGATGTCTACCTTTGCTCTTTAATCCACTGGTAGCTTGATCTCACAAGATGTGCCAGAGATCATGCTCTGATACCACTGTAATGTTCCAAATGGGGAAAAATAAGCTCAATAGGGAATATCTTAAGATATTCCACTATGGATTCACAGCAATATGGAAACACACTAGCAATTCTAAACCAGAGATAGACTGGTAGGGAATTTACTGTTTATATCACCTCTAAAGAGAGGGTGAAAACCAGAGGCTTCCTGGCCTGTTCCAGTTTCTGTCTATAGAAGACTGATAAAACACAGAAAGTGTGGGAATGACACACTCCTCTTGGATTTTTCTACCCTTGGGAACCTTAGATCTATAGATCTAAAGAATGAATCCAAAAGAGAAGCATAAACCAAACAAGTAACAAGCAATAAATTCCACTCTCAGGAAAATCTACAATAGGCTCAAGGGAAACGCTATATAAGAAAGCCAGTGTAAAAATAACGTAGAACAGGGTTGGTTTCCCTTATTTTAGGCTATGTGGGACCCCCATGTATAGTTTCAGCAAAAAAATGGTTTAGAGGGCTTAAACAGATCTCCCACAATCAACACTAGTTGAAAATCAGCTAAAGGATAGGGCTGAGTTAATAGAGAAACCCTGCTTCAGGAATTGTGTAGTTTCTACTGGGAGTCACTGGAAATCATACATTAAAATAATATTACAGTATGGCAGCAAGAAATCATATCCATAATGAAGTTCCTTTGTAGAAGCACTGAATTTACATGAAGCAAGAGCAAGAATCCTTTAGAAATTATAGCAGTAACACATGGAAAAGCTGCAGAAAAGACTTGACAGTGTTCTATATGAGGAGCTTCAGCTGCTGTAGGTTTAGAATCATATATAAAATTTATATATGGCTGAAACATCAGATCCATACCAGATCTGGAAACTACTCAGCTTTCTTAACAAGATCCCCTTGGGGTTTTAACAAAATAATGCATAAATAAGTGTAGATCTAGCTTTTTGTACAATGAACTGCAAAAAAATTTAGGGATTTCTAAAGATGATTTTCATTACATTATATATCAGATCTGAATATGAATAGATCAGAAAGCTACTTTAAAATTCTTCAAAGTGAGAGGAAAGCCTTAATCACCAGAAAGAAAGTACAATGAGATATCTAAACAACAGTGAAACATGTACATGAAAATAACGCGGTTCCTTAAGGAGACATCGTAGTAGCTTAAATGAAATGTTACAGCAGATAAAAATTACAGATTTGAAAGTAAAATTAGAGTGAGATCCTCTTCTGGGTGGTCACAAGACACCCTCCCTGAGAGAAATCTCCTCTAAACAACTAGATCTTTGTAGATCTAGCTCACCCACTTGCTACAACTCACAAGCAGTTGCAAAACCCTCAACATGACCAGTGCTGCTCATAGAGGTGGAGATTGGCCAAAATTTTGGATGGTGGAGAGATGCATCCCAATCCCCTCCAAAGAGAAACTCCATGGAAGGAGGGATGATTCCTAAACAGGAAATCCTCTTCCCTTAGGCTAAACAGCCAAGAGACTAGAGTTGCTGCAGCAACCTCTAAAATCATCAACAACCTTTGCTTGCTGCCTCTCCTTATTTTTTATAACATGAGGGCTTGCCAAAACCCTAAACCACCTTCTTCAAATTATCCTCTTTCACAAAATAGATGCTCTTCTAGAATTACATTGTGCTTGATGGATAAGCTTCCCTAAAATCTGCGCTGTAGGTGGGGCCAAGATTGACCCATTCAAATGAATTTCCCCTTTTTACACTTAAGGGTGTTTAATATAACAACCCAGATTTATCCCCTTTCACATTGGGCATGTATTTATTCTCAAATTAGGAGTTTAATAAACCTCCTTCTCATACTTTTATTCATGAATAAAGAAAACTAAAAATAAAATGTATCATTCCCATTACCTGCACAAATTGGGAACATTACACCTTTTTACCTTTTTATTCTCTAATTCTCGACATTAAATAATTTTGATAAATATGAGTGCATAGCGAGAGGGTGAAGGGCCATACCTGAGCCTACCTGTTTCTGAGGAGTTACAAGAATTATTTGGTGCAGGGATCTAGAGTTTGGTGATAGCCATGACTATCTTTCTCGTGTTTTTTCTATGTATTTTCTGAGTGAGCAGCTTATTTCTGAGTGCACTTCTTAACATTTTTATTTGTTTTTTTCTTCTTGCAGGTGCTACATGGAGGTCATCAGGTGCCTCTACTAGTGTTTTCATCCTCTTGGAGTATTTTGGCGGTCCTTTGAAACCCTTTCATAAACTTATTCTTAGATTTTGATCTTGTTGTGCCATGTACAAGATTGCTACAAAAAACTATTTAACTTTTTGTAGCAGTCTCTTATCTTCTTCTTGGGGTTCCATATTTGTTAGAGATTAAGGTAAATGGTGTATGGAGGTTAGGGATGGAGTTATGGAGTGAGTGGAGTTATGGAGAGGTGAGGGGAGAGGTCCCATGTATAGATATAGGTGATATCGTTGCTAGTGTCAAAAAATAGGATTTAGAGAGTGAATACCTGTGCATGGAGTGAAGTGAGGGTTAGGAGTAGTAGGTGTAGGAAAAAAATCAATTATCATGCTATTTTTAAAGTTTAGAATCCCTTTAGAGAGTTATCTTTCTAGTAGATAAGTTTCTTGTAGCAGGTACAGGGTTTCCTGTAGCAGCTAGGACATCCTCTAGCAATTACATACAAGAGAAACAAATAATTTTTATGCTTAATTGAAGGGAGAAATGAGTGGATGGGTGCATGTTGGAGTTTCTAATGGAGTGGGTAGGCATAGGAGAGTGAGAAGAGAGGAAGAAAATTTCTCCTCCGGGTCTAAAACCACCTTTGATAAACAACCTGCAAAACAAAAAACAAGTGAGTGCGTAAGTATCATTTTTATCTTTTTTCTTTTTCTCCTTTTCTTTTTGTTTTTTTCTCTTTTTTTCTTAAGGCAGGTGGGCTGCCTCCATAGATGTTTTCAACCCACAAACCTGCCTAGGGCACCTCAAGGAGGTTTTTACCCAAGTATATTTTATTCTTTGTTTTTTTCTTCTTTTTTCTACTCTATTGTGGCCGTATAATATATAAGATTGGCAAGAATAAACGATAGAGGACAACATAAAACCACTTTGGAGTCTAGGACCTAGCCTTCCTATACTCAGAGAGGGCTCTCTCTGTTTTTATGATTTAGTTTGATGATTATAAATGTTGATGTTAGGCTAGTTACCGTGATGGTGGTATTGGTTTTTTTAATTGATTTTGTTGGTTGGATGAGAAGGTTTGTAGAGGCTAATCCATTGGGCTATGGAGTAAAACAGGGGCTGTTTCTCTTGCATCAAAAAGTTCAAAAGAATCATAGGGAAAGCTAACTATGTGTCTTGGATCTTAAAGAAGAAAGGATTGTGAGGTGAAAGAAGCAGTGAATTTGCTGTAGTAGTTAAAAAGAAATTAAGATTTCTCAACCACACTTCATGAAGAAAGCATTCAGATTGTAATCACAGACAAAATTAAGGTGCTCCAACATCAAATATTAATCTAAATTTTTCGTTTTACAATCAGATTAAAATGATACGTAGTGAGGAAAAACAATGGAAAAACTTAATGTAGAAAAGGAAATCACATCACCAGACAGACACAGCTCAAGTATCCTACAAATGGTTTCTTGCTATTGATGCTCTAGCTTCCAAAAATTACAATGTTCCAATATTTCTTACAATGCAAGTTTTATCAGGGTCCAATATTCCAACCCTTGATACTACTAAGGCATGCGGTATTTATCTAAAGACTAATTTGGTTGCCCTAATCTAACTCAGAAACCTTCATTGATTACAATTAAATTAAAACTGGACAAGTAAGGCCATGCAAGGCTCGAACAAAAATCTCTGACAAAAACACCGACTGTAGCATTAACTTTGGCAACTCTTCGTAAATTTAAAAGTAGGATGAAGGTGGTTGAGGTAGTATCGAAGAGGCAATGCTGCTGGCTCTGACATCTAGTTCTGTCTATAATATCCCAAAATGGGGAAATTCTACACTATCGGGAATATCTTAAGATATTCCAGATGTGGTGATCCAGCATATAGACTCATATGATGTGTTCATAAACACATGGCCTTCAATTGAGTGAAAAAACAACAAAGGAAGAATGCCTACACATTCCCAAGTGGGGAAAATGCCAGAATTAGACCCTGGAAATGTTATTTCTGAAGATATAAATTTTTACTGGGTGAAATAACACTGGGTTCCCTTAGAATATGATGTTAGGCCCTCACATACAAAATGGGATCAGAAATAAATTCCTTTTGATATGTTAAATAGACCTCCCGACTACCTAATATCTTGAAAATAGCCAAATCCCATGACTTGAGTTATGCAGAAAAATACTGAAGCATGTAAAACATTATTTTATGAGGGTTTCTGTAGTAAAATGATAAAATAACATGGATCTAGAACTTTATGGAACAATATTCCAAGAAAACAGAGATCTGGCCTCCTTATTACATTATAAAGCTAATACGACAAGGGTTTCATGAAACACATGTACAAGAAAGAGAAGATCTGAACATTCAGCTCAGAAAATGCAGTCTTATTGCAAAATTATAGAAATATATCTGAATAATAAAAAAGAGGGATGAGGATCCATTCCTCTAGCTTTCTGGGAGAAGGGTTGGCCCTTTCCCTAGGAAACTAGCTCAAAAAAAAGGGTCTTAACCCTGCTGTAGCAACTCTGCATAAAATGACGCAGTTCTTGCAAGGGACTGCACTGTAGGAGATGAGAAGTACTTTGGACTACTTCCAAGATATGAAATATGCTCAGAAATCTCCCTATCTGATTTCTCAAGAGAAGGAAGGCACCTTCTACTGAGAAACAGACCCGGAAGTGGTGTAAGAATCCTCCACTACAACACCCTGCAACTTAGCAATATCCTGCTACAGAAATAACGTTGGGAATAAAGAATGATTCTTGGCCTTAAGCCTAGATGTGGAGCAATACAAGAAAATCTCTCCCAAGAGGCCTCTCAAGGGAAGAGGTGGGATTCCCGCTCAGGAACACCCAGTGCTACCCTGCTAAATAGCAAGAGGAATCCAAGTTTAAACAGACCAGATTAGAATATCGAAATACAAAAGCATGAATAACAAAGGCCTCCACCCTCTCCATATATATCAAGTGAAACTTTCCTCATTGGCTCCCATCCACATGTTCCATCAAGCTCATGCAAGTTGTCCTCCACCAAAACTGTGCTGTCCATCAAGGTGGTTCAATGTATGTTATAGCATCACCATTTTAATGATTAAAAAAATATATAAAAATCCCTAATTTCGCGCTGGGTTGATGGTTACTCAGGTAGTTCAACCACCCCAGCCCGTGGCCAACTGTTTCCAACTGCTGAAACTACTTGGAGGGACTATAAAAAGCCCTCATGTGTATGGCCTAAGGGGGAGAGAGAAAGTATTGATATTATACTCTGTTGGTATTCCCTATCCAAGTCCGATTCCCCGTGCCTCCTGCACTTTCCCAGTTCATTGTAGGAAACCCTTGTTTCCTTGAGATACACATCCCTTTATATGTTATCTCGTATGCACCAGTTTGGAAGGAGTCTTAGCGAGGCAAGGGCTGGACGGATCCGGACGACGGCCTGCGAAGGCCTTGGAAGGATCAGGTGATCTCTCCACTTGATTACTTTTGTACATACTATTTATAATACAGAAGTATCATGATGTTCCCGAAATAAACGTGTTAGTGTATGCTTCTATGTATGAGAATATTTGTTATACAAGCATTCATTATGATTTATTTAATGTTTTATATGAATCTCACTAACATATAGAGTAGATATATGATGTACAACTTGTCCTTTGTGCTGGTTTCTTCTTGTATTTCAGGTTAAGGAGGAAGGACGGTTGCAGGGAGTTTGAACTCCATGTGGATCTACTTCAAACGTAGGACCAACGGGTAAACCTCTCATTCTGCTCTATGTAGTTTTTATGAATGTGCATGATCATGTGGGTCTCTGTTAAGTAGTACGCCCCTGCTCTGTGGAGGTTGAATCCCAACCAACCTCTAGGGTGTTAATTCCCCGAAACAGAACTGGCGACTCCGCTGGGGATCACATTTTTGTGATTCTCCTGTTGGGTTGTTTCAGCTGTTCGGTAGGTTGCCAACAGTTTTTTCTGTCTTTTACAATCCAGTTTGCTTTCTTGCAGTCAGTCTAAAGCTTTGATATCTTTCCCAGGCTTGTAATTTTTATTTTTTATTATCTTTCTTTGTATACGCCTTTTTTCTTGCACACAGACGCGTATACACGCCTGTTGCATAACTGCAAGGTCGCGTATACCTAGGCTGAATTTGAAATTTTAAGATTCTGGTGATTTTGGTCTTTTCTGGCTGTGGAGGCCTGTGTCTGCAGAGTCTCTATACTTACTGGAGTGTGACAGAAGTGGTTTCAAGTCTTGTTTCTCTTTCGTTTGTCCGAAAACTGATCTTTTTGGCGAAGTGTTCTTGTTGGTGCAAGCACTCCTGGATTGAGTTCCAAGATCGCTTTCTGAGTGTTCTTGGCTGTTCTGCTTTACCAGAACAGAGAGCTTCTGCTCACTGACTCACTCCTACTTTTGTGTTGTGCTTTGCATTGCGTTCTTTGCTTTGTTTTCGATTGGTTTTCTTGAGTTTCATAAGCTAGGGTTTTGTTGCAATTTTCGAAGAACTTTTCTTGTTTCTTTGGAGTTTTGTGTTGCAATGAATTTGCACTATTTCTCTTGGCTGTTTGATTGAGTTTATAGTCTTCCATTGCTCTTATTGATCTTGCTATCATTAGCTTTATAAGGTTTGGGGGCATAGTTGAAGTTTATGCTTGAAATTCGGTCTCGTTTTTGCTTGGATTGGGATAGTTGTTCTTGGTTTTTTTTTTGAAGCTCTTGTTTTATAAAACTAAAAAGCCCAAAAACATTTGTTTTGCTTTTTGTTTTTGCATATCAAAAACTCAAAAAACATTGTTTCTTGTTTTTGTTTTTGTTGTTGCATTTTTCATTTTCGTTTGGCTTCATCTTTTGAGACTTTAGTGAAGTTTCTTGCTTCTAGTTTTCAGCTTGATTTTGAGGAGAGGTTGTCTTTTGATTTCTTCTTCTTCTTGTTGAGTATTTTGGTGTCTTATATTAAGAGTTCTTGTTTGCAAGAATTGGCTTTCTGGATATCAAAAATATGAGTTAAAACTGAAGGAGCCTTTTGGGAAATTTCATCTTGTTTCAAGGGACTTTTTACATCTTAGAATTTACATGCTAGTGGTTATTTGCATTAAGTGCATTGAATCATTTAGTTAGCTTCTTAGTTTTTGTGAGTGTGAGTTTGTAATTCGAAAAGAAAAATACATTTTTTAGTCTCGTAGAACTTACATAGAAATTTCTCTTCATCGAAAGACAAAGAACTGCATGTGCATGTAGTCAGGTTTTTATTAATTTCTTTTGCGTCAGAACATCATTGGTTTCAACTCCATATCCTTGTGACTTAATACAACAGCCCTTAAAATAAGCGATTTAATCTAAAATCAACTAGAAAAGTTTTATTAAGTGTCAATCACCAACTAGCTAGGTTGTAGGGCCTTGGAATAGGTGAGAGGAGAGTTAACTCTCCAAGGCCGCTCAAACAAACATAGAAGTTGATTAATTGAGCGAAATCCAACTCCGTGAGGTGGACTGGGAAAGCTCTCATCCGAGAGTCAAGCGCGAGGGGAAGTGAAGGTTAAGAAGAGGGATACCCCCCTCCGATTAGCTGAATCTAACCTCAAGACCGTTCCGCCCAGCTTCTGATACGGATTGGTGTCCATAGTTGCTGTTCCTAGGTTCCACACAGGTGACTGCGGGGGGGAATACCCGTGGTACCCGAGGCAGACGTCGCATCACTTCCAGCAGTACTTCTGGGGGGTGCCCTTGCGAAGCTTGGGTGCTTGAGCCGGCAAAGGCTGTTGTTAGGAGGTCGGCGTAACTGCTTCCGATACCTTCGCTAGTTGTTCTGGGCCCTAATCATCCCAGACTGCTTTCGGAAGGCCCTATACTTCGCTTTCCTGTATTTTGGTGTCCGGTCCTCATCACCCGGAGCGGAAATACTTGGAGGCTGTTTGCTTGTTGTTTCTCAGGGTTTTTGATTTTAGTGAGTTCTCTTTGCTCCTAGCTTGCCTAGCTTTTCACTTTTCTTGAGTCTAATATAATAAATCTGTAAAAGTGGCTGATCAAGAGCCTCGACGTTCGAGGAGAATCCGGGGGTTATCTCCCGAGAGCGCAGAGCCTTCTTCAAGAAGGCGTAGGAGCGATTTAGTAGGTGGTTTTCACCCTGTAGAGTCTGACGCTGTGGAGAGAGATCCTCCACTTAGGTCTGAAGGTTCCGTTGCTGATTCCGATGTCGGTTCCGAGAGGAGCGTTCCGCTCACCTCGAGAGTATTGTTTCCTCAGGAAGAAGATTTTCAGATAGAAGATATACCTGAGCCTGCAGCTACAGGTCCATCTCCTCTTCCTCTTGATCATCCGTTTGTTATTCAGTACGTCGGACCGGAGTCTGAGAGACCGCCGGATCTTCCATATCTTTCTTATCTTTCGATGGCCACGACCGGGAACGCGGCTTCTACCGTGAGTGCTGCGGGCATTCAGACCCCTGCTTCTGTCGAGGCAGGGGGCACTCTTGCTCTATCTTCGAGTGCTTCTAGCACTGCTATGTTTGGCTCGGGGTTCACCCAAGCATATGCTTCTCAATCTGGTCCCTTTGTTTCAGGGATGTCCATTGCTGGAAATCCCTCTTTTTCCTTTACCGCCGGTGCAGCTGGATCTACGCCCATGTTCAACATGGCTAGTGGATCAGCTTCTTTTCAGGGTTTCCCCTTTGGGACTGGGCATATTCCTAGTCCCAATCCTTCTTTAGGGTCGTTTCCTTTTACGTCCCAGACCCAAAGTTTCAATCCTTGGGCTCAGGGGCCAAGTTCGACTACTTTTATGGGGTGGAATCCTATGTTTGCAACGTCGGGAGTAGGGAATCAGTTCATCGCGAGTCATCCAGGGAATGCTTCTTTCCCTGCATCGAGTGCTTATCAGTATTTTTCCCCTTTATCTAATGCATGGAACCCCTATCAGGGGCTTTCCTCTTCAGTCAATACTTCAGCGGGGGGAACTAGCCTGGGTTATGGTAACTCGGCGTGGGGAGGAGGTTCTTCTCCGTTTTCTACGGGTCCTTTCTGGCAGCCTGGTGCCTCATCAAATCCAGGCTATTCTTTTCAGAATGTGGGAAACCCATCCCATCAAGGATGGAATTCTCAGGCTCCGCCGCGATTACCATTTCTGGCAACGTTAAACTTGCCATACTTGGCGAAGTTAACTAATGACCCGATTCGGTATAGTCCGGGGTGGCCTCCGGTTCCAACCAAACTTCCTTCAGACATTCCTGAGTTTGAAGGTAAGAATGGTGAAGATCCGGCGGACCACGTCACCACATTCCACTTATGGTGCTCATCGAACTCTCTGATCGATGACTCGATTAGATTGAGATTATTTCAGCGCACCTTAACTGGAAATGCCGCGAAATGGTATATAGAGCTCACTGGGGGCAGTTTCGCCACATTTGGAGAATTGGCTGTCACTTTTCTTAACCATTTTCAGTTGCCCGTCAGATATGAGGCTGGGACCGAACTCCTGGCTAATTTTAAGCAGGATGAGGCAACTCACATTTTTGATCATATTCAGGAATGGAGGAGAAGGAAGAGGCTTATCAAAGCCCATATTCCAGGGGAGTTCCTTCTCGAGTGGTTTTTGAAATCGCTTCAGTCAGATATTTCAAAGGATGTATCCATGTCAGGGGTATATTCCGAGGAGCAGGCCATCTTTAGGGCCCAGCAGTTAGAGTTGATATATTCTCAGTCTGGCATGCTTTACAAGTATTTGCCTAATGCTCCTCACTCCAAATTGGATCTATCGAAACCCAAACCTGGTCCGCATGGTGACGTACTTGTCGAATCGGTCAGTAGTAGTGCAGCCAGCCTGCTTTCTCAATTGCAGCAGTTGTCTTTACAATCTGCTTCTTCTGGTCAGGTTGTGCCTGCTGATTCATCACCTTCCCAGTCTTTGTTCATTAATGCTGTCCAATCTTCTGAACCCAAAGGAAATCAACAGTCTGATGGGAAGAAGAAGGGACGTAATAACAAGAAGAAGGGCAAGAATGGGAAGGGCAATGCAAATAAGACCAACGAGCGTGTTGGTGAAGGGCAAAAGGAGAAAAAGAAAGTTAAGTTTCCGTGCAAGCTTTGTGCTGGAGACCATCTCACGCATCTTTGCCCGAAAATTCAAGATTCCCAGCGCCTGTTATCTCAGCAGGGTTCTTCTAGTTCCCAGGCTGTGCTAACAAACCCTTTTCCCCAAGGGCAGCAATTAATTGCTGGCGCGAATCAAAATCCTGGGGCTTCCTCTGGAGGTGCCCAGGAAGGGGAAATTCCATCGAATATCTTCATGATGAGTGCTCACGTGGATGTCGCTACGAGATCCCGTGATTATGGCGGAGAGGAATCTTCGAAAGCTAAGGAAGTTCCTGATGCTACTGAGCCGCTTCACATCACGAAGCCAACTGTCGAGTCTATGCCTCGGATGCCAAAAGCATCTTCCAAGCGGTCAACCATTAATCCGAACATGAGGGCTGCCCAGAACTACTCGATTCTAGAAGATCTGGCGCAGAGTCCTTGTGCTATGTTAGCTTTAGAGGTACTCCAGTCTTGTCCGGCTCAGCGCAGTGCTTTGCTCACTGCCATTGGGGCTATAGATCCGAAAAATTCTCTTCTGATTACCTTTGATATGAAGAATTTTAAGAAGAGACTTCCTCATCATATGGCCTTCCATATTAAATCATCGTATAGGAAGACTAATATCTTTCGCACGGTTGTTGATGAGGGTGCTTCTACTTGCGTGATGTTTCTCGCATGCTGGAAGACACTTGGATCTCCCAAAGCTGTTCCATCTAGCACTATTCTTACTGCATTCGATGGTCATTCTCATAGGCCCCATGGTATTGTCCCGGCTTTGCCCATCTGTGTTGGGGGCAAAACCGTTAACATAGAGGTTGAGGTAGTAGATGCAGCCTTGGACTACAACCTTCTGTTGGGGAGGAATCGGATATATGATATGGATGCTATTGCATCCTCACTATTTCGAATAGTATGTTTCCCCCACGAAGGGAGGATAGTCACGGTGGATCAACTGGACTGCCCTCCTGTAGACCTAGATGCGCCTCCTGACTCATCTGTTCCTAAGTTGGATAATACCAAGGCGCCTATCGAGAATTTAGGAGTGGGAATGTATTCTTCCCTGATGGGTTCTTTTGATCTTCCTCCTCCTAAGGTGTCTATTAATGCTATTTCATCCTCCAAGGCTCCCCTTCGAAGAGAGTTCTTTCGAACTCATTATTTTTCGGACCCTTGGACCTTACCTTCCCCAACGGCCACTTTGGAGGAAGGGCAAGTGGGTGGAATGGCATTCCCGATTTCTGCAGCTGAGATTGCATATCAGTCTGTTGTTGACACTGCAGAGTCTGATCCAGCTCCTCTTTCGCCGGAAGAGTTGGATGGTGATGTGGCTCCGGCTTGGACGCTTACTTCTTCTTCTGCCCAGGATTGTCTAGATACAACTCTTCCATCCGAAGAGGCCATCCTGGAAGCAATGACAGGTATAGAGAGACCGTGGGATGACTTGCATCATCGGTCTTACTTCCTACCTGACTTGAGCGAAGTCGAAGCTAGTTTTCCAAGTCCTCAGTCTCCTGGACCTGTTGACCCAGTCTTGAGCCGCTTAGCACCAGCACAGGTTTATGCTGAAGGGAACATGGCTGTGATCTCTCCGACTATCCCGGTGAACATCTCCAGGAATCCCAACATTATTGAGAACGTTTTCATTGGAGCTGAATGTTCCCGTGAAGAAGTTCAAATCTATACCGAGCTCTTCAAAGAGTATAGGGATGTTTTTTCTTGGTCTTATGAGGAAATGCCTGGCATAGACCCATCTATCGTCCAACATGAGATCAAGACGTATGAAAACGCTAAGCCGGTCAGGCAAAAACTTCGTCCGGTTAATCCTAGGAAGGCAGCAGCCATCAAAGCTGAAGTTGAAAAGCTGCTTAAGGCGGGATTCATTTTCCCAGTTCCTCTGACTGAATGGGTTTCAAACCCCGTTCCCGTTGATAAAAAGCAAGGAACGATTCGAGTTTGCATCGATTTCAGAGACCCGAATAAGGCGTATCCTAAAGATAATTACCCCACACCCTTCATTGATCAGATTATTGACGAGTGTGCCGGTAACGAGATTTTCTCCTTCATGGACGGTTTCTCTGGTTATAATCAAATTACTATCCGTCCAGAAGATCAACATAAGACCGCATTTATTTGTCCCCGGGGTACGTTTGCATATAAGAAAATGCCTTTTGGTCTTAAAAATGCTGGAGCTACTTTTCAGCGGGCCATGTCTTACGCCTTCCACGACATCAAGAAAATTATTGAGGCATACTTAGATGATCTAGCTGCTCATTCTCGAATGAGGATGGATCATCCAGGTCACCTCCGGCAAATATTTGAAAGATGTCGTTTTTATAAAATTCGTTTGAATCCGAACAAGTGCGTTTTCGCGGTAACATCCGGTCGGCTGTTGGGATTTATCGTGTCTAGGGAAGGGATAAGGGTAGATCCCTTCAAGGTTGAGGCAATAGTTCGGTTGCCTCCCCCGTCTTCAATCCGTCAGCTTCAAAGTCTCCAAGGGAAGTCTAACTTTCTTCGGAGGTTTATCGTTAACTATGCTGAGATTACAAAGGGATATATGAGATTGTTGAAGAAAGGAGTTCCTTTTCTTTGGGACGACTATGCTCAACGCTCATTCGATGCCTTGAAAAAGGCATTGACCTCTGCTCCTTTACTGAGTCCACCCGATTATAGCAGAGATTTTCTTTTGTATCCGGCTACAGCAGAATCTACCATTGGTATGGTTCTGGTTCAGGAGGATGATGCTCTGGCTGAGCATGTTATTTACTACCTTAGTCGAGGACTGGTAGGACCTGAACCGCGATACACCCCGATAGAAAAATTAGCCTTAGCAGCAGTTCATGCTGTGCAGCGACTCCGGCATTATATTATTCTTCGCAAAACTTATGTCTTGGCAGCTGCCAATCCATTTCAGTTTGTCCTCAGTAGGCGAGTGATTGGGGGCAAATATAATAGATGGATTGTGATATTACAGGAATTCGATCTAGAGTTCATGTCTGCCAAATCCAAGAAGTCATTAGTCTTTGCGGAATTGATCTCCGAGTTGCCTTGTGGAGAGGAGATGATCTATGATGAGTCCTTTCCGGACGAACACTTGTTTCTAATCTCTCCACAAGATTCTTGGTATGGGGATATCATTGTGTATCTCCAGACTGCGAAGTTTCCCTCTTCTTTTTCGAAAGATGAGCGTCGCAAGCTGCGTCACTTAGCCAAGAATTATCTGATTATTGGTGATGCTTTGTACCATCGAGGGGTTGATTCAATCCTAAGACGCTGCTTAACTTTCGAAGAAGCCGAGGCTGTGCTCAATGATTCTCACAGTGGAGCTTGTGGGGGTCATTTATCAGGGCTTGCTACAGCCCAAAAGATTTTGCGTGCTGGCTACTTCTGGCCCTCGATTTTCAAAGATTGTATTGAATCGGTCAAGAAGTGTCATCCTTGTTAGGTGTATACTCGAAAAATGTGCGCTCATCCAGCTCCGCTTTTTCCAGTCGTTACTGTCGGACCCTTCACAAAGTGGGGTATGGATTATACTACTTGTAACCCGCCTTCGGCAAAAGGTCACAAGTACATTATCGTAGCAGTAGACTACTTTACCAAGTGGGTCGAAGCTATGCCTACTTTTGGGAACGATGGTGAGACTGCAGCTCTTTTCTTCTTCAACCAAGTCATCGCTCGTTTCGGTATACCTAGAGAGATTGTCACTGACCATGGCAGTCACTTTCAGAACAGTATGATGGCTGAGTTGGCTCTTAAATTGGGTTTCCGGCAGGAGCATTCATCTCCATATTATCCTCAGGCCAATGGCCAGGTGGAAGCCGTGAATAAGTTCTTGAAGACAATTCTTCAACGGACGATTGATAAACATAGATCCAACTGGCACATTATGCTATATCCTGCACTCTGGGCATACAGGATGTCAGTTAAAACTGCAACTGGCTTTACTCCGTTTCAGTTAGTCCACGGGGTGGAATCCGTATTTCCTATTGAATGCGAGATTCCTTCCCTTAAATTAGCTGTAGAGCTTCTTCCTGACACTTCTAGTCTGGAATAGCGGCTTCTTCATCTGGAACATCTTGATGAGCAGCGTCGAGATGCCGCCACGTTGAACAAAGCGCATAAAAACAGAGTCAAAGTTCAGTACGATAAGGCAGTTAAGCCTAGGATCTTTTCCGAAGGTGACCTTGTTTTGGTCTATGCCCAAGAAAAAGATGCCTTGGGGGCAGGAAAGTTTAAATCGATGTGGTATGGCCCCTATATCGTCAAAAAGGTCCTTAAGAAAGGAGCGTATACCTTGGTTGACTTCGAAGGGAACGAGTTGCCGGAGCCCCGAAATGGGCTCTATCTGAAGAAGCATTATGCCTAGGTTTTGGCCTCGCATTTTGCTTTGTATATAGTAGGTTTTTTGCTTTGTACATATCTGTTTGATTTTCGATTTTTTATGAGATGGTGATGTTTTTGATCTGCTTTGGCAGGTTGTGTTGATGTCATGAGTCATTTTGGTTTCGCCGATGGTGCTAGTAGACACACCCGGAACTTAGCTTCCGCGGCTTGGGTGCTTCATTATCCTTCCGGTCAGCTGTTGGTATCAAGAGGGGTTTGCATTGGTCCTGCTTCCAATAACGTAGCAGAATACACTGCAGTCATTCATCTACTCTCGGAGGCAATATCCTTGGGTGTTGATTCGTTGGTAGTTTTCTTGGACTCCCAGCTGGTGGTGTCGCAGTTGAACAACACTTATCGGGTACGAGATCCAATTTTTTTACGATTGTTCTTGAGGGTACGTTTGTTACAAAGGTCATTTCAATTTTTAACATTCATTCATATTCCTCGAGCTGACAATTGGTTTGCTGACTCATTGGCTAATCAAGCTTTAGATTGGCACATTAATCATTCAATACAATACATTTTTAATCATCGAAAACATCATACATTTGATACATTTATCACATCACATCAAATATCGCTGTATATATCATCAGAGTGTCAAAAAAACTTTACAAAATTTGGATCCATCAATGCCGTACAAAACTTGGGCTTATGCCCCATCATGTTCAGTTTCAAAAAGAATATACAATCATCTAATATGTAAAATCTGTCTACTCCTGAGGACCCTGCCCAGAATTTGCGTTCCTATAGAACATCACTGCAGTGGCCACACGGCGGAACAGTCTAACCCAGTCCCGGGGTACTCCTACAACCCGTCTCTGGACGGCTTCTGGCAAGTCCTCCACAGCAGCCAGAGGGATTTGGCGGGTCAGTCCCTCCAAGTTTCTCTGTACAGCCTGGAGTGTCCTGTCAGAATCCGCTGTCTCTGTTTCACCTCTGCGGCGCTTGTGACGTGCTAGGCCCTCAGGACGAACTGGTCCAACATCTGAAACATGATCATTTTTAATCATCAGTCATTATGAATCCAATCCAAAAAACATGTTTGTTTTTCATTTTCATACATATTTGAAAATCCAAAAAAATCATATAAGTTAAAATTTTTGAAAAAACTTACCGACTGCTCCCCATGCTGCACCGGGTGGAAGTACTAGATCTGGATCTCCTCGGAAATCCATCCCGGCATAGGGATAGTCATCCACTGCGATGATTTTTTCTCTCCACCATAAGAAGAACTCATCATCCCAGGTGGTGCGGGGTACCTCGCTGCCCCCCAGTCTCTTCATCATGTCCGCCCAACGGGCGATTCTTGGGTCCCGAGGGCTGCTGATAGTTGAGATGACTTTGGGTCTCAAAGCTGGAACTCTCTCGAAGAAGAATGTAGTCAAAATGGTTCCATAGCCAAAGTGTTTTGTTCTTGTTTGGCGAATGGAGGTCAGTTGTTGTTTCATGTTCTGTAGCAGGGCAGTGCACCAATCATACACATGAATTAAGCACTCTACAGCTATGCTCATGTGCGTCCTGGACACCTGATGCAGTGAGGCAGATCCTGCCACTCTGCCGATGGTGAATAGGAGGATTTTTATGTGAAAATCCCTGATATCTTTGATTGCAATCTGTGTGCCAACTTTCTTGGAATTATCTACGCAATAGATTTGGACATAGTCCTCCACGGTCAACCCTCCCAGGGGCTTTCCGTGCAAATCCACTGGGTCTCCCCTCCTGGAGAGTCCAGTGATGAAGTATATATCTTCCACTTCTATGCGTAGTGGCATTTGATCAATGATGAAGCAATCCTGATCTGGCTCCCAGTAATTTACTAGCATTTCAAGCAATCTCACATTACTTTTCATATTGGGCATTTTGAAAAATTTGAATAATCCACAATTTCGGAGGACATTTTGTGCCGCGCGATCCTGCATGACCTCTTGGTCTATTGCGCTGTGCTCACGTTCCCTCCAAGAGATAGTCATCCTGAAAAATTTCATTAAAATTTGCATTAGAAACTTCTTTTTGAGTTATGGACCTGCGCATACGCGACTTTTCCTGTGCACAGTCGCGTGTATACGCGGCTTCACTTTATTGAACCCGCGTATGCGCAGATACGCATTTTTTAAGAAGGGTTTCTAGGCAAAAATTCACTTAATTTTAATTTTTAAATGGACAAAATGATTAAACAGGATGAATAAGGAGCCTACCTGAAGTTTCGCTGGATTCCGACGGTCGGTTGTTGCTGATTTGACGAAACAAGTTTCTAGCTCCAGAGCTCTTTTCCAAATCAGCTATGCAATAATGAACCAATTGAGAGGTAATTTGTGTATTTATGGCTAAAAAATTGAAAATTTTCGCAAAAATTTCCTTGTGCTTATTTTTTCGATCTGTCTTATGCCGTATAACTCGATTGCTTGGAAGTGCCCAGTTTCGTATATTTCAGGTACATTTTGACATTTTCGAGATTTTTCCCGGTTTCTGGCCCATGTGTTCAGACTCTTCACGGCAGGTATATGATCTTCACTGGCATATAGGTTAGGGAATCACTTTCCGTTGCATCTTGCATTCTAGCCTCCATACTGATCACTTGCCTTAGGGTCGATCCCATCAGGTCATGAGCATTACACCCATTTCACTCACCGATTTTTAAATCATGCTTGATGGTAGAGCCTTCCTTTACATGGGCTTCCTAGTTAGTTCCTCGCTATCACTTGTTGCCCATGCTGCTTTTTATGTAGGCTCGGGAGTCCTCTTTAGTCCCGCCATGTCTTCTGTGTTGAAGCTTCATTCTTCTCCTTCATCACTTATCATTTTTCCGGCTTATACCCTAGAGGCTCCCTGGTGTCGTTAAGTTGTATTACTGCATTGCATATTGGCTACTTGGTTATCCTGGCCTTTAGCCGGCTTCATTTGGACTCGATGTTTAAGCCAACTTTTGACCTTGACTTTCTGTACAAGTTAACCATTGCATGCACTTAGCTATCACGACTTGACACCTTTGTACCCATGGATGGAACGTTCCTTTGAGTATCACTGACCAGTTTTCGCCACCTTGCATTGAGCATAGGATTGTTCCAATCCTAGGAACTAGTGCATCTGCTTTCTTGATACTCGTTCTATCCATTGTACCATAGCATTCTTTTATTCTTTTTCAGGCTTATTATATGAAAAAGACAAAAAAAATTAAATATAACAAAAAGAGCGGGAACGGGATGTATCTTCGTTATTTTGATGGCAGTACAGAGTCAGTTTGTCGCCCTTGAACAAAGCACATATACTTATATATATTTCCTTCATTTGGGATGGTTCTAGTTTGACCTAGGTTCACCCTTTACCATGTTTCACTTGTCAGTTCTCCCCCGGTTGGTTATCTCTTCCAATCATATGGAGAGTTTGTTTTGCCTCCTGCAAGACAGACTTATACAGTGTCACTTTTTACTGCCATGGTCATCACAGAGTCGTGCTTTTGTTCAAGGGAAGTCTAGCCCGAGTCGGCCATTCTGCGGTGTCTCTTGACTCATTATTCAGTCGGCCTTCCCGGTCTTGTCAGTATCATGTTCTATCACATCAGATGTTTTGATCTTCTGCTCGTGCTGGTTTGAGAAGGTCTCCATTGACTTCTTGCCTGCGGGTTTGTCTCTTATCGACTACGACACATTGCTCTGAGAGCAAGCCTAGAGCCGCACCTTGGGCCTATTTTCATCATTGATAGGTGACCTCGTGCTCAGCATTTGATCATCATCATGGGTCTTTGACTGAGTGGTTTCCCCTGTGTTCGACGTCAGCACACATTATCACACTTGGGATTCGTGCAGTACCTTGATTTCCATTTGACCCTATCGGTGGATTTCTCGCCTCCGTGTCAGCTTTCATTATTGGTTGGTTCAGAGGGTTTCTTCCGTGCGCTAGCTTCATCTTGTGCACATCGGAAACGTACTTCGGTTTTGGTTCCATCACTCTACTTCGTCCGATTCCTTCCAAATCTTGGCCTGCGGGTTACACTCGCGCTGGACTGATGTGGGATGCCTTAATGCCTTCCTTCCAACAGATCTTTTCCCATCGACTCCGACTCATTGCTCTGGGAATAAGGTCTAGAGTCTTTTTGTCAGTACCTTAGGGTTTGCAGTCATCAGTGGCAGACTCTTCGCTATCGACAGCGGGGATTCATCATTGCCTCCTGATTGGTAGATTCTTTCAAGTGTTCGACTTCAACTCATTCATTCACACTTGTCAGATTGTACTGGGGCACCTTGACACTCATTATCATTATCGGTGAGTTGTCTCGCGTTGGTTAACGGGAAACATCATTGCCCGGTAATCCAACGATTTCTCACATGGTCGACTTCAGCTCATTTATTCCCATTGTGTAGAATTGTGCCGTTGTGATCGGTGAAGACCTCGGGTTGTATCAGCATTTCTCGGTTCACTGTTGACAGTCTTTTCAGTTTCTGCCAGTGTTGCCGTCCACCCTTATATGTTGCAGTTCAGCACAGCAGCATCTTATATGTTGGTCCCCGAGTTGCATGATTGTACCGTTTGATCCACCACTTATGATCCGGTACTTGGAGATTCAGTTACTTGATCAGACATCCAGTTGCACTATCTTTGTTCAGCTTTCTATATGTGATACTTGGACATTGATACAGACTTGTATTTCTGGGCCCTGCTCAGATGATTCACTATGTACTTTCAGTTCAGTTATACTTGTATACATGTTGGATCTATTCAGTACTTTCTATCTATATGATGTATTTTTGACTGAGCATGGGTATGCCCGCCTCAGCATGTGTTGACTCTCTGGTTTATTTCATTGGTTTTTGGCAGGCTGAAATCTGGTGAAGTCCTCTCTTGTCCTTGCGAAGTTCTTTCTATGGGCATAATACATTTCGGCCATCATGTTCCCCTTCTGACCTCATATATTAGGGGGCATCTGTTATAGCATCATTTCTCACCTTGACATGATTTATGATTGCTTCATGGCTTTATGGGCACCCATTCCTACAGACTTGGACAAATTCACTTAAAAACAATGGAAAATCCTCCATACGCGACTATGCCCGTGTTTTTCCGCGTGTATACACGAGTACAGCTAGACTTTTCCGCGTATTCCATTTTAATGATTAAAAAATATATAAAAATCCCTAATTTCGCGCTGGGTTGATGGTTACTCAGGTAGTTCAACCACCCCAGCCCGTGGCCAACTGTTTCCAACTGCTGAAACTACTTGGAGGGACTATAAAAAGACCTCATATGTATGGCCTAAAGGGGAGAGAGAAAGTATTGATATTATACTCTGTTGGTTCCCTATCCAAGTCTGATTCCCCGTGCCTCCTGCACTTTCCCAGTTCATTTTAGGAAACCCTTGTTTCCTTGAGATACACATCCCTTTATATGTTATCTCGTATGCACCTGTTTGGAAGGAGTTTTAGCGAGGCAAGGGCTGGACGGATCCGGACGACGGTCTGCGAAGGCCTTGGAAGGATCAGGTGATCTCTCCACTTACTTTTGTACGTACTATTTTATAATACAGAAGTATCATGCTGTTCCCGAAATAAACGTGTTAGTGTATGCTTTAATGTATGAATAATATTTGTTATACAAGCATTCATTATGATTTATTCAATGTTTTATATGAATCACACTAACATATAGAGTATAAATATACTGTACAACTTGTCCTTTGTGCTGGTTTCTTCTTGCATTTCAGGTTAAGGAGGAAGGACGGTTGCAGGGAGTTTGAACTCCACGTGGATCTACTTCAAACGTAGGACCAACGAGTAAACCTCTCATTCTGCTCTATGTAGTTTTTATGAATGTGCATGATCGTGTGGGTCTCTGTTAAGTAGTACGCCCCTGCTCTGTGGAGGTTGAATCCCAACCAACCTCTAGGGTGTTAATTCCCCGAAACAATGTATCTAGACAACTTTGTTGACTTGGTCAAAGTTGACTGAATCAACATGTCCCCATCTCTGTTCACACCCAAGGGTGCTCAAATAAGCTGCTTATTCTTACTCCTTTCACATTAGTAGTGTTATTGATCCTTCTAAAGAGGTTAATGGGCCTCCCTACCCATTTATTCACCTACCTAGTGATGAAACAACTCTAATATTCCATTTAGCTTGAAGGCTAAAAATTTGGAATATTACAGTCCTCCCCTCCAAAATGTTGCTTGTCGTCAAGCAAATGTACAAGGAGAGAAAAATCCTCCCCTCCTCTTCTTGGGGCCTCCTCATCAAAAAGTCTCCACCACTGCTCAACATGATCTACTACAAATATGTCCTCCAATGTCTCCTCCCAAGCATGCAACACCATATGGCTCACATCATAGAAAGGTGGAAGATGTAAGTGGAAGCCTCCTTGTTATCCAATGGCCTCCTTAAGGTAGGATTGATGATGAACATGGGGAATATTATTCCCAATGAGTGACTCCCACACCCATGATATCATCCAAATGAAATGGGCCAATCTAGTCAGCTCAAAAATATCCTCAACCCCCGGTTTATGCAATGTGTTAGGGCTGCATGGAGAGATAAGATCCTTCCAACCAAGTGGTTTCTCTCCCTATTTATGATAAGTATGGGGCTGCTTCTGATCTTGGGCTGAAAGTTCATGACGTCCAAGAGTGGCCCAAGCTACCCCATAAAACAAATAAACCATGAAGTGCCTCCTCCAAAAACTCAAGTTCTCCAAATGGCTTCTCCCACATCAAGAAGAGAGATGTAATTTGGAAATCATGGGCTGCCCATTGCTTCTCCTGAAACATGCATCATGCAAAGTAGGGAGAATCATTCTCCCAATGGGAATCTTCAACTCATATCCCACTCTCCAAACAAAGCTTCTCATGAACATAGAGTTATCGGCATTACATGGAAGCAGAAACCAATAGAAACAAGTTGTCACATGACAACTGGAAAGTGGATGAAGGTCCCACACAAGGAACCAGTGTACTGCATTCATTTCCTACATCAAATAAAACAAAATCAAGTGCTTTTCCAGCCACTTGTTTTCTGCCACAATCATTTTACAAGATATAAACATGAAAGTACAAAAGGGTGTCAATGGTGCACACCAAAAATCATGTGGCTTCCCCCACAAACCACCAATGAGATAGCCAATATCAATGCTACAAATGGCTTCAAGTACATCATTACACAATATGCAAGTAGGAATAATCCTCCTTGGTACAACATGTTTCTCATAAAAAGAGAAGAAGTACAAAACATAAGGTGAAATTGTACATTCTCCATCATGTACTTGAGGTCTTGAGCTGAAATGGCTCAACTGGAAATGCTCCCTTACTCCCAATGAGTAGGAAGGTGGCTGTGACATCCTCTCTATCACCATCTGGGCTATGCATCTGTCCATATGATGAAATATGTCATGCTGAATGCCCTCCCAAATGAACTCCTCTGCCAAAGAGGGATATGCATCAAAATGCATGGAGAAGAAGTCCTCATGTGCTGAGTGTAGCAGCTTCTCCTTAAGCTTAGAAGCTAGTGTCAAGAAGACTCTGCCATAAAAATATATGACAATATCATCCACCATATATCTTCCATCTCCATCTGGATCATCAAGAATCATGCATGCACCGAGATCCTTGGAGTACTCTACCAAAAGTTGAGACCTCCAGTATGGATCAATCCTCCCAAGAGACAGTGCTAGTGATCTGGTATGTGAAGCTATCTTCATGTTGTTTTCTGCTGCTTTGACATCCCCCATGCCAAAGTATCCTCTAAACCTATTCACCTCTCCAAAGTCCAAGAGTGGTGAACCAATTGGAAATATTTCTCTTATCAAGTCCAAGTCTGGTGGCCTCCCCGGTGGAATGCCTCCATGTAGTGAGACATCCATGGCTAGAGAAGATTTTTCATATGGTTGGGCAACCTTGCCCTTGCCCTCACAGTGCAAACCAGTCTCCCTCCTCCTTTCACCATCTCTCTAAAATAGATAGGGATGTGTGCTCCTCATTAAGTAATGATGTCCTTCCTCCCTACCTTCTCCTTCCATCAATATCATCTCACAATCATGCTTTTATTGATTTTACTTTTCCTCTCATATGTGATATCCCGGGGAAATTCTTGCAATGACAGAAGAAACCCCCTTTTTGGATCATGTGCTCCTCCTTCCTCTGCATGAGGCACTAGATATGCTCTAGATGTGACAGCACTGTAACCCCAATCCTTCTCTTCATCTTCAATATGAATAGGAGGTAACTACTCAATCAGAGGATCCTCATTTGAAAAAGGACCCTTCATGCCCTCTTGCCCAAGGTTATGAAACAAATATCTTTCCTCAAACAAGATATCATGCAAGATATGACCTCCTCCAATAGGTTTCTGAAGTGGTTTTGAGTTTGCAGGTCCTCCCAACTTATGCAAAAGTTTCATTGGTTTGATTATCTCATGTTTTGTATCAAACCTTTCAACCAATCTTTTAGTGAACTTTGCGAAAGAAGAAGTGTTAAAATTTTTCAATGAAAATGACTCAAACATCCACCAAGAATAGGCCTTACCTTCAAAGTGCAGCGCTGCAACTTTGGTGGCTTCTTCTTTAGAAACTAGGTGCTGCTGCAAATAAGTACACAACTCCTCCACCCAAGATTTGGCTAAGCAAGTTGGGGATCCATCAAAGGTAGATGGAGAAAATATATCCATGTAATGCAGCTAGCTCCTCTCCACCTTGACCTTTTAGAACTCTTTGAAAGTAATATGATCTCTAAACTTCTCAGTTTGAGATTCATACTCTTGCAGAAAATTTATAAGAGTTCCCTTCTCCGACATTTCCTCTTCTTTCATCTCTCTCACAGCAAACCTGGGAATTTGACTATGCTGTGAATTATAGGGTGTAGCTACATTCTCACACCTATTATGTACCAATCTATATCTGGCTCTAGATCCAAACTCCTCAGGAGATTCCATCTCTCCTCTCATCTTCTTAAGATTTTCATTGATGCACTGCACAGATTTTGGAAGAAGCTTTGTAAGCCTATCTTCCCTTTTCCCTCCACATAATGGAGTCTTATTTCTGTTTATATATCCTTATCTGGATAGCTGCATGTCTGATTTCCATAGACCGAGCCAAGATTGAAGCTATGATACCATTGTAATATCCCAAAATGGGGAAATTACACACTATCGAGAATATATTAAGATATTATAGATGTGGAGATCCCGTAGATAGACTCATATGATGTGTTCATAAGCACATGGACTTCAATTGAGTGAAACAACAACAAAGGAAGAATGCCTACACATTCCTAGGTGGGGAAAATGCCAGAATTAGACCCTGGAAACGTTATTTCTGAAGATATGCATTTTTACTGGGTGAAATAACACTGTTTTCCCTTAGCATATGATGTTAGGTCCTCACATACAAAATGGGATCGGAAATAAATCCCTTTTGATATGTTAAACATACCTCCTGGCTACCTAACAGCTTGAAAATAGCCAGATCCCATGACTTGAGTTATGCAGAAAAAGAATGAAGCATGTACAAAGTTTTTTTATGAGGGTTTCTATAGTAAAATTATAAAATGCCTCCAAGAAAACAGAGATCTGGCCTCCTTATTACATTATAAAGCTAACCCGGCAAGTGTTTCATGAAACACATGTACAAGAAAGAGAAGATCTAAATATTTAGCTCGAAAAATGTTGTCTTACTGCAACATTATAGAAATATATCTGAATAATACAAAAGAGGGATGAGGATCCCTTCCTCTAGCTTTCCGAGAGAAGGGTTGGCCCTTTCCCTAGGAAACTAGATCAAAAACAAGGGTTTTAACCCTGCTGCAGCAAATCTGCATAAAATGATCAGTTCCTACAAGGGAATATGCTGTAGGAGACGTGAACCAGTTTGGCCTGTTGTGAAGATATGAAATACAGAAATATCCGTAGCTGATTTCTCAAGAGAAGGAAGGCACCTTCTAATGAGAAACAAACCCGGAAGTGGTGTAAGAATCCTCCACTGCAACACCCTGTAACTCAGTAATATCCTGCTACAGAAATAATGCTGGGACTGAAGAATTATTCTTGGCCTTAAGCCTATAAGTGGAAAAATATAGGACAAGCTCTCCCAAGAGGCCTTTCAAGAGAAGAGGTGGGACTCCCGCTTGGGAACACCCAGTGCTACCCTGCTAAACAACAAGAGGAAGCCAAGTCTAAACAGACCAGATCAGAAGATCAAAATACAAAAGCATGAATAGAAAAGGCCTCCAACCTCTCCATATATAGCAAGTGAACCTTTCCTCATTGGGTCCCATCCACATGTGCCATCAAGCTCATGCAAGTTGTCCTCCACCAAAACTGTGCTGTCCATCAAGGTGGTTCAATGTATCTAGACAACTTTGTTGATTTGGTCAAAGTTGACTGAATCAACATATCCCCACCTCTGTTCACACCCAAGGGTGCTCAAATAAGCTTCTTATTCTGATTTCTTTCACATTAGGAGTGTTATTGATCCTTCTAAAGAGGTTAATGGGCCTCCCTACCCATTTATTCACCTACCTAGTGATGAAACAACTCTAATATTCCATTTAGCTTGAAGGCTAAAAATTTGGAATATTACACTGTCATTCAGACCGCCTTTGTTGGATCCTTAATTCTAATGCAGCACTGGCACTACTACTTTTCTATATATTCTTTGATCTTGGAAAAGCCTGAGCATTTCTAAACGTTCTACATTCTCATGCTCACATTTATTCTTCAGTACGAGATACTCCTTCATTAAAGTCTCAATGTACAATCTAACTTCATTCACCATAATTTGATTACTTATTTGTGATTGAATTTCTGTGCTTTCATTGTAAGCATGATAGATTTCCCCATCATCAAGAGTTTGATCCGAAACACTAACAATATCCAGCTGTGGGTTTGGAAGAAGATCAACATTAATATGCACAAAGAGCTAGGTATGCCAGGAATGGAAGAATTTAAATTGCAATAGTACAATGTCTTCTGGAAGCTGAATTTTAGGCACCATACACTTTCCCTAATTGAATTTGTATTAAACATAACTTAGAGTAACAAATCAAATGTCAATGTATGCTAGAAATCATGCACATTCAACATCTGGAAATTTAAAATCAAGTTCCCACTTCCTAACTTTCATTGATGCTTCCACAAATATCTCTTCTTTTTTCAACATCAAATTTGCATACTGATTGTTCACCATATAAAATATAAAATTCTATCTTCCAGATTCACTTCCATATCCTCCAAGTCCTGATAAATGGGAGGCATAACCAATAATTGGAGAACCTAAATTTTGATGTGCAAAAAATGAATCTCCTTGTGGAAGATAATTTTCTGCTGGAGGAAATGAAGGCACTCCAGGAGGAATGGCTGAACTTTGATCCATTGCCGGTAAGGTAAGACTCCAAGGAATTTTCTCCTTGGGTAGGTGTTTATAAAGAAATGTTGAAACAACATATAATGCTTTCTTTACAACTATTGCATCTCTAGATATCACAACGAGTTCATCAAAAATAAAAGCGCAACCTAGAAACTCAGCCTTTTGTGGTACCTGAATTAGTGCACCATATTTGGTTCTAATTTTTTGAATGTTTTTTCCCCCTTTTTCCAATCAAAATTCCAATCTAGCTATTAGAAAATAGCAATCGAGCATTTTTTTGACCCTTTTGGTTAGCGTCACTATATTTATCTTTAGCAGAGGATTCTTGTGAAATAACAGAATGCACTCTAAGTAGAGCATCCTGGGCAGGAAAAATAGGTTCGTTTTCATCCCCATCCTCATTATCCTTCTCCTTCTCCTTGCTGGGAGGTGGGTTGAAGACTACTATCACGTGCTCATCAACTCCTGGAACAACATCTGCAACTTTGATTTTTGAATGTGTCTCTTGTCTTAGAGATATTATTACTTTACTCCCCTTTCCTATAACATTTCCGACAAAATTACTATGGCACAATATGCGATACGCATTACTATCAATGATAGGCAAAGCTATGATCTCTACCAATCTCATTGTTCCACCTCTTATTTCTGTCATTGGTATCCGCAAGTTCATTTTCCAGGCGTGTCCACTTTCTAGTTGCAGAGTGCAACCCAATCATGGCAGAAAACCCTCTCACAGATAGGGCCTTATCCCTATTTTATTGGAACACACCTGGTAATGATAGGTGAGCTATTGAATAATAAGCCAGAAGGAAACACTCCAGTGTTTGTGGAATTATCAGAGGAGAAGTGTAAAAAAAAAAAAGGTGGAAGAAAAACCCCCGCTGAGCACCTGTACAGTCACCCTGGCATCTAGCACAAGATTGAGCTTGCCGCATATGTCATGCAAGGTCCAAAACTGGATTTTGGAGGGGTACCTCAACGGTGAGTGGTATTATGAGGAGGGGGGGGGTTGTGAGCATATCCTTCGCTCACCATGTGGTTGATGGCTGGGATTTTAAAACAACCCATTTCAGACCCCCTTTCCTCCATTAAA
Organism: Pinus albicaulis; assembly: GCA_034641835.2. Taxonomy (NCBI): domain Eukaryota; kingdom Viridiplantae; phylum Streptophyta; class Pinopsida; order Pinales; family Pinaceae; genus Pinus; species Pinus albicaulis. The sequence goes on along the minus strand of MU968359.1, from coordinate 56,559,853 downwards.
CTTCGACACACTGAGGGGGTCTAAAATTAGATTGGAACCGTTGATTTTATTCAATGGTCATCCTTCATAAGCCGAACATGCATGAGGTTTAACATAATGAATTAGTCATGTGCACTGTCTCATGTGAATAACTCCCTAGTGTAATATTTGCAAGGCCAGAGAGGCCTCCATTCGAGTGGCTATAAAGCTTTTGCAGGTCCAAAATTTGTTCACAGTGATGGAAGCACGTCATGTCCCCATGTGAATGCAACATATTGCTTGGATTCACCTCTTTTATGTAATTTGGTCTCCATTCGAAAGGCATTCCAACTATATTAGTATTAGAAAAATGGCATGAAGCATTAACCAAACCAACAATGATTTCGACCCAAGTAACATTTGTTTTCTGGAACAAAATATTATAATTGCAAATACTGAATCATAGGGTGGCCTCCATCAACTGAACAGAATTGGATATATGCTATGTCATGGTGGTAACAAAGATCAGTTGCCTTTTCTGCATCACCAATCTCTCATGCCAGATCAACCAGGCATTCAACAAGTTTGGAATCTTCAATAGCAATTGATTCTGTAATATCCCAACATCCTTTCTCTACCAACTTCCTCAATGTAATTTTTCTATATTGATGATATGCATCAGGAAACTCCAACTACAAGTTATATTTTTTCATGATGTTATAGGCCCTCTTGAACATAGTCATCTCCATACACTGTTGTACCAGGGAGCATAGTCCTCCCCATGTACACTACCCATTCTTCTGCTGCTTCAAACTGATTATCACAAATCATTGTAACCAGGAAGTCATGGGGGATAGAGTGTTGAAGAGAGAATTTCTTTAACAAAGCCACAACACTAGTATATATACATGCTTTGATCAATCTTAGAATGAATAGTTTCCAGGAATGCTGTTACTTTCTGGATTTTCTCAACCTCATCTAACAAAGGCATGTGCACAATTTTCTCCAGATACCTTAATTAAATACCGAAAACTGTGGCCAATTTAACCAGGGTGCGCTCACCTATAGTCACTATTCCCATAAGTACATTTAGGAAAATTCTAATCCTAGCATATGTGCTTCAACAACATCAAAAAAAGACCTGTTATTTTTGTCAAAAAAAGTAAGAGCCGAAGTTAGCAAGTGGCTAAGGGCTTCATTGTTTTGACTGTCAATAAGGTTGAAGATAATGAGGCAGTATACAACATAAGTAGCAGGTCTAGGTGGTGGGGCACTAGTTGGTGAAGCCATTTCAAATTTGTCCCATTTTCGCTAATGAATTTTTAAAACTATGCATACCAAAATGTAAATTTTAATATTTATCCTGTACCAACATCGACTCCTTCTGGGATGGAAGCTCTAGAGGAGGTGTCAAGAATCTCAGATATCTAGATTTTTAAATCAGTGCATTATCCATTGGCTTATCCCAAATCTACAACTTGATCTACTACAATATTTGTGGCTAAAAACCTTCAAGTTGGAATCAACACTCTCTACAGACTGAAGCCTGAAACAAACTTCAACTGAAAGCAAAACAACACTTTGGAACTAAAGCTGAAAAATTCTCAAAGTACTGAGATTGTTTTCCTACCTACCTCTCCTAATCTAACTTGGATATGATATATACACTAAGTGAACTCTTTTTTCCAATGAAACCAATCAAGTAAATGACAACATGATTGATTCTTTTTCACTTTTTTGAGTAGGCTGGAAAAAAAGTGCCACTCCCATCTTACTTTCCATTGAACAAAAGTGTTCAAACTTTTCCTTAAACTTGGCAGCAAACCATTCATGGTGTAGCATACTTCTTCCTTAGATTATTCTAAAAGGTCAGCAGAAGGATCTTTTAACAATACCTGGCCCTGAGGATTCATATAACAAGCTTCATCTAGGAATTCTCTTTGTTCCACTTTGTCATGCTAAAGATCCTTCTAAAAGGGAATATTTACACATTATTCATGGTCATATGATATGGAATCTTCATTGTATACCAATATGTTGTCCTCAAGAGAACCTAATATGTCTCGACTGATTTGGCTGAATTCTATTTGAAGGCCATCATTTGATGAACATAAGCACTTTCTGGAGATAAGCCTTCTTGAGAAGTTAAAACAACATCGGTATCAATATGTTCTACATATTATTCTTTATGAGTAAATACTTCAGTACATAAATCAACAACAGAAAAAATAGGATTAATATCTTGATCACATAAAGATTGAGAGGCTAGTTGCATGCTTAGAATCTGATTAATTTTTTCTTCAGTTAAAGGAGGAGGAAATATTTGTTTCCTTTGGATTAAACAAAAATTGTTTTCTTTCTCTTGTAAAGACTAATCATGAGACTGTGTGTCTTCTTTGGCCTCACACAAAATATCTAATGAATTATCATTTGTACCCACATAGAGATCCTGTAGATGTTCTTTCATTTCTTGATTGCTTTAATTTTCAACTGACTTCTCTTGGTTATCATGACAGTTAACTTGAGAATGAAATTCATAAATTGCTTCTAAGAGATCCTTAGGATGCCAATTTCCTAGATCTTAATCAATATTTATAAGGTATTGTATGAGATCCTCAGACTGATCACAACAATTTTCAGCTAATGTTAAATATGGAGAATATTCTTTATAATTATCATAAAACACCTTGTGGAAATATTTTAAACAAAACAAACTAACAGGATTCAAACCTTCATACCATTCACTCGCTTTCCCTTCTAATTTTTCCATGAAAATCTTCATGAGGTAATCCTCAAGCCATTCGACCTTAAACTTCCATGAATGTATATGAAATTTAATGAGATGTAACGAAGCATCATCAACATTCTCATCTTGAAAAATAGGAAGATTTATTTTCCAATTTACCTGACGCATTTTGTGTGGGAATCCAAGAATCTGATCTCTGTTCATTGGAGCATACATGCGTTGTATCCTTGAATTAATCTTGTCAATCAATCAAAGAATGAAGTCACTGCATGTTCGCAATAAATCTGGATTCTTCTACGAGTGGAGCCTTGAGGTCAACTGAAAAATGTGGAGTCACCAGGTGGATTATTTCAACCTTCTTGTGTCTCGTTGTTTGTCCACCATCAACAACCAGATACCAATCTTGGAACATACTTGAATCATACAATGTTTTGACTGGGGTTTCTGAGTTCTAATGAAATATTAAAATTCTTCAATAATTCCCAGTATGGTTGACATTATGTTGTGGCCCTATAATTTATAATATTGGAAAGAATAAAATATAGAGGGCAACATCAAACTGCTTTGGATTCCAGGACCTAGCCTTCCTAGACTCAGAGAGGGCTCTCTTTATTTTTATGATTTAGCTTGATGATTATAAATGTTGATGTTAGGCTAGTTACAATGATGGTGGTATTGGTTTTATATAATTGATTTTGTTGGTTGGATGAGCAGGTTTGCAGAGGCTAATCCATTGGGCTATGGAGTCAAACATGGGTTGGTTCTGTTGCATCAAAAAATTTAAAAGCATCACAGGGAAAGCTAACTGTGTGTTGGCTCTTAAAGAAGTATGGATTGTGAGGTGAAAGAAGCAGTGAATTTGCAGTAGTGTTTAAAAAGAAATTAAGAATTTCTTAACCAGACTTCATGAAGAAAACATTGAGATTGTAATCACAGGCATAATTAAGGTGCTCCAACATGAAAACTTAATCTAAATTTTTTGTTTTACAATCAACTTAAAATGATATGCAATGAGGAAAAATAGTGGAAACATTCAACATAGAAAAGGAAATGAAATCACTAGGCAGACACAGCTCAAGTATCTTGCAAATGGTTTCTTACTATTGATGCTCCAACTTCCAAAAATTATAGCATTCCAATAGTTCTTACAATGAAAGTTTCAACAGGGTCCAATCTTCCAACCCTTGATATTGAAAAGGCATGTGGTATTTATCTAAAGACTAAGTTAGTTACCCTAATATAACTTGGCAACCTTCATTGATTACAATTAAATTAAAATTGGAAAAGTATGGCCATGCAAGGCTTGAACAAAAATATCTGACAAAAACACCGACTGTAGCGTTAACTTTGGCAGCTCTTCGTAAATAAAAAATTAGGCTGAAGGTGGCTGAGGTAGTATCAAAGAGGCAATGCTGGTGGCTCTGACATCTGGCTCTATCATTCAGACCACCTTTACTGGATCCTTAATTCTAATGCGGCGTTGGCACTACTGCTTTTCTATATATTATTTGATCTTGGAAAAGCCCGAGTATTTTGGAACGTTCTGCATTCTCAAGCTCACATTTACTCTTCAGTACGTCATACTCCTTCATTAAAGTATCAATGTACAATATAACTTCATTGACCATAGTTTGATTACTTATTTGTGATTGATTTTCTATGCTTTCATTGTAAGCATGGAAGATTTCCCTGTCATCGAGAGTTTGATCCGGAACACTAACAATCTCTAGCCATGGATTTGGAAGAAGATCAACATTAATATGCACAAATAGCTAGGTATGCCAGGAATGGAGGGCTTTAAATTGCAATAGTCCAATGTCTTCTTGATGTTGAATTTTAGGCACCATACAATTTCCTTGATTGAGTACACAAATCAACTGTCAATGTATGTTGGAAATCATGCACATTCAACATTTGGAAATTGAAAATCAACTTCCCACTTCCTAACTTTATCTGATGCTTCCACAGATATCTCTTCTTCTGTCAACATCAAATTTTCATACTGATTGTTCACCATAGAAAATATAAACTTGTATCTTCTAGCTTCACTTCCATATGCTCCAAGTCCTGATAAATGGGAGGCATAACCAATAATTGGAGCACCTAAATTTTGATGTGAAAACAATGAATCTCCTTTTGGAAGATAATTTGTTGTTGGAGGAAATGAAGGCACTCTAGGAGGAACGACTACAGTTTGATCCATTGCAGGTAATGTAAGACTCCAAGGAATTTTCTCCTTGGGTAGGTGTTTATAAAGAAATGCTGAAACAACATACAATGCTTTTGTTACAGCTATTGCATCATTAGGAGAATTTTGAGGTCTAAAGTGTGTCTGCTAAGAAAATTGTATAAAAAAATAAAATTTATAAGAACCAATAGGATTCAAGATGATGATTCACCATTTTTTAAGTAAAAGGGTAAAAATATTAAAAAATAATAAAATAATAAAACTACTTTTTCAATTTGTATTCTCAACTTATCTCCCAAAATTTTTACTCAAATTTCGAGCGGGAGTACTTGTTGGATGAAAAATTTAATTCCTCATCCAAGGAGTACCTATGTTGCATACTTTTGATGGACCCTGCTACACAAAAAATGAGAAATACATAAAAAAACGTGATTACAAACACATTTTTCATGTATTTCTCATTTTTCGTGTAGTAGGACCCATCGAAAGTTTGCAACATGTGTACTCCTTGGATGAGGAATTAAAATTTTCATCCAATGAGTACTCCCACTCAAAATTTGAGTAAAAAATTTGGGAGATAAGTTGAAAATATGTGTTGAAAAAGTAGTTTTTTCTTTTTTCCCTATAAATTTTGATGATGTAATCAAATCTTATATTATTATTTCCACTATTATTTTATAATTTCCTTAGGAGGCCTATTATAGACCTCAAAATTCCCCTAATTCTCCAGATATCACAACGAGTTCATCAAAAATAAAAGCACAACCTGGCAACTCATCCTTTCACGGTACCTAAATTAGAGCACAAGATCGGTTCTCATTTTTTGAATGTTGTTTCCACTTTTTACAATAAAAATTCCAATCTGGCTGCTAGAAACTAGTAATCGAGCATTCTGTTGACCCTTTTTGTCAGTGTCACTATATTTATCTTTAGCAGAGGATTCTTAGACAATAACAGAATGCATTCTAAGAAGAGCATCCTTGGTAGGGCAAATAGGTTCATTTTCATCCCCATCCTCATTATCATTGTCCTTCTCCTTGCTAGGAGGTGGGCTGAAGACTACTATCATGCACTCATCAACACCCAGAACAACCTCTACAACTCTAATTTTAGGATGCATCTCTTGTCTTATATACCTTATTACTTCACTCCCCTTTCCTATAACATTTCTGACAACATTAACAGGGCACAATATGCGATACATAATACTATCAGTGATAGGCCAAGCTATGCTCTCTACCACTCTCATTTTTCTACCTCTTATTTTTGTCATTGGTATTCGCAAGCTCCTTTTTAAAGCGTGTTTGCTTTCTAGTCGCAGAGTGCAACCCAGTCATGGCAGAAAATCCTCTCACAGATAGGGCTGTCTCCCTATTTTAATGGAACACACCTGGTAATGATAGGCGAGCTATTGAGTAATAAGCCAGAAGGAAACACTCCAGTGTTTTTGGACTTATCACAGACGAAGTGTCAAAAAAATAAACGTGGAAGAAAAACCCCTGCTGAGCACTTGTACAGTCACCCTGGCACCTGGCACAGGGTTGAAATTGTCATGTATGTCATGCGAGGTCCAAAACTATATTTTGGAGGGGTACCTCAATGGTGAGCGATATTGTGAGGGGGGGGGGGTGCGAACATATCCTCCGCTCGCCATGTTGTTGATGGTTGTGATTTGAAAACAACCCATTTCATACCCCCCCTCCTCCATGAAACTTTGACACACTGAGGGGGTTCGAAATTATATTGGAACTGTTGATTTTAATCAACGATCATCTTTCATAAGCTGAACATGCATGAGGTTTAACATAATGAATCAGTCATGCATGTTGTCTTACTTGAATAACTCCCCAGTGTAATCTTTGCAAGGCCAGAGAGGCCTCCATTCGAGTGGCTATAAAGTTTTTGCAGGTCCAAAATTGGTTCACAGTAATGGAAGCACATCATGTCCCCATGTGAATGCAAAAAATTTCTTGTCTTCACCTCTTTTATGTAATTTTGTCTCCATTCTCAATCTATTCCAACTATATTAGTATTAGAAAAATGGCATGAAGCGTTAGCCAAACTAGCAATGGTTTCAATCCAAATAACATTTTTTTCTGGAGCAAAGTCTTATAATTTCAAATACTGAATCATAGGGTGGCCTCCATCAAATCAACATAATGGGATGTATGCTATGTCATGATGGTAACAAAGATCAGTTTCCTTTTCTGCATCACCAATTTCTCATGCCAGATCAACCAGGCATTCAACAAGTTTGCAGTCTTCAATAGAAATTGATTTTGAAATATCCCAACATCCTTTCTCTACCAGCTTCCTCAATGTACTTTTTCTATATTGATGATATGCATCAGGAAACTCCAACTTCAGGTTATATTTTTTCACAATGTTATAGGCCCTCTTGAACATAGTCATCTCAATACACTGTTGTACTAGGGGCCATAGTCCTTCCCATGTACACTGCCCATTCTTCTACTGCTTCAAAATGATTATCACAAATCATTGTAACCAGGAAGTCATGGGAGCTAGAGTGTTGAAGATAGAATTTCTTTAACAACACCACGACACTAGTATATAGACGTGCTTTGATCAATCTCAGAATGAATAGTTTCTAGACATGCCTTTACTTTTTGGATTTTTTAAGCCTCATCTAACAAATGCACGTGCACAATTTTCTCCAGATCCCTTAATTGAATACCGAAAAATGTGGCCAATTTAACCAGGGTGCGCTCGCCTATAGTCACTATTCCCATAATTACATTTAGGAAAATTCTAGATCCCATCATCTGTGCTTCAACAACATCAGCAAAAGACTTGTTATTTTTGTCCAAATAGGTAAGAGTTGAAGTTGACAAGTGGCTAAGGGATTCATTGTTGTGAATTTCAATAAGGTTCAGGATACTGAGGCAGTATACAACATAAGTAGCCGGTCCAGGTGGTGGGGCAGTAGTTGGTGAAGCCATTTCAAATTTGTCCCATTTTCGCTAATGCATTTTTAAAACTATGCATACGAAAATGTCAATTTTAAAATTTATCCCATGCCAACATGCTCTAAGATTGCCTCATGGAGGTTTTCAACCCTGGAGTTGGCCTTGGGTGCCTCAGAGAGGTTTTCACCCATGCCTCTTTATTTTATTTATTTTTTATTTTTCTAGGTTTTCACACTTCCCTGTTTATGGAATTTATAAAATCAGCCCTAGATAGGGGATTTTTGTATACTTTGAACCTGTATCCATTGAAAAGAAGGGGAATCACCTCCTCATCTATGGTCCTGACCTAAACTATGCCATTATCATATATGTTTTCCACTTTGTAAGGTCCCAACCATCTTGTCATTAATTTTCCTTTGAAGTCCTTGAACCTTGAGTCATAAAGCAGCGCCCAATATCCTTCTTGAAAGGTATTTTACTTAATGTTCTTATCAGGCCAAACATTTCTTTGTAGCTAAATCACTTCCATGTGAAGGAGTGCTTACATCCTGAACTCATCCAAAACATTTAAATGCAACAACATTTCTTGTTGGGCCTTTGTGATATCTAAGTATAACACAGCTGCCATCCTCAAAATGTTGTATTCAAACTCAATGGAAAGCAGAGCTTTCTTCCCATAGACTAAATCATAAAGAGCGGACCTTGTGGTTGTCTTGCAAGTGGTATTGTAGGCCCACGTGGCTTCCACCAATCTGTCTGCCCAATATTTCCTATTTCTGCTCACAACCTTGGTGAGGATATTCTCCAAGGATCTGTTTGTCACTTCCACCTAGCCATTTTCTTGTGGATGGTAGGAAGTTGAAGTCTTATGCTTGATCTTGTGCCACCCCATAATATTTTCAATTATATGAGATGTAAATTGAGCCCCCTAATCAATGAATTCCTCTTTGGGGTAACCAAACTTGTAGAACACATTATATCTCAGAACATATGATACTTTCTCCTTAGTTTCTACCTTTACAACCCTTTTTACAACTCACTTGGTCAGGTAGTCAGTGCAGACTATGTTATACTTTTTCTGTCCGGATGGTGGATCATTGGGTCTAATTCAGTCCATGCCCCACTTTTCAAATGGATCTAGAGCCACCTGAGGGTGAAAAGGCATCTCATCCCTCTATGTAGGTTTCCCCATCTTTTGGGATTGGTCACACCTATTGGTGTATCTCCTGACATCTTGGTGGTAGGTAGGCCAATAGTAACCTTCCTACAAAGCCTTGAAGGTTGTTATTTTTGCAGAAAACTATCATTCATATGGACTATCATGACATGTAGAGTGGATGTCAGAAACTTATTCCTCCCTCGCACACCTCCTGAGAATTTGGTCAGGACCCCGCTTGAATAGATTTCCACCGATCCAGGTGAAAGTGGTGCTTTTTCTGATGATCTTTCTCTTCTCCTTGGATGAGAGTTTGGATGGAAATTTTTAGCAACCAAGTAGCTAGTTATGTCAGAAAACCATAGAGAGAGTGTTATGATAGCAAATAGGTGTTCATTCAGAAGCTGGTAATCCACCATTCCTTCCTCATTTGGAGGTAGAGCTAACCTAGATAAGATATTAGCAACAACATTCTCCTTCCTTGGTTTATCAACAATGGTTAGGTCAAACTGTTGCAATAGAAACAACCATCTAACTGTTCTAGCATTAACATCAAGTTTATTCATTAAATACTTGTTGTTTGCATGGTCAATGTGTACAAAGGTCTGATAACCAATGATATAATGTCTAAATATTTTTTAAAGCATGGATAATGGCTAACATTTCTTTCTTTGTGATAGTATAATTGAGTTCATCCTCTGGCAATTTCTTACTAATGAAATAGAGGGCATAGGGTGATTTACCTTCTAACTGCCCCAAGGCTACCCCACAGCTTTTTCTGATGCCTCTATGTGGAAGTGGAAAGGCAGGGCCCAATTTGGACCTCGGAGAATGGGGGTAATAGTTAAATTTTACATAATGAGCTCAAAAGCTTCTTGGCAAAGAATGGAACAGATAAATTCAGAATATTTGGCCAACGAACCAAATAATAGCAAAGCCAATTTACTATTGTCTTTGATTAACCTTTTATATTAGCCAGCTAGACCTAGGAAAATTTTGACATCTCTCTGCTTTTGAGGAGAAGGAACCTTTTTTATGATGGTGATTTTGTTCAGGTCCACCTGTTTTCTTGCTTGTGATATTGAGTGGCCCAATACTACTCCTTCTCTTTTTAAGAATTCACACTTTTCCAGAATGAGTTAGAGATGCATCTCAATGCACCTTCTCAACACCTTTCTCAAATCGAAGAGAGCTTCTTGGAAGTCATCCCCATAAGGTGTGAAATTTTCCATGTAGATTTATACCGAGTCATGGACTAGCTCCGATAAAATTCTCAAGACAACTCTTTGGAAAGTAGTTGGGGCATTTCACAACCCAAAGGGAAGGAATCTGTAAGCGAAGGTGCCCTAAGGATATGTGAATGTGGTCTTGTCCTAGTATTCAGGGCTAATTTGGATATGGTTATACCCACTGAATCCATCTGGGAAAGAAAAGAACTTCTTTCCTACAAGGCCATCCAGAGCTTGATCTATAAAGGGAAAGGGGAAATGGTCCTTCTCGTTGGCTTTGTTGAGTTCCCAATAATCAACACAGATTCACCATTTTCCATGCTTCTTTGGGACTAGGATAAGAGGAGTTACCCACTCACTATCTGATATAGGATAGATGAAACCTGCATCTAATAATTTCTACAGTTCTTCCTTTACTATGTATTTTAAAGATAGGTTCATCCTTCTTTGGGGTTGGTGCACAAGCTTGCACCCTTATTTAATGTAGATATGATGTGTGCACATCTAGGGATGCACCCATTTCATGTTCTTGTAGTCCCAAGCAAATGCATCAAGGTTTTCTTTCAAGAGCTGGCATAAATGATCTTCTTCTTTAGCTGATAGGGATGAGTTTAATTTCAAAGACTTTGATGGGACAAATTCCAAAACCTTGGTGGTTTCAGAAGTTGAATCAACTGAGTGCGGTTCCATCCAGGGGTGGATTTCAGACTCTTTGACCGGGTTATCAAGTGGACTGTCACTGGGGGGTTGGTTTTGAATGATTTGGTTGATGATTTCATCCTCATCAGGTCACCCCCCTCTAAGAACTATATCTATGGTACAAATGGGGTAGGGTGTAGTGCTATATACTTCATCTTCTTCTTCTTCATCCTCCAACCATAAAGGCAAGTAATGGTAAATAGAAGGTTGGGCATGAGGATATAATACCATCTATTTAGACAAGGGACCATTCTTTATAGTCACTTTTTTGGCCTGATAGTTGATATAAGCATCGATAGTGGCTAACCAAGGTCTCCCTAAAATGAGAGGATATCCATTAAACTTGGTTTTTGGCTGTAGAACTAGGAAATATGTAGGGTAATCCCAAGAGTTTATTGAAACCACAACATCCTAAAAATTCCTTCCAGATCTACTATGTATTGATATGCAAGTTGCAGAACCATTGTGGTTTTCCTTAATGTCCCTTGGAGGTTGAGTTTAAGCATAGTTTCCTTGGTCATTACATTTATGGCAGCCTCAATATCAATCAGAGTATTGGGGACTATGACACCATTTATGTGTACATTTACAAATGGAAAATGAGGGTCTAGGTACTTTGGGAATATTACCCTTCCTAACATTAAGTCGGGAAACTGTACTACTACATTTATGGTAGGGGTATATTTCTTCTTTCTCCCAGGTTTCTTAAAGCACTTTTCCTTGATGGGCATATTGTAAATAGGGACATCCTTAATGGCCTGGAGAAGGGGTATTTTTACAAAAAAAAAATTCAGTTCTCCCAGAAGTTTAGTCTCGTCTGGGGTGTGCTCACTAGAGTGGATCAAGTGCTTAGTAAAAATATTTTTTTGGATCTAAGTATTACTTTATTCATTTTCCCCCCCAACCTCTACAGGTGGAGATGGAGGATGATTTTCCAGGATTACTCTTCCCGACCTGAGATTGATATCATGTATCTCCGTAACATAAGATGTGTTAGTCTCCTGTATTCTATAGTATCACTAGATGACTGTGGATTTCTTACAATCTGCTGAAAATAATATTCCCTAATTGTCATTTATTTTCAGAAATCTCACTACCTTCATTATTATCCATTTAACCTATTCATTTTCTCTCACTTTACCTTTTCCAATACCCTCATGTTTTGAAAACCCATGTTTAAACCTCAATCCCCTCATCTAGCCTTGCCCCTTTCTTAAAACCTCTTTCCCTATGCTAAAAACCGCAGTTTCCTCACTAAAAACCCTTCTCCTTCACTCATTCACCATTTTATCATTTTAAAAAATGTAAAAACCCACTTTTTACATTTAAAAAAAAAAAATTACCCTATCGGGCCCCACCTTAAATAGACTGTTTATTTAAACAAAACCCAACCCCTTATATGTTTAAACCCCCGCCTTAAGAACCTGATTCCCCCGCTTTAATATGACCCTGGCCCCACTGTATATTAAGCACCTCAGCTTTAATATTTTACCCTGGGCCTCGCATTATATTAACCCTTTGTTCTATTTAAAATCCCAGGCCCCACATCTTATTTAAGACTGCCGATTCATTTAAACCCGACCACCATCAGATCTCTACCTCCCTATTTGACTGCCATCACGCCCTATCACAAACCCAAATGCCTGAGGCTTATAGCCTTTGGGGACTTGCGAAATGGGCGGTTTGAGAACCGTCCCATCTGCCACGCGTTGCTCCAACTTTTTATCATGTCCCCGCGACATAAACCACCAAACCGCCTATGCCTCATGTGATAAACCAGAACCCATCCCCCCATGCATGAATGAAAACCGTCCTCTGTTTATGATTCAAACCACCTACCCACCGTGCCTATATGATAAGATTGTTGACTCTGCGCCATTATGATAAGCCCCAAAACTTTGTGATATCCCCTGCAATGTGTTTAAAAAACCTGGAAGGCCATCGCCAAATGAGGGAGATGAAGAACCTCCATATCTGAACTCTATCCATAAATTTTCCTACTACCTACAAGCCACCATTGCTTCCCTCCATGTGGAGCTCACGTTTTTATTAATAAATTGTTTTAATTTTTTCAGGTGATCGATGTATCAGAAAACACAATAATCAAAATGCATTTCTAAATTCCAAAAATTATTTAAACTAGGTTCTTTGGGTGACGATTCAGAAGTGTTGTTCATCAAAAGGATTAGGAGTGAAAGAAAAATCATAAGTAGAAATAGATCATGATCAACAAGGATCATACAATTACTCCAAAGACAGTGAGATGTCTTCAAAAGATAGGGTAAAGAAAAAGGAGAATTTTTACAGTGGCTGCGTAGGCATAGATGAAGACAAATGAAAAACATAGTCACAGAATAGTGACAGGTAAAATATTCACTATGACAGTGAAAGAATAAATAAATAAAGAGATCAAGCAAAGGCTAAAGATGAAAGACACAGTTAGAAGACATAGTTAAGACAAAGGATATATAAGAGAGGTTAAGGGAGAGATTGCAATAACCCAAGGTAGTCAAACAAATATCAAAGATAAAAACAGTTAAAGGATGTAAACAAACCAATCAAGGATAAAGAAAAGAAAAAGAAAAGAAAATATATAGATAATTATAGTTTGAAGGTTTAAAGACAAAATCATAGGATAAATCAACGAATAAAACATAGCCAAGTGACAAGGCCACTCAAAATTTACTTCTTCACAGTCACATTGGCCAACTATAGCCTAATTTTGCTTTATTGAAGGCATCTACAGTTAATATTACATTGAGAGATATTTTAGCAGCCCATAAGTTATTTCAAAAGTTAATGTTAAAGGCATGTTAGTCAAAGATATTTTAAAAGTTAGCTCAAAAGTAAATTAGCAAGTTATTACTACAATAGGTTAGTCAGAGATATTTTGGCATTGGGCCTTGCATGGTCTCAATTGTCAAACAACATTTACTTTGTAGTAAATAGAAATTTGTCACCCTAGATTAGGGAAACCTCCACATCTGCAGTTAAATACTACATGTATTGTTCATTATTATTGTTGGTTGGTTGCTAGGTTGGATTTTGATCAAAATCTGAGTGGCAAAGATTATTGCACTGGAGCATTGTACCTATTTTCTGAGTTGGACCTCAGTAATACAAGCACGTTCAGAAGATTCTTGAGCTATGTTAATGCTGATGTTATCCCTCTTTTGTTAATTTTTCTCCTCTTTTTTCCATATTGTACATCAATTTCTCTGATAATAGAACACAAATTTTAGATTTAGATATTCTGTTTGGGCACCTTAACTTTGTCTGTTATTATTATCTTTATATTTCATCTGAAAGTACAACTAAAGAATTCTTAACTGCTCTTTGGTGTTACTGGATTGTTGTCTTGATATTTTCTTAGTGAAGTTTAACTAAAGAATTCAGAGGTGTTCTGCTCTTTGGTTTCTACTAAACTATTTATCTTAAAGGCCTTCTTTGAAGTTTAGTTAAATAATTCAAAGGTGTTTTTCTCTTTAATTTCACTAAACTGTTACGTTGAATGTTTTCTCTATCTGAAAGTATAACTAAAGAATTCTTAACTGCTCTTTAGTATTACTGGATTGTTATCTTGAGGCTTTCTTAGTAAAGTATAGCTAAAGAATTCTTAATTTATTTTTTGTTTTACCAAGATGTTATATTAAAGGCTTTTCTTTTTTAAATTATAGTTAAAGGATTCTTAATTGCCTTTTACTTTTACTAAATTCACAATTTTCTGTCATCTCATATTCATATTAAATAAGAATATCCATTTGATATAGTTAGCTTTCCATATGAAAACCCTTGAAGAGTTGATGTACAATTTAAACCTTTTATGACTCCATAGCCCAATGGATTAAGCTTCCCACACTCTATCTATTCAACCAAACAAACAACCTATAAAAAAAAAACAACCCCAAAACTTCATAACTATCCTAAAATCAGAAAAACATAAGCATAAAGATAAATCATTTAATCATAAACATAGAGAGAGCCGAGGAATTTTAGGTCATTGGACTCCAAAGTGGTTTGATGCAGTTCCCTGCTAATTTTTCTTGCGAATCTTGAAAGTTACAAGAAGCCAACATAATGGCGACCATATTGGGGATCTGAGTTATTAAAAATATTAACATTTCCTCAAAGAACTCAGAAAACCCCATTCAAATTTAGATGACTCAAATATTAGCCAAGACTAGTATATGGTTGCTGATGGTGGACAACAACTAGCCTCAAGAAATTTGAAATCAACCACCTGGTGACTCCACTGGTTTCCAGTACGCTTACATACTCCACTGGGAAATTATTAAGAAACCTTGATATTATCAAACTCAAATAGAACCCAGTCAAAATACTTTCTGAATTAAGTATTTCTTTCATTGGTTTGTTTTCAAGCTATTATAAAAACTTTCAATCTCTCCATGCCTTGGGTCTAAATTCTGGCTCCTAGAAGAAACTGTACCAGATCCCATCCTGACCCAAACCCTCCTACAATAGTTGACAATCCAGAGAGAATCCTAAGGAAAACTCATAGATCTGAGAATTAAACTGTTAGCAGACCTATTCACAAGGAAAGTTCCTTACCTGAAAACCTTAAATACTTGTAGGATACCCTACCTAACTCACACTTGGAACAAATCTTTTTCAGGACTTAATTATAGAATATGGTAACCAATATAGTTTTAGACCCATCCATCTTACAGTAGAAACCTATTGTGCAAGCCTTAACTCCCATTCATACACCCATTGTTCCCCTTCCTCCATTAAACCCTCCACCTCCTTTTGTCAACCCCCATTTGATTGCCCAACTACCAAGCATGGCAACCTGGTATGCCCCATTAGTCCTACCATTACCTTTAGTGCCTCTACCACAAGACTATCAGTCCAAAGTCCCCCTATTTGATGCAATTGGTTCTACAACTTCTCAACAAAATGTGGATAAAATGGATGACTCTTTTGATATACAAGGGATAGATGATGAAACTTTTAAGATCAGAATGTTTTCCCAAAGCTTAGGGGGAGAAGAAAGAAAATGGTATAAAGGCCTAACCTCTAATAGTATACACGACCTCTCTACTTTTCATCAACTATTCCTAAATATATGGGAAGTCAAGAAAAACCATCTCCAAATCTTATTAGAATGTGAAAACATTAAGAGAAGAATTGGAGAGAGTGTCCAAGATTACTGCACTAGGTTCAACAGTGTATATAATGCCCTCCCTCCTCACATAAAACCCCCACAAGGTCTAGCCCTAATGAAATTTCTAGATGGTTTTGACTCAGAGATGTCTTATCAACTAAGAGAAAGATACCCTCCTACATTAGAAGATATGCAGAGGGGTGTAGTAATTGTAGAAGAAAATCTGATTTTTAAGAGGGCTAGAATGAAAAATGAAAAAAATAGTCACATATAGGGAAGAGGCTATAGCCTCCACATCTGATACTAAGATTGATAACTTAGCTAGAAACATGGAGAGGATGATGGAGAGAATAAACATGAATGAGAGAGGTTTCCATAGAGAAAACCAAGCATCTCCTCAGAATAGAAACCAGAAACAAAACCAAAACTTTAGGAGAAACCCCCCCCCAAATAAGATAGATAGAATAGAGGGATCCTGACCAGCAAATTAGGCCTCCATTTCAAGAAAAATATGTTGATGAGGATGAAGGGGTGATCGAAGAACCAGAGGAGAGTCAAATCAATCTAATGGGAGTTAATAATGAGGATATTTTTTTTCCTCACTGAGGAAAAAAAAGGCATATTTGCCCCAAATAAAGAATAATGCCTAGAATTTGAGTACTATAAACAAGGCTTCAAAAACACCATCATGGAAGTGCATACACAATATTACCTCAGAAGAAAGAAAGCCCAAGATACTCCCAAGAGAAAGAACCGTGAAACTTTTGCTAGGAAGACCCCTGAAATTGATCCTAGAAAAACAACAAAAAGTTCAAATCAAATGGTTAAAGGTTCTGATAAAAATAAAAACAAAAAAAGCCTAGAAAGCAACACTAGTAAATCAACTAGTAGTCCTAACAAAACTGATTTAACTGATATCTCTAATGAAAATCAGCAATCTGAAATTGCTGTAAAAACAATGTCTGGTAAAACTGATTTAAATTTTCCAAAAACACAGACACCATTTAGTATTGAGAATGAAATTGTCAAGATAAAAATCTCCATAGCTCTTACTGAATTAGTTGGCCAAGATGTATATAGATCCCAAGTTTTGAAAGCTTTAAACATGGGAGAAAATACTGATACTGTAAATTTAAATGATGACAAGACTGAGCTTTTGTTTGGACCTAAAGTAGAAGGAAAGTTCCAAGAGGGAGGTGTACCTCCATTTTATGTTAGTTTGAAAATCCATGATAAAATCCTCCATAATGCCATGTTAGATTCAGGAGCTTCTCATAACCTCATGCCAAAGGTAGTTATGGAGAGGCTTGGCCTTGAGATAACTTGACCATACAAAGACTTGTACTCCTTTGACTCCAGTAGAGTCAAATGTCTAGGCCTGATCAAATATCTATGTGTTAATCTAGCACAAATACTAGCCAAAAGTCTATTAATGGATATTGCACTGGCTAACATTCCCCTTAAGTATGTCATGCTTCTATCACGCTCATAGGGAGCTAAACTTCAGGGCACCCTCTAAATGGATATGACCTATGCTACCATACCAGTCTTTAGTCAACCAAGTAGATTATATAGGGAAACTCATATGAAATACATGGTAAGAAGTCCAGAAAATCCTAATAACTCCACTCTCTATTCTGTCCACACAGACCTTGATTCATTTATCCTTTACAATGATGAAAACATTAATGAACAAGTAGCAATAAATGAACAAACAACTGAAAAAGAGGAAGAAAATCAAGAACAATCAGACAAAATAGAAAATGGAAAACACAAGTATGAACCTAAAACTCTTTAGAGCATGAGCTTTGATGGGTTTTGTGGAAAAAATGGTTCAGGAGTAGGTGTTTGGGTACATAACACTGAGAAAAACCACACAGAGGGCCACTCCTACAAACCGAACTTTAAATGTACAAATAATATAGCAGAATATGAGGCCCTCCTTCTAGGATTACAACTTCTGAAAAAATTAGGGGCTAAAAGAATCTCTGTCCATGGGGATTCTGAGCTAGTCCTTAGGCAAGTTAAGGGAGAATATTCAGCTAAACATTCTAGATTAAGAGCATACAGGAGTGCTACCCTTGACCTCCTAAAAAAATTCAAAGAATATGACCTTGCCTCTATCCCAATAAATCAAAATATCCTTGCCAATGGACTAGCATTTGCAGCTAGAACTTGTCAAGAACCTCATGCTAATAATAAATACATAGTAAAGGTTAAATATAGACCAGCAGTCCTTGATAATATGAGATATTGGCAAGTTTTTTAAGGTGACAAACAGATTGAAGACTTCCTTCAGTCCAAAGATGAGTTTTAAATGCCAAATTCAGACTTAGATGATGAAGAGGACTTCCCTACTAAGGAAAAAACATGCAAGGAGGAGTCCCCTCATGATGCTGATATAAATCTGTTAGCAAAAGGAGACCCTCATGGGGCAGAAATGTGTGAAGGTCCAGAAAAGGAAGAGGTTGAAGTATTGCAGTTCAGGGATAATACCTTTCCAAGAGGACTTGTCCCTCTAGAGGAACATTTTGATTTCAATGATGTTTCTAGAAAGACAAAAATGGAATCCACTGAAACAAATGTAGAAGAGTGCAATATAGGAAGCGAGCAAAAACCCAAAATTATAAAACTGTTAAAGACACTTCCAGATCCTATAAAACAAAAATATATAGAGCTATTCAAAGAATTCAGTGATGTGTTTGCCTATAGTTATGAAGACTTGAAGTCCTATGATACTGATATCATCTATCACAAAATTCCACTCAAAGAGATCCAAAAACCCTTTTAACAAAAAATGCGAAGAAAAAAACCTGTTCAAATGCCACTAGTTGAGAAAGAGATAAAGAAAATGTATGATGCTAGAATAATAGTCCCCCTCAGGTAATCAGAATGGGTTTCAAATCTTGTATCAATGAGAAAAAAGAAAGGGGAGATTAGGCTTTGCATTGAATTCAGAACCTAAACAAAGCATACCTGAAGGACAATTAACCTTTACCAAAAATAGATCACATGCTGCAAAGGGTAGTAGGATCCAAAAAGATATCTCTACTTGGTGGATTTTTAGGGTAGAATCAGGTGTTGGTACATCCAGATGATCAACACAAAACAACTTTCACCACACCGTAGGGCACCTTCATGTATGTAAAAATTCCTCTTGGTTTAATGAATGTTGGAGCTACTTTTCAAAGAGAAATGGATATTTCTTTCTCAGAAGATATAGGCTTCTTCATTGTGATATATCTTGATGACATCACAGTCTATTCAAAAAATTATGAAGAACATCTAGCTCATTTGAGAAAGGTCTTTGAGAAATGCAGAAAGTGTGGCATGTATTTGAATCCCAAGAAATTGTTATTTGGCCTTCAAGAGGGAAAGCTTCTAGGCCACATCATAGCCGAAGAAGGGATCAAGATTGACCCAAATAGGATTGAGGGAATATTTAAAATTAGTCACCCAAGAAATATCAAAGAGCTGTAATCTTTCATTGGAAAGATAAAATTTTTAAGAAGGTTCATACCAAACCTTGCAGAACTCCTAAGGAACATCACCAACATCCTGAAAAGAGAGTCAGGAGTCAAATTGACCAAGGAATCAAATCAGTATTTTGACTTGGTGAAGTAAGTACTTACACAAGAACCTGTTTTGATCAGCCCTAATTTCACCAAGGATTTCTTTATATTTTATTTTACATCAGAACACACAGCTGCTACTGTATTATTGCAGAAAAATACCAAAGGAAAGGAGCAACCCATAGAATTATTCAGCCAAGAATTAAGAGATGCACCTATGAAACATAATATCATGGAAAAGGAGGATTTTTCCTTAGTAAAAGCACTAAAGGATTTCAAAATCTACATTCTGCATTCACACATCATTGCGTTTGTGCCTCATACAATGGTTAAAGACATCCTGACACAAGATGCTGATGGAAAAAGAGGTAAGTGGATTGCTGTCATTTTGGAATATGATCTAGAAATCAAGCCCACAAAATTAATCAAAGGATAAGGACTGGCTAAACTAAAGGTTGAAACAAATTTTCAAGCACTAGACATCAATATGATTCACTCATTGGATGAACAAGAGGAACTGGTGACTCCAACTATTGAGGAAGCATTCCTGAACTCTCCATGGTACGAAAATATACTATATGTGATTTTTAATCTAAATGTTCCTCCTGGTTTGTCCAAAACAAAGGCCAGATTATGAAGTTGAAAGTTGTAAATTTCTGTATTCTGGAAAAAGTTTTATATTGGAAAAATTCTGGTGGTGTATTGCTTAAATGTTTGCCTGAAAAAAATGTTGATAGGATTATGCATGAATTTCATGAAGGATAATGTGGAGGTCACCTCTATTGGAAGACCACTTTTAATAAGATCCTTTGGGCTGGTTTCTATTGGCCTACCATCTTCCAAGACATCCAAAAAATGGTAGTTTCTTTTCGTAAGTGCCAAATCTTTGAGGGAAAAAGAAAGCTGCTACCTTTTCCATTACATCCAATATCTGTTGAAGCTCCTTTTCAACAGTGGGGTCTAAATTTCATTGGAGAAATCCAACCTTCCTCCTCTACCCGACATAAGTGGATTCTTACTGCAGCTGACTATTTCACTAAGTGGATAGAATCTATTCCTTCTAGGACTTCCACAGACTCAGTAATTATCAGATTTCTTGAAACAAATATTTTGTCTAGGTTTGGCTGTCCTAGGAAAATCATTACTGATAACGATGATACCTTTAAATCCAAAAAAATGGTGGATTTTTACCATAAATATAACATTACTTCGGGCCATTCTATAACTTATTACCATCAGGGTAATGTTTTGAATTAATCCTCAAATAAAAGTTTGGTGAACATCATTAAAAAGTTGTTGGAGGAGAATAAGAAATCATGGCAAAGCAATTTGGTACATGCACTATGGGAAGACAGGCTAACAAGTAAGAAGTCAATTGATATCTCACCCTATCAGCTAGTCTATGGAACAGATGTAGTCTTGCCAAAAACCTTAGGAGTGCCAATAATGAAGCTCGTTCAAGAGGTGCAGTCTTAAGAGAATGATATTCAAAGAAGAATAAACCAAACCATTCAGCTGCAGCAAACCATAGAAGGAGTATACAAAATAATACAACTGTTACAAGAAAATATCAAGAAAATATTTGAAAAAAGGACCAAGGCAAATGATTTTAACATTGGAGACAAAGTGCTGAAGTGGGATTCAAGAAGAGAGGACAAAGGCAAGTGTGGAAAGTTTGATAACCTATGGAAATGTCCATACACCATTCATTCTGCAAGAGGTAATAATGCATTTTTGTTACAAGAAATGGATGGAACAAATTTGTTTGGAGGTCCTGTCAATGCCAAGATGCTGAAACATTATTTCAACTAATAATATTAGTTTAAGTTTTCTTCATGGTATATAACATTTCTTAAACAAAATCTCAAAAAAATGATCCAAAAAAAGAAAAATAAAAAAGAGAAAGAAAATAAACAAAAAGAAGAAAAGAGAGCAGATAAAAAGGAAAAAGGTAAGCCCCATACCGAAAAATGAATATTTCTGAAAGTGTGAAAGTCAAAATGACACTAATTTTAAAGAGGTCTTGTTCAATCATACAGTTTAAACATGATTGTACAAATTTTGAATTTTTGCTGATAAGTTAGAAAATGAAGATTTGCCAAATTGTTTAAACTTGGCTTATTAGTAGGTAGGTATAAAATGACATTTGTTCCAAAGCCTAAATCTGAAACCAATAAGATAAGTGAGGGATAGGTGATAAATGAAAGATTCAAGACCAAAGCCATCAATTTTAGTTTACTTTTTGCAAAATAATATTGTGTGCAGCTTGTCCAAAAATGCCACAATTCATGATGATAAAACTGCTTAATCTTGATTCATTCATGCTTTAAATTTCATGTTGATAGTCAGTGAATAAAAATATGTCAAAATGTTTAATCTTAGCAGATAAGTATTTAGGTAGAGAATAAATGAGCTCATAAGTCTAATCTAAGCCTTTGGAAGTTATAAGGTTAGAAATAGATAGTTTTCTTTCAAAATAAAAATGATGTCAAAGTTTGCAAGTCCAAATGCATCTAATAAATGAAGAAAAAATGTTAGAGTAGGTGATGGGTAGGAAAAAATAATTTACAGGAAGCACAGTTTTCAATTTTTGAAGGTCACAGTCACAAAATGTTGCAGCAGATCAGTAACTACAGAATGAAAATCATCCAAATACAAATAGGCTACTGATCTACAAATGCTCTTGACACCTCCGTAAGGAGTTGCCCTCCCCATCTGGAGCCACTATTAGTCTCCTGTATTCTATAGTATCACTAGATGACTGTGGATTTCTTACATTCTCCTGAAAATAATATTCCTTGATTATCATTTATTTTCAGAATCTCACTTCCTTCATTATTCTCCATTTAACCTATTCATTTTCTCTCATTTTACCTTTTCCAATACCCTCTTGTTCTGAAAACCCATGTTTAAACCTCAATCCCCTCATCTAGCCTTGCCCCTTTCTTAAAAAATCTTTCCCTTAGCTAAAAGCCCCACTTTCCTCACTAAAAACCCTTCTCCTTCACTCATTCCCCATTTTCTCATTTTAAACAATGTAAAAACCCACTTTTTACATTATTTTTAAACAAATTTACCCTATCGGGCCCCACCTTAAATAGACCCTGTTTATCTAAACAAAACCCGACCCCTTATATGTTTAAACCCCTGCCTTAAGAACTTGATTCCCCTATTTTAATATTACCCTGGCCCCACCATACATTAAGCACCTCGGATTTAATATTTTTCCCTGGGGCCCACATTATATTAACCCTCCGTTCCATTTAAAATCCCAGGCCCCACATCTTATTTAAGCCCGCTGATTCATTTAAACCTGACCACCATTAGATATACACCTCCTGAGCTGATGACCATCGTGCCCTATCACAAACCCAAATGCCCGAGGCTTATAGACTTTGGGGACTTGCGAAATGGGTGGTTTTAGAACTGTCCCATCTGCCACGTGTCACTCCAGCATTTTATCGCATCCCCGCGACCTAAAACACGAAACTGCCTACACCTTGTGTGATAAACCAGAAACCACCCCCCACACATGAATGAAAACCATCCTCCATTTATGATTCAAACCACCTACCCACCGTGCCTATATGATAAGCCCGTTGACTCTGCGCCATTACGATAAGCCCCAAACCTTTGTGATAGCCCCTGCATTGTGTTTAACAAACCTAGAAGGTTGTGGAAAAACAGGGAAAATGAAGAACCCCCATATCTAGAATCTGTTCATAAATTTCCATACTACTTGCAAGCCACCTTTTCTCCCCTCCCCGTGGGGCTCACATTTCTATTAATAAATTGTTTTAATTTTTGTAGGTGATCGATGTATCAGAAAACACAATTATCAAAATGCATTTCTAAATTCCAATTTTTTTTAAAAATTAGGTTCTCTAGGTGACAATTCAGAAGCCTTGTTCATCGAAAGGATTAGGAGAACAAGAAAAATTGTGTAATATTCCAAAATGGAAAAGACATGAATATAGAACATTTATAACATTTCAATCTAGGCAATAACCAAAATGTAAGCACAAATCTATCAAATGCTGGAAATGCCAGAATATAACATCAAGACATTAAAAAATTAGTAGAAAATAGATGATCCATATCATTATACATCAACATCAAATGAAAATACATAGTTCTCCAAAAGGAATGCATTGAAGCCACAAGATGGCTGAAATACACTAAAGAACCAAGCAATGGAAATGTGTGATGCTACTACTGCTACGACTGGAAACTACTGCTATTATGAGGAATATGCATCTATTAGAGGCTATTGGAGTGCTAAAAATACTCTGATATTTTAACCACATATTCTACTCGAAAAAACCCAAAAAAACCTAGAAATGGTTTGGCTAGATTTTAATTTTGGATTTTCAGCCCTTATTGGGTTGCACAATGCACCCCTACTGGTTGAGTTACATAATTGCTAAAGAAAACTACTAATATGGGGTTGAAAGAATGATCTATCAGCTGAAACAACACCCAATCAACTCAATATATGAGGGGCTGGTCCCTTCACTAGAGAATAGGGTTAGGAACTTGGGTACTTGACCTCCCATTGCAACTACACTGCAAAATAACGCAACTTCTGAAGGAGACTGCACTGTGGGTGAATGCTGTTGCTTGGCCTGATTCTGGATGGTGGAATGAAGCTCTAAGAACTTCCTTACTATCCTCCCATATGAAGGGATGCTCCCTCCATTTGAAAACAAGCTCAGAAGTTGGGCTTCTCAACTCTCCACTACTGCAACCCTGCAACACAACACAATCCTGAAGGAGATTGCACTGGGAATAATGGCTGAAGTTTGGCCAAATGCTGGATATTGGAAATGATTTTCAAGATACCTCTCTTGAGTGGGAACTCAAAGCCCCTTGAGGATGAAAGTGGGATTCCTGCTCGGGAACACTTGCGTGCTAAACAACACAACAGACTTAGCTAAACAATTGAAGCTTGCAAATAATGTCAAACGAAAATACAATATCAAATTCAAAAAATCATTTCCTTTGCTACCCTTAACTTCCTTATATGGTTGTGAGCCTTCCCTGGCCTTGTCCCACCTCATAACTGCACTAAAAATGTGGCTACTAGTCTCCATGCAGACTGCGATGTCTCTCCATGATATCCATGATCTTATCATTAATGCTGCATGATCTCTACTTTTCCTTCATTAAGGAGATTCTCCACTACTCCATAATGCCGATCCACTACTTACTAACCCACATTCACACAATAGAAGTGGGATTCATTTAGCTAATGGGGTTTATGGGCCCCTCCACCCTCTTATTTACTTAATTAATTATGAAAATTAAGAACTCTAATATTCCAATTATCTTGTGGAAAATTGGGAATATTACAGTCCTCCTCGGAAAAATGTTGCTTGTCCTCAAGAAACTACAAAATTAGATGCTATATTAAACATCCTCCATCCAAATTGAATCCTCATATGGAAGGCCTTCCAATATATCACAATGTTTCATGCATTTCCATCTCCAAAGCTACCTCTCTAGAATATCTAGAATGGCCTCCAACTGAAAATTTAGATACCCATCCTCATTGATGAATCTCCAAGTGGCAACCATATTATGACCATAGATCTCCTCTACACATGAGATACATAAAGTGAAGTGGTCTCTTCCCAAAGTGGAAAGTCCCAACTGATGAACTATCTCTCCAACCCATGATACATAGAGTAGGTTGCATCTATCAATGCTCTCGTCATTAGCCCTGTTGGCCACGTAGGAAGAAAACATAACATCAACGTAGTGAAAAATAAGAAGTAGAGACATATGGATGAACATGAAAAATGTCAAACCATATTATCCCAATAATAACCAATGTAGCAAAGCCTTCTGCTGCCATGCTAGATCATCATGAAAACAAGTAAGAGAGCCATACTCACTCAAAAGAAGCCACCGCAGCAATGCCTCTTGCTGCCATACCACATAATCATTGTACCAAATGTAGTGGCCATAATCTCTCAAGAGAAGCCACCATAGTAAGGCATCTTTCTGCCCCATCACATCATCATCATACCATGTACAATGACCATAATCTCCCAATAGAAGCCAACGTTGTAAGGCCTCTTGTTTCCATCCTCTATCATCATCATGTAATGTATGAGGTAAAATCAGCCCATACTCTCCCAAGAGTAACCAAAGAAACAATGATTCTTTCTACCTCCTTACATCATCTTGATGCAAGTCATGGAGAAACAACATACTAATGGACATGTAAAATGTCTCATTAGGATAACACAAATAAGCTCATCTATGCCACATCATGTGAGAGTTATGCTTCCTCCCAAGCCCAAATACATCCATGAACATGAGATATATCCCAAACAAAAATACATGTAAAGACATGAGACATATCCCAAACAAAATCAAATACATGGAAAAAAGATATATCATGAGATGTCCAAACTTTCTCATCAACAACCAACACAACCATGCCTCCTTTTGATGCATGTCATCAGTGATATGTATGGCATGGATCCTGGAAATGTGAGGTGTTGGGTGGTATCCATACTCACCAAAAAGTAATAAGTGAAACCATGCTTCTTGATGCCCAATATCATAGATCTGCAAGGAGGTAGGGAACCTCCTACTTCTCATCAGAATCCATTCATCCCAATGTGGATGATGAATCATGCCAATATCAAACTTGGTATCCTCCCAATGTAGAATATCAACATCCTCCAACTGAATAGCTTTTCACTCCATGAAATTTTGAAGTGAATCTCCATTGAGGTCTCTCCATGAGATCCTCTCATCATTGACCCATGGGAACCCATAAGGCTCCATGCATGTTGTAGGTAGAACCATTTCTTTGAGCTGTGATATGCTCATCAAAGAAACTTCATCTTGATAATGGGAAATGCTCACCATCACAAGATGTGTACCCTCTATCATATTCCCCTCCAGTGCTTCATGAGTGAAGCTACCTTCAGAATTTTCCAAGAATAATGGGGCCTTTTCGTCATCACTCTTGCTAAGTGACAGTGTTGTAGATCTACAAGGTGATACATGTGTTGTATCATGGTCACATAAAATGCTAAAATCAAAGTTTGGCACTATACTGAATAATATTGTGCTCATCCCATATTTTGCCACTCCACACTTCAACACAAAGTGTTGGGTGTAGCTCAACCATGACAAACTGGGATACAATACATCTTCTCCTTGATCAAATCAAGAGTCCTCTGTGCAGTGATAATTTGCTGCTCCAAATTAGCAAGGTGCTCTAATCCTTGGTTATGCACTTGCCATGATGGCATGGTCTCACAAATCTCAATATGAGGTACTGAAATAACATGAAATGAAATTATGTGCAAACCTTGGATAAGGTGAACATCAGGAACTTCTTGCACATCTACAAGAGTTCCTTCCACCAATGCAATGGTCTGTCCAACTACTAGTACTGATGATGTGTAATATTCCTAATTAGCCCAAGCTAATAGGAATATTTCATTCTGTCTTTAATTTTATTTATTGATGAATAAAATGTAAAGGAGGACATGAAAATCTCCTAAAAATAAAAATAAACCAATGCCTAATGTGAACAAAGACAAATCAGGGCTTTCTTAATAAAATCCACTTGTGTGTGAAACAGGTTTGAGCTATTTGACTGGGTCAATAGGACCAAATCTACAGCGCTGTCTAGGTTCAATGTATCTCCTAAAGGGACAACACATTTCTAGAAGGAGGACCTCATGTGAAAGGGGTTAAGTGATTCAAGGTGGTTTAGGGTTTTGCACATCTTCATCTTATAAAAGGAAGGAGAAGGCTCAAGAGAAGGGTTGTTGAAGAAGATATTCAGAAATTAGTCTCCTTAGACTAATTCTATTTCTCTAGGCTATTCAGAAAGAGAATAGAGAGGGTTTCCTATTTAGGAATCCTCCCTCCTTCCTTGAGGATTTCTTGGAGGAGATTGTGCTGTATTGATCCACTATCTGGAATTTTGGCCAAGCCTCATCTTAAATCTACAACATAGTCATGTTTGGGGTGAGCTATCTATGTAGGCTTCAGCAAGTGGAGTTCTAGATCTGCAGAGATCTAGTTTGTTTTGGGTGTCTTTTCTCATGGAGTGTGTCTTTTAACCTTCTAGAAGAGTGCCCCTTCGGTTTGAGTTTCAGATTATTATCATGGCATTAGGCCAAAGTGTGCTCCACTTCTTCAGTGCAATAACTTGAGGAAACTGCGTCCTCTTTGCAGGCAAAGTTGCAGTGTACATTTGATAGCAGTTTGGAGCAGAGATCTCCGGTGGAAGGACTCCTTTCCTTCACTATGGTGATCCGTGGATTGGCCAACCAATCCATGTTCTATTTCAGATTTAATATGATGTGTATCATATTCTTCAGAAATTTCTGAAGATTACTACAGATCAATGGTGTAGATCTTATATCTATTCATTGTTATTCATCTTCAGCTGAGATCCCCAAGGAGAATGTACTAAAAATATATTTTTGCATATAGATCCCATTATGATCTGTGATTTTATATTTAGATCTATTGTAGATCTAAAATATAATGAAACGCTGCTTCAGTCCCCTGTAAATTACATTGTTTAGCTTTTCTGTCTCATTCCATGGTTGCAGTACTTTATTTTGTGGCCTTTCTTCATGTATAAATATGTATTTTCTAATATAAAGCCATTGAATCATATTATGAACTTTCCATATTGATATTCCATCATTATTTCATTTAAACCCTTCAGAATATCATGCTGTAGAAGCTTCAACACTTTCTGCATAATTTAAGCCATGGGAAATCAGGGTTTTCTAGCCTAATTAGGAAAGGAGGAACTATTTAATATAGCGAAATGCCTTTTTTTGTTGAAATTCGACATGGGAGTCCCTCATAACCCTATCTATCATATCCAACCACTTTCCCATCTTATTTTTACGCAAATCTCTGAATACATTCGTTTTAGGGCCTAAATCATCACTTTTCCCCACCTTTTGCCTTATAAAACACTGTATAAAGTTGCTGCTGTATATTTTATTGAAGGATAAGTGATTTTACATCTGTTCTAAGGCCTATTGCTACATCTCCAAATCTGGAATACCTTAGGGTATTCTCATTGTTGTAGAAATTCCAGTTTGGGAACATTACAGTGGTATTAGAGCAAGATCTTTGGCTCAGCTTGTGGCTTCAAGACAAAGTGATGTACAGAAAGGAGCAAGGCTATAATTATGAAGAATATGAGTTTTACCTCATCATATTCCAAATCCATGAAGAACCTCTTCAAAGAGGGTATACAGAAAAAGGAGAGAGAAGAAGAAGATGAAACTCCTAGAGGGTTTCAAGGAGAAGAAGGTTGCAATGAGACCTACAAAAGGTTTCAAGAAGGAGAGGAAGACCAATGCACTTCATACCCTCACAAATAAGATGAATTTTACATAAAAAACAAGAGCATGGCTCCACCACTTGGAAGAATGACAAAAGAGGAGATCTCCCTGCTCCTTTTCCAAACCATGAAGGGTATTGAAGAAGATCTCAAGGAGATTGAAAGGGTGGAGACTTGTACTAGTGTTGGCACAACCTTGGAAGAGAAACCTTCAGTAATGGAGGAAGAATACATAGTTTTAGAAGAAGCTCTTGATTCTACATCCCACCAAGGTGTGATTAAAAATTCATCTGTTTTCATTTCAGCACATTGTATGAAGAGATCTACATCTCTCTATGCTGCTGATTTAGAGCAACAAAGTTGCACTGCGCTATGCAAGAGTAGTAAGGAAGAAAGGAGGCACCGTTCCTCATGGGGGCATTCAAATTGCAGCTTTATTCATGGATAAATGGAGGAAGAAATGATGAATGGTAGACATCTTGAAGTGAGAAACCTTTTCTCCTTTCTAAATGCCTCTTTCTCAATGAGCACTCCCCAGCTCAAAGAGAAACTTCTACCTGCAGGAGATTCAGAACCTCAATGGTTTTGGAAGGACATAGATGAAAGGTATTTTCTTGAAGATCTCAAAGGGATTTCATTTCAAAAGCCCTTAGAATGTAGAAGGTGTAAAACCTTGAGGACACAAATAGGAGATGGGGAAGAGGGCCAACTTCATTCCTATCCATTGAAGGAGGTTGAAACACCTAGGAAGGTGATTGGATTGCACAATGGAAGCATGGAGGGTATTCTCCACTCATGTATTAAGTCATATCTCATTAAGGAGGTCTCATTAAATGGATATTATGGCACCATCCATGGGCAGCATGTGTCATCACTATCAAAGGATGAGACCGTGAAGATTGTAGAAAGAAAAGAGGAGGGAAAGCTTCACATGGTAAGGAACGTTTGTCCCTCTTTATTTCAAGATAATAATGAAAAAAGAAGGAAAAATGATCTATTCAAGCAAATAAAGGACACATCAGCCATACATCCTTCCATGATCTATGTCTTGATGTCTCCTAACTTGAAGGAATTCCACCAAGGAGTTCCCATGATGAGCAGAAGAGCAAAGTGTTCCCTCAACCTTGTGCATCAATGTCATCTTTTTCTAAGAGGGAAGCCAACACAACATTGGAGACTTTGGATAAGAAGCATGCTTATTTAAATCACACCTTATTTCAAGATTTCATGTATTCTCTTACTTTACATTTGTAAGCCATAACTCCCAGAGGGAGTGTTTTACCTTACAAGCTTCATGGCCAACTATGGGCCAAGATTATTTTCAGATATCACTACTCCCTTGATGGGCTAAGGGAGGTGTTAAAACATGATGGGTGCTTCCCTAAGGCACCAAATATACATTTCAATTTCAGCCATGGTGAAATGATAAAGGCAGAAAGTAAGTGGCATGCAAACCACTTACCATATCTAGATCTAAAGCAGGGAGGAGATCACCTGCACTGGTTCCTATTGGGTGAGTTTGGGTACCACCCAAGGTTTTTGAATTTCCTATCTCATGCCTTGTATGTCAAGAAAATAATGCATAAGAAGAAGGCATGTTTGTTTTGGTTGATGAGAAGAGAGTATGGACACTCCACGATGAATTCCATGTCCATACATCTACTTGTATCCATTATGTATGTACATGTATTTCTATTTAGGATGAATATCATAATCATGTATGTAATTTGGGTTGGGAGAAGATGTAACCTTCTCATGGGATGACATAAGGGAGCATGTTTATATCATGATGTTAATGATGCTCGAATATTTATTGTAAACATGAGAGGAGGAAGGGTATAATGCTTGAATGTATCCATTGGGAATGCAATCTCCCAAATTCATTTGTATTTCAAGGAGAGGATAAAACACTACATGGCTACTACATTGTATATCTTGTTTCCTTTTACAAAGGGCCATGTATTGAATTTGTGTCATGAAGAGAAGTCTCTCACATGGGAGAATTTGGAGCATGACATGTGTTGTTTGAATCATATTTAGCCAACACCTATTATCCTCCACTATTTTCAAGCTTTGAAGAAGCTTATTGCAGCAAGTAGGTGGTGGGATGGCCACTTATTATGCTATGATTTGAAGCAGCATGGGAAGGGAAACTTTCCACATGACACCTTTGGCATGGAAGGGGTCAAAAAGGAAGAGTCAAATCAGCTCACTCTTTCTTCTTTTGAGGAAGAGAATAGATCCATGCACCACTCCGTTGATGGGAGGAAGATTGTTGGTGAAAAACATGATCATGTTACATATCTTTTATATTCTGATTTCATGTACTCTTACACCATGTTTTTGCAGGCCATGACTCCAAGGAGGAGTGTTATATCATGTGAGCCTCTTGGAAAATATTGGGCCCCAAAAATTTCTGAATTAGACCACTCCCTTGAGAGGAAAAGGGATATTTTGCAAAATGATGGGTGCATCCCCAAAGCACCAAACATATATCACACTTTCAGCCATGGTGATATGGTGTGGGCAGCAAGTAAATGGTGGAAAAACCACTTACCATATCTACATTTGATGCAAGTAGGGGATGCCTTGCGTTGGTTCCACATGTGGGACTATGACCCACCTCCATATGTGCAATTTTATGTTTTCAAGCACATTGTTTTGATTCCCTATCTTGATAATGTACTTGTAATTCTATGGAGATGTACGGGGAAAGAATGAAGGATGGCATGTGCCTCATGGGATGGCTACTCTCCATATACTTTATGTTTTCTTGTTTCAGGGAGAGCATGGGGGGAAACCATGTTTGTTTCATATGATCTATTGTATCCTTATTGGATGAGCTATTTGCATCTCATGAGAACCTTGGAGGAGCAAGACATGGATGGATGGATTGGTGAGCACTTGGCATATGGGGCAAGCTTATCTTATGTTGGTGTCACCAAGGAGGAGATTTTTCAGCAATCACCTTGCAGTTGCTTGAGGACAAGCAACAATTTTGGAGGGGAGGAATATAATATTCCTAATTAGCCCAAGCTAATAGGAATATTTCATTCCGTCTTTAATTTTATTTATTGATGAATAAAATGTAAAGGAGGACATGAAAAAATCCTAAAACATAAAAATAAATCAATGCCCAATGTGAACAGAGACAAATCAAGGCTTTCTTAATAAAAGCCACTTGTGTGTGAAACATGTTTGAGCTATTTGACTGGGTCAACAGGACCAAATCTACAATGCTGTCTAGGTTCAATGTATCTCCTAAAGGGACAACGCAATTCTAGAAGCAGGACCTCATGTGAAGGGGGTTAAGTGATTCAAGGTGGTTTAGGGTTTTGCACATCCTCTTCTTATAAAAGGAAGGAGAAGGCTCAAGAGAAGGGTTGTTGAAGAAGATATTTAGAAATTAGTCTCCTTAGACTAATTCTATTTCTCTGGGTTGTTTAGTAAGAGAATAGTGAGGCTTTCCTGTTTAGGAATCCTCCCTCCTTCCTTGAGGATTTCTTGAAGGAGATTGTGTTGCATTGATCCACTATTTGGCATTTTGGCCAAGCCTCATCTTACATCTACAACGCAGTCCTGTTTGGGGTGATTTTTCTATGTAGGTTGCACCAAGTGGAGTTCTATATCTACAGAGATCTAGTTTGTTTTGGGTGTCTCTTCTCATGGAGTGTGTCTTTTAACCTCCTGGAAGAGTGCCTCTTCAGTTTTAGTTTTAGATTATTATCTTGGCATCAGGCCAAAGTGTGTTCCACTTCTTCAACACAGTCACTTGAGGAAACTACATCCTCTTTGCAGGCAAAGTTGCAATGCACATTTGATAGCAGTTTGGAGGAGAGATATCTGGTGGAAGGACTCCTTTCCTTCACTGAGGTGATCCGTGGATTGGCCAACCAATCCAAGTTCTATTTCAGATCTGATCTGCTGTGTATCATATTCTTTAGAAATTTCTAAAGATTACTACAGATCTATGGTGTAGATCTTAGATCTATTCATTGTTATTCATCTTCTGCTGAGATCCCCAAGGGGAATGTACTAAAAAGCTATTTTTGCATATAGATCCCATTCTAATCTATGATTTTCTATTCAGATATATTCTAGATATAAAATATAATGAAACACTACTTCATCCCCATATAAATTACGCTGTTCAAATTTTTTGTCTCATTCCAACAATGTTACCGATGAAATAGGTAACCTCAATGTTACCTACTTTTTGAAGTATCAAGAAAAACACCTGATTTTGAAAAAGTGGCGATGCAGAATCAAGAAAAAAAAATTTGAGCATGTTTTTGGCACTTTAAGTTTTTTTTTCATTTTAATTAATTTTTTTTTTAAGTGGTGTTTTTTATGTCGATTTTGAATAGTGGTGGTGTATCATCACCAACGTTTTTTTATAGGATTGATTTTGACACTATAAATTTTCTAATGTCTTCTTCTTCTATGAGATGTTTATTTTTAAGTGCATTTATGTATTTGTGTTTTAAAAATAAAAAAATAATTTTTTTTAAAATAAAAACTTGTAATGATATCTTCACTTTTTCACATACATAAAAGATGGAAAAAGGGTCAATATTCTAAAGTTTAAATTTTCTACATGTTTATGTATTGTTAAATAATTTTTCAATGCACATCAAAAAATTGTCGCTAAAAAACCAATATTTTGAACCATATGACAAAAAAATACAATTTTTCAATATAAATACAATGCAAAAAATACACTTTTACAGAGTTTTTGTTGAAAAAAACATGTTAAATAAACTAATTTTTTGGGAGAATCTTAACAAAAAAACCTTAAAGAAACAACATTTTTATTGAATTTTATGTCAAAAAATAATAGCAATCACATGTTTTTTGCAAAAAAAAGGGTTGTTCTCATAAAATATCAAAGTCTAAACATTACAAGTAAAATTGATTAGTAGTTCTAAAAAATAAGTTTTGTTTGCAAGCATAACTTAAACATCTTCAACAATATCAACTAATACATCTTCAACATCATCTAGAACATCATTGATGGCTTCTTCCGCAACATTTTCTTCTTCATTTTGATCATCACCGTCTTCATATGGATCTTTCATGTCAGCAAATCTTCCAAAGTGTCCCTTTCCAATCATTCCATATAATGCTGGTTGGGGTTCCTTTGCTTTTTTTGCCACACGTGATTCATTAAAATCTCCTTTCCTCAAACCAACTTCTTGCTTCGCATCTGGAAGGAATTTAAGAGCGTTAATTCTGTGTTGAATAAATTTGCATTGAACTGGGTCTTTCTCAATGGAAATGCAATTTCTTCCTTTTAGTAGGCAACATGCTAGTGTTGTACCTAATCATCGAGCACAAAAAAAATAAGTAAGAAAATTAGTATGGAGACATAAAAAGTAAAAAAGACAATATTTAAATTTAAATTTGTATATTAAAACTTACCTGAACCTGAGAATAAATCCAAAACCCATTCTCCTTCATTTGAACATAGATCTATAAGATAGTTAGTCAATGCTTGTGGTTTTTGATAAATGTTAACTATATCTCCTTTTGCATCTTTATCCTCATATGTTAGTTTTCTTACAACTGCATCATAAACCAATACTTGACTATGACTCTTCCCATCTACTCGATTCATAATAATATGCTTATAGCTATCGTCTTTTGTCCAACGTTCAACATGGATGAACTCACAATCATTTATAATAGGCTGATCTTCAGAAGAAACAATATTTGACTTTTGCCTGTAACATAACATAGTAAAATTTCAATTAAATTTTACATGAATAATTTTTTTTAGGAGGAATCAAACATACAATTTCAAAATCTTACCATGTCAGTTGCATCCTTGAGTTTGCTTTACCCTTAGAGCTTGTTAATAACATTGGAAACTGTGTGTCTGAATGAAATGTCACAAATCGCCAAAGTGGTGATGTTGTCACTTCTTGAAAACCCGTAACCACTTTACTAAAATCTTGATAAGTATATGGTTCTCTATCATATTCAATGTCTGGGAAATTGAAACCATGAGGAATATCTGCAATAACTAGGCCATACTCCCTTTTAGGTATTAGTGTTGCAATGTCTTCACAGTCACCTTGTATTATTTGATATTGGACACTGTCGAGCCCATTCCAAATGTAATGATTAAGAGTAGGATCTAATTCAACATTCATAAGACGCTTCCTTCTCATGTTCTCCATCTTAATTTTTTCAATAAAGCTTTTGAAAGTATCTGGTACTCCATTTCCATCCTTCTTCGACATCTTTAATGACATATATATATATATATATATATATATATATATATATATATATGTATAAGTAATAAAATAAAAATACTTAAAATATGAATAAAATAAATTTATAAATCAACATACCTTATTGAATGCAATATAAAACTCTTTTATTGTTGATGTAGAACTTGCTTCTGGGTAGTTGCGTACAACATCATCCCAACTGTCTTCATTCAACATTTTAACCATGTGTTCTTGTATTTTCATAAAAAATTTCTGACTGAATAAATCAAGTTAAAAAAGTTAATATATTGACATTTATAACAAATTCTACCAACATCATTATGTTTTATTTAAAATAAAATTATAATGAAAGAAATAATTCAAGAAACTTACTTTTGAAATTTTGCACACATTTCTTCCATTAATAATTCACCCGACTTCACACGGGCTAATACTGATTTGACTAATTTATCATCTTTCACACCTTGCATTTTTCTCCAAGGTGTAATAGTCATATCCTCTGGAAGCTGCTTCATTTCAGGACCCCCCTTACTGTTGGTACATATTATGGGTTTACTCTTTCTAACCTTCTGATTTTTTATGGAAATATTCTCCCATCGATCAAAAATCTCATTAATCAAATCCCATACCTCCACAGTTCTAAATGCCAACTGAAAAATGTTATCTATGCCTCTGAAGAGATTTGTATTCAATTTTCCATCTTTTTCTTTTTTTTCATCAATTTGATAACATGTTTCCATTAAACATTCCTTTCGAAATGCTACACTAACTTGTGTCTTATCCCCACGACATTTTTCTATGAATTCATTATGAATAAATCTGACCCTTTGGATGAAAGTCATTTTCATTCTGTACTCATTATCTACATTATGATCCCATGCCAATAACTTTGATTCCATTTCTGTTAAGCCAACGTAAATGATGCATTTCACTGTTTGAAAAAGATAGTTATTGGGATATTCTGCAATCAATTGTCTCTTAGCCTCTATTGAATGGTTCCCTCCAATTACATAATATTTATAATCAAAACATTTTGTCTTGTCAAATGCTTGTTTGTTGGGAACTTGACATGGATCGACAAGAACCACATAATCCACCACATGCGCATATGGATTGAACCTGAACAATGTTTTCAGATTATGTACATGTAGGTGATGGGCCTTTCTAATTTGATATTGAGAGTGCCCTTCATCTGAGCCATAAAATTGGTTAACATTAAGTTCAAATGTTTGGCCACCAAGAATTAATTTATTCTTCCTCAACTCTTGTCGAATAGCATTTTGTTTTGTTTTAATAATACCATCCTCTAACTCAGCACCTGGTGTTATGATTTCTCTGCTTCCGTAAGAGCTTTCAATTTGTTCTTCACTGCTGCTCACGACCTTTACAGGTTC
This sequence comes from Pinus albicaulis, assembly GCA_034641835.2. Lineage (NCBI taxonomy): Eukaryota > Viridiplantae > Streptophyta > Pinopsida > Pinales > Pinaceae > Pinus > Pinus albicaulis. The sequence goes on along the minus strand of MU968359.1, from coordinate 56,523,274 downwards.
ACCAATATTTGATTTCCTAGTCTTATTGGATAACATATCATTTTTTTTATAAACAAGCTCTCCTTCATGAGGTAAAAGAGAGACATCTTTGGCAATTTTTATTTTTGGTGTCTGATCTATTTTCTCCTTTTGCACAATAGTTCTCATCTCCTCCTCACTAATTCTATCATAATTTTCTGTTTCATGTTCAACACCTTCAAAAGAAACATGTTTAAGTTTACTAGATTGACCCACCTTAGTGACTCTTGGTTGATCCCCTCTTTGTACTGTTGCAGTGTCACGAGCTATTGCTCTTTGCTTCAATCTCCTTTCCTCTGCTTTGTCTTTGTGGAAAGTTTTGACCACATACATAACATTTGGCACCAACATATAAATACCATCAAACATGTTTGAAAGACTCGGAACAAAATCCTATGAAACAAAATAAAACATGTCAATGATGAATAATTTATAAAAAATTGAATCATCCTTACAATAATTCATAGAGGAAATAAAAATAAGCATACTTACAATGTTATTTGCAATGTTGCTTGCTATTTCTTCAGAAAATTTTGAATTTATTTCATCTGTGTCGTACTTGACGATTGATAGACGATATCTAACCTTCTCACATTTCTGAGCCTTCGTTGCAAGAACATAAATAGTGTTTGTATTCGGGACCATACATATGTCTCGTACTCTGCCCATCACATCATATTGCTCATTTAAGTCAATCGTACCACAAATCAGATAGATGTGTATATCAGCCTCCGTTTCACTGTCTTCAATGTGTATATCAGCCTCCGTTTCACTGTCTTCAAGATACCATGAGAAATCAGTTTTATCTATTTCCTCAGCGTTCTTCCAATCAGAAATAAGCTTTAATGAACCTGGTGCCCCACTTGCTTGACTTTTATTAGTGTGTGCAACAATATCCTTATTGCGTCCAATAGTGTCCATAGTGCGTTCAGCTGCAACTTTAGATTTGGGAGTTGTATCCATAGTGCGTCGAGCTGCAGCTGTAGATTTGGGAGCTGCTGCCCTAGGTGTAGAAACATTCACAGAAATATTTTTTGATGCCATTTTCCTGATATATATATATATATATATATATATATATTAGTTAATGGAAAAATAATGCGGATAAAATAAATTTAATAAACAAAATTTATTTCTAAAACTAAATAGTTTGAAATTAAAGCAGTAAAATTAACTATAAAATTTTCATTTAAAAACAAAATATTATAAATCATATGTATATATATCTATATAATATGTTTTGAATACATTTTATAAAAAATTTAAAAATGTGTTTAAATTGTATAAAATAATTTAAAAAAAATATACTAGTATTTTCAAACTTCAGTTTGTGTTTAATATTTAAAAAAAAACAAAAAAGTTACTAACTATTTATAACAAATGTTATAATATTATATAATTTTTTATTTTTTCAATTGTTTTGTTATATAGTTTTTTTTTAATTTATTATATTGTATTTTTTTTTAATTATATAATGTTTAAAAACAAAACATAATTGTTGTTTAATATATATATATATATATATATATATATATATATATATATATATATATATTAAACAACAATTATGTTTTGTTTTTAAACATTATATAATTAAAAAAAATACAATATAATAAATTAATATATATATATATATATATATATATATATATATATATATTCTTGTTATATTTTGAAATTTTTAACAATTATTATTTAACAATGTTTTTATTATATTATATAACAATTTTTTTTTTTTTTTATATTTATATATAACAATGTTTCTATGAACTTTTAATTGTTTTATTAAAACAAATTATTTAAAAATAAAATAAAATTAAAGAACAAAATAAAATTAAAAAAAATCAAAATTAAAAAATGTTTTCTTAAAACAAATTATTAAAAAAAAAAATATTTAAAAAAAAATTGTTAAAACAAATTAAAAAAAAAACAATTTAAAAAACAAAATTAAAAAAAATAAAATAAAATAAAAAATAAAAAAAATAAAAAAAAACCCAAAATTAAAAAAAAAAAAATTGTTAAAACAAATTAAAAAAAAAAAATTTAAAAAACAAAATTGCAGAATTAAAAAAAAAAAATTTAAAAAAAATTTAAAAAAAATAAAAAAAAAACATTTAATTTTTTTTTTAAAAAATGAATCGGCTTGCCCATTGGGCGTCGGGCCCGACGGGGTGGCGCCACGGGGGAAGCCCAGCCCACCTCCTGCCCCCCCCCCCCTTGGCCGAGGGCCGATTCTTGGAATCGGCCCTCGGCCAAGGAGCGCAGGCCCGCCCGTTGGGCGCTGGGGCCGGCCGGGCGGCGCCACGGGGGCGGCCCAACCCGCCTCCCGGCACCCCCCTCGGCCAAGGGGGGGCCGAAAGGCGAGCTGGGCCGCCCTCGTGGTGCGCCGCCGACTCGCTCCCTCAGCCCCAACGGCTGCCCGGCGGTGGGCACCGGGCCGGCGGGCGGCCGCCGGGGTGGCCGGCCGCCCGGCCCCGCCGGGGACGTTCCGATGGTTGGTGGCGGCCGAGGCGGTGACTCGCCAGGTAGCGCCGGCCCGGCGCTGACCCCACGAAGGCGGCCAGCCCGCCCCGGCACCGCAGGCCAGGGGCCGATTCTCGAATCGGCCCTCGACGGCGTCTTGGGGGCGGCTGAGTATGAAGGCTGCCCTTCCTTCAGCTGGCGGCCAGCCCACCTCCCGGCCTCCCCCTTGTGAGGGCCGGTCACCGGGAATCGGCCCTCGGCCAGCAGGCCAGGCGGGCGCCCCGTGGCGTTGAACTCGCCCGACCCCCAACGGGCGGGCCTGCACTCCTTGGCCGAGGGCCGGGTGACTGGTTGCCCGTGGTCACTCGGCTGCCCCGTAGCCAACGAAGGCGTTGTATAACGATTTTTTTTTTTTTTTATTTAATTTTTAAATTTTTTTTTTTAAAATGTTTTTTTTAATTTTTTTTTAATTTTTATTTTGTTTTTTAATTTTTTTTTTAATTTCGATTTTTAATTTTTTTTATATATAATATAATTATTAAAACATTATTTATTAATAAAAAAAAAAATGTTAAAAATATCAAAATATATTAAAAAAAAAAACAATTTATTAAATCACAATAATGTTTGGTTTTTAAACATCATATAATTAAAATATATATATATATATATAAACATTTGTTTTAATATAACAATATAATAAATTTAAAAAAAAAACTATATCACAATACCATTAAAAGAGAGAGAGAGAGAGAGAGAGAGATAACAAAACAATGATGAAAAAAAAAATTAAAGATTTAAAATTAAAAAGAATAAAACAAAGATTTAAAATTAAAAAAATAAAATAAAATAGAATATAAAATAAAAAAATTCTCAAATTAAAAAAAAATAAAAAAATAAAAAAAAATTTAAATAATGAAATCACTAATATATTTATGATTAAAAAAAAACAAATAAAAAATGTTATAATATTTTTTTTTTTTATGTGCATGGTCGTTTTATGGATTTTTCTGTCTAAATGAACCTATAAGTCTTAAAAAAGAAAAATAAAAAAAATCTAAATTTTTGTTCTTAAAACCCTAAAAAATTTAGTTTTTTTTGCATTTTCTTCACTAAAAAAATATAAAAAAATCAAGGTTTTTGAACCTAAAAACCTGTAAAAAGTAGTTTTTGGACACAAAAAAAACTATAGAAAAACAGATTTTCCCCAAAATCGTCTTTAAATTGACAGAATAGAAGGAAAACTAACCTTTGAAGACTCCTTTTTTGCCACAAAATATATGCCAAATGAACATGAACATCGGGAAACACACAATGTTGAACAACAACAGCCTCAAGCTATTATTAATTCCCCACAGGTAGAGGAAAGAGAAATCTATATTGGTTCTAGAAGATCACGTGCACAACGTGAAGCCATGGAAGACCTTTACAGGGGTTCTGTGCAGGATCTTAAGGAGGGTTGCATGATATTAGTGTTAGCAGATGAAGATCCACTTGGCTATCCATTCTGGATTTCCAAGGTTATAAAGGTCATTAATGAAAATGAAGAGATTACAGCTGTTGATGTACATCGGTATGCCACAAGTACCCACCCTTTCAATGGTGTGTACAAGCCAGAGATGTTAGTGGAAAAAATAATTGGCAGAAAGAGAAAAAGAAAGGGCACAAATATAAATCGTCACCGCACAGATGTCTTAAAATTGGAGGATGTTGACATACTTGTGTATGAATTCAATTTGACAAAGAGAGGAACTCTTCAGTTGCAGACCATAAATATTTTGAAGAAATTGCTACCAGAACAATTACTGTTGAGATGGGACTCTGCAGAATGTAGACGTAGATCTACAAGACTTTTGAACTCTGAAATGGTGGGCATGCATGTTGACTTAGATGGAGCACTAGTTGATGAAAGAGAAGAATATGGATCATCTTCATCTGCATCAAGCCATTCATCTGAAGATGTAGATTATGATGGTGTGCCAGAACCTATGGTTGATTTTGAATAACTATTTAAGACACTTTTATGTAATTGATGTTTGCATGGTAACTTGAAATAGAAATTTTGACTTCCATGTCATTTTTCATGAAGTTCTGAGACATTTCTATGTTTGTTGGATTATATGTTTTAATTATGAAGAATTCATTTCTTTAGAATATCGACAATGTAACAATGAATTAAAAAAATAATTTATGTTATATTCAATGTACCAATGTTGATATTTTAATTATAAGTAAAATAGAAAATAGAAACTAATGTTGAATTTTTAAATTATGCAGTGATATTACCATGATATTATGTATTGTTACCATTTGGTATAAGATACTTTTAAAAGTTTTAATAATTGTATGCGTCATTGAAACAGAACACTTTGTTTTGATGCTTTATTTTTAGGTTTTGGTTAAAATTATATTTAAATTTGTCTTATGCTAAGATTTGAAAAAAGATAAGTTTTTATCCTTTAAAATTAAAATTACTCTTACTTGTTTCTGTTCAACGATAATTTTTTCATTTACTTGTTCATTTTTTTAAATTGTTAAGTCTTATAATTTCTCCATAATTTCATTGTTCAAGTATGTTGAACACTTAAGATTGAAAAAATTTAGATTTACAACTTGTCATTAAAGCTTTTATGCGCTACCAAATTTTATCTTTAAGGTTATGGTTGACAATAATTACAATTTTGGGGTTGTTTAAAGTCAAGATATTTTATGTTTAACAACATGGATGAAAATTGTTCGAAATGATAAGCCCTTTAGACATGTATTTGTTTATCTTTAACATCATCTATAAAAAATGTTAGAAATTTACGATTTTAAAAAATGTCCTAATATGTTGTCTTTAATTCCATTGTTACAAGTGTCAAAATTATGACACAATTTTTTTTTGTTATTCTAGCATCAACTGGTTTTGTTTTGAGGGTGTTTTTTCAATCATTTTTTCAACAAACAATTTTGTTTTTAGCATAATTTTATAAAATGTTGAAATTTGACCTTAAAAAAAAACCAAGTGAGTTCTGGAAGACACACTTTTTTTTGGGGGTGTTTTTTCATGTTTTTTGATACTTTTTGGGCTAGAGTTCCCGTTTTGAGGTCAGGTTACCTATTTGATTGGTAACAGTGTTTTCCATGGTTGCAACACTTCATTTTGTGGCCTTTCTTCATGTATAAATCTGTATTTTCTAATATAAAGCCATTGAATCATATTATGAACTTTCAATACTGATATTCCATCATTATTTCAGTTAAACCCTTCATAAAATCATGTTGTAGAAGCTTCAGCACTTTCTGCATATTTTAAGCCATGGGAAATCAGGGGTTTCTAGCCTAATTATGAAAGGAGGAACTGTTTAATATAGAAAATCACATTTTTTTTGCTAAAATTAGACATGGGAGTCCCTCATAACCCTAGCTATCATATCCAACCACTTTCCCATCTTATTTTTACTGAAATCTCTGAATACATTCGTTTTAGGGCCTAAATCATCACTTTTCCCCACCTTTTTCCTTATAAAACATTGTATAAAGTTGCTGCTATATATTTTATTGCAGGATAAGTGATTTGACATCTGTTCTAAGGCCTATTTCTACATCTCCAACTCTGGAATATCTTAGAGTATTCTCATTGTTGTAGAAATTCCAATTTGGGAACATTACATGATGGATGCTCTTCTATTGTACCAGCACTGGTATCTGCCTCCTCCTTATGGATCATGTATGGGGCTCCAAATTTCAAAAGCCTAATACCATCTTGCAAATATGCAAGTGATCTTCCTCCTGATGCAAGTATTGTTGCAGCTAATGGTGGTGGTAGAGTCTCCTCCTACTGAGTGATTATGAGGACATATTCTTTTGGATATTCATGTAATACCTCCTCAATGATGGGAGATGTATCTATGTGAGATGTCTCCAGTTTATTTCTACCAAACTTCTTCTTCAGTCTTATAATAAAATCCGCATAAGCAAATACTTTCATGTGTGACAAATGACTGAACCACTAATCACTAGCTTTACCTTATAGGTGCAACATTGAAAACTCCACAACCTCTCTTTTTGATATAGGATATTTTAGAAAGAATGTAGCAAAATATTCCCTCCAAGCCCTTAATGTTCTTGTGGAAGATCCATCAAATGTAGGCATGCAAAATGTTTGCCTCTTTCTTCTATTGTTGCTTCTGGATCTTCTTTCTTCTTTGAGCTGCGAGAACTGTTGGAGAAAGATATCCTCCTTCAAAGCTCTGGGATGTTCTTTGTACTCAGACATATATTTACTTAGGGTCTCATGCCCTAAGTCTTCCTCACATTTAGACCATTCCTCTTTCTGTTGTGAAACCAACTCCAAAAATAGAAGAAAAGAGATATCAACACCTTAGAAATAATCCACTGCGAGGGGGAAACCTCCAATACATTACATGAATGAACAATTCTTGGATGATTCAAATTACAAAACCTCCTTTCTATATATAGGAGTCCATGGGGCCACATTGTAATCCTAGTGGGGCCACAATGTAATCCTAGCTGACCTAACAATAATAATTTAAGGGCACAATAATAACAATATGGGGGTTACAGGAGTACAATAATAGCAATAAGGGGGTTACACTAACAACAATAAGGGACTATACTAGTAATATAGGGACCTAACATGCCCCTCTCCTTCAAAAAAGTGTTGTCCTCAACGCTTGAGTAGCTCTAGGTGCTTCTGTATAAAATTCACATCCTCCCATGTAGAATCTTCAGTGGGTAAGTTCTTCCACTTCATGAGATACTCTGAAATTGATCGATTTCGTAGCTGTCGAGTTCTTATTTCCATGACCGTTTCAGGTTCCAATATGATTTTTCCTTCCTCATCAAGTTCTGGCAATATTTTTTGAACAGGAAGATTTTCACCTATAACCTTCTTTAAGCATGAAATATGGAAAACTGGATGCACTCGTGAAGATGCATGAAGCTCCAATTTGTATGCCATAGTACTAATCTTTTGCAACACCTTGTAAGGACCATAGTACTTTGGCGATAATTTATTATCCTTCTTAGCTTGCTTGAAGGAAATTTGTTTGTATGGTTGTAGCTGTAAAAATACATAGTCTCTGACATCAAAACTTCTCTTGCTGTGATGTTGATCTGCCTATTTTTTCATTCGATTTCGTGCAAATTCAGGTTATCCTTTAAGAGTTGGAGAACTTCTTTTTGATGCTCAATGTGATCTTCCACTTCTTGAACCTTTGAATTTTCTCTTAAAGGTGATGTGATGGACGGTGGATGATATCCATAAAGTGCCATAAATGGCGTCATTTTTGCTGCAGTATGGAAGGAAGTTTTATACCACCATTTAGCGAGAGGTAACCACTTGACCCATTGTGTTTGTTTATCAGATACAAAACAACGAAGATATCCTTCCAAACATTTATTTACTATCTCAGTTTGACCATCAGATTGAGGATGATAAGATGAGCTATGAGCTAATTGAGTACCCAAACAAGAAAATAACTCTGTCCAAAAATTTCCATTAAAAATGGGATCTCTGTCGCTCACAATAACCCTTGGGTTTCCATGTAGCTTTTGAATTGTGTCCATAAATGTAGTAGCAACTGTACTTGCTTTAAATGGATGAGATAGTGCACAAAAGTGTGCATACTTTGTAAGTCTATCAACTACCACCATGATGACGCTCTTTCCTTCGGACTTAGGTAAACCTGTGATAAAATCCATTGAAATTTCCTCCCAACATTGACTTGGAATGGATAAAGGTTATAGAAGACCAGATTTAAGGCCATCCCAAAAAAATTCTTTCTTCACCCTGTGGTATTTTTTTTAAAAATCCTGAGTGTCCTCCTAAAGGAGAAGTGTGCAATTCCAAAAGAATATTTTGTTTTAGTTGGGAATTCTTACAAAGATATAAGCGATCTTTGTACCATAAGGAATCATTTTTCCAACTAAATGTATTAGATGTACTGGGATCTTGCTGCAACTTTTGAATGAGTGTCCACACTTCTTCGTCCTTATTCCATTCATCCCTTGCTTCAGTTATCCAATTTGGTTGGATAATAGATATGGCACAAAGAAATGCTTCCACCTCTTCATTATTTCTTGAGAGTGCATCTGCAACAACATTTAGCTTCCCTTTTTTGTAGATCATTTCAAAGTCATAACCCAACATCTTTGTGACCCATTTTTGCTACTCTTCTGATGATAGTATTTGTTCCAAAAAGTGTTTAAGACTATCATGATCAGTTTTTACCTTGAAGTGTCTTCCCATTAGGTAAGTTCGTCATTTCTTTAGTGCATGAAGTGTTGCTAACATTTCTTTCTCATAAATAGCTTTCTATAAATAGTTTCCTTTGATTGGACGATTTTCAAAAGCAATGGGTCTTCCTTCTTGCATTAAAACATCACCAATTCCATTTCCTAAGGCATCACATTCCAAAATAAAGGTTTTTGTGAAATCTGGTGTAGCTAAGACCGGTGCTAGGCACATTGCTTCTTTAAGATGTTCAAAGGCATTAGTTGCTTCAGGAGTCCATGAAAATTCATCTTTCTTCAATAATGTTGTTAGAGGTGTTGCTATTCTCCCATAATTCTTAACAAACTTGCGATAATACCTTGTTAATCTGAGAAATCCTTGCAACTGCTTTATGGTTGTGGGGACTTTCCATTTATTAATGGCTTTAATTTTGTTAGGGTCTACCTTAACACCCTCATGAGATACAATGTGACCTAGATATTCCACCTCTTGCACTCCAAAGAAACATTTGGATGTTTTTGCATATAATTGTTTCTCCTACAATAGTTTGAGCACATTTTCAACATGTTGAACGTGATCCTTCCAAGACCTGCTGTAGATTAGTATATCATCAAAAAATACTAGCACAAATTTTCTAAGGAAGGGTTTGAAAATGGAATTCATCAACCCTTGAAATGTAGAAGATGCATTGGGAAGGCCAAAAGACATGACCAAAAATTCATAATGACCCTCATGAGTTCGAAATGCTATTTTCAGAATATCTTTAGTCTTCATTCTAATTTGATGATATCCTGAATGAAGATCCAACTTGGTAAAATAAATTGATCCATTTAATTCATCCAGTAATTCATCAATCACAGGAATGGGAAATTTATCTTTAATGGTGAGCTTATTAAGCTCCCTACAATCCGAACACATGCGCCATGATCCATCCTTCTTGTGTACCAATAATACAGGAGCAGAGAAAGTACTTTGAATAGGTTGAATTATACCAGCCTCTAACATTTCTTCAATCATATGTTCAATTTCACTCTTTTGGACATAAGGATATCTATAAGGCCTGATGTTTGGAGGAACACTTCTTGGAATCAAATGAATAACATGATCATGATCACGAATAGGTGGGAGTCCTTTGGGAGTTTCAAACACCTTGGAATGTCTGTCCAAGATTTTTTGGAGATATGAAGTAATAGATGATTTTGATGTTGGAACTTCTAGTGAGCATAATTGTGCAATTACACCTCGTTGTTATTTATTTAGAAGCTTTGTCATGAAAACAAAGCTTATTATCTTTCCCGGCTTCCCGTAATAATTCTCGTGAATTGAAATTTATTTTAAAAAAATCCTAAAAGTTCTTAAAATTAAAGCAATGTCCTGCAGACAACATCCATTGTACTCCTAAGACAACATCGCATTCTAGGAATGAAATAATTCAATTATTCAATACATATTCCCCCATGGTTAGCTTGATATTATGGCATTTTCCAGAGCAATTTATAGTTCCCCCATTTGCAACCATCACTTGACATTCTGGTGCTGGGTATAGGAAACAATTCAATTCCTTGGCTACCTTACAATGAATAAAATTATGGGTGCTACCTGAATCAATCAACACTATTACCTTTTTTCTTCTTGATATGTCCTTCTATCTTGAGATTTTGAGGAGTGGTAATTCCTGCCAATGCATTACACGATATGGTTAGACTCATTTCTTCCTCTTCTAGGGTTGGTTCCTGGTGTATATCCTCTTCTTTTGAAGATTCTTGTTCATTTTATTCTTCCTCTTCACAATCTATGTAAAATAATTTCTTCTCAGCACACTTATGACCTTTAGTGTATTTTCTATCACAACTGTAGCAAAGCCCTTTTGCTCTTTTTTCTCCCAATTGTTGTGGTGTCAACCTTGTAGGTTGTGGAAATCTAGGCGTAGCAACACTTCCTTCTTTATAGAATTGAGTGGTAGGCTTCCTTGTCGCCATAATTTTACATTCAACTTTTCTTGCCAACCTGAATGCCTTCTCCAATGAATCAGGTTCAAAAACATGAACTTCATGTTGGATGTTATCCTTTAAAGTGCCTATGAAGAGATCAATCCTGTGTTCCTCTGGAATATCAGTTACCCTTATATTCAATTTTTGGAAGTCCTCAATGTGCTCCCCACTAAACCCTTTTGTTTGAGATTTATCAATTGGCTAAAGAAGGTGTTGCTCTTTGTATCCTCATAATGTGCTATCATTTCCTCCGTAAAAATTGACCAAGTGACAATTTTTTTACGGGAAAAAAGCCATCGATACCATACAAATGTATTTTGTTCTAAATGTAAAGTTGCAATGCGTACCTTTTGTGTGTTTTGCACATTATGGAGATCAAAATATTTCTCCATATGTAGTATCCATGTTACAGGATCCTTTCCATCAAACTTCCTCATATCCATTTTTGGAATATGGTGGTTCTTCCCTCCAACAGTAGAGTTTATGAAATCACGATTAACATTTATTTTGTTCTCATCATGAGTTTCCTCTACTATCTTTTCACCATTAGGAAACATTTCTTGTATCAACCTTGCCAAACCTTCGATGTCTAATTTTAGATCCTTCTTCATGTTTGTTGCTTTTCATTTTTTCATCGATCTTAGCTTCCATGTCATCCACATATTTTCCCATGCTCCACTTTCATATTAGGCTTCTTTCAATACTCCCCATTTCATTTTTTTGTTGTTCTTTAAGTAGAGCGAAATTCTGTTGCACTTCTGTTTTTGTAATTTTGATATGTCATGTTTCCATTCTTCGTCTTCATGAGTCATAGTAGAGCCTTCTAAAGGCTTAATGGGTGTTGAATTCTTTTTAGGGGCCATTTTAGAATCCAATATTGATATCTATTCTACAATATGCACTTGGAATCAATTCAACTTGATTCTTCAAACAAGACTTATGCAATTCGGAAAAAAAAATACACACCTTTTACTTGCTTTTGAGGAGCTCGATATTGAAATTGAATTATCTCCATAATTGCGGATCCTCAATATCTAAAATTTGGCCCTGTAGTAGCCCTCTAAAGCTTCTTTCAAATGCCACAGGTCTAATCTAATTTGGATTCTTCGAGACAAAGTTATGTCCAATCTCCCACAATGACCTAATTTTGGAATGGTTCAGTAGAGTGAAATTGTACGACTTGCCACGTGTCATTATTTCCTCCTTTGGATTTGAAATTGATAGAATGAAAACTACAGTCCGTGTAATTGTAGTGAATTTTTACAGCATTCCAATCTGATGCTCAGAGAGAGAGCTATGAAGATTTTCCCACGATCACCTCTTTGAGATGAAATTCAAAAGCCTCAAAAAGCCCTAACTTCCACAGATCATATCTCCGAAAATATTGCGAACCAATATCTGAAATTTTGCAATGATGTTCCTTAGGATTTCGGCTTCGCACTCTAAAAATTTCATCTTCTGAACCATCGTAGAAAACATTTATTATGAAAATACCACAATGATCTGTTTAGGTTAAATTTATGAGCCTGCAAAATGATCTAACTTTCACAGATCATATCTCCGAAAATATTGCGAACCAAGATCTGAAATTTTGTGACGATGTTCCTCCAGATTTTGGCTTCGCACTCTAAAACTTTCAGATTCTGAACCTTCGTAGAAAAAATGTTATAGCAAAAATGCCACGATGACCTGTTTTGAGCAGCGAAACCCTAGAATATCAAACCTCTGATACCAAATGTTGTGAAACCAACTCCAAAAATAGAAGAAAAGAGATATCAACGCCTTATAAATAAGCCACTTCGAGGGGGGAAACTCCAATACATTACATGAATGAAAAATTCTTGGATGATTCAAATTACAAAACCACCTTTCTATATATAGGAGTCCATGGTGCCACATTGTAATCCTAGTGGGGCCACAATGTAATCCTAGCTGACCTAACAATAATAATTTAAGGGCACAATAATAAAAATATGGGGGTTACAGGAGTACAATAATAACAATAAGGGGGTTACACTAACAACAATAAGGGACTATACTAGTAATATAGGGACCTAACACTTTCTTAGCAAAGAAAGTGGATCTAGTGGAATAATGTGAAGCTCCTTGCTTCTCCAGTTTCTTCTTCTGCTAATAGGAAGTGGTGAGACCTTCCTCGTCAAATATACTTCTTGGATCCTCATTTTTCCTTTCTCTCTTCATTTTTTTGACCTCCTTGGGGAGATGTTGCATGGATCAAAAGAGAAGAGTGGCATAAATGCAATCCTCCATCATTGCAGACTTCTTCTTTTTCTTCCGATGTCATGAAATTCCCACAAGGTGAGCCAAATATCATGCTCTAATACCACTGTAATATTCGAAAATGGAAAAGACAAGAATATAGAACATTTATAACATTTTAATATAGGAAATAACAAGAATGTAAGAACAAAACTGTAAAATGCTGGAAATGCTAGAATATAACATCAAGACATTAAAAAATTAGTAGAAAAAAGCCGAGCCATATCATTATAAATAAAAAACAAATGAAAATACATAGTGCTCCAAAAGGAATTCATTCAAGCCACAAGATGGCTGAAATACACCAAATAACCAAGCACTGGAAATGTGTGCTGCTACTACTACTGCTGCTGGAAACTACTACTATTATGAATAATATGTATGTCTGAAAGGATACTGGAGTGCTTATAATACTCCATAATTTTAACCATGGATTCTACTCGAAAAACAAAAAAAAACCTAGAAATGGTTTGGCTAGATTTTAATTTTGGATTTTCGGCCCTTTTTGGGTTGCACACTGCACCCCTGCTGGCTGAGTTACGGACTCCCTGATGAAAAATACTGATATGGGGCTGAAATAATGATATATTAGCTACAAAAATATCTAATCAACTCAATATATGAGGAGCTTGTCCCCTCACTAGAAAATAGGGTCAAGAACTTGGGTACTTGACCTCCCACTACAACTGCACTGCAAAATAACACAACTTTTGGAGGAGACTGCACTGTGGGTGAATGATACTGCTTGGCCTGATCCTGGATGGTGGAATGAAGCTTTAAGAACTTCCTTAATAGCCTCCAAGATAAAGGTATGCTCCCTCCACTAGAAAACAAGCTCATAAGTTGGGTTTCTTAACCCTCCACTACTGCAACCCTGCAACACAACATAATCCTAAAGGAGACTACGCTGGGAATAATGGATGAAGCTAGGACAAATTCCAGATAGTGGAAATGATTCTCAAGATACCTCTCCAGAGTGGGAACTCAAAGCCCCCTAAGGACGAGGGTGGGATTCCCGCTCGGGAACACTTGTGTGCTAAACAACACAACAGACTTAGCTAAATAGCTGAAGCATGCAAAGAATGTCAAACGAAAATAGAATATAAAATTCAAAAACTCATTTCCTTTACTTCCCTCACCTTCCTTATATGGTTTTGAGCCTTCTGTAGCCTTGTCCCACCTCGTAATTACGCTGCACATGTGGCCACTAGTCTCCATGAAGACTGCGATGCCTCTCCATGATCTTATGATTAATGCTACATGATCTCCACTCTTCCTTTGTTAAGGAGCTACTCCACTAATCCATAATGTTGATCCACTACCTACTAACCCACATTCACACAATATAAATGGGCTTTATTCATATAATGGGGTTTATGGGTCCCTCCACCCTCTTATTTACTTAATTAATTATGAAAATCAAGAACTCTAATATTCCAATTATCTTGTGGAAAATTTGGGAATATTACAAATCGGAAGTAGAAATAGATCATGATCAACAAGGATCATAAAATTACTCCAAAGGAAACGAGGTTTCTTCAAAAGATAGGGTAAAGAAAAAGGAGAATTTTTATAGTGGCTACGAAGGTAGAGATGAAGACAAATGAAAAACACAGTCACAAAATAGTGACAGGTAAAAGATTCACTGTGCAGTGAAAGGATAAAGAAATAAAGAGATCAGTCAAAGGCTAAAGATGAAAGACAGGGTTAGAAGATAGAGTTAAGACAAAGGAAAGATAAGAGAGATTAAGGGAGAGATTAACAGTAACCCAAGGAATTCAAAAAAAGATCAGAGATAAAAAAAATTAAAGGAACTAAATAGAGCAATCAAGGATAAAGAAAAGAAAAAATAGAGAGAAGATACAGATAATGAAATTTTGAAGGTTTAAAGACAAAATTAGAGGATAAATCAATGAAGAAAATAGAGCCACGTGACAAGGCCACTCAGCATATACTTCAACGCAGTCACATTGGCCACCTATAGCCTAATTTTGCTTTAATGAAGGGAGTTATAGTTAATATTATATTCAGAGATATTTTAGCAACCCAGAAGTTATTGCAAAAGTTAATGTTAATGGTGGTTATTACCTAAAGTCAAATATATTTCAAAAGTTAGCTCATTAGTAAATTAGCAAGTTATTACTACAGTAGGTTAGTCAGAGATATTTTGGCATTGGGCCTTGCATGGTCTCAATTGTCAAACATCATTTATTCCCTACTAAATAGAAATTTGTCACCCTTGATCAGGAAAACCTCCTCATCTGCAGTTAAATACTGTATGTATTGTTCATTATTATTGTTAGTTGGTTTCTAGGTTGGATTTTGATCAGACTCTGAGGGGAAAATATTATTGCACTGGAGCATTGTAACTGTTTTTTGAGCTAGACATAAGTAATACAATCACTTTCACATGATTCTTGATCTATGTTAATGGTGATGTTATCCCTCTTTTGTTAATGTTTCTCCTCTATTTACCATATTGTACATCAATTTCTCTAATAATAGAACATAAATTTTAGATTGAGATATGGTGTTTGGGCAGCTTAACTCTGTCTGTTAATATTATCTTTATATTTTCATCTGAAAGTAAAACTAAAGAATTCTTAATTGCTCTTTTATGTTATTGGATTGTTGTCTTGAGGTTTTCTTAGTGAAGTTTAACTAACGAATTTGGAGGTGTTTTTCTCTTTAGTTTATCCTAAACTATTTATCTTAAAGGCTTTCTTTGAAGTGTAGTTAAAGAAATCGGAGGTGTTATGCTCTTTAATTTCATTGAACTCTTATCTTGAATGTTTTCTCTATCTGAAAGTATAACTAAATAATTATTAACTTCTCTTTAGTATTACTGGATTGTTGTCTTGAGGATTTCTTAGTAAAGTATAACTAAAGAATTTTTAATTGCTCTTTAGTTTTACCAAGTTGTTATCTTAAAGGATTTTCTTTTTTGAAGTATAGTTAAAAGTTTCTTAATTTCCTTTAGTTTGACTAAATTCACAATTTTCTGTCATCTCATGTTCATCTTACCTAGGAAGATCCATTTGATATAGTTAGCTTTCCCTATGAAGACCCTTGAAGATTTGATGTATGATTTAAACCTTTTATGACTCCATAGCCCAATGGATTAAGCTTCCCACACTCTATTTGTTAAACCAAACAAACAACCAATCAAAACAAACAACCCCAAAAATTTATAACTATCCTAAAATCAGAAAAAAATAAGCATAAAGATAAATCAATTAATCATAAACATAGAGAGAGCCCTCTCTAAGCCCAGTAAGGCTAGGTCCTTGGACTCCAAAGTGGTTTGATGTGGTTCCCTACTACTTGTTCTTGCCAATATTTCAAATCACAGGGAGACAACATATGGCGACCGTATTGGGGAACTGAGTTACTAAAAAGCTTAATATTTCCTCAAAGAACTCAAAAAACCCCATTCAAATTTAGATGACTTAAATATTAGCCAAGTCTAGTATCTGGTTGCTGATGGTGGACAACAACCAGCCTCAAGAAAGTTGAAATAATCCACCTGGTGACTCCATTGGTTTTCAGTAAGCTTACAAACTCCACTAGGAAAATATTGAGAAAACCTGATATTATCAAAACTCAAATATAACCCAATCAAAATACTTTGTGAATTAAGTATTTCTTTCATTGGTTTGTTTTCAAGCTATTATAAAAAATTTCAATCTCTCCGTGCCTTGGGTCTAAATTCTGGAAGAAACTGTACTAGATCCCATACTCATCCAAACCCTCCTACAATAGTTGACAAGCCAGAGAGAACCCTAAGGAAAAATCATAGATTTGATAATTCAACTGTTAGAAGACCTGTTCACAAGGCAAGTTCCTTACTTGAAAACCTTAAAGACTTACAAGATACCCTACCTAACTCACACTTGGAAAAAAGCTTGTTCAGAACTAAATCCCAGAATTGGGTAACCCATATAGTTTTAGACCCATCCATCTTACAGGAGAACCCTATTGTGAAAACCTCAACCCCCATTCATACACCCATTGTTCACCTTCCTCCATTCAATCCTCCACCTCATTTTGTCAACCCTCCACTTGCTAACCCCCATTTATTTCCCCAACTACCAACCATGGAAAACTGGTATGTGTTGGGTTGTATTAATCACTGTCAAATGACTAAAAAATACACATTAATTATCAATCCAGGGATGTCTTTTTATGCCAATGATAGTTGCATTATCTGTGCTGATACACCCAACTAGAAGCAATTCCAAAGAAAATAAATCGTTGCTGAAGTAAATGCTGGAAGTAAATCACTCATGCATAAAAAAAAGGATCTATAAGACTAGAATCACACTTCAATTAATCTGTTCTAGCATGCCACACAACAAGTGTCCAACTGGTGTCTCTAATATCATATTGTGTAACAACATACAAAGTATTGAAATTGAAGTGGATATATTCTAAGCTAAACAACAACAAAAAAACTCTACTGATACATAAACTGAAATATAAATACATACACACAACTAATTTAGTCACTGCAATACTTGCTAAGAAGGAGGGCCCTTCCTCCCTAGTAGGGCACATGTAGAGGAATAACTTAACAGAAACTAAATTGAATAATGCATGTAAAAACAATAACATGGTAATATGTATTAATCGGAACATAATTACAGAGCCAAAATAATTCTGTTCTCCACTAACCTTTCGATCTCTAGGGCTGAGAACTATATAGTGGGTACATCTCAAAAAATCAAGGGATAGATCAGTCATGAGAATCTTATTATTCTCATGCTAATCTAAATAGAACTCATATAGCTATAACCACTTCCTAATAAAGTTATGACTAGAAAATTATAGAATACAATCAAAATCGCCCTTAGGCTGTTATCCAAAAACACAATGCTAAAATACTTCTACACCTATCATAATAGAACCACAGCTGTAGTGTAACAGCTAAAGGACATGTCAGCAACAGGTGTTGATGAGATCCAGTCAGTAGTACAACTATATCAGTAGTTCACCAGCGGGTCTGTAACAACAGTTTGTCGGTGAGTCTATAACAAAAGGGTGTAACAACATCACTTCGCTGTAACAACATCCCCTTAACTACTCCTGTGGACTTCGTGCTCGGGATTTTTGGTGCTATAAATAAAATATGGAAAGACAACACAAAGACCATAGATCTTCTCCAAAAATTCATCCTTAATTAGTCATAAAAAGGCACGATATATCATAATAACCGATGAATTGGCATAGTAATAAAAACAAGATGAAACGACACAAGTTAGGATAGAAATGGTAGGAAAAAATGGAAAATATACTCCCATTGGTTATTTTTATGAGGAAAAATAGGGAAAACAAGTGTAGGAAAAGTGTACAAAACTGGCACCCAACATCTCCCCCCAACTGAAATACTTACATGTCCTCATGCAAAGTCAACTCTCATGGGAATATCTCTGGTGTAGGTTGGTGAGATCATAAGCATCAGCTGTATTTTCGTCTGTAGACCTGTACCCTTGATTGGCCATCAAATTTTGTACCAGGGACTCTGACTCATACTTACTCAATTCATAATTACTCTGATAATCCTCAATTGGAAGCCAAAACAAAGGAAACTTGAATCTCAATCCCAGCCACAAAGCACCAAGGGATTGTACGATCTGTGCATAAGCTGGTACATGTTTAACAACCACCACGAAATTCTAGAATGAGAATGGGTCCCCCTTCAGTAGCTTAGCACTGCTAGCTTCCGTGCATTTGAAGCATCCTGTCAAGGCTTGGCTCTTCATCATTGAGAACTGATTGAGGCAGAAGTTCATAATTCTTCTTCTACAAGTGGCTATCGATTCTTTAATCCCAGGGGTACTAAACATTCTCTTGAATTCTCACCTTAACTCGGCAGCCCATCCTGGATCTGCCTGAACCCAAAATGCCATATTCTCCTCATTAGCCTCCATAGATATGATGGCCAAATTCCATTCAATCTGATGCTTCATGAAGGGCACAAAATATCTCAACTAAAGATCTCCCATATAGGGGAATAATGTCACAACCATCTGCATACTCACATGTTCACAAATAATATCATGTAAAAATAACTCACATAGCAAGATTTGCTCATTGGAATAGGAGGCACAAAAAAAATCTAGAAATGAGTGAGTGGAAGAACATAAATAAGGCCTGTCCTCCATAACATCTTTCATCTGAAATAGGAAGTAATGTTCCCCTAGAAATATTGGATAGGATGGAGAAGTCCGCCTACAACCCATAAAGTTGAGGGTGAGGTCATGAAGTTTTTTCTTATCTATGGTGAGATCCCAAATCTGTTGCTGTAACAGCAGTAGTTGTTCCTCCTGTTTCTTCAGAGCTTCCTTATTATTATAATTCTCCCATCCTTTCTTCAACTCTTCTTTCATCCATTTTTTATGTAAAGAGTCTATTTCTTTCTGATGTTCCTTTCAGAGCTTCCTTATTATTATAATTCTCCCATCCTTTCTTCAACTCTTCTTTCATCCATTTTTCATGTAAAGTGTTCTATTTCTTTATGATATAAAGTGTCTATTTCTTTCTGATGTAAATTTTCCCCTCCTGAAGGGAGATTGCTTCATGTTTCCAATTTTTTAATTCATAAATTAACAAGATTTTCTCAAAACTCCATCCCGAGATGGGACTTGATGTTCTTCTGCATTCAATATCCACATCAATAATGGGTGTAACAGCCTCTACTACATGGGGTTGTTCCACCTCTGCTGCTGGTTCTTGTGTAACAACGACGTCCTCAGTGGGTTCTTGTTTGTTAGCCCCTTTGTTTCCACCTAGAGTAGCCTCTATGTCCATTGTTGTTCCTTCTACAATAGGAGTGGCCTCCACAAGTTCTTGTGGGTCAGATTTTAGGTCAATTATTACAGGAGGATATTCTTTAACTGCTGGTTCTTGTGTAACAGTAGTATCATCAGCAGGTTCTTGTGTAACAACCTCCTGTTGTTCTGTTTCTATTTCCATTTGGCTAATATTTTCTGTACACACCTTATATCCCACTATTGTTAAGTCTTGAAAATAGGTCATGCATACAGACATTATGATTTCCTTCCCCTTAGATAAATTCCACTTTAATTCTTCATTTTCCTTTCTTAGATTTTCGAGTTTTAAAAACAGGACATGAGTTTCATCCTTACCTGATGAGGAGGGTTTCCTTTCTTCTTCTAAAACTTCTGATTCTGTTTGCTTTTTGGCCGTAGGAAAAGGTTCTGCAGTATGCTGAATTTCACTCTTTGTTTTGGCCTTCTATCCCCAATTGGTTCATCAATAGGATCTTTCCCAATTCTAACTCCAGCAGGCCGAGTCTGGGTTTCCACTTCTGCCTAATTCCTCCTGAAGTCGTGGTCTGTTTCCCTTGGCTTCTTTCGCTTGAATTCTTCCCAAGTTTTTCCTTACTGGCCTAAGGCATCCAACACAATAAGCTTGATGAGTCCATGATTAGTCACACATCCCTCTGGGTGTGCTGCTATTTTTATTGTTGCCGCCATACGTTTGATGTTCCCTAACAAATAGAATGGAAGATTAATCTTTTGCTGGTGCCGAAGGTGATTAAGTAGAGGAAATTAATAGTTGAACACTATTGTGGATCTTCCCTCATAAGTGATATATTTAATTAAATCGAGGGAAACATCTTCCCAAGGATGAAGAAGTGACAACCTGTCAATTCCTCTCCCTTTCTTCTCCAATTTTTATTCTCCTTATAGGAAGTCTTCTTTCAAGGAGGGGTCATTGATTTTTCTGTTAAACCACCTTTGCCCCTCTAATAGAAATGAAGTTACCTAGGAAATTACCTCTTCATTCACCTCCACTTGCATGCCCCTTACTCGAGTTTTATTATTGTTAAAATTTTGAGAAAATTCAATTTCCATTGTCTCGTCTGAGCCTTCAAGCTTCTGGAAATATTCAATCCATCCGACATCTCTGAATATACGGTAGACTTCTGGAAAATTCTGGAAGGCGTCCATAGAATCTGGCTCGTTCCTGACTGCTGCTCCACCCATATTTGTTGTTTTTTTCTAAATTTGCTTCTTTTTTCTTAGCCCCACTGTAATATCACTGCGTTTATGAATTTTCTTCTTGCTGTTCAACCCCACTGTAATATCACTGAGTTTCAGAATTCGCTTCTTGTTGTTTAGCCCCACTGTAATATCACTACATTTCTGAATTCGCTACTTCTTGGCATCTCTTCTTATCCCAATTGACGAGTTTATAATGAAGATGCAAGGTTTCAGTTGAGGAGGTTGATGGGAGGTGAAAGCTTTCATGGATTACTGAATCGTACCTCACACTAATATTCATAAATGTCTCATTATGGAAAGTAATGGGATCTAGTACACACGATATTTTCCAACCAGATTAAGTCATCATTAGAATTTTTTTTATTAATTGGGCGCATGCGGATTTGATAGATATATATGACTACGGATTTTTGTAATGATTTCAAGACATATCCCCTCCTCCAACTTAATGGTGACGGCCACCCACGACTGTCATGGGAGTATCATTACTTCTGTCAATTAATCACCAAATCATAAATGATAACGTTTACTTTTGAATGACATACCTGAGGTGACGTGGAGGAAGATTTTGAATTGGTGACATTTTGCTTGCAGCGCTTGTGTTGTTGTGTTTGGTTGGAAAAAATTATTGTTGTTATGGAATAAAATATAAGAAACAATGTTCGTGGTTGTCGGCTGTTACATGTGTAACAACCAAGATAACCCTTATATTATTCTTAAAAAAAACATAATAATCAGGAGAAATTGGTACAGAAAATAAGATTACATGAATACCATCATCCTATAAAATATATTAGAAAGGGAAGATGGTGTTTCAGGAAGAAAAACATGGGTGTAACAGCCACCACGGGAGTGGTTTTCAGCTATTACCAACTATCTAACTGTACCCCGGAAAGGGATTTTCACAATTATATTTATTATTTTTGTTTATATATATATATATATATATATATATATATATATATATAAACATGTGTAACAGTTGCCACAAAGGTGGTTTTCAACTGTTGCACTTATTGGAGTTTCAATTCTGAGGCTACACAGGAGAATGTTCTCCTGTTGTCGTAACATGAAGATCAAATTCCGCGACAATGTTGACATTGAATGATTCCTTCAAAGCGGGTTGATGATATAACCTTAGACGGTGTTAATTAACTAGTAACGATGTCTTAGCACTATCAATGGTAACCAATTGTACAGTCCCATTATCAAATACCATATCTACTTCGCAAGGACCTAGCCATATGGTGTAGATCTTGCCTTTGAAATCTTTGAACCTTGAATCATACAAAAGAGCCCAATCTCCTTTCTGGAAATTTTTCTTCTTAATAAACCCATCGTGCCATCTAGCTTTTTGTTGCTGAATGATCTCTGTTTGTTGGATGGCACCCAACCGTTTCTCTTCCAACTCATTAAGTTTGTTCAGTCTTTGAGTCTGTGTTGTACTCAAATCCAGATCAACCTAAAATTTTGTTCTTAATGTCTTTATTTCAAATAATATGGGGAATAAGGGATTCTTACCATACACCAAATCATATGGTGGGAAGCTTGTAGTATTCCTTCATGTTTTCCTATAAGCCCACAATATCTCTAGAAGTTTCTCAGCCCAATTTCTTTGGTGGCTGGCTACTATCTTTGTCAAGATTCCCTCAATGACTTTATTGGTGCTTTCTACTTGACCATTTGCTTGTGGGTGATATGGTGAAGTGATTCTGTGATGAATTCCATACTTTTCAACGAGCTTCTTGATCAAATGAGATGTGAACTAAGGCTCCCGATATATCACTCTCTCTCTAGGTATCCCGAAGCGAACAAAAATATCTTGGAACATGAAGTCTAAAACAACCTGCTCTGTTGCTTTGGTTAGAGCCTTTTCTTCGACCCATTTTGTGACATAATCGGTGCAAACCAATATGTGTGATTTTTGCTGTGATGAAGGATTAATTGGCCCCACGAAGTTTAGGGCCCATTTATCAAATGGTTCTATGAATATATGAGGCTGTAACAACATCTCATATGATTTCAGAGGTTGGCCCATCCTTTGGAATCTATTACATCCTTTCACAAACTTCTTGGCATCCTGGAATATAGTTGGCTAGTAGTACCCTGTTGAGATTACTTTATGTCTTTTCCTCTTGTCAGAAAAGTGTCCTCCACAAGGTTCCTCATGACAAGCCTTCAAGATCTCAAATATCTCATCTTCTCTAACACATCGCCTAATCTGAAAATCTGGCCCGGTGTGATAGAGATTGGCTTCTATCTAGGAGTAGGTAGCACTCTATTGTATAATATTCCTTCTTTCCTTGGAAGACAATTGGTGTGGGAATTTTCCTGCAGCAAGGTAATTGGATATATTTGCATACCATGGTGAGTGAGTAGAGATGGCAAAAAGATATTCATCTGGAAAATGATCCTCAATGGTAGTGCAGTCATCACTTATGGTTAATCTAGAAAGAAAATCAACAACTACATTATATTTTCCGGATTTATCTAAACTAGTAATATCAAATTCTTGTAACAACAATAACTATCATGTAAATCTATCATTAGTAAGAGGATTTTTCATCAAAAATCGAATTGCAGCATGGTCAGTGTGTACAAATACTTGGTACCTGCTGATGTAGTGCCATAATTTGTTGATAGCATGCACTACTACTAGGAATTCCTTCTCGGTAAAACTGTAGTTGAATTCTATTGGAGTTAAGTTCTTGCTGATGTAATAAATGGCATAAGGTTTCTTCTCCTCCAGCTGCCCCAAAACATCACCCACAACCATGTCAGATGCGTCTGTAGCAATATGGAATTGAAATTCCCAGTTTGGTCCTCATAAAACAGGTGTTGCTGTTACACATTTTTTCAGCTTTAAAAATTCTTGCTCACACTTCCATGTCCACAAAAATTCCACATATTTCATGAGTAATGAAAATAGAGGAGATGCAATATTTGAAAAGTTCTCTATGAATCTCCTATAGTATCCTACATGTCCCAAAAAGATACGTACCTCTTTTGGAGGCTTACGGGTTGGGATTTTCGAGATTACCTCATCTTTTGTAGGATCTACCTTGATTCCATCTACTAAAATGAAATGTCCCAGCACAATTACCTCGGTCATCATCATGTGGCATTTTTCCATGCTTAGAGAAACATTAGTTTTTTCACAACGTTCCAACACTTTTTCCAAGTTAGCTAATGCTGTCTCAAAGGCATCTTCGTAGGGTGTAAAATCATCCATAAATATTTCAAGAAATTCATTCAAAAGATCAGAAATAATGCCCAATATTGCCTTTTGAAAGGTTGTTGGTGCATTATAGAGGCCAAAGGGAAGGACTGTGTATGCAAAAGTACCCCATGGGTAAGTGAAGTTTATCTTGTCTTGATCTTCCGAGGAAATCTGTATTTGATTATAGCCACTAAACCCATCTAGAAATGAAAATAATGTTTTTCCAAAAAGAGTGTCTAAGACCTGATCAATGAATGGTAAAAGAAAATGGTCCTTTTGAGCGGCCTTTTTAAGCTCTCTATAGTCAACAAAGACTCTCCATTTGCCATTATTTTTTGGAACTATGACAAGTGGAGAAACCAACTGATTGTTAGAAATAGGGTAGATGAAATTAGCATTAAGGATTTTCTGCAATTCTTCTTTCACTATCTCTTTAGGTGCAGGGTTCATTCGGTGCTGAGGTTGTCTAAATGGTTTGGAGTCCTATTTAAGGTAAATGTGGTGAGTGCATAGACGAGGATGGATTCCTTTCATATCTATATATTCCCATGCAAATGAATTTTGTATTTGTGTAATAGCTATATTAGCAATCTGTTTTTTTCAGCAGTCAGGTTAGGATTGATTTTTAAACATTTTCTAGGTTCTATTTCAACAGGACTAATGATAGTATGCAGAGTTGTTTTCAAATGTTCAATAATTTCATCATCTACGTCCTCTTCTTCTCCAAAATCTCTAATGGAGGCAACGGGGAGTGAATTACTAATAAAACCATTAATGATATTGTCCTCTGTTTCATCCTTAAAGTATTGTGCTTTTCCAATTGTGAGAAGAGGTAGGGAAAGATCAGATTCAGGTGGAAATTCATCCCACTAGGGACTAATTGAATCAATATGAGGTTTTTCTGGGGGATAAAGGTTCAGGTTATGAGTGGCCTGCCCATCTAAGATAATCATATATCTAGACTTACATCTGATATATTCATCTACAGTGGCCAGCCACGACCTCCCTAAGATTAAAGGATGACCCCCTAAGTTAGTTTTGGTTTGTAAAATGAGAAATTTAGTCGGATAGTTCCAGGAAGCCATAGTGATAACCACATCTTCTATCATTCCCTCAGGCTTGAAATGAGACCTATATGCTAATTCAAGCACTGTGGGTGTAGGTCTAAGTCCATGAAGTCCTACAAAGATGAAGAGGTCTTTAATCATGAAATTAATAGTTGCCCCTAGATCAATCAAAGTATTGGTTATGGGATGATTGTCAATATGGATAGTCACTGTAGGGTTCCCCGGGTCATTATATTTAGTCAAAAAATGTTGATCAATCATAAGATTGGACAATTTCCCCATGAAATGGATAGTAGAAGGGTCTTTCAATTTCCTTCTAGGTCTTGTGACGCATAGATCCCTCACTATTTTAGCATAGATAGACACTTCTTTAAGAGCTTATAACAACGAAGTCCACACATACAAATTTTGCAGCTCCTTGAGGAATTTAGATTCAGGTTGTAAGACTAGCCCAATTTCAGTTAATCATTGAGGGTATGGAGGATTATGAATGCTAATAGCTGAGTCAGCTCTCACAGATGTACGAGAGTTAATCAGATTGGCTGCTGTAAAAACAAGAGATCCTCCTGAGCTCGCTGCTACAGATGCAACAACAGGTGCTGTATCAGTTGTTACATGTGTAACAACTACTTCGGAATCGTCCATATCCTTCCTAGGTGATTCACATTCTTCAGTAATAATGGGAGTATGTTAAGATTTGATTACTTTCCCTTATCGAAGTCAAAACTCATTAAGTCTAATAGGAGTAATAAGATAGTTCTGGAGGGTAACCAAAGCATCCAAGCTATGGGCTGCCTTATTATTTGGATTGGAGATAGGTTACATAGGTAGTTGGGGTCGGACAAAAGGTGTAGGATTTTGAATAGAAGGGAGTTGTAACTGCTACTGTTGCATTGGTATTGGAGGGTGTATTTGACCTTAAGAATTAATTCTCCAGTTATGACCCCAAGGATTGGGTTGTGATGGAGGATATTGCATTGGTGGAGGAGACGACTACTGGTTCCACAGTGAAGGAAATTGTGTTGAGGAAGGAGTAGGATATTGCCATGGATATTGTTAACTATTAAAAAAATTATTCCAAGGATAAAAAGAGGAAAAATATTAAGGTATACCTATAGGTCATGGCTTCCATGGTCTCTTTGATCCGATGAAATAAGAAGATTGAACATCCTCACTTGATTCTTGAAGTACCACCTTCAATCTTGATAACTCAGGACACTGATTTTTAGAGTGTGCCAACTCACAGATGTTGCACATGATGACACTATTTAGTCCACATTCCCTTTCCAAATGTTTCTTTTTACATCAGGGTCAGAATATTACTTAGGTTGCTTCAACTTCTGCTTGTGCTTTCTTGACTTTTACCGTAGTGATCTGGGCAGAGAGAGTGCTAAGGATGTCAGCTTTAAAATCCTCAAATAAGTTCTCGATATCTGTCTTGGTTACTCCTCCGCTCAAGGAATTTTGTATCTGGATTGAAGGATCCCGAACTGAAACTTTCCCTTTGACCGATCCTCTTGAGCTATGTAGGAAAAGCTTTATTATCTCACCAAGCATTTCTTGCGATATGTATCCCTTTACTTGCTTGTGAGGAGCTCGATATTGAAATTGTATTATCTCTGTGATTGTAGCTCTTCAATATCTAAAATTCAGCACTGAAGTAGACCTTTGAATTCTCTTTTGAATTCCACAGGTCTGACTTGATTTGGATTCTCCAAGACAAAGTTGTGTCCAATCTCCCACAATGACCTAATTATGGATTGATTCAGTAGAGCGAACTTGTACGACTTGCCACGTGTCATTGTTTCGTTCTTTGTCTTTGAAATTGATAGCTAAGAAACTAAAATATGTGTACTTGAGACCAATTTTTACAGCACTCCAATCCGATACTCAGAGAGAGAGTTATTGAAATTTTCCCACGATCACCTTTTTTAGATGAAATTCAGGAGTCTGAAAAAGCACTACCTTCCACAGATCATATCTCCACAAATATTGTGAACCAAGCTCTGAATTTTTTTGAAAAGTTTCCTTATGATTTCAGCTTCACACCATACAAATTTCAAATTCTGAACCTTCGTGGAACAAAAGTTATAGCGCAAATGCCACGACGACCTGTTTGGAGCAGCGAAACCCTAGAATCCAAAGCTCTGATACCAAATGTTGTGTAACCAGCTCCAAAAAGAGAAGAAAATAGATATAAACGCCTTAGAAATGAGCCACTTTGAGGGGGAAACCTCCAATACATTACATAAATGAACAATTCTTGGATGATACAATTCACAAAACCTCCTTTCTATATATAGGAGTCCATGGGGCCATAATGTTATCCTAGTGGGCCACAATGTAATCCTAGCCGACCTAACAATAATAATTTAAGGGCACAATAATAACAAAATGGGGGTTATAAGGGTACAATAATAACAATAAGGGGTTTACACTAACAATAATAAGGGACTATACTAGTGATATAGGGACCTAACATTCAGATGCTCCAGAAAATCATCTCTTATACCTCTTAAAAATATTGGCTTTAGAATTTCTGGATCTAAGTTACTGAACTTCAACCTATGTAAATTGTAGTGAAATCGCTCCAGATAGTCTTCCAGGCTTTCCTCCTCCTTTTGTGCAATTCTGAAAATATCGTCCTTCAAATCCCTGGTTCAACAGTAATCCTAATACTTAAAGAGGAAGGCCTCTCTCATGTCATTCCAGGTTTGAATCGTGCTAGCACACAAAGTCACGAACCATCTTAATGTTGCTCCTTTCAAAGTAGCATGGAATAATTTCAGCTTCTGGGCATCTGAAGTGTACTCATAATCTCTACACAGCACATTGAATTCAAACAGAAAGGTATCAGGGTCTTCAATAGCCATCCCTTAAAAGGATGGTATGGATGATAAAGGAATATTCTTCTTCATAGGAGCCTCATCCTATGTTACTACTATTGGGATTTAAAAAATAACAGAGCTATCTTTTTTGACATTCTCGTCCCCCATGGATGATTCTTCCTGATGGTATGAACTGACCTGAGAGTGTACTAGAGATTGAAAAATAAAAAGATCAGGTCATTCCAGGACCAACTATTTAAAAACACTACCAACATCCAATTGATGATCAACTGAATGTTGTTCCTCAGGTCCCTGATACTCCCTAATTGTCTCTCCATGTTATTCAATTATCAGAACTCAGTAAATGATTTTGCACTGCTATTTTGAATCCGGAGTTTTGATATTAGGGGTGGATATGCTATTCGAAGTATGGTGAGGTCTAGACACGGAAGACACTGATGGTCTAGACTTTGATATGGTAGCTGCTTTCTGTGGTCTTCTCTTCCTATTATCTCTGTATGACGTGGACTTTTCCTTTTCTACCCTTGAGATCATATCTCCAAATAATGCCTTTCTTCCCAAATCTACACTCTTATTTTCCTTATTATGATCCATCTTTCCTATAGTCAGTAGAGTGGGGGGTGTTTGTAGATGTTGATTTTGTCCTACTGACAATGGGCCCTATGTGTATCAATTCATCCTATGAGTTCTTCAGTTTCTACAATAGTGATCCCACCCAAGTTTGTTAGAGTGATGTGCATGTTATTACCTCTCATCTTACCATCCGACAATTGTGGCACTGGAGACACTCTAAAAAAAACAAAAATCTCAAAAATTCACTCTCCTAAGTGTCCCAGAAAGACATTAGTGAGCCTGCTCAAGTTTTTTAGAGTGCTGCGTAGGTTCTTACTTCTCGTCTTACTACCTGGCAATTGTGTCGCTGGAGACACTCTAAAAAACATACGAAAATTGCACTTCTAAGAGACAACTTTGATTGATTGGATCATCACTGCCATTCCCTGAAAATGGCACCAAAATGTTGGGTTGTACTAAACACTGTCAAATAACTAAATAGTACACATTAATTATCAATCTAGGGACGTCTTTTTATTCCAATGACAGTTGCATTGTCTATGCCGATACACCCAACCAGAAGAAATTCCAAAGAAATTGTTGATGAAGTAAATGTTGGAAGTAAATCACTCATGAAGAAATAAAAGGATCTACAAGACTGGAATCACACTTCAATTAATCTATTCTAGCGAGCCACACAACAAGTATCCACCTGGTGTCTCTAATATCTTATGTGTAACAGCATACAAAGTATTTAAATTGAAGCAGATATATTCACAGTTGAACAACAACAAGAACACTCTACTAATACATAAACTGAAATACAAATACATACACACAACTACTTTAATCACTACAATACATGCTAAGAAGGAGGGCCTTTCCTCCCTAGCAGGGTGCAGGTAGAGGAAGAACTTAACAGAAACTGAATTGAATAACGCATGTAACAACAATATCAGGGTAATCTATATTAATCGGAACACAATTATAGATCCAAAATAATTATATTCTCTGCGAACCTTTCGACCTCTAGGGCCAAAAAATATATAGTGGTTACATCTCAGAAAATCAAGGGATAGATCAGTCATGAGAATCTTATGATGCTCATGCTGATCAAAATAGAACTCATATAGTTATAACCACTTCCTAATAAAGTTATGACTAGAAAATTATAGATTACAATCAAAACCGCCCTTAGACTGTTATCCAAAAATACAATGCTAAACAACTTCTACAACTATTGTAAGAGAACCACAACTATAGTGTAACAGTTAAAGGACAGGTCAGCAACAGGTGTTAACGAGATCTAGTCAGCGGTACAACTGTATCAACAGTTCCCTAGTGGGTTTGTAACAACAGAGTGTAACAATAGTTTTTCGGTGGGTCTGTAACAACAAGGTGTAACAGCATCACTTCACTGTAACAAAACCCCCTTAACGACTCCTGTGGACCTCGTTCTCGAGATCTTTGGTGCTATAAATGACATTTGGAAATACAACACATATACCATACATCTTTTCCAAAAATTCATCCTCAATTAGTCATAAAAAGGCACGATATATCGTAATAATTGATGAATTTCCAGAGTGATAAAAACAATGTGAAACAGCATAATTAGGATAGAAAGGTGGGAAAAAGAGGCAAAGATACTCCCATTGGTTATAGTTATAAGGAAAAATTGGTAAAATAAGTGTAGGAAAAGTGTACAAAACTGACACCCAACAATATGCCCCATTAGTCCTACCATTAACTTTAGTGCCCCTACCACAAGAATATCAGTCCAGAATCCCCCTATTTTATGCAAGTGGTTCTACAACTGTTCAACAAAATGTGGATAAAATGGATGAATCTTTTGATAGACAAGATATAGATGATGAAACTGTTAAGATCAAAATGTTTTCCCAAAGCTTAGGGTGAGAAGGAAGAAAATGGTTTAAAGGCCTAACCCCTAATAGTATACATTATCTCACTTCTTTTCATCAGCTATTCCTAAATAAATGGGAAGTCAAGAAAAGCCCTCTCCAAATATTATCAAAATATGAAAACATTAAGAGAAGCATTGGAAAGAGTGTCCAAGATTACTGCACTAGGTTCAACAGTGTATATAACGTCCTCCCTCCTCACATAAAATCCCCACAAGGTCTATCTGTAATGAAATTTCCAGACGGTTTTGACTCAGAGATGGCTTATCAACTAAGAGAAAGAGATCCTCCTACATTAGAAGATATGCAGAGGGGTGCAGTAAGTGTAGAACCAAACCTGATTGCTAAGAGGGCTAGAATGAAAAATGAAAAAAGATTCACATATAGAGAGGAGGATATAGCGTCCACATCTGATACTAAGATTGATAACTTAGTTAGAACCATGGAGAGGATGATGGAGAGAATAAACATGAATGAGAGAGCTTTCCCTAGATAAAACCAAGCAGGTCCTCAGAATAGAAACCAGAACCAAAACAAAAACTTTAGGAGAAGCCCCACTCAAATAAGACAGAGAGAATAAAGGGAACTTGAATAGAAAATCATGCTTCCTTTTCAAGAAAACTATGCTAATGAGGATGAAGGGGTGATCGAAGAACCAGAGGAGAGTAAAATAAATATAATGGGAGTTAATAATGAGGATACTCTTTTCCTCACTGAGGAAGAACAAGGCATATTTACCCCAAATAAAGAAGAATTCATATAATCCGAGGACTATAAACAAGGATTCGAAAATGCCATCATGGAAGTGCATAGACAGTATAACCTCAGAAGCAAGAAAACCCAAGATACTCCCAAGAGAAAGAACCTTGAAAATTATGCTAGGAAGACCCCTGAAACTGATCCTAGAAAAACAACAGAAAGTTCAAATCAAATGGTTAAAGGTTCTGATAAAAATAAAAACAAAAACAGCCTAGAAAGCATCACTAGTAAATCAACTAGTAGCCCTAACAAAATTGATTTAACTGATATCTCTAATGCAAATCAACAATTTGAAATTGCTGTAAAAATAATGTCTGATAAAACTGATTTAAATCTACCAAAAACACAGACACCATTTAGTATTGAGAATGAAATTTCCACGATAAAAATATCCATACCTCTTATTGAATTAGTTCTCCAAGATGTATATAGATCCCAAGTTTTGAAAGATATAAACATAAGAGAAAATACAGATGCTGTAAATTTAAATGATGACAAGCTTGAGCTTTTGTTTGGACCTGACGTAGAAGGAAAGTTCCAAGAGGGAGGCGTACCTCCATTTTATGTCAGTTTGAACATCCATGATAAAATCATCCATAATGCCATGTTATATTTAGCAGATTCTCATAACCTCATGCCAAAGGTAGTTATGGAGAGTCTTGGCCTTGAGATAACTAGACCATACAAAGAATTGTACTCCTCTGACTCTAGTAGAGTTAAATGTTTAGGACTTATCAAATATCTCTATGTTAATCTAGCAAAAATACGAGGCAAAAGCCTAGTAATGGATATTGTAGTGGCTGACATTCCCCCTAAGTATGGCATGCTTCTACCACACTCATGGGGAGCTAAACTTCAGGGGACCCTCCAAATGGATATGACCTATGATACCATACCAGTATCTAGTCAAGCGAGAAGATTATATAGGAAAACTCATATGAAATACATGGTAAGCAGTCGAGAAAAGTCTGATAACTCCCCTCTCTATTCTGTCCATACAGACCTTGATTCATTTATTCTTTACAATGATGAAAACATTAATGAAAAAGTAGAAATAAATGAACAAACATCTGAAAAAGAGGAAGAAAAGGAAGAACAGTCAGACCAAATAGAAAATGAAAAAACAAGTTTGAACTTGAAACTCTTTGGAGCATGAGCTTTGATGAGTCTTGTGGAAAAACTGGTTCAGGATAGGTGTTTGGGTACATAACATTGAGAATGACCACGTAGAGGGCCAATCCTACAAAATGAACTTTAAATGTACAAATAATATAGCAGAATATGAGGCCGTCCTTCTAGGATAACATCTTCTTAAAAAATTAGAGGCCAAAATGATCTCTGTCCATGGGGATTCTAAGCTATTCATTAGGCAAGTTAAGGAAGAATATTTAGCTAAAAATTCTAGATTAAGAGCATATAGGAGTTCTACCCTTGACCTCCTAAAAATATTCAAAGAATATGACCTTGCCTTTATCCCAAGAAATCAAAATATTCTTGCCAATGGACTAGCATTTGCAGCTAGCACCTGTCAACTTCCTCATGCTAATAAGAAATACACAGTAACGGTTAAATGTAGAACATAAGTCCCTGATATTATAAGATATTGGAAATTTTTTTAAGGTGACAAATAGATTGAAGAATTCCTACAGTCCAAAGATGAGTTTTAAATGCCAAATTTATACTTAGACCATGAAGAGGACTGCCCTACTAAGGAAAAAACATGCAAGGAGGATTCCCTTAATGATGTTGATATAAATCTGTTAGAAAAAGAAGACCCACATGGGACAGAAATGTGTGAAGATCCAGAAAAAGAAGAGGTTGAAGTATTGCAGTTCAGGGATAATACCTTGCCAAGAGGACTTGTGCCTCTAAAGGAACTTTTTGATTTCAATGATATTACTAGAAAGAAAAAAATGGAATCCACTGAAACAAATGTAGAAGAGTGCAATATATGCAATGAGAAAAAACCCAAAATGATAAAAACTGTCAAAGACACTGCTAGCTCCTATAAAACATAAATATATTGAGCTATTCAAAGAATTCAGTGATACGTTTTCCTGGAGTGATGAAGATTTGAAGTCCTATGATACTGATATCATCCAACACAAAATTCCAATGAAAGAGAGCGAGAAACCCTTTAAACAGAAACTGTGCAGAATAAAACCTATTCAAATGCCACTAGTTGAGAAAGAGATAAAGAAAATGTATGATGCTGGAATAATAGTCCCACTCAAGTACTCAGAATGGGTTTCAAATCTTGTATCAGTGAGGAAAACGATAGGGGAGATTTGGCTCCGCATTGACTTTGGAAACCTAAACAAAGAATCCCTAAAGGAAAATTACCCTTTACCAAAAATGGATCACATAATGCAAAGGGTAGTACGCTCATAAATGATATCTCTACTTGATGGCCTTTCAGGGTACAATTAGGTGCTGGTACATCCAGATGATCAACACAAAACAACTTTCACCACACCTTGGGGCACCTTCATGTACGTAAAAATGCCTTTTGGGTTAATGAATGCTGGAGCTACTTTTCAAAGATCAACGGATATTTCTTTATCAAAAGAAATAGGCTTCTTCATTGTGATATATATTGATGACATCATAGTCTAATAAAAAAATGATGAAGAACATCTAGCTCATTTGAGAAACGTCTTTGAGAAATGCAGAAATTATGGCTATAAATCCCAAGAAATCCTTATTTGGCCTTCAAGAGGGAATGCTTCTAGGCCACATCATATTTGAAGAAGGGATCAAGATTGACCCAAATAGGATTGAGGGAATATTTCAAATCAGTCACCCAAGAAATATCAAAGAGATGCAATATTTCATTGGAAAGATAAATTTTTAAAGAAGGCTCAAACCAAACCTTGTAGAACTCTTAAGGAACATCATCAGCATGCTGAAAAGAGAGTCAGGAGTCAAATGGACTAAGGAAGAAAAAAAATATTTTGAATTGGTGAAGCAAGCACTTACACAATCACCTCTTCTAATCAGTCCTAATTTCACCAAGGAGCTCTTTATATTTTCTTTTGCATCAGAACACACAGTTGCTGTTGTATTACTGCAAAAAAATACCAAAGGATAGGAGCAGCCCATAAATGCTATAATATCATGGAAAAGAATGATTTTTCCTTAGTCAATGCAGTAAATTATTTCAGAGTCTACATTCTACATTGACACATCATTACATTTGTGTCTCATACAATGGTTAAAGACATCCTGAAACAGGATCTTGATGGAAAAAGAGGTAATTGGATTTCTGTCATTTTGGAATATGATCTAGAAATCAAGCCCACCAAATTAATCAAAGGACAAGGACTGGCTAAACTAATGGCTGAAACAAATTTTCAATCACTAGACATCAATATGATTCACTCATTGGATGAACAACAGGAGCTAGCAACTCCACCTATTTAGGAAGCATTACTAAATTCTCCATGGTATGCAGCTATAATGTATGTGCTTTTTAATCTAAATTTTCCTCCTGGTTTGTCCAAAATAAAGGCCATATTCTTGAAGTTAAAAGATGTAAACTTTTTTCATTCTGGAAAAAGTTTTGTATTGGAAAAATTCTGGTGGTGTATTTCTTAAATGTTTGCCTGAAAAAGATGTTGATATGATTGTTGGAAGACCATTGTTAATAATATCCTTAGGGCTGTTTTCTTGTCATAAGTGCCAAATATTTGAGGGAAAAATAAAGCTGCTACCTTTGCCATTACATCCAATCTGTGTTGAAGCTCCTTTTCAAAAGTGGGGTCTAGATTTCATTGGAGAAATCCGCCCTTCCTCCTCTGCCCATCATAAGTGGATCATTACTGCAACTGAATATTTCACTAAGTGGATAGAATCCATTCCTTCCAGGACTGCCACAGACTCAGTAATTATCATATTTCTTGAAACAAATATTCTGTCTAGGTTTGGCTATCCTAGGAAAATCATTACTGGTAACGTTGTTGCCTTTAAATCCAAGAAAATGGTCATTTTTTTCCACAAATATAACACTACTTTGGGCCATTCTACTTCTTATTACCCTCAGGGTAATGGGTTGGCTGAATCCTCAAAGAAAAGTTTGGTGAACATCATTAAAAAATTGTTGGACGAGAATAAGAAATCATGGCACAACAAATTGGTACATGCACTATGGGAAAACAGGCTAACAATTAAGAAGTCAATTGATATGTCACCCTATCAACTAATCTGTGGAACAGATGCAGGCTTTCCAAAAACCTTGGGAGTGCCATTAATGAAGCTCATTCAAGAGGTGCAGTCTGAAGAGAATGATATACAAAGAAGAATAAACCAAACCACTCAGTTGCAACAAACCAGAGAAGGAGTATAAAACAAAATAAAATTGTTACAATAAAATATTTGACAAAAGGACCAAGGCAAATGATTTTAACATTGGAGACAAAGTGTTGAAGTGGGATTCAAGAAGAGAGGACAAAGGCAAGCATGGAAATTTTGATAACCTGTTGAAAGGTCCATACATCATTCATTCTGAAAGAGGTAATAATGCATTTTTATTACATGAAATGGATGGAACAGAGTTGTTTGGAGGTCCTGTCAATGCCAGGATGATGAAACATTATTTCAGTTAAGAATATCAGTTTAAGTTTTCTTCATTGTATATAACGTTGCTTAAACAAAATCTCAGAAAAAATGATAAAAAAAAAACAGAGAAAGAAAAGAAACAAAAAGAAGAAAAGAGGGAAGATAAAAACGAAAAAGGTAAGCCCTATACTGAAAAATGAAGATTTCTGAAAGTGTGAAAGACAAAATTCCACTACTTTTAATGAGGTCTTGTTCAATCGTATAGTCTAAACATGATTGTAAAAATTTTGAATTTTTGTTGATAAATTAGAAAATGAAGATTTTCCAAACTGTTTAAACTTGGCTTATTAGTAGGTAGGTAGAAAATGACATTGGTTCAAAAGCCTAAATCTAAAACCAATAAGAAAGGTGAGGGATAGGTGATAAATGAAAGATTCAAGAACAAATCCATCAGTTTTAGTTTATTTTTTGCAAAATAATATTGTGTGCAACTTGTCCAAAAATGCCACAATTCATGATGATCAAACTGCTTAATCTTGATTCATTCATGCTTTATATTCCATGTTGATATTTAGTGAATAAAAACACGTCAAAATGTTTAATCTTGGCAGATAAGTATTTAGGTAGAGAATAAAAGAGCTCATCAGTATAATCTGAGCCTTTGGAAGTGATAAGGTTAGAAATAGATAGTTTTCTTTCAAAAGAAATATGATGTCAAGGTTTGCAAGTCCAAATTCATCCAATAAATGAAGAAAAAATGTTAGAGTAGGTGATGGGTAGGCAGAATTAATTTGCAGGAAGCATGGTTTTCAATTTTTGAAGGCCACAGTCACAAAAAGTTGTAGCAGATCAACAACTACAGAATGAAATCAGCTAAATAAAAATGGCTACTGATGTACAAATTTTCTTGACATCTCCTAAATGAGCTGCCCTCCCCAACTGGAGCCACTGTTAGTATCATGTAGTTTATAGTATCACTAGATGACTGTGGATTTCTTACAGTCTTCTGAAAATAATATTCCCTGATTATCATTTATTTTCAGAAATCTCACTGCCTTCATTATTCTCCATTTAACCTATTCATTTTCTCTCATTCTACCTTTTCCAATACCCTCATGTTCTAAAACCCCATGTTTAAACCTCAATCCCCTAATATAGCCTTGACCCTTTCTTAAAACCTCTTTCCCTATGCTAAAAGCCCCATTTTCCTCACTAAAAACCCTTCTCCTTCACTCATTCCCCATTTTCTCATTTTAAACAATCTAAAAACCCACTTTTTACATTGTTTTTAAACAAATTTACCCTATTGCGCCCAACCCTAAATAGATCCTTTTTATTTAAACAAAATGCAGCCCCTTATATGTTTAAACCCCCGCCTTAAGAACTTGATTCCACCACTTTAATATGACCTTGGCCCCACCGTATATTAAGCACCTCAGATTTAATATTTTTCCCTGGGCCCCATGTTATATTAACCTTACATTCCATTTAAAATCCTAGGCCCCACATCTTATTTAATCCCACCAATTCATTTAAACTTGACCACCATCAGATCTTCACCTCCTGATCTGACAACCATCGCGCCCCATCGCAAACTCAAATGATCGAGGTTTATAGCCTTTGGGGACTTGCAAAATGGGAGATTTGAGAACCGTCCCATCTTCCACGTGTCTCTCCAACGTTTTATCACATCCTCGTGACATAAAACACCAAACCACCTATTCCTCATGTGATAAACCAGAAACCACCCCCCACGCATGAATGAAAACCATCCTCCATTTACTATTCAAACCACCTACCCACCGTTCCTATATGATAAGCTCATTGACTCTGCGCCATTACGATAAGCACCAAACCTTTGTGATAGCCCCTGCATCGTGTTCAACAAACCTGTAAGGCCATGGACAAACATGGAAAATGAAGAACCTCCATATCCGAACTCTGTCCATAAATTACCCTACTACCTACAAGCCACCATTTCTACCCTCCTTGCGGAGCTCACATTTTTATTAATAATTTTTATTAATTTTTGCAGGTGATTGATGTATTAGAAAACACAATAATCAAATTGTGTTTCTAAATTCCAAAAATTATTTAAACTAGGTTCTCTGGGTGACAATTCATAAGCCTTGTTCATTAAAAGGATTAGGAGTGCAAGAAAAATAAGAAGCAGCAATAGATCATGATGAACAAGGATCATACAATTACTCCAAAGACAGCGAGGTGTCTTCAAAAGATAGGGTAAAGAAAAGGAGAATTTTTACAGTGGCTGTGCAGGCAGAGATGAAGAGAAATGAAAAACACAGTCACAGAATAGTGACAGGTAAAAGATTCACTATGACAGTGAAAGGATAAAGAAATAAAGAGACCAGTCAAAGGCTAAAGATGAAAGATAGGGTTAGAAGACAGAGTTAAGACAAACGACAGATAAGAGAGGTTAAGGGAGAGATTATAGTAACCCAAGGCAGTCAAATGAAGATCAGAGATAAAAACAGTTAAAGGAAGTAAATAGAGCAATCAAGGATAAAGAAAAGAAAAAACAAAGAAAATATACAGATACTAATAGTTTGAAGGTTTAAAGATAAAATCAGAGGATAAAGCAAAGAATAAAACAGAGCCAAGTGACAAGGCTACTCAGCATTTACTTCTTCACAGTCACATTGGCCACCTTAGCCTAATTTTTCTTTAATGAAGGCAACTACAATTAATATTACAGTTAGATATATTTTAGTCGCCTAGAAGTTATTTCAAAAGTCAATGTTAAAGGCATGTTAGTCAAAGATATTTTAAAAGTTAGCTCAACAGTAAATTAGGAAGTTATTACTACAGTAGGTGAGTCAGAGATACTTTGGCATTGGGCCTTGCATGGCCTCAATTATAAAAAATTATTTACTCTGTAGTAAATACAAATCTGTCACCCTAGATTAGGGCAACCTCCTCATCCACAGTTAAATACTGCATGTATTGTTCATTATTATTGTTGGTTGGTTGTTAGTTTGGATTTTTATCAGACTCTGAGGGGAAAATATTATTTCACTGGAGCATTTTAAATGTTTTTTGAGCTAGACATCAGTAATACAAGCACGATCATAGGATTCTTGAGCTATGTTAATGGTGATGTTATCCCTCTTTTGTTAATGCTTCTCCTCTGTTTTCCATATTGTACATCAATTTCTCTGATAATAGAACGAAAATTTTAGATTGAGATATGTTGTTTGGGCACCTTAACTCTGTCTCTTATTATTATCTTTATATTTTCATTTGAAAGTAAAAATAAAGAATTCTTAACTACTCTTTGGTGTTACTGGATTGTTGTCTTGAGTTTTTCTTAGTGAAGTTTAACTAAAGAATTCAGAGGTGTTATGCTCTTTAGTTTCTCCTAAACTATTTATCTTAAAGGCCTTCTTTGAAGTTTAGTTAAAGAATTCAGAGGTGTTTTTCTCTTTAATTTCACTGAACTATTATCTTGAATGTTTTCTCTATCTGAAAGTATAACTAAATAATTCTTAACTTCTATTTAGTATTACTGGATTGTTGACTTGAGGTTTTCTTAGTAAGTATAGCTAAAGAATTCTTAATTTCTCTTTAGTTTTACTAAGTTGTTATCTTAAAGGCTTTTCTTTTTTGAAGTAAAGTTAAAGGATTCTTAATTTCCCTTTAGTTTTACTAAACTCGCAATTTTCTGTCATCTCATATTCATCTTACCTAAGAAGATCCATTTGATATAGTTAGCTTGCCCTATGAAAACCCTTTAAAAGTTGATGTACAATTTAAACCTTTTATGACTCCATAGACCAATGGATTAAGCTTACCACACTCTATCTACTAAACCAAACAAACAACCAATCAAAACAAACAACCCCAAAACTTCATAACTATCCTAAAATCAGAAAAAACATAAGCATAAAGATAAATCAACTAATCATATACACATAAAGAGCCCTCTCTGAGCCCAGGAATGCTAGATCCTTGGACTCCAAAGTGGTTTGATGTGGTTCCATGCTACATTTTCTTTCCAATATTCCAAATTACAGGGAGCCAACAAGATGGATATGATGTCTCTCCACTGTAAACCTGTTATTCTTTCTTTTTGTTTGGGTTTGGATTGGGTTGTGCATACATCTGAGGCAGCTTGGGTGGAGCATAATGAGTGAACTGAGGTTGAGGTTGGAGTGGAGGTAGTAGAGTAGGTTGTTGATTATGTTGAGGCCTCCACCCCTGTGATGGGTTTCTCCACTGAGGTGGTTCAGGAACATACTACTGAAATGGTTAGTTCAGAGGCTGAGGGTGATATGGAGGGTTGTAGGGCCAAGTAGGAGGTGTAGGCCATGATGGAGGAGTGGCGGTGTACCAAGATTGCATTGGTGTATTCTCATTATAATGGTAATAGGAGTAAGGTGCACCTTTCATACCCTGCTGATATGACCTAGGCCCTTGAGGCCTTCTCTGATTTATGAAACATAGTTTCTCCGATCCTAATTCCCCACCTTGATATACAAATTTGAGCCCAGGTAAGGAGGGACACTTATCTGTGGCATGATTCTCTTCATAGACTAAGAAAACCTCTATAAAATTCAATGGACATTCATTCTGAAGGTGTTTTCTTTTGCATCTAGGGAAGAATATAGCCAAGGCTCTCTCTGGTTCCTCTTTTTTCCTCTTGATCTGCATTATGTCCATTTTCAAAGAAAAGGTATGCAACATCTCACTCTTGAAGTCCTCCAACATATTTCCAATCTCATGCTTGATGGAGGTGGAAGAGGAAGGGGTGTTTTTCATACTTTGGCTAGCCCTACCTTTCTTTCTAGATGCCATAGAATGGTTCCTGAAGATAATTTTGATGTTCTCATAAGGAAGCTGGTAGATGTCTCCTCCTAATATCATATTTAGATTTTATATCACCTACTCCTTTATCCCTCGAAGAAGTACTAGTTTAAGTGATCCGAGATTATTATAGTTCAATTTGGGCATCATTCCCCATGACTTGGTAAAACTTGGACATTTTCTCTAGGAGAAATGAATTAGGTTCTATCATACCCTATCATTTCAGTTGCTACATGCCCTAAGACAAGAACAAACAAACCATTCATGAATTCTATTGCAAGGTTTCCAAGGTTTGAAGTATATGTTATATCACTTATGAGCTCACCAACGCTGCCTCTCAAGGGAAAAATTGCATTGCATATGTAGCTCCCTCCAATCAAGGGTGCACTGCGATGCACTTCTTGACATTCAAGAGTGCATTGGTCAAATGGAAGCAAAATTCTCATTGTTCTGGAATCTCCACATGGTCAGTGCCTTCTAGAAGAGTCCATATATGTCAAAATTTGAATCCATGTGTCCATCTAACAGCTCTGAGCTTGGGAACATGTATTGCATATTATTAGAAAGTCATTTATTGAGAAACTACCTTCAGTTACCCTATAAATTGAGCACAAATCCTAGCACTAGAGGGGGAAGAAATTTGGTAAAGAAATGTTGTTGGATTCTCAATTGAGAGAGTGATAGAAGTGATATGATGTTGGTGAGATGTTGATTGTGATGAGGCTAGGATGATGCTAGAGATGGTGATATCAAATTGATCATTCATTGTAACCTCTCCCTTTTACTCATTAATAAAGATTGTTGTTAATTTTCCCATATATGTATCTATTTATGTTTCTATTTCTCATATGATGGAATCTTAACTGATATATATGTTTCAAGTTCAATTGATTTAACTGATTAAGATAAATAGGCATCTGTATATTGCAATGTCTTTGTTGTTTAGTGTTTATACTTGCAAGAACTCGTCTGGCGATCTAAGTTGGATTGGATGCTACAGCAAAAGCGGCAGAAGGATAATAGGAAGCACTTAGATCACAAGTAGGTCCCTCTATCTTTCTATGTGTCTATTTATTCTTAGAGAAATTTTCTGCAAAGTCTTTGATCCGTTGTTCTAAATGCATAACACCACATTTAGGGAAAGTGATTTATCCATAATTCATATTTCCGCATAACAAATTTTCGACTCCATTGGGGAGTTTCCATTAATTCGTGGTGTTTTTTCCTCTACTTATCCACCCAGTAGCATCCACTGTCAATTATTAGACTTTTGAATCAAATAATTGCATTAGAAGTGTGTTCTGCAGCTTTAATTTTGAATCTCTACTGCGCCCAATTCAATGTTGGTCAAGACACAGTGCACTACAGTGCAATGTATCCCACTCAGGGGTGTGTTGCAACGCATTGTATCCCTTTAGAGACTACATTTCCCCCTTAGACAACCAAATTCCCTTTGAATTTTTCATTGCCATTATACTCAGCCTTTTGTTTGCTGTGTTTTCAATTTTCTAATACCTCTTAGAGACCAGTGAATTTGTCTGATTCTTCCTCCTTTGAAAAGTAAGTTTGTTCAATGTCTCTTTA
Source organism: Pinus albicaulis (assembly GCA_034641835.2). Taxonomy (NCBI): domain Eukaryota; kingdom Viridiplantae; phylum Streptophyta; class Pinopsida; order Pinales; family Pinaceae; genus Pinus; species Pinus albicaulis. The sequence goes on along the minus strand of MU968359.1, from coordinate 56,480,917 downwards.
AGTATTTTTATTTATCATTGACAAATAACATTCAAAGTATTTTATTTTTGCATTAGATCCATTTTTTTTTGTAAAGGAAATTGTCGTTAAATTCTTCGTTTCCTATACGAAAAATTGTAGTTCCATTCTTCGTTTTTCCTAAAAGAGAAATTGTTGTTAAATTCATCATTTGTCAAAGAAGAAAGAATTTTTTTTTGTTGATTTGATGCATAAAGTTTCCTTTTTGCATTCACATTAAGGGGACTGAAAAGAAAAAACTGCATTTTCATATAGTGAATTGTGTGTTTTGCATAGGAACAAGTTAGGAAAGCTGCATATTAGTTTGTGCTCTTTGTTGTTTGCTCTCAAAATTGATTTCTCTTTCCCTTTAGTAGCTAGGAATTTCATTGAAGAAGCTAAAATTGAAAAGTTTGCTTATCAATTTAGTTTTAATTTTAGGAATTTCCATCACATCATCACAGTGAACCTTGAAAGCCAAATTGATAAACAAGATAAACTTAAAATTTACATCAATTTACCTAAAAACAAATTGGAACCATAACAATAAAATTTAAAAGGTCTAGGCTAGAGATGTGTTCCAGCGTTGTTAAACATAGAAGTTGTTGTTAATTGTCTGTGACACATTCTGAGTGTGATACCTCACTCCAAATACGTAAGTATATCAGAGCTCTTCCACTTACCTTCGGGTATATAGGGTAGTGTTCTAGTATGATAAGTATAAAGGGGTGCTCTCATTGTGCAGTTTCGCATTAGAAAACACTAATATAGACTTGGGCCTCCATGTACCTTTGGGAGGAAAAATTTAGGTTTCTATCCATCCATAGTGAACTGATTCATCCGCCTTGTAAATTGTGATACACCGAACACAAAATTTGAGGATATTGCCTGCCCATACTTCTTGGTTCGCCAGGAGGTATTTTGTAGTTCATAGTTTCTTGGTAAATTTTTTTCCTAGAATTACCATTTTATTTTGTTTATTTGTTTTTGGTCATAAAATAAATCAGCCATCAAGGAATAAGAACATCCCTTTCCTCATCGTTCTTGTAAAATAGCATTGAAACCACCTTTACCACAGAAAGCCACTTCTGGTTGGCGAAGGCGACATCGCTCTACCGAAACTAGTACTATCAGTACCTCTGGTGCGACATCATCCTCACACATACTAGAGTCGACACAAGTTTTTTCTACACATCCTCTACTGTTGTCGAGATGGAGTCCTTGCCGCTACCCATGGTCACAATCCATCCAATGAGTGAGACCATACCTCTCGAACCCAACGTTGTTCAACTGGAAGTTGATCTAGATCCTGTCTCTTTTTTGCTAGAACATCTGAATCCCAAATTTGAACAACCAAAAGTTATTCTTGTATCAGTTGCCCCACAATATATTGTAGCCATTGAGTCTCCCATATTATGTAGTGAATCTATTGAAATATAATTTGGGCCTGAAGGAAAAATCCTTCCACCTGGTTTAATTTCAATTGAATAAATACCACATGATGAAACACCTTTAACTCCAACTCATTTTGGGGCAGATATTTTCCTGTATGAGCCTTTTCCTCAGTCACCTGCCTCTAATTTTGTTGATCTCGCGTCTATTCAAGTTCTTGTTGATTCAGTAGGTTATACATTTGGTCACGTAACCATGCCTAAACCAACATTTTCGGTCGAACCATCTGTTCCAATTGCGACAACACCTACTCTCGCTACCCTATTGATGTTCACAACTTCACCAAAGTCATATTTACATGGTGGCCCTATGGTCCCATCCGGTTCTGAATATTTATCTGTAATTTTCTTTGGTGCATATTCAAACCCATGGACTTCACTAATGTCATCCTCTAGTATTCTAACTAGTAAACCTATAGTGAGTACTGAAGGGCTTTATCCTTTATATCCATCATCAGTGCAATATCAAGCTAGTCCATTTGGGTATATTCCATCCAATAAAATTTCAATTGGACTCCCTGCATTTGGAGAACTATATTTTCCATCTTATTATACTCCTCATGCTGGGGAGAAAAATATGGTAACCCACTTTGACAATACTCCATCATTATTTGGTCATCCTAATGTCGAAATGAATGTTTTTCAATGGTAGACCACTCTGCCTATCCAACCACAAATGGTTGTACACTCGTATCAATTGGTTCAACCTGTTGCACCCACATCAATTCCATTTGTTAATACATCTTTATCCCTGTTACAAACTCAAACTGTTATACCTCAATCGTCTCAGGCGAGTCCTTCAACACAATACCCTTAAGTTTTGGGCACTCAAACTCTAACTCCTCCTGCTGGTTTACAACAACCACCTGTACTCGGAATCATTTATTCACAAGAAGGATTACCATATTATGGGATGTTTCAGTCACAACCAGGTTATACCTATCCTCAACTGAATCCAAGTTATCCTAATTTGGGTTATAATATTGGTGGACAGACCCCTTGGTAGCCACAGGTGCAAATGCCACAACGTTCATTTAAACAAGTATCGTACCTAGGTTTTGATCAATAGAATCCTCAAGTGTTTTCTTATAAAAAAAACCTATATATGGGTTACCAAAAATAGATTCCTTATGCTAGTGCTCAAAGGATTGTTGCTCAAGCTATTCCATCATACCCTGGATATGCTCAACTTGATCTCAATCGACAATTTCCCTTTGTTGCAACTTTAGAATTACCGGATTTAAATCGCCTCACCAATGATCCAATCAACTATGCTCCTTGGTGGCTGGTGATACCTCATAAATTACCCTCAGATATTTCTAAGTTGAATGGAAACCCTGGGGAAGACCCGTCGACTCATGTTATGACTTATCATTTGTGTTGTTCATCTAACTCCCTAAATGATGACTCTGTTTGAATACGTCTTTTCCAGCATACGCTCACTGGTCCAGCCGAAAAATGGTACATGGAGTTGCCAAGAGCTTCCTTTGATAATTTCACTACCCTATTCATTGTCTTTTTGATCCACTTCTAGTTACCCATACGATATGAAACTAGAACAAAACTCTTGACTAATTATAAATATACTAATGCTACACACATTTCTGATAATATTCATAAGTGGCGTTGTCGTTGTAGAATGGTTAGGACATTTTTTTGTGATCAACTCCTTTCTGAATGGTTCATTAAGTCCCTATTACCATCTATAACTGAGGATGTGGCTAAGGGTGGCATCATCACTGAAGAGAATTTCATTTCTCATGCCCAATATTTAGACTTGATTTATACTCAGTCTGGCATGCTCTACGAGAAAATTCCCAATGTTCCACGATCTAATTTTATTGTTCCTCCTCCATCAAAGGACTCTCATGATGGAGATGATATGATTGGTACTACAAGCACACATCACACTACTGCATCTGATCCTGCACCTTCTTCTAAAACCCATGCCGTGTCATCTGACAAGGGAAAAAGTTACAAGAAACCTAGAAGTAAGAAAAAAGGGAAATTAAAGAAAAATCATACTTCTACCCCGCATGAAAGATCATCTGATCAATCGACTGGAAATCAGAAACCTCGTTACCCTTGCATAATCTATAATGAGGAACACTTTTTTCGGGATTGTCCTCACCACGCTAAAGTCTCAAAAATGACCTTACATGCGTCAGCTGTGTTGACAGATCCATTTCTGAATCTGAACAAAAATTTGGTTACTACAGATCCAAATTCTAGTTCACAAGTGCTTATGTTGTCTATCACGAAGCCATCGACTGATGTTTTAGTGTCAACGCATAATAAAGATTACGGTAGTCAGACTATTGATCAACGTGGTACCTCGACCATGAATTTTTACATTGAATCAATACCGCCACTTGCTATTCTTCAATTGACAATCAAGCCATCGAAGGGAGTCATTCATAAATTGACATTTAATCCTCAAGCCAAAGTTGCTAAAATTATAATATAGTTGAATATTTGGCTCAATCCCTTTCATCTATGTCAGCGCTTGAGGTGCTACAAAATTTTCCCTCCGAGAAACATGATTTGTTGTCAGAAATTGGTGGAATTGATCTGACTGATTCTAATCTCGTAGTCTTTAATCATACGGGCTATGTGCTGAAATTACCAGCATAATTGGCATTCTTCATCCAAGTAAATGTTCTCAATAAACTTGTTCATCATACTATTATTGATGAGGGAGAATCTATGTGCATTATGTCTCTAAAATGTTGGAAGTCACTTTGCTCGCTGCACCTATCTCAATCACCAACAACTTTGAAAGCTTTCGACAGATGGACATATAAGCCTTGCGGTATTATCAATAACCTGCATGTTAAACTAGGGGAAATAATAGTGAATGTTTAAGTTCAGGTCATTGAAACACCCCTTGGCTACAATATTTTACTCGGAAGGCCATGGGTATATGAAATTACTCTGATAGTTTCTACATATTTTAGAATGATCGCTTTTCCACATAAAGGTGTTATCATAGACATCAATCAGTTACCCTTCTTTGCCTCCAGTTCCCAGGTAATTGGAAGTGTTCCGTTAGTTCACACACCACAACTAGCACTTCATAACATTGGTTTAGGACTCTTAATGGATTCCATCCTTATGGGAACCTTTGCATTACTGCCCCCTGCGACGTCGACATAAATTGCAAGTGTAGAGACCTGCTACATGATCTCTCCCACTCCATCTGGCTTAAGGAAGACTACGGTCTGAAGTTGTTACGTTGGATGAATTTCTTCTGCCCAGCCCCATTGAGATGGCATAGAAATCAATCTATCTGGCTAGGGCAGATAATCTAAAACCATTGTCGCCGGTCATTTGGGTTGATCATTCATTAGATTATGGTACTCCATCTGATCCTTTTTCCTCAACTTTCTTGACAGATGAGAATATTCTGGAAACCATGATGTCAGAAGGAGAACCATGGGAAGATTATCATCATCATTCCCATCTTCCAGATTATGAGGAAGATAATCTTAGTGAATTATATCATCCATCGATCAAAACATTCTTTTCGAATTCTTTTCCTATTAATGCAATTGATTCTGAGCGAAATTTTTCAAATATCGAAGAAACCATTTCTATCGATATTTCGACCAAACCCGACATTATAGAAAATATTCAAGTCAGCATCTATTTTTCTCCATCAGAACTCGAAACATATCACTTCTCTTTTGTGAATTTAGTGATGTATTTTCTTGGTCTTACGAGGAAATGCTAGGCATATAAACTAGTATCATTGAACAAACTATTAATATGTACCCTGATGTCAAGTCGGTACATCAACGCCTTCGTCCTGTTCATCCGAAGAAGGCCACTGCCATTATAGAAGAAGTTGAAATTTTTTTGCATGCTGGTTTCATTTACCATGTTTCAGTAAATAAGTGGGTTTCTAACATTGTTCCTGTTATGAAAAAACAAGCAACCATTAGAGTGTGCATCGATTATCGGGATTTCAATCTTGCTTGTCCAAAAGAGAACTATCCTACTCCCTTTATTGACCAAATTATTGACGATTGTGTTTGATGCAAAATCGTTTCGTTCATGGATGGATTTTCTGGCTACAATAAAATCAATATCCGCCCAGAGGACCAATATAAGACAACATTCATTTTTCCCTGGGGCACATTTTCTTATTAGAAACTCCCATTTGGTTTAAATAATGTTGGGGAAATTTTTTAGAGAGCTATGGATTATGCTTTCAATGACATCAAGCACATTGTTCAACCCTATCTAGATGATTTACTTGTACATTCACGAAGCTAGACAGATCACCCGATGCATTTGAGAGCTATATTTTTGCACTGTCGACACTACAAAATATGCCTTAATCCACATAAATTTGTGTTTTGTTTTGGTTCTGGTCATTTTCTAGGATTCGTCGTCTCAAACGAAGGAATTCGAATATACCCATTGAAGTTCTAGGTCATTCTTGATTTGCCTGCGCCATCAAATTTTCTTAAGTTACAGAAACTTCAGGGAAAGGATAAATTCCTAAGGAGGTTCATACCCAACTATGAAAAAAGGGCTAAAGGATTTAATCGTCTCTTGAAAAAGGGGATTCCATTCCATTGGGACCAAGTTGCACAAGCTTCTTTTGATGTTTTCAAGGATACAATTGTCCTGGCATCATTAATGTATCCCCCCAATTATCAGAGTGATTAATTATTATATATCGCTGCGATTGATACGATCATTGCTATGGTATTTGTCCAAGTAGAAAATGGGATAGAATATCCAATCTATTATTTGAGTCGTAATCTCAATGATACGAAAGTGAAGCATTCATACATAGAAAAGCTTGCCTTGGCAGATGTTCAAGATCTCCAAATAATTTGCCACTATATCCTATTCCGAATGACCATTGTCATTTAGGATTGCAACCCCATGACTTATATTTTATCATGTCAATTGCTGGGGGGAAAGTATTCAAAATAGATTGTCATTTTGTAGGAATTTTATTTGGAATTCATCAAATCCAAGTCAAAGAAATATTTATTTTTGGCTAAGATTCTCTATGACATTCCCTCTGATAGTACTACTACTACGTCAGAATCACCTATTCTTGACGAGTCTCTATTTCTGATCAGATCATCTGATCCTTGGTATAGGGATTTTATAATTTATCTCCAAACCCAAAATTTTCGGTCTGATACCTCTTGCTCTGACCAGTGATGTATTTAATACAAAGCCAAATATTATCTGATCGTCGGCGATACACTTTATCTTTGTGGTGTCGATACAATTTTAAGAAGGTGCCTTACTAATGAGGAGGTTGAAAAGGTTTTAAATTATTTTCATGTTGGGGATTATGGTGGACACCTGTTTGGATATGCTATTGTTCAGAAGATACTCCATGCCAGTTACTTTTTTCCTACCATATTTCGCGACTGCATCCGCGCGGTCAAAAGTTGTCATGCATGCCAGATATTTGATTGTAAAATATGCAAACCACCAGTGCTAATGCATCTTGTTGTATTTGTGGGACCATTTTGAAAATGGGCCATTGAATTCATGACCTGTAACCCTCATTCTTCATGGGGGCATGGTTATATTATTGTCGTAGTAGACTACTTTACCAAGTGGGCCGAAGAGATGCCTACATTCAACAACACAATACAAAAAGATACATTATTTTTCTTTAATCATGTCATTGCATGGTTTGGGGTCCCACAGGCTATAGTCACAAATCATGGTAAGAATTTTCATAATCACATGATGACTGAGTTGACTACCAAGTTAGGACTGTCACATGATAGTTCTACTCCTTATTATCCATAATCAAATGGACAAGTTGAGGCTATTAACAAGATTCTTAAATGAATGCTTCAACGAATTATAGGAGTTCATAAACGAAACTAACATTTGATCTTGTACTTGGCCTTGTGGGCGTACCAAACCTCGATGAGAAACTCAACTAGATTTACCCCCTTTCAATTGGTGTATGGTCTAGAAGATATATTTCCAATCCAATGTGAAATACCGTCATTAAAACTTTCAATCGACTTGTTACCTGACACCTCAGATGAAGAACCGCGTATTTTTAACCTCATCCATGTTGATGAAATGTGTTGTGAAGCCCAATTGGCCAACAAAGCACATAAGAGAGGTATAAAGGTGCAATACGGCAAGCATGTCCAACCTCACATTTTCTTAGAGGGAGACTTGGTCCTTCTTTATGATTAGGAAGCTGATGTAATAGCTACAGGGAAATTTGAGCCATTATGGCATGGCCCCTATATTGTCAAAAGAGTTCTTGATAAGGATGCCTACGAGTTGGTGGATTACGATGGAATTCTATTGGCCCAACCCCTAAATGGGTTGTATCTAAAACGTTACTATGCTTAATCATGAGCGTAGTAATTTTTTGTATTATATTGTATATATATGCTATTGATTTGCATTCACTATTTTAGTTTGTTTTTTAGAGTTTATTGTCGTTAGTAATACGCTTTACATTTCATCACAGATGTATGAATCCTTGGAACCATTTGTTACGTATGTTGATGGAGCTATTCATAGTACGCAGAACTATCCTCTTCAGTGTGGGCCATTTTCGCTCCAAATGACGAGTTAGTGATTTTTCAAGGGATTTGTATCGGTATTTCTACAAACAATATCGCTGAGTATAGCACGTTGATCAAACTTGTCTCTGATTCCATTTCATTTGGTATTAACGGCATCATCATAAGGTTAGAATCACAACTTGTGGTATTACAACTTACTAGTGTTATACTGTTAGAAATCCAACACTGTATTGTATGTTCCTAAGAGTTCGACTTTTGGAAAGACACTTTGATTTTATTCAATATCAACACATTTCCAGAAACTTGAACAAATTAACTGATTCTTTAGCAAATTATGATATAAACAGACATTTGCAACACATGTAAAGATACATTCAAATAATTGAATAGGATTTCACAATAAACATAGGAAAAATGTAATATTCCTAAGTTAGCATTCATCTAATAGGAATATTGATTTTTGTTTTTGTCACCTAGGAGATGAATAAATGGGTAAGGAGGCCCATACCTTTCTAAAATAGGAATAAAATCCCTCATGATATGAAAAGGGATCATTATAATATCTGGATTTCACACCCTCATGTGTGAACAAGGGTAATTACATGTGGACAAGGTCAAGTTTTACCAAGTCAACAATGCTAGAATGGAAGGTGGAGATCATCTATGGAGACAACACAATGATAGCGGGAGGAAAATTCCTTGGTGGAGGAAACCCTAATGAGTGGGACCCAAGGTGAGAAGGCTTCCACTTGTTTATAAGGAGGGAAAGGCAGCCATAACAAGACATGTTATGGATTATTGAATTTGTGGTCTGTAAGACTATTGTGCATTCTTCAGCTTTTTAGTTGAGATTGTTGTGCTGCTTAGCACAAGGTATTCCTATTTAGTAATTCCTTATCCTTTCAAGAGAGGCCTCTTGAATGAGCTTATACTTAATTTCTCCAAGAGAGGAAGACTCTGGAGCTTATTTCACATCTTAGCACTTGGCCCACATATTTCCCATCACCTATAGAGAAGTATCTCTCCTTGACTGCTTTATTTTAGTGAGTATTTGCAGTTAGGGGTTGCAGTGTTTGATTGGAGGGTGAGATCCTCAGTGATTGGATTAGAATTTCACTTAAAGGATATTTTGGAGGAGGTATATTCATCATTGGTATCATCTTTATCCATCTCCATCCAGTTAGTGAGTTGCAGCTGCTACTCAGCCCTAGGGTTGCATTTCGACATTTTGCACTTTTTACATATTTCAGGAAATCCTTTTCAGATTGCCTTGAAATTGTGTTTGGTAGTTTAGATCTTTACTCCCAACATTGTATGAGACATATATTGTTAGATTTGTGTATTTACACTTTCCAACAGCAGTTAGACTTAATAAAACTGCACTGTCATAGCCTTGGGCATTATTTGTGTAGCAGTGTTCTTCATATTTCATGTGCACGTTCTCTTGAGGCTTGTGTTTCCTAACTTGAGTGATTATTTCCTCAAGATATTGTATACATTTTCTGCTATAACATTAATTTGATGGCTATATGTTCTTCTCACATTTTATGAGTTTATTTTTCACTGTTATTTCCATTATTGTGTTCATGTATTTTTGGTTCCCCATTCTGGGATATTATAGTGGTATCAGAGCATAATCTTGGCTCAACCTGTGGATCTCAACCATTATGATATCAGGAGGACAAGAAGAAGAAGGAATGAAAAAATAATACAAGAAGAAGACTGCATTATTTGGAGGAAGGAAGGAAGAGAGGATTTCAAAGCTTCTTTCTCAAACTTTGCAGAGCATTCATGGAGATCTTTAGAAGATGAGGAGGGACATGTGTAGAGGATCTACAAGAGAGTTTGAATCTGAATTAAACTATAGATTTTTACATAATGAGTGTGAGCATGCAGCCACACATTATGATGCAGAATGTAGTCATAAGCCTAGATCTACTATGAGGGAGTTGGAAAAAGAAGAAATGCCTGAGAAAGAGACTCTTAGGGATTATCTGCAAGAATATGGATCTCAAAATAAGAAGTTCAGAGATCATATCACCTTCCAAGAGTTTTTAAAGTTCAAGGTGGAGAGGAGCAAGCAGCATGACATGGGTAGATTTTTCCTATCTACTTTTGATGGATCACCAACATGTTCAGCTAGAGCTTGGGTGGAGGATCTACACACCTATTTGTAGCAACACCAAGTTTCTGAAGATGAAGCCATCAAAGTTGCAGCACTACATTTTGAAGGTAAGTCCTATGCTTGGTTGATATTTGAGTCCTTTTCATTAAAAAAATGCAAATAATTCTTCTTATGCAAATTTCACTAAGAGATTAGTAGAAAGGTTTGATGGAGGACATTCTTAAACATCTTTTATGAAGTGAAACAAAACAAAACAAACCAAAATTCTACATGGATTGAAAGGACCTATAAACTCAATTCCATTTCAAAAAACTATTGGAGAGGCAAGATCTTTGTCTCATATTCTTGGACAATAGGGCATGGAGATCCCTTTTCCAAATGAGGATCCACTTATTGAAAGGTTTCCCATTCATATTAAGGACGAAGAGATGGTTGAGGGCAACAACGCTATCATATCTAGAGGATATCTAGCACCTCCTGCAAAGGTAGATGGATAAATTTCTCCAACATGAGGGATTCTTGTATTATTGCAAGGAATTCCCCATGATTTCATATGTGGAGATCATGGCACAACCCATGATCAACATGTGCCATTGTTGACAGATTGTGAAACCATGTAGATAAAAGGAGGAGGTAGGGAGGATGACCAACATCATTTGATGAGGAACACACGCCCCTATCTATTTTAGAGGGTTGATGCACAGAAGAGGGAGACTGAATTATGCAGTGAAGGCAGGAACAAGTCTATCTGTTCATGTATGCAGTATACTTTTGATATTGATGTCTCATTGCATGGAGGCATCTCACCAAGGAGACCACCAGATCAACAGACGATGGGGGATGCTTCACATTTGGAGGCACCACTCATTTATTCTAGAGGGGTGAGGACCTTAGGAGAGCTTGGTACAGTGCTGAGAGTCTTGGGTAGACTCAAGGAGAGGAGAGGAATTACCCCAACATCATCATTACCCACTCTCATTCCAGGATATGCGCTGTTTAAGGAGAAGTATGGGAAGGATAACAAACTTCCAACTTGCATCTTTGGCATGGGAGATGTCAAAGAGGAGGATAGCCATATGATAGATGTTCTTTGTGATATATCGTTAGCGCTATCCATATGGAGGATAGATCCATATTGGAAATCCCAGCTGTTGGTGGATTATTCCAAGGATATTTTTAATTGTATGATATTGGATGACCAGTTGCATGAGGAGGGATATTCAGTTAGAGATGGGGTCATCTACTATCACGGTAGGATATTCTTATCTAGAGCTTCCAAGCTCAAGAAGAGGTTTCTACAAGCAGCTCATGAATATTTCCTTTTTAGCCACATTTATTCTATGAGAGCATACCATACCATCATGGAAGGGTACATTTGGGAAGGCTTTGAGGAGATGCATGGATCATGTGGAGATGGAGGAGATACATAACTCTTTGGGGGAGTTAACACAACCACCTCTTTTCTCTTTGAGAATGAGAGGGGTTTCATCTATGAGACACTCCATTTGCATGGGAAAAGCATATGGTAAGAATACTGTTTGGTTGAATAATGATTTGTATGATGAATATGTGTATTCCTTAACCATATATGTGCAGGACATTGCTCAAATAAGGAGCATTCTTTCTTATATACATCATGGTCTACTTGAGGCCATAAGTAGTATTGATGATGGCCACTCCCTAAGAGGTATTGGGGAGATGATATCTTATGAAGAACATGCTCACTTTGCACCATACATCATACACTTTCTCCAAACTTGTGAGGAGATTGGGGCAGCAAGAAAGTGGTTGGGAAGCCACACACCATGCCATTTTCTGATGAAGTTGAGAGTAAAAATACATTGGTTGAATTTGAGGGACCATTTTCCTTCTCCCTTATTACATATGGCAGCTAGCATGTTGCAAATCATGATTCCATTTGTTGATGTTGTCCTTATCTTTTTTGCTGACATGATTGAAAAAGAGGCACATTGGTTGGATGTGTCGTTGGGGGAAGAAATTCCCCACAATTTTTAAATTACATGTTCCAAAGAGAGCATGGGAGGTGATATGGCCGCTACAGTAAAAAAAATTCTCCTTTATGAGGTGGGCCATGGGATTTATTGGAGCACTTGGGGTATGTCTCTCATGAATCATTGGGAGGAATTTTTCTATGAGCTACCATGTTGGGAGGTAACTCATTTTGTATGGATGATAGCTTGGGGATGGAGGATCCACATGGGAATGATGGTTCCCAATGCATTTCAGATCCCATACCTCAAAGGGACCTCTAGACAACATCTTTTTTCTTGCTTGAGTACTCTACTTCTTCATGATGATAGCTATTTAGCTAGCTTACATACTTGGGAGGGGAAATAAGGAGAGTTATTAATGAGACAACATCTTATTCCTTGGAGGAGCTTATCATATGTGGATTCTATAGAAGGAGGAGGGGATACTTCTCAATTCTATCCTTGCAGTTGCTTGAGGACAAGCAACATTTGGGAGGGGAGGACTATAATATTCCTAAGTTAGCATGCAACTAATAGGAATATTGATTTTTGTTTTTGTCACCTAGGAGATGAATAAATGGGTAAGGAGGCCCATACCTTTCTAAAAAAGGAATATAATCCCTCATGATGTGAAAATGGATCATTATAATAGCTAGATTTCACACCCTCATGTGTGAACAGGGGAAATTACATGTGGACAAGGTCAAGTTTGATCAAGTCAACAACGCAGGAATGAAAGGTGGAGATCATCTATGGAGATAGCGCAATGATAGTGGGAGGAAGATTCCTTTTTGGAGGAAACCCTAATGAGTGGGATCCAAGGTGAGAAGGCTTCTAATTATTTATAAGGAGGGCAAGGCAGCCATATCAAGACTTGTTATGGATTATTGAATTTGTGGTTTGTAAGACTATTGTGCATTCTTCAGCTGTTTAGTTGAGATTGTTGTGTTGCTTAGCACAAGGTATTCCTATTTAGCAATTCCTTCACCTTTCACAAGAGGCCTCTTGAAGGAGCTTTTACTTCATTTCTCTACATCCAGGCTTGAGGCCAAGCTACCTCCTTCAGCTACAAGGCAGTTTCTGTTTAGAGCTGGGTTGTGTTGCAGTGGGGGGTTGATAACACCACTTCCGGAGCTTGTTTTTCAGAGGAGGAAGAATTATTCCCTTTGGGAGATCAGCGAGGAAGATTCTGGAGCTTATTTCACATCTTGGCACTTGGAAAACATATTTTCCATCACCTAAAGTGTAGTACCTCTCCTTGACTGCGTTATTTTAGTGAGTATTTGTAGTGAAGGGTTGCAGTGTTTGATTGGATGGTGAGATCTTTAGTGATTATATCAACCTTTCACTTGAAGGATATTTTGGAGGATATATTTCCATCATTGGTATCATATTCAACCATCTCCATCTAGTTAGTGAGTTGCAGTTACTACTCAGCCCTAGGGCTGCATTCCGAAATTTTTCACTTTTTGCATATTTCAGGAAATTCTTTCCGGATTGCCTTGAAATTTTGTTTGGGGGTTTAGATATTTACTCCCAACATTGTATGAGCCATATATTTTCAGATTTGTGTATTAACACTTTCCAATAGCTGTTAGACTTAATAAAATTGTGTTGTCATAGCCTTGGGCATTATTTGTGTAGCAGTGTTCTTCATATTTCATGTACATGTTCTCTTGAGGCTTGTGTTGCATAACTTGAGTGATTATTTCCTCAAGATATTGTAAAAATTTGCTGCTATAACATTAATCTGATGGCTATATGTTCTTATCAATTTTTATGATTTGATTTTTCACTACTATTTCCATTATTGTGTTCATGTATTGTTGCTTCCCAATTCTGGGATATTACAAAAACACTGAAATCAAATAGATAGATAGTTATAGTTTTCTAAAAAAAATTGTGCCCAAGACACATTGGTCATCTGACCTGAAAATGTATGCAACATTTCAAAAGTAAACTAGTGATGCTCATGGTATTATGCTATCAATCTAGCTATCGTACGTAGTAACTACATCCAATGGTTAAGAATGCCAATTGTATGGCACTATAGTCGCATGGGTAACTCTTCGATCTGACAATCCAGAATCTCGACACTCAACCCCTCAATGTGTTGTTGAAGCTTAGTAAGAGTCTCAGGCATGTCTAAATCTTGAAGGTTTTCTCTCCTGATAGCCCTCTCCACTGGCTCATTTGCTCCATGCTCTGGTTCTTCCACTGGTTGAACTCAACCCACATATGCATTACATTAAAAATTTAGTTTAGTATTAGGAAAACATAAATATACAAAAACATGTATAAACCTGTTGTACTGTACAACAACCCTCCCTTTTTCAAATTTTTAGAATAAAATTCATTTAGAAATAGGGTCCCTTTTTCTTTTAATATAGGAATAAAAGACTTAGAAATAAAGATTCATTGTTTGAAAAACTCATTGCATATATTTATTACCAAGCATGGACAAACAAAATACAACATTCAAAACTGCCGATCCGATTAAATATAAAACACTTTATCATATAAAATAAATCAGTTTGAAAAAGGTCTCATGAACAGTAATCGCAATCGGAAATCAGAGAAATATTTAAGAGAAGTTTTATATACATGTTCAAAAATATCTGATGCAATTATTTCAATCGCAAATCACCAATCGCAAAGGATTTAAGTTATTCATTTACATATCTCCGATGCGATGTGAGTAATCGAAATCACATGATCGGAGCACTTTTAATAAATTCTTTGTGGTCAATTGAAAATTTCCCGATGCGACGCACTTTATTATAAAACACTTTTCAAAAGGAAATAAAAATTTGTTTCGCTTAAATGAGAAGAATCCCTATATGGTATACCCCACCATATCGCAGTCGGAAATCGGAGAAAACAATTGATAATTCTTTTCGATTGAAACTCCCCGATGCGATATACCACCATCTAATCGGAAATCGGAGAAGTTTGCAATCGCAATCAGCAATCGGAGAAATTTGTATTATGATATCTATGTACCATTTGAATACTTCCGATGCGATTGCTATTTAATATACTACATTCATCACATTGGAAGAATTCAAAATAGGTAAATTTATATTATTTCACAAGTGCCAAATCTCCAATGGTACGTTTGACATTGAATAACAAATCAAATGAATATTGGTTTATGATTCTGTTTTGAATACGTAAGTGTGACCCAAAGAGAACATTTAAGTGTTATACGGAATCGATAAATAATGAATCATGAGTTCATAATTGTTCTTTTCACTTGCTTGTTTATCACAAATAATAACTTATTGCTTTGCAGAATCAAAGAACACTAAATCCTTTCATTCGCCGACCGAGGGAAACAATACCAGATATCGAAATGTCGAAGCGAACAAGGAGAATGAAGGCTGTTGGTGCTGCTAAGTTTTTTGAGATTCCTACAATCTCGAAGGAAAGGACAGTAAAGATAAAGCTAGTTACAAATACATCATGTCAAGGGCTAGGCAAAATGACATGGGAAGGAATTTATAATCTATTGGAGAGTGAAAACCCTAAAGTCACAATAGCTAAGATATTAGTTCCTGATGAAGATAACTCATATTCCGACTCTGAATTTACTGATAGAACACTTGAAAACTCATTCCTACATCGAATTGCAGCCATAGCAAACATCATGCCTTATTATGATGTGATTCGATGGGTCATCGATAATGTGGAAATAAAAAATAGAATGTTTATTTCGGCTTCTGGAGCATCTTTTGGATCATTTAAAGCAGAAGAAATTAAGGAAATGTATCATCTTCCTAATCCACAGAAGGTTTATAACAAAGAATTTGTCAAAGAGTTTGCTGATAAAAATAAGGTCCAATCTGAACCTATCAAAGAATGGAGAAAAAATCCTGAGAAGCACAAAAATGAATCATCCGATATGTATTCAGTAGAATCTCTTTTACCCCCATATTGCTATGCCGCTGCCATGATGTGTAGATTATTTGGTAATGACAATTCTTCTAGGCTTTCGATACAAATGGTTCCTTTAATCCTATCTTCTCTCAATTCCAAAATTATGGACTGGGCTGTCATCCTCTCTGATAGGATAGCTAATAGGATTCTCGAGTATAGGAAAGATGAAAATGCCGGAAATGCCACCCCCTTTTTCTTCTGTGCTTATATTCTAGAAGCTCTTTGTTTTAATTCTGAGTTTCCCTTGTTAGGATGGAAATGGACTGCTAAAGATCCCACTCCGATTCATAGATATCATAAACTCCTTTGGAAATTTCATTTCAAAGATCATGTGTATAAGATATGTCATGGTTTCCTTATTCCAGTCTTTCAAACCATTTTCAATCGCTTTCCCCCTAGATTCTCCGACAAAGCTAAAAATGACTTATCCTCAATAGGAGACTGGTTTGGAGAAGACAAATTCACGTATGTTAGGATTTTCGGGAATATTTTGGAACCCCACGTTCTCCCTCTTATTGTCCCAGATAAACTTTTAGCCCAAGAAATATCCTATCAATTGACAGTTGAAGGAATTTCCAGATCTCTGAGCAATAGTAAGAAAAGAATGTGGCCTTCATTTCCATTCAATTGTGGACATTTTACTTTGAATGACTTTAAACATGCAGAAAAGGAAGTCGTCAAAATAAAGAATTTTAAATTCGCAACAATACCGGGGAGACAGTATGATCCACAAAAGATAGCTTTTAATGTTACTTCTTCAGTTTCGATTGCTCGATTCGAGCATGAACTAGATAAGTTTGATGATTTTTTTTGTTTCATTAAATAATTTTTCTCAAGTATATAATTTGTCCAAGTCTAAATTTCAGAAAGAAGAAATGAATAAATTTATGTTATTCAGAAGGAAAAGATTGTTGAAAATTCCTCTAGATCAACTAAGAGTTCCTATGCAAGAGGCAGAGATAGAAGATAAATCTGGCAAAACAGCAGAAGAAACATCTACCAGTAAGGCCACTACACAGTTATCTACTAACCAGCCCATTGTACAGACACAAAAAGAAGTAACAGGAAATGATCCTATTGTACATACTGAAAAGATGATCATTGATGACAAATCCAAAGAAAATACTGATCAGCAGACCACAACTCAAACAGAGAAGGAATGCACAAGTACTGATACTAATGTGCATAGTCAAAAGGAAGGTTCAGACAACAAAACTGATAAACAAGAAGGAAATACAGAGAAATCAGATGCACAACTTGGAGGAAACGAAACTACTAAGAAAATTGTAGACTCTGCTGATCTTAATGTTTCCTCTCAATTGTTGAAGCAGTATAATCAATTCGCTCACCTATTAGGACTGCGGGATGATCCTAAAGAGAAAGAGCAAGAAGATCAGGACGTTGAAATCATTCCTGAACATCCTACAGGGAAAATTATATTGAAAATTGAGGAAATTCCTCCCGTAGATATATTCTACAGTCCTAAACATAAAGCTGTTGTAAAAAAATAGAGAAAGAGAAGAAAAATCGATCAAGACATGTTTTCTGCTTCACAGGAGGAGTTCATGAATATGTTTACAAGAATGCTGAAGTGAATCCATCTGAGGATCTCACTAAGTTGTCTCAATATGTAGGAGCATACAGTGCTGCAACGATAGATAAAGCTGCATAGGTTTCTCAGTTAATGACCCAAAAAGATCTACATATAGCTTAACTTGAAGAACAAGCTAATGAAAATCAGCAGAAGATTGCTCAATTGGAACAGCAATTATAAGATCAAGAGCTCAGATCTAAAGAGCTAGAAGAACAACTTGCCACAGAAAAGAAGAAATTTGATGAACAAGTCTTAAGCAAACAACAACAGTTTAATCAAAAAATTTCCAAGCTACAAAATTTGTTGCAAAATGAGAAGAATATGAAGATTTTGCAAGAAAAATAATTTCAAGCAGCTTTAGATAAATTCAAGGATTTCCCTAGATTAAGAGAACTCAAATCGGAGGCTCTTGAAGTCAATAAACTACTGTCTCAGCAGTTAAATAAATTTTGTACAAAATCAACACAAGCATAACCATTTTGTGATATTACATCATCCTTGATCCAGAACATGATTACTCTCAGAAAAGAAATTGATGACGCCGATGAAAAGATTTCTGAATTTCTTACTTGGAAAGATACAGAAAAAGGAAGAGAAGCTAATCTTCCTAGGATAGAAGAAAGACATAAAGAGATCCTATTCACAAAGTGGGAAAATTAGTTAATGAAAGCCGAGAGAGCTATATCAAGAGCTACAAGAATGATGGGTAATATAACACAATTTATCAATGACAGCTTGTATGCAATTAGTCTCATTTCAGATTGTGTTACAGGCAGTTTGCCTAAAGTTAAAGAAACCGATTGCAGATGGAAAGAAGAAATAGTGAATAAAAGTCAACAGATCAACAAGCTTCAAACAATATCTTGGGACAATATGTGGACTTATCTAATTAAGCCACACAATCAACAAGTAGCTATTAAATTCCTATCAAATGATGTTGATTGTTTGATTCGAGAATTCTCTGATGCCACATACGCTGGACAGTTACATTCCAAGATGAGTCATCCATCGGAGGTCCAGGAAATGCTGAAAATTTTCCACTTGGTTACATTGAACGAGAAGCAAAAGCAATGAATCAGTTCCACAAAAGATAGCATTTCTGTTTTTAAAGTTGATAGATTGTAGCAGTAGTAGTAGGATTCTGTTTTCATGTAATGTCATATTTAAACCCCTCTCATGCATTGGAGAAGGGGTCCTGAGTTGTAATATTTTTGACTTGGAGATTACATTTCTGTACTCCACTGGCTCTTATATTTTATAAGGGATCACATTTGGTGATTTTATGCGGAATTATCTTTAAAGAGTTGCATTTCTGTACCTTAGATTTGATTTTGCATTGGAATTACTGAATCAGAGTATCAGTTTTCATTTGAAACTTTCAAGATGGATAAGTTATTTTTATCTATTCACTGTTAATTTCTTTTGTTATATGATATTCTCTTTTAAATTTGCTATCATTTATGTATATTTCATTCTCACAATCTTTCTTTATATGTCATTTTTGATTATATTAGAAATATTCACTTTTCATAAATGTATGTAAAATGATATACAATGATGAATACAATATGCTAGTATAACTCTGTTTAAATTCTTAAACAAAGTTATCTTTATTTGTTACTGCACAATTTCAATTAAACTTTAATACATTTTTATGGTTATTGTTCAATTGGAATAATTTTAAGTTATATTCACATATGATACCCGGGTTAGTTTTAGAATTTTTTTATCAGTATTTAGATTAAATTAGATAGTTTTATTTCAGTCATTTAGTCCTATTTTCACTCATCCAAATCAAACCATCACCAACCCGTTAGTTATAAGGAAACTGGTCCTTTCAATCCAGTCGGAGCCACCATACCAAACAGATAAGGAGCTGTCCTAAGGTCCCGACTGGGTGGTTTTCCCCAATGTTTGAAGCAGAGATTTTCTAGGCTTCAACATTTTTGGCGCTAGAAGGAGGGCCTGAGCTATGAATGGCAAGTAAATATTTATCCACAGGCCATTTTGAGAGCAAAACACCCTCATTAACTTTTTCAATTTCTTCTAAACTACAAAATCCTAGGGAAGGAATTGAGAAGAATATTCAGACACCCACTATCAAAATCTCAAAACAATCCGACAACCAAAATCCTGAGTCTCCTGAAGTACAAGATTTAATCCATAAATTGAAAGGATTCTCATTATCTTTAGATGAGTCTGAAATATCTGAAGGTAGTGTAAGCTCAAAATTTGTTCCTTCAAAACCTCTTACTAGGCTACAAAGTGAAAAACTTGGTATTTCTCCGAAATAATTCCCTTTACCTAGTAGAGTCAAGACAAGAGGAACTAAATCGGAATCAGAAAGTGATATAAGTTCTTCATCTCATATTCAATCACCTATTTCCAAAACCCCAACTCAACAAAGTGCAGTTGTTTCCACATCATCTGCTCAATCATCATCAATCTCAACATCATCTATTCCAACAACTTCTGTTCCGACACCACCAGTCTCTACTAGTCCTTCAACAATTGTTACAATAATGGCACAAAGACCATGGGCTAGCCCAGGGGCTGTCAACATGCCTGCAACTTTACATGATTTACCTGACAATCTTGGAAAATGGCTTCCAAAGTTCAGTCCAGAGCTTAACATTCAAGCTGAAGAACACATCAATAACTTTATGCTGGCTGTAAATTTGAATGGAGTCGTAGAAGAAGATGTTGTAGTCATACTATTCCCTTATACTCTTCAAGGAGCAGCAGGATCCTGGTACTTTTCATTACCTTCAAGATCCATAACAAGTTGGGATATTTTTGCAGATCATTTTTAACCAAATTTGGAGATGACAGATCAATATCTACTTTAATAAACGATCTCTCAAATTTGAAGACAGAACCCAAGGAGCCCATTAAAGATTTCAATGCTAGATTCAACAAAATTTTGAACAAAATCCCTACAAATTCAAAGCCTAATGAACAAGTCAGAAGTGAATGGTACATAACTGTTTTTCCCTCAAACATAGCAATTTTTGTAGATAGAGCTACAAAACCTACTTTAGCTGAGAATATGAAAGAGGCTATTGCAGTAGAAAAACGTATTATTTCTCTAGAAAAGAAAAATGCTATTGAGGAAAGGAAATCCAAGAAGGTCAGCTTCAAAGATGATTTGAGGAAAAAGACGGCCAAATACCCATACGACATGGAAGGTTTACAGAAAGTTCTTAAAACCATGTCGAATGAAATGGTTGAAATAAAAAAACAAGTAGCTGAAACTTCTACCAAAAAACCATTCCGAAATTTCAAAAGAAATCAAGTTGAAACTAAACCTCCCAATTCAATCTCTAATGCAGAATCAAAAGAGGAAGAAGAAGAAGATACACCTCTAGTATCAGATGAAGAAGAAGAGAATGAAGAAATAGCTGAATTACATGGAATATGGGATTTTATTCTCCCTAATTCTGATAGTGAGGTAGATCAAGAAGCCATGCCTGTAAGTACTAGGAGTAAATCTACATCGGAGCCTGTACAAACAGTTCCTAAAAAGAAAACTACAACTCCAAGTACCAAAGACAAATCCCCTGTAAAGAAAACTTCTCCATTACCTACTCAAAATCAGCCATCTTCTTCTAGTCCTCCTACATCAACATCAAATACTTTAGTGGTATCATATCCTATGGAGTATAACATTGTTGAAGACATGAAAAAGATTAAAGCCAACATTTCCTTACATGAACTTAGCAAACTAAAACACCAGCAGAAGTTGCTATTAAAAGAATTAAATGCTACACCAATTTCTCCTTTACCAAGTGGTGTAGTTGCGAAAGAAGCTAAAGGGACTGGTAAGCCACCAGACAAAGTAGATGCTACTGATACTTTGCTCATTGGAGAAAGATCAAATTCTCAGACGACTCCTTTTCTTTTGACTTATGAAATGTATAATAAGAATCTGCATAATTGCTTAATTGATTATGGAGCATCCTCTAATATAATTCCTACTTCAGTTTGTGCCAAATTAAATATTGAACCACAAAAATCGGTAGTTCACATAGTTCAATTCGATCGCTCTAAAGTTCAAGTTGTAGGAGAAATCAATTCAGTTACTATCAGACTAGCTTCCGATCCTAGGATTGTCCAAAGAATTGATATTTTGATTGCAGATATTCTTGAATTCTATGGATTAGTCTTAAGCAGGGACTGGTCTGCAAAACTTAATGGTTATATCGCAACTAATTATTCACATATGTGGCTTCCTTACAAAGGGAAACCAAATCAAATCAAAGTTGAACGAGAAAAACATATGATGCACACTGTCACTGAATTTGAACAATCTAATGAACCTGTGGCTTTCAACAACAATATTCTCGGAGGTTATTTTGCTGAGTCATTCCTTGGGAACTTCAAAGCACCATAATCACCCTTTTCTGTAAATACTTTTGTTTCTCAAATAGAAAATTTTTCACAGTATGATTCTTCTAGAATTTTAAATATTTCTGATACAATTGTAGATAAACCAATAGATTAATCTTTATTTTGGTCATTATATTTTGATGGATCAAAATCTAGTGATGGGGCTGGAGCATGATGCATATTAATTAATCCAAATGGAGAGAAAACCATGCTATCATGTAGGTTAGAATTTGAGTGTACAAAAAATACTGCAGAATATGAAGCCTTGATTCAAGGACTTTATAAAGATATAGGATTAAATGTTAAATACTTGAAAGTATATGGGGATTCCGAAATTGTTATAAAACAAGTTAGAAATACCATCCATTGCCTTTCAGGACACCTCAAACACTATCAAACCCTAGTGCAAGATCTTACCACTCAATTTTTAGCATTCAATATTTCTTTTATTCCCAGGAATCAAAATACATCAGCTGATTTGTTAGCTAATGTTGCATCCAAGCTCCTTCCTGCTGAAGATTGCAGTCCTGATAGATTTTCAATAGAATTGATTTTTCGCCCATCTGTTCCAGATAATATCACAAATTGGAGAGTATTTTACCATGATAAAGATATTTTAAATTTCATGACTTCAGAGAAATCATATGATGAACAAATTATTGATGAAGATGATCATGATCTGCAAATTTCTTCAAAAGGTAATGAAAATCCCATTCCGAAATCTGTTTTTAAATTGGAGGACTTACATGATATTAAAGACAGATTCAAGAAAGTCACTAATGCTAAACTTCAAAGTTTCACTTTGAAGTTTGAATTAGTAAACCTTGGCTCTGATTCTAATCCTCAAAATGTTAATTTAGGACTCAATTTAACTTTAGAGGAGACAAATGCTTTCATTAAACTTCTGAATAAATATAAAAATGTTTTTGCTTGGAATTATGATGATTTAAAAACATATGATACTTCGGTTATTCAACACACAATTCCAATGCTTCCTAATATTAAACCTGTTCAACAGAAGTTAAGAAAGATCCATCCAAATCTTGAGGGTCAAATCAAAACAGAACTTAATAAACTTTTGAAAGCCAAAATCATTTTTCCTGTAAGGCATTCCAATTGGGTTTCCAATATGGTACCTGTAAGGAAGAAAAATGGTCATATAAGAATATGTATTGATTTTAGAAATTTAAACAAGGAATGTTTAAAATACAATTTCCCATTACCAACCATGGAACAAATACTTCAAAAAGTAGCTGGTTCTGAACTCATGTCCTTTCTTGATGGATTTTCAGGCTATAATCAAATTTTAGTCCATCCAGATGACAGATTGAAAACAACTTTCAAAACCAAATGGGGAACCTATGCTTATCAGAAAATGCCTTTTGGTCTAATAAATGCAGGAGAAAATTTCCAAAGAGCCATGGATATAGCATTTAAATGTCTAATCAATATATCAGTTGTTTTTTATCTTGATGACATAACAGTATTTTCAAAAAAGAGAGCCAATCATCTACATGATCTAAAGCAAATATTTGAAAGATGTAGAAGGTTTGGTATTTCCTTAAATCCAAAGAAATCTTTCTTTGCTCTTGATGAAGGAAAAATCTTAGGATTTTTTGTGTCAAAATATGGTATATATATTGATCCAGATAGAGTGAAATAAATTTCTGATATTTCTTTACCTCATAACAAAAAATCCATGCAATCATTTCTTGGGAAAATCAATTTTGTAAAAAGATTCATTCCTAATTTTTCTCAAATTGTCTTACCTATGCAAAATATGATCAAGAAAAATTTAGTATTCAAATGGGGGCATAAAGAGAAAGAAGCCTTTGAGGCAATCAAACAAGAAATCATTAATGCACCAACATTGAATACCGTTGATTTTTCTAAAGATTTTACTTTGTATACTTTGGCCACCGAAACATCTTATGCTGCTGTTTTAACACAGTTCAATGATCAGAAAATTGAAGCACCGATTTCTTTCTTTAGCTCAAATCTGCAATGAGCTGAGCTTAATTATTCCGATGTTGAAAAACAAGCCTTTGTTGTGTTTAAATCAATCAAACATTTCAGACCTTTTCTCTTAAAAACACATACAAAAATCATTGTTCCATTCTCTGCAGTGAGACAATTATTAGTTCAAAAAGAAGTAGGAGAAAAGAGAGCTAACTGGGTAACAACTTTGCAAGAATATGATATTGATATTAAACCAGCTAAGATTGTTAGAGGATAAGGTTTTTGCATATTATTGGCAGGAGCTCATAACATACCAGAGAATCAACATTCAGATAATGATATTCAAGTAAATCAGATAAGTGTTACAGATTCTGAATCTCAGTATGCTGATCTCATCTATTACTTGAAAAATAGGTATGCTCCTTCTAATCTCAACTATAAGAACAAACGTGCTTTAATACTGAAGGCTATTAAATATGAAATCATTGATAATGTGTTATTCAGAAAGAATTATGACTCAATCCTATTAAGATGTATTGAAAAGACTGAAGCTGAAAAGGTGTTGCAGGAATTACATGATGGACCAGCAGGAGGTCATTTTGGAGGTGATACCACAGCTCACAAAATAATTCATGCTGGTTATTACTGCCCTACCCTTTTTAAATATATGCATGATTATGCGAGGAAGTGCAAAATTTTTCAAACTTCTAGTGGAAGACAAAAGAAACCAGCTTTTCCTTTGCAACCAGTAAATATTGAGCAACCATTTGAGAAATGGGGGCTTGACATTATTGGTGAGATAGTACCTCATTATTCCAAAAAGCACAAATACATCCTTACAACAACAGATTACTTTACGAAATGAGTAAAAGAAATCCCTTTGAAGGTAGCCAATTCTAATGCAATTATTGATTTCATAGGTCAATTCATCATAACCAGGTTTGGTGTACCTAATGCTCTTGTTTTTTATAATGCATCTTATTTTTCTGGAAACAATATAATGGAATTTGCAATCAAAAGAGGTTTTAAATTGAAATATTCATAAAATTATTATCCACAAGGTAATGGTTTGGCTGAATCCACTAACAAAAATCTTATCAAAATCATTAAAAGTACCATTGATCAAAATCAAAAGAATTGGCACAAGTATTTAATCTTTGCACTATGGGCTGATCGTATTACTGAAAAAGCTTCAATAGGAACTTCACCTTTCAATTTAGTTTATGGAAAAGAAGCTATGATACCATCAAATTTAGCTCTTCCATCATTAGCCCTAGTGAAATTTATTGAAGAAAATCCTTCTTCATCCATTCAATTGAGATATGATCAAATCCTTAAACTAGAAGAAAATAGAGATAAAACAAAAGCTATTCAAGAAAAACATCAACAGCTCGTAAAATCTTCTTTTGATGCAAGTTCTTCCAGCTCAATGATTTTGTCAATTGGTGATCTTGTTCTGAAATGGGATAAATCACATGAAGAAAAAGGTAAGCATACCAAGTTTCAAAAAATGTGGCTTGGACCATTTTAGATTGTTGAAAAGATAGGCTCAAATACATTCATACTCCAAGATTTAACAGGAAAGAGAGAATCTCTTCCTGTAAATGGGCTTGTATTAAAGAAATTCTTTTCATAAGGAGGTAACCCCTTCTTACTTGTACATATTCCTTTCTGCAAAGTTTTTAATTTTTTTGCAAATAAAGGTTGTTAATAAGTCTCTAATTGACTGTTTACTATTAAGAAAATTTCTTAGGAAGAATATTATAAATATTTATTTTGTGTAAATAAGAATTTTTAAAGAAATGATCGTAGTCTTTTGATAGTTTAAAATAAGATGTTAAACTTTGAAGGATTATTTCAATTATTTGCATAATCTTTTGAAAACTTGAGGAAAATGTAAATCATTATAAGTTTATTGAGCAGAGAAATTTTATCTATAAAAGTAAATATTTTTCAAGTCTTGGTATTCAAGAAACTCTGAAAATTGTCATCCATTGATTCTTAATGATAAAACTATTTCACCCCATCCATTTAAGTTGTGATTTTTTAGAATGTAATTCTAAGAAATTATATGAAAATTTTAAGAGATAAGAGGTCTCATCATGAGCTGACTTACCATGTTCATAAGAAGTAATGAAACTGACATTACCAATACTGCATATCAAAACAGTGTAATGGCTTATAAATATAAGACAAGGGGTCTCATCACGGGCCAGCTTGTTCAGTTTAATTACAACTAGTGAATGGCATTGTTATTAACTGGCTACCGAACCAGAACAATGGCTCTTAAAAATAAAAAATAAGTAAAAGACAAAAACATGAGATAAAATGTCTTATGAATTTATCTTTTAAAAAGTCATAATTTTAGTTGGATGGGACGATGAATAAGTTAATGGTTAAAAGGTAACCCTGTCGAGACTATGAATGTTTGCAGGCAGCAGAGGCAATACCTATGACAATAGAGTATATTATAAAACCAAACTTGGAGAAATCCACTTCATTATTAACACCAATCAAAGCTTGAAATAACCAAAAAATGTTTTTATTCTCAAGAAATTAGAAAGAAATTGTAAGTAATTTTTATTCTTTTTCATAGTTAGATTTTATTTTTGATTATCTTAAGATAGTTTTTATTATCTTTAAAAATCTTTACTTACTAGAAATATAGTATTCATTTTATTTTTTCAGAGATAACTGGTTCTTTCAGTGAATTGCCAATTGTTGTACTGTAAAACAACCCTCCCTTTTTCAAATTTTTAGAATAAAATTTATTTAGAAATAGGGTCCCCTTTTCTTTTAATATAGGAATAAAAGACTTAGAAATAAAGATTCATTGTTTGAAAAAATCATTGGATATCTTTATTACCAAGCATGGACAAACAAAATACAACATTCAAAACTGCCAATCCGATTAAATATAAAAGACTTTATCATATAAAATAAATCAGTTTGAAAA
Source organism: Pinus albicaulis (assembly GCA_034641835.2). Classification (NCBI taxonomy): domain Eukaryota; kingdom Viridiplantae; phylum Streptophyta; class Pinopsida; order Pinales; family Pinaceae; genus Pinus; species Pinus albicaulis. Next base: position 56,453,977 of record MU968359.1, on the reverse strand, counting down.
AGGTCTCATGAATAGTAATCGCAATTGGAAATCGAATAAATCTTTAAGAGAAGTTTTATATACATGTTCAAAAATCTCCGATGCGATTAGTTCAATTGCAAATCACCAATCTCAAAGGATTTAATTTATTCATTTACATATCTCCGATGCGATGCGAGTAATCACAATCACATGATCAGAGAACTTTTAATAAATTCTTTGTGGTCAATTGAAAATTCCCCGATGCGACGCGCTTTATTATATAAAAATTTTCAAAAGGAAAGAAACATTTGTTTCGCTTAAATGAGAAGAATACCTATATGGTAGACCCCACCATATCGCAATCGAAAATCAGAGAAAACCATTGATAATTCTTTTCGATTGAAACTCCCCGATGCGATATACCACCATCTAATCGGAAATCATAGAAGTTTGCAATCACAATCGACAATCAGAGAAATTTGTATTATGATATCTATGTACCATTTGAATACTTCCGATGCGATTGATATTTAATATACTACATTCATCACATTGGAAGAATTCAAAATAGGTAAATTTATATTATTTCACAAGCGCCAAATCTCCAATGGTACGTTCGACATTGAATAAAAAATCAAATGAATATTGGTTTATGATTCTATTTTGAATACGTGAGTGTGACCCAAAGAGAACATTTAAGTGTTATACAGAATCGATAAATAATGAATCATGAGTTCATAATTGTTCTTTTCACTTGCTTGTTTATCACAACTAATAACTTATTGCTTTGTAGAATCAAAGAAAACTAAATCCTTTCATTCGCAGACTGAGGGAAACAATACTAGATATCGAAATGTCGAAAAGAACAAGGAGAATGAAGGCTGTTGGTGCCGCTAAGTTTGTTGAGATTCCTACAGTCTCGAAGGAAAGGCCAGTAAAGCTAAATCTAGTTACAGATACATCATGTCAAGGGCTAGGAAAAATGACATGGGAAGGAGTTTATAATCTATTGGAGAGTGAAAACCCTAAAGTCACAATAGCTAAGATATTAGTTCCTGATGAAGATAACTCAGATTCCGACTCTGAAGTTACTGATAGAACACTTGCAAATTCATTCCTACATCGAATTGCAGCCAGAGCAAACATCATGCCTTATTATGATGTGATTTGATGGGTCATCGATAATGTGGAAATAAAAAAGAGAATGTTTATTTCGGCTTCTGGAGCATCTTTTGGATCATTTAAAGCAGAAGACATTAAGGCAATGTATCATCTTCCTGATCTACAAAAGGTTTATAACAAATAATTTGTTAAAGATTTTGCTGATAACAATAAGGTCCAATATGAACCTATCAAAGAATGGATAAAAAGTCCTGAGAAGCACAAAAATGAATCATCCGGTATGTATTCAATAGAATCTCTTTTACCCCCGTATTGCTATGCTGTTGCCATGATGTGTAGATTATTTGGTAATGACAATTCTTCTAGGTTTTCGATACAAATGGTTCCTTTAACCCTATCTGCTATCAATTCCGAAATTATGGACTAGGTTGTCATCCTCTCTGATAGGATAGCTAATAGTATTCTCGAGTATAGGAAAGATAAAAACGCCAGAAATGCCACCCCCTTTTTCTTCTGTGCTTATATTCTAGATGCTCTTTGTTTTAATTCTGAGTTTCCCTTGTTAGGATGGAAATGGACTGCTAAAGATCCCACTCCGATTCATATATATCATAAACTCCTTTGGAAAGTTCATTTCAAAGATCATGTGTATAAGATATGTCATGGTTTCCTTATTCCCGTCTTTCAAACCATTTTCAATCGCTTTCCCCCTAGATTCTTCGACAAAGCTAAAACTGAATTATCCTCAATAGGAGACTAGTTTGGAGAAGAGAAATTCACGTATGTTAGGATTTTCAGGAGTATTGTGGAACCCCATGTTCTCCCTCTTATTGTCCCAAATAAACTTTTAGCCCAAGAAATATCCTATCAATTGACAGTTGAAGGAATGTCTAGATCTCTGAGCAATAGTAAGAAAATAATGTGGCCTTCATTTCCATTCAATTGTGGACATTTTACTTTGAATGACTTTAAACATGCAGAAAATGAAGTCCTCAAAATAAAGAATTTTAAATTCGCAACAATACCGGGGAGACAGTATGATCCACAAAAGATAGATTTTAATGTTACTTCTTTAGTTTCGATTGCTCGATTCGAGCATGAAATAGATGATTTTTATGATTTTTTTGTTTCATTAAATGATTTTTCTCAAGTCTATAATTTGGCCAAGTCCAAATTTCAGAAAGAAGAAATGAATAAATTTATGTTATTTAGAAGGCAAAGATTGTTGAAAATTCCTCTAGATCAACTAAGAGTTTCTATGCAAGAGGCGGAGATAGAAGATAAATATGGAAAAATAGCAGAAGAAACATCTACCAGTAAGGCCACTACACAGTTATCTACTGACTAGCCCATTGTACAGACACAAAAAGAAGTAACAGGAAATGATCCTGTTGTACATACTGAAAAGATGATCATTGATGACAAATCCGAAGAAAATACTGATCAGCAGACCACAGCTCAAACAGAGAAGGAATGCACAAGTACTGATACTAATGTGCATAGTCAAAAGGAAGGTTCAGACAACAAAACTGATAAACAAGAAGGAAATATAGAGAAATCAGATACACAACTTGGAGGAAACGAAACTACTGAGAAAATTGTAGACTCTGCTGATCTTAATGTTTCCTCTCAATTGTTGAAGTAGTATAATCAATTCTCTCACCAATTAGGACTACAGGATGATCCTAAAGAGAAAGAGCAAGAAGATCAAGACGTTGAAATCATTCCTGAACATCCTACAGGGAAAATTATATTGAAAATTGAGGAAATTTCTCCCCTGGATACATTCTACAGTCCTAAACATAAAGCTGTTGTGAAAAAATAGAGAAAGAGAAGAAAAATCGATCAAGACATGTTTTCTGCTTCACAGGAGGAGTTCATGAATATTGTTTACAAGAATGCTGAAGTGAATCCATCTGAGGATCTCACTACATTGTCTCAATATGCAAGAGCATACAATGCTGCAACGATAGATAAAGCTGTGGAGGTTTCTCATTTAATGACCCAAAAATATCTACATATAGCTTTACTTGAAGAACAAGCTAATGAAAATCAGCAGAAGATTGTTCAATTGGAACAACAATTACAAGATCAAGAGCTCAGATCTAAAGAGATAGAAGAACAAATTGTCACAGAAAAGAAGAAAGTTGATGAACAAGCCTTAAGCAAACAACAACAGTTGAATCAAGAAATTTCCAAGCTACAAAATTTGTTGCAAAATGAGAAGAATACGAAGATTGTGCAAGAAAAAGAATTTCAAGCAGCTTTAGATAAATTCAAGGATTTCCTTAAATTAAGTGAATTCAAATCAGAGGCTCTTGAAGTCAATAAACTATTGTCTCAGCAGTTAAATGAATTTTGTACAAAATTAACACAAGCAGAACCATTTTGTGATATTACATCATCCTTGATCCAGGACATGATTACTCTCAGGTAAGAAATTGATGACGCTGATGAAAATATTTCTGAATTTCTTACTTGGCAAGATACATAAAAAGGAAGAGAAGCTAATCTTCCTAGGATAGAAGAAAGACATAAAGATATCCTGTTCACAGAGTGGGAAAATTAGTTAATGAAAGCCGAGAGAGCTATATCAAGAGCTAGAAGCATGATGGGTAATATAACGCAAATTATCAATGACAGCTTGTATGCAATTATTCTCATTTTAGATTGTGTTCCAGGCAGTTTGCATAAAGTTAAAGAAACCGATTGCAGATGGAAAGAAGAAATAGTGAATAAAAGTCAATAGATCAACAAGCTTCAAACTATATCTTGGGACAATATGTGGACTTATCTAATTAAGCCACACAATCAACAAGTAGTTATTAAATTCCTATCAAATGTTGTTGATTGTTTGATTCCAGAATTCTCCGATGCCACATATGCTGGACAGTTACATTCCAAGATGAGTCATCCATCGGAGGTCCAGGAAATGCTGAAAATTTTCCACTTGGTTACATTGAACGAGAAGCAAAAGCAATGAATCAGTTCCACAAAAGATAGCATTTCTGTTTTTAAAGTTGATAGATTGTAGTAGTAGTAGTAGGATTCTGTTTTCATGTAATGTCATACTTAAACCCCTTTCATGCATTGGAGAAGGGGTCCTGAGTTGTAATATTTTTGACTTGGAGATTACTTTTCTGTACTCCACTGGCTCTTATATTTTATAAGGGATCACATCTGGTGATTTTATGCGGAATTATCTTTAAAGAGTTGCATTTTTGTACCTTGGATTTGATTTTGCATTGGAATTACTGGATCAGAGTATCAGATTTCATTTGAAACTTTCAAGATGGATAAGGTATTTTTATCTATTGACTGTTAATTTCTTTTATTATATGATATTCTCTTTTAAATTTTCTATCATTTATGTATATTTCGTTCTCACAATATTTCTTTATATATCATTTTTTATTATATTAGAAATATTCACTTTTCATAAATGTATGTAAAATGATATACAATGATGAATAAAATATGCTAATATAACTCTGTTTAATTTCTTAAATAGAGTTATCTTTATTTGTTACTGCACAATTTCAATTAAAATTTAATACATTTTTAAGGTTATTGTTCAATTGGAATAATTTTAAGTTGTATTCACATATGATACCCGGGTTAGTTTTAGAATTTTTTTATCAGTATTTAGATTAAATTAGATAGTTTTATTTCAGTCATTTAGTCCCATTTTCACTCATCCAAATCAACCCATCACCAACCCATTAGTTATAAGGAAACTGGTCCTTTCAATCCAGTCAGAGCCACCATACCAAATGGATAAGGAGCTGTCCTAAGGTCCCGACCGGGTGGTTTTCCCCAATGTTTGAAGAAGAGATTTTCTAGGCTTCAACAAAACCTTAGAAAAATAAAAAAATATGGTGAAAAAATTCTTACTGATTTCACCCCACTGAGTGCCTTCTGGTAAAGTTAAGTCTGGATCTCCTCGAAAATCGACGCTTGCATATCCATACTCATCGATGGTGATAATCTGTTGCCTAAACCAAGAAAAGAATGCAGTCAAGAACACGACATATGATTAGCCTACATGTCTAGCCATCAATTCTACCCATATATGCATCCTCTAATCTCTAGGTTATACACACTCAACATCACATGCTAAGGCTGCATCAGTGGAATCCTCTCCAAGGGAAAAAAATGAGGATCGAACCATAGTTGAATTTTTTCTTCCTTCCTCCGTTTTCATTGCTCAATTTTTCTTTCATTTGAGAGAGTAAAACTTTAGCCCTATTGAAAATTGTTGGTTCCATGAACTCTAGCGCATACTGCATATAAGATCTGTTTGCTACATGTAGTGTAGCGGTACCAGCAAGCTTTGTGATCGTGAATAGGATGGTTCTCAATGGAAAATCATGAATGCCACAAATGTTTATTTTCCCATCCTTGCTAGGCTCTGCCCCTAGGTAGTAATACTGAAAAATACAGTCTCTCACCATATATCCTCCGAGAGTAGATCCTAAGAGAGAAATGGGTAGGCCTCTCCTTGACAAGCCTATCAGAAAATATATGTCCTCCACTGCAATTGGAACCACTTTGTTCTTAACGTGAAATGCCTCAATTTTAGGATCCCATGCATGAACAAGGAACTCCAAAAGTTCCATTTTTTACCTCATACCTGATAAGCGAAAGTACTTTAATAACCTACAATATCTTAGGGCTCTTACAATACCCAGATCATTAAGGGAAATCATGTTTTGTTCTTCATGCTCTCTTTCTCTCCAATTAATTGTCATTCTAGTCTGATGAATCCCTGAAACATAACCATAAGACTCATTAGACTCATTTTCATGCAAAAAATTAGGAAAAATTTGGGTACAATGTAAGAATAAAAAATGTGAATTGTGCCCAACGCAATCTTGGTCAATAGATGGTGCATTGCATATGCACCTGAGCTTCATTTTGAGTGCATTCCAACGTAGTTTTTGATGCCCAAGGGTGCATTTCACTCTTTTGAAAAAGAATTTACCCTAAGGGGCCCAAATCCATAAAAATTGAAATGAAATGACTACTAAAAGAAAGAGGGGGTTTATGGCACCAACCTAGATCAAATGGCAATGAAAACCGTCCACATAATCAATCACAATCAACAGCCGAAGTTCAGGGGAAAAAAACAGGTTCAGAGCTCCAAAATGCAAATGGTAACTTTCAAATGGTAAAAAAATAATAGTAAAACACTTTTAATTAGTCATTTGATTATTTACAAATTATAGTTATTGCTGCGACTATGGTTTTATTCAATTTTTATCATGAAACAAGTATTTTTAATCCATTTGATGTTGTTCTAAATAAGTTTGCAACTGATGGGTAGATTAGTCATGCACATTTATTTCAAGAATAATTTGACCACAAACCATGATTTTATCCTTATGTTGAGGATTTAAATCCCTTCTACAGATAGAGGCGATCCCACTAGCCCTAGATTGGGTCTAGCAACAATCGAATCATGCAATGACGTTGGTTCCTAGTTACAAGAAAGAAAAAGATCGCGATAAGTAGCCTACCTTGAATCCCACGCTGTTGTTGCCGATGAAGAAGCAATGCTCCTCGTCCCTAGCTTGATAGATCATGATCCTTCCATTTGTCATGTCTAGACACCTATACACACGCAAAGAAACGACAACATACAACGTAATACTTAAAGCATGTAGCTATATATCAGTCAGAGAAGATATAATTCGTTGCATTACATAAAAGAGTAAACACAAGAATAGAACCAAAATCAAAGTCACTTATATTATAAATGACAAAAGGGAGATTACAACCAATTTCTCTGACGCTATGATCTTCCTTTGGCAGGGCTTGCAGCGGAGCATGTCTCAACAAAGCCTGTCGGGAATCTAGATGAAACTCTCTCTCTTACGAGGTTATCTTCGGCTCAGCCCTCAATAGTTACCCAGCTATAGTTTCCTTCCTATAAGTTCAGCTAGCTTGCTAATAGAGAGGGCAAGCTTTTATAGATGAAGGAAGGGAACTTGGGATCCCTATAATCATGGGATAGGTCCTATCTCTTAGGAAGGTTCCATGAGAGGTGGAAAACCACTTCCTATACATGGAGATCCGGAGCCAAACCACTCAACTTATTTTGATGATTCATTTTGGAGTTTGTTAGAATCAAACTTCTACCATTTATTTTTAAAAAACATCCTTTAATAAGCTTGGCACGAGTGAAGCACAGGGATCGAGCGTCAGCTAGTGCGACCTCTAGTGTGGATTTCCCCCATTGGCGCAAGGGATGAACTGGCTAGTCGCGCCAAGGCTAAAACATTTGTTTTTAGGGTTTTCACAGGAAATGTTCTTCAGGAGAATGTTTTTCCTTATGAAGGAGGATGCCATGAACGTGTTTTAAGGACATTTTACTATTCATAGGTCATGAGAATAGTCCTCCAATGTACAAGACGAGGGATTGCAGGGACGGTGACAAAATGCTGTGTAACACCTTATTTTTCAAGCTTTGATAAAAACGAAAAATGACTTGAAGCGCTCTTTTATCTATTTTTCAAGCTTCAATAACATCAAAAAAAGAACCCTTGGAGTCTTCTTTTAGCTCTTTTCAAACTCCAATAATGTGAAAATATTTCCGAGCACTTGTTTTTTTGAGCTCGTATAAGTAAATGAATTGATATCTACTCAATATAAGTTTAACCCTTTTCCGGACTAAGATAGATTATTTATGAAAAATGAAAACCTTAGTCGAACATGGCTATGATGTTCTCTCAGATATCATTTTACACTTTTTGGGATCTCAGCGACAAATTTACGAAAAATTACTTATGGAGTTTTATTTTATCCTTTTTTTCAAACTCTCTAAATATGAAAAACGACCGAGCTATCACGGTCATTAGGCTTGTTAAAACATGAAATAGCGATAGGCTTGTCAATCATGGAAAGAATCAAGTTTCATTCATCGCTAGACTCGTTAAATTATTAAATAGCAATACATTATTCACTCGAAGGGTTGAATTATAGATCAAGCAGATGTTATCCTCCTCAAGCTTGTTAAAAAATAAAGAGGTATTGGACGAAAAATGACTGGGGAAAATTTGGGAAAGTGAACAGAACTTTTACGGTAGCAGGTCACTCTTGAACATGACACTTCACTCCATCATCATGACTTTTTAGGTTGGGTAATATTCTTGAAATTTCATTCATACCCATGGTTCATCATACCTTCACTTCAGTTTTGGGTCAATGCATCCAAATCTTCTCAGTGTCGACGATATGTTCAAGAGAAGTCATCTAATGAATATTCATCCTTCTGCAATACTCATAGATATTCATTCTCATGAAATTCATCCCTAAACATTGCTATATCAAGTCACATTTTTTCTCCAAAATCAGTAACTCCCATTTCACGATAAAGTGACTTCCTGTCGACGTAAAATGATCATCCAGGAAGTTTACTTAGAAACATCATCTTCCAGTACCATGAGGCTTGTTACAGCATCGACAAGATCCTTGCTTTCAGAATTTTGATTGAAAGATTTTATTTGGCGTTCACCATCAAATCATCTATTCATGCATAACGAAATGTACTGCAGTACCTTGAGGGCCATTAACATTAATGGTTGTTCTCTCGCATTTGTTGATAGCTCACATCATTGGCTGGTAATCAAACGATGTCTTACCATGTTTGACCTCAAATCATATATTCGCATGGCTAGACTTGTACCTGAACAATCGAGTGAACGAGATAAGAAGACCTAGGATGTATTTTCAGCCATCTAGGCTGTGATTTTAGGATTGTTGTACACATCATCTGTATGGTGACCTTACATATAGATTGTCATCCAAACATGGGCCTATATCTGTAGGCATGTATGTATTAGGAAACAATCCAAAGTAGACGACTTTCTACACTATATACATGTTATTATATAGTTTATGTGCTGAGCATGGGAATGCCTCCCTCAGTAATTAGTGATCAAGACGAAAATATCATGATGTAATGTATTGTAAGATTGATGCAGGTTGCCACTTTGCTTTAGTTCGTGATTAGAACTGGATCATGGACTAGAGTGATAACTCAAACTTCAAAGTGTTTACAAGTGTGTTAAATCTAAGCAACTAGATAGATCTTATCTTCTTGATTCCGGCACTGTGAACGGTTTGAAAAACTGACACCGTATGAAGATGTTATTGTAGTTTGAAAAGTCCAGTAAACTACAAAAACTAGACTTTGACCAATTTTGACTTGTAATTTTGGGAAATTAAAAAAAGAATATTCAAGGGAATATTATTGGAATATTCCTTGAAATATTCCTCGTAATATTCTGTATGGTCCAATCGACTCTTAACAAGTGGCATGGATGTATTAGTCAAATTTTTTGACTGCTGAGGCCGCCACGTGTCCCCAGGACCGCTTAGTAAAATTTGGGTCAGACTCCTTAGGAGTTGACCGCCCGAACTCTTGCTAGCTAACCTACCCATGCGCCAACGTGCCACAAGAAGTTCTTACAAAATATACTGGGCAGTCAATATTTATTGTTATATGGTTTATATGTTAGGGGTTTGGGGGGCCAACCCCCACCATATGGCTATAGCCGAAACCTTGGGCCAAAACCCCGATCACAGGCAGTCTTCTGACCGAGGGTTTAAAAGTGGTCACATGTAGAAAGGTTGATGTTTATGCTATGATTTTCGAGACGGTTCCGCCAAATGTTCAAACATTAAAATGGTAACCGCCAAAGTTTATTCCAAAACGTGTTCATATGTCGCAATTGATGTTTATTACCATAGATAACCCCTAACCACAACTGTCAGCGGATGGTTTGTCACATGACCACAACACCTGGCGGTTAACTATATTGTGCAGTTTTCTTGGCAGTCAGTTTGACGTAAATTTAAAAAATTGGTGGAAATTGTTGTGTAACCAACTCCAAAAATAGAATAAAAGAGATATCAACGCTTTATAAATAAGCCACTTCGAGGGGGCAACCTCCAATACATTACATAAATGATCAATTCTTGGATGATACAATTTACAAATCCTCCTTTCTATATATAGGAGTCCATGGGGCCATAATGTAATCCTAGTGGGCCACAATGTAATCCTAGCCGACCTAACAATAATAATTTAAGGGCACAATAATAACAAAATGGGGGTTACAAGGGTACAATAATAACAATGAGGGGGTTACACTAACAACAATAAGGGACTATACTAGTAATATAGGGACCTAACATGCCCCTCTCCTTCAAAAAAGTGTTGTCCTCAATGCTTGAGTAGCTATGGGTGCTTCCGTATAAAATTCTCATCCTCCCATGTAGAATCTTCAGTGGGTAAGTTCTTCCACTTGATGAGATACTCTGAAATTGATCGATTTCTTAGTTGTCGAGTTCTTGTTTCCGTGACCGCTTCAGGTTCCAATATGATTTTTCCTTCCTCATCAAGTTCTGGCAATATTTTTTGAACTGGAAGATTTTCACCTATAACCTTCTTTAAGCATGAAACATGGAAAACTGGATGTACTCGCGAAGAAGCGGGAAGCTCCAATTTGTATGCCATAGAACCAATCTTTTGCAACACCTTGTAAGGACCATAGTACTTTGGTGATAATTTATTATCCTTCTTAGCTTGCTTGAGGGACATTTGTTTGTAGGGTTGTAGCCGTAAAAATACCCAATCTCCTACATCAAAACTTCTCTCGCTGCGATGTTGATCTGCCTGTTGTTTCATTCAATTTTGTGCCAAATTCGGGTTATCCTTTAAGAGTTGGAGAACTTCTTGTTGATGCTCGATGTGATCTTCCACTGCTTGAACCTTTGAATTTTCTCTTAAAGATGATGTGATGGATGGTGGATGATATCCATAAAGTGCCATAAATGGGGTCATTTTTGCTGCGGTATGGAAGGAAGTGTTATACCACCATTCAGCAAGAGGTAACCACTTGACCTATTGTGTTTGTTTATCGGATACAAAACAACGAAGATATCCTTCCAAACATTTATTTACTATCTCAGTTTGACCATCAGATTGAGGATGATAAGATGAGCTATGAGCTAATTGAGTACCCAAACAAGAAAATAACTCCGTCAAAAAATTTCCAGTAAAAATGGGATCTCTGTCGCTCACAATAACCCTTGGGCTTCCATGTAGCTTTTGAATTCTATCCATAAATGTAGTAGCAACTGTACTTGCTTTAAATGGATGAGATAATGCACCAAAGTGTGCATACTTGGTAAGTCTATCAACTACCACCATGATGACACTCTTTCCTTCGGACTTAGGTAAACCTGTGATAAAATCCATTGAAATCTCCTCCCAACGTTGACTTGGAATGGATAAAGGTTATAGAAGTCCTGGGGTCTTAATTGTCTCAACTTTGTTCTGTTGGCAAACCAAACATTCCGCCACAAACTTTTGAATATCAGATTTAAGGCCATCCCAAAAAAACTCTTTCTTCACCTTGTGGTAAGTTTTTAAAAATCCTGAGTGTCCTCCTAAAGGAGAAGTGTGCAATTCCAGAAGAATCTTTTGTTTTAGTTGGGAATTCTTACAAAGATATAAGCGATCTTTGTACCATAAGGAATCATTTTTCCAACTAAATGTATCGGATGTACTAGGATCTTGCTGCAACTTTTGAATGAGTGTCCATACATCTTTGTCCTTCTTCCATTCATCTCTTGCTTCGGTTATCCAATCTGGTTGGATAATAGAAATGGCACAAAGCAATGCTTCCACCGAGTCTTCATTCTTTCTTGAGAGTGCATCTGCAACGACATTAAGCTTTCCTTTTTTGTAGATTATTTCAAAGTCATAACCCAACATCTTTGTGACCCATTTTTGCTGCTCTTCTGAAGATATTCTTTGTTCCAAAAAGTGTTTAAGACTATCATGATCAGTTTTTACCTTGAAGTGTCTTCCCATTAGGTACGTTCGCCATTTCTTTAGTGCATGCAGTATTGCTAACATTTCCTTCTCATAAATAGGTTTCTGTAAATACTTTCCTTTGATTGGAGGACTTTCAAAAGCAATGGGTCTTCCTTCCTGCATTAAAACTGCACCAATTCCATTTCCTGAGGCATCACATTCCACAATAAAGGTTTTTGTGAAGTCTGGCGTAGCTAAGACCGGTGCTAGGCACATTGCCTCTTTAAGATGTTCAAAGGCCCTAGTTGCTTCAGGAGTCCATGAAAATGCATCTTTCTTCAATAATGTTGTTAGAGGTGCTGCTATTCTCCCATAATTCTTAACAAACTTGCGATAATACCCTGTTAACCCGAGAAATCCTCGCAACTGCTTTATGGTTGTGGGGACTTTCCATTCCATAATGGCTTTAATTTTGTTAGGGTCTACTTTAACACCCTCGTGAGATACAATATGACCCAGATATTCCACCTCTTGTACTCCAAAGAAACATTTGGATGTTTTTACATATAATTGTTTCTCCTGCAATAGTTTGAGCACCCTGTCAACATGTTCAACATGATCCTTCCAAGACCTGTTGTAGATTAGTATATCATCAAAAAATACTAGCACAAATTTTCTAAGGAAGGTTTGAAAATGGAATTCATCAACCCTTGAAATGTAGAAGGTGCATTGGTAAGGCCAAAAGGCATGACCAAAAATTCATAATGACCCTCATGAGTTCGAAATGCTCTTTTCAGAATATCTTCAGTCTTCATTCTAATTTGATGATATCCTGAATGAAGATCCAACTTGGTAAAATAAATTGATCCATTTAATTCATCCAGTAATTCATCAATTACAGGAATGGGAAATTTATCTTTAATGGTGAGCTTATTAATCTCCCTACAATCCGAACACATGCGCCATGATCCATCCTTCTTGTGTACCAATACTACAGGAGCAGAGAAAGAAATTTGACTAGGTTGAATTATACCCGCCTTTAACATTTCTGCAATCATACGTTCAATTTCGCTCTTTTGGAAGTAAGGATATCTATAAGGCTTGATGTTTGGAGGAACACTTCCTGGAATCAAATGAATAACATGATCATGATCACGAATAGGTGGGAGTCCTTTGGGAGTTTCAAACACCTTGGAATGATTGTCCAAGACTTGTTGGAGATCTGCAGAAATAGATGATTTTGATGTCGAAACTTCTAGTGAGCATAATTGTGCAATTACGCCTCGTTGTTATTTCTTTAGAAGCTTTGTCATGACATTAGAGCTTATTATCCTTCTCGGCTTCCCTTCAATACCCCGTAATTCGAATTCCTTTCCTTCTGAAAAAAATTTCAAGAAAAGTTCTTGAAAATTAAAAACTACCGTCCCCAAAGATTGTAACCATTGTACTCCTAGTACAACATCAGCACCTCCCATAGGAATGGAAAGCATTGGACTAGTCAATACATATTCCCCATGGTTAGCTTGATATTATGGCATTTTCCAGAGAAATTTATAGTTCCTCCATTTGCAACCATCACTTGACATTCTGGTGCTGGGTATAGGAAACAATTTAATTCCTTGGATACCTTACAATGAATAAAATTATGGGTGCTACCTGAATCAATCAACACTATTACCTTTTTCTTCTTGATATGTCCTTCTATCTTGAGAGTTTGAGGAGTGGTAATTCCTGCCATTGCATTACATGATATGGTCGGATTCATTTCTTCCTCTTCTAGGGCTGGTTCCTGGTGTATATCCTCTTCTTGTTCATTTTCTTCTTCCTCTTCACAATCTATGTAAAATAATTTCTTCTCAGCACACTTATGACCTTTAGTGTATTTTCTATCACAGCTGTAGCAAAGCCCTTTTGCTCTTTTTTCTTCCAATTGTTGTGGTGTCAACCTTGTAGGTTGTGGAAATCTAGGCGTAGCAACACTTCCTTCTTTATAGAATTGAGTGGTAGGCTTCTTTGTCGCCATAATTTTACATTCAACTTTTCTTGCCAACCTGAATGCCTTCTCCAATGAATCAGGTTCCAAAACGCGAACTTCATGTTGGATGTTATCCTTTAAAGTGCATATGAAGAGATCAATCCTGTGTTCCTCTGGAATATCAGTTACCCTTATATTCAATTTTTGGAAGTCCTCAATGTGCTGCCCCACTAAGCCCTTTTGTTTGAGATTTATCAATTGGCTAAAGAAGGTGTTGCTCTTTGTATCCTCATAATGTGTTATCATTTCCTTCGTAAAAATTGACCAAGTGACAATTTTTTTACAGGAGCAAAGCCATCGATACCATACAAATGTATTTTGTTCTAAATGTAAAGTTGCAATACGTAGCTTTTGTGTGTTTTGCACGTTATGGAGATCAAAATATTGCTCCATTTGTAGTATGCATGTTACAGGATCCTTTCCATCAAAATTCCTCATATCCATTTTTGGAATATGGTGGTTCTTCCCGCCAACATTAGAGTTTATGAAATCACGATTAACATTTATTTTGTTCTCATCATGAGGTTATTCTACTATATTTTCGCCATTAGGAATCATTTCTTGTTTTAAGCTTGTCATCAAGCCTTCCATGTATGCTTTTAGATCATCCATCTTAGCTTCCATGCCCAATTCCATGCCATCCATCTTATTTTCCATGCCATCCATCTTAGCTTCCATGCCTTTCTTCAACACTTCCATTTCATTTTTTGTTGCTCTTTGCGAGAGTGAAATTTGTTGCACTTGCTCTTGTAATTTTGATAGATCATGTTGCAATTCTTCATCTTCATGAGTCATAGTAGAGCCTTATGAAGGCTTAATGGGTGTTGAATTATTTTTACGGGGCATATTTTAGAACCAAATACTTCTATATATTCTAAAATATGCCCTTGGAATCAATTCAAATTGATTCTTCAAAGAAGACTTATGCAATTTGGAAAGAAAAATATACACACCTTTTTCTTGCTTTTAAGGAGCTCGATATTGAAATTGGATTATCTCTATGATTTCAGCCCTTAAATATTTGAAATTCAACACTGATGTATCCCTCTGAATTCTATTTTGAATGCCACAGGTCTGACCTGATTTGGATTCTCCAAGACAAAGTTGTGTCCAATCTCCCACAATGACCTAATTCTGGACTCGTTCAGTAGAGCGAATTTGTAGGACTTGCCATGTGTCACTGTTTCGTCCTGTGTCTCTAAAATTGATAGCCAAGAAACTACAGTCCATGTAATTGTGACCACATTTTACGACACTCCAATCCAATTCCAAGAGAGAGAGTTATTGAAATTTTCCCACGATCATCTGTTTGATCACCTGTTTGAGATGAAATTCAGGACCCTGAAACAACACTACCTTCCACAGATCATATCTCCAAAAATATTGTGAACCAAGTTCTGAATTTTTTTTTTGAATTTCCTCGGGAGTTTAGCTTCGCACCATATGAATTTCAGCTTCTGAACCTTAGTATAAAAAAATTTATAGCGCAAATTCCACGATGACCTGTTTGGGAGCCTGAAAAAAGACCTAACTTCCACAAATCATATATCCAAAAATATTGCGAACCAAGCTCTGAAATTTTTAGAAAATATTCCTCAGGATTTTGGCTTCGCACCCTAAAAATTTCAATTTCTTAAACTTCGTAGAAAAAAAATTATAGTGAAAATTCCACGATGACCTGTTTGGAGCAGCGAAACCCTAGAATCCCAAAGCTCTGATACCAAATGTTGTGTAACCAACTCCAAAAATAGAATAAAAGAGATATCAATGCCTTAGAAATAAGCCACTTCGAGGGGGAAACCTCCAATACATTACATAAATGATCAATTCTTGGATGATACAATTTACAAATCCTCCTTTCTATATATAGGAGTACATGGGGCCATAATGTAATCCTAGTGGGCCACAATGTAATCCTAGCCGACCTAACAATAATAATTTAAGGGCACAATAATAACAAAATGGGGGTTACAAGGGTACAATAATAACAATAAGGGGGTTACAATAACAACAATAAGGGACTATACTAGTAATATAGGGACCTAACAGAAATTGCTAGTTTGGTGGGTCTAACTACAATTTCTCCATTTTTGGTGGAGCTGACTTGGGACACTAGGAAAAATCTTGTTTTGGCTCTATCTAGAGCTAGATTACCCCAATTTTGGAGTTCCAATAGTAAATTTCAACTATCTCCAACATTCCAAACTCAATGGAGTAGGTAGCAGATCCATCAGAGAGTTTCTATGCTAGTGTTTGCATTAGTGAAGTTCAAGGGGCCACTAGGGCCACCAGGGGGCAGCAACAGTTTGAGGCCTAGCCAGGAGGGCTAGAGGCCTTTGTCAACAAGCCAATAGTCAATTTTCCCTATCTCCAACATTACAAAATCAATGGAGTAGGTTACCATCAGAGAGCTTCTAAGAAGGTTTTTACATCATTGAAGTTCAAGGGGCCACTAGGGCCACTAAGGGGTAGAAAAAGTTTGAGGCCTAGCCAGGGGAGCTAGAGGCCTTTCTCAACAAGCCAATAGTCAATTTCAAATATATCCAACATTCTAGACTCAATGGAGTAGGTTTCAAAGCCATCAGAGAGCTTCTAAGCAAGTTTTTTCATCAGTGAAGTTGAAGGGGCCACCAGGGCCACTAGGGGGTAGCAGCAGTTTGTATTAGGGGAATTTTAAGGTCTAAAATAGGCCTCCTAAGGAAATTATAAAATAATATTGGAAATAGTAAAATAATATTTGATTACATCATCAAATTTTAGAGGGAAAAAATAAAAAAACTATTTTTTCAACTTATCTCCCAAATTTTTTACTCAAATTTTGAGCAGGAGTACTCATTGGATGCAAAATTTAATTACCCATCCAAGAAGTACCCATGTTGCATAATTTTGATGGATCCTGCTACATGAAAATAGAGAAATACATGAAAAACGTGATTGAAAAAATTCTTTTTCATGTATTAATATTTTTCCATGTAGCAGGGTCCATAAAAAGTATGCAAGATGGGTAATCCTCAGATGAGAAATTAAAATTTGGATCCAACGAGTACTCCAGCTTGGATTTTGAGTAAAAAATTTGGGATATAAGTTGAAAATACGAGTTGAAAAAGTAGTTTTTATTATTTTTTTATTTTTTAATATTTTTACCCTTTTACTAAAAAAATGGTGAATCATCCCCCATGGTTGACATCATCATCTTGAATCCTATTGGTTCTTATAAAGTTTATTTTGGTTGTACTTTTTTCTTAGGAGGCCTATTTTAGACCTCAAAATTCCCCTAATGAGGCCTAGCTAGAGGAGCTAGAGGCCTTTCTCAACAATCCAATAGTCAATTTTGGATATTTCAGATGTTCTGAAACTAATGAGATAGTTTTAAGAGCCTGTAGAGGACTTTAGAAATATGAGAAGCTTCAATAAAGTTCCAGGGGCCATTAGTGCCAGCTTTTGCCAGCAACAGTTCAGGGCCTAGCCAGGGCAGCTAGAGACCATATGCAGCAAACCAATAGTAGTTTATGATTTTAAAAATAATTCTAAATCCATTTATGTATATTGCATAAGAATTTGAGGAATTCTAGAGGTAGAGAACCCATCAGAGAAGTTTTCAGTGACCCTAGTGCCAAGGGGTACTGACAGGTGTTAGAGGCGAAACCAGAGCATCCAAAAGCCATTTTTAGTGAAAAAATAGTCTATATTGACTAATTTTGGCATTATGAATCCAATTAAGGGATTTTTAGAGCCATTTTATGACTTATAGTGTTGTATAACCTGAAGGGAATTTTTGGGCAGCCCTGGGCAAACCGTGGAGGAAGGCCTAGTTTGGGGATGCAATTCTCATTTTAAGAAAATGATCAGTTGATGTCTGGTGTCTGATACATGATGGAGATAGTAGGAGTGGTTTTAGGGATAGAATTTTTTTTTTAAGGAGTTAGTGCCATAAATAAGCTCAATGTGTCTCAGAGCACCGACATAAGGAATCAAGTCTAAGGAAGCCTAAATATGTTTGCAGAGTGATGAAAAACATGAGAGGGATATACATGGTATTCTGAGCCCTTTGGATCAGTTTATTATCAATTGGAGTTAAGTGTGGAAATTTTAAAAGAAACTTTACCATAATCCCAAAGAGCCAAGTCAAGATGACAAAGATCAAAGGAGACGTAGCCCATGATATTCAGGTGAAATCCTAGATTAATTTTTCTGTTATGTGTGGATTTTTTATTGTTGCATTATGTTGCTGTTATACATGTTAAATTTCAGCATGAAAAAATGGACTTAAGACACTTAAACAGTTAAAAATCCTACACCTATTTCAAGTAATAATTCCGCAAAATTTCAAGTACAAGCTAGATATTTTATTTGTTTAACTGAGTAGGAGGTTCTTGAAAAAAATGAAAAGTTATCCAACCCATTTTCAGATCAGGTTGGTATCAGAACACTTTGTTTCTTGATTGACATAGAAATAGCTTGCTTGTTTGACTTGAAAGGTGTTTAAACAATGCAAAAGATTGACTGTTTTACTATTTGAAAACTAACGATTGCTTGAGTTTGCTAGAGGTAAAAGGAAAGATACTGATAGGTGAGTCCAAGATAGGACAAGAAGTAAGAAAGGGATGTATGCATCTTCCTTACCCAAAGGACGTCAAGGCAACCCTTGAAGCACAAGAGGGTGTTTGCAAAGGGACGCTTGAATAAGAGATTTACTCTACAACCATTTTGTTCAAAAGATTTTCATTTGTTTTGAAAGCTTTGTGAACTTTTTTGAAGTTAATTTGATAATTTTCATTATGAAAAATTCTTCAAGTGACGTTTCAAAATCCTCCTCCTTCACAAGATTCTTCGATGAAGACATGAAGCATGAATTATACATATTAAAGGACATGGTGCATATTCTGTTTGAAGATAGAAGAGAATGCACTGAACTTTGTTAGAAATTGTTTGCTATGAAGCAAGAGAAGGAAGAAATTCTTCAAATATTGCATGATATAGAGATGAAGCTCCATCAAACTCAAGTGGCTTTGACTAAGAACATGCGTGAAGCAGAGGTAATTCACTCTAATTTTTCATCAGTTTCCTCATCAGATAGATGTGTTGGTTCATTTGAAAATCACACTAGAGGTATAGGGTCCAAGTTAATGTTTAAAATGGGCTATGAAGGCAAGGGTTTAGGAAAACATGCACAAGGCATGATTGAACCTATTTTGGTTGAGGAAAGACCTAAGAAATTTGGTCTTGGTTATGTGAATTCTAATGGAAAAAACTCCAAATCCATGAAGGCATGTGAGGAAACTTCAAGGAGAAATTTTGTTCCAAGTTCTAAATCACAATCGTGTCAGGTTTTTTTTCAAGTTGATTTCCATTTCTTTAAGCCTTTGTTGCAGCAAGAATATTGTAGACATGCAGCTTATGGTGAGCATGCGAGTTTAGACAGTTTTCAAGACAAGAATGATGATGTTAGTCTGCAAGAGAAAGTTGGAACCTCTACTAATTCATCTCTTGAAAAAGGAAAAAAGGATGGACTTGCAAATAAACACATGAGGTATAATGCTTCCCATAGTGAAGTTGATTATGTTTCTACAAGGCATGAAAATTTTTCATGCTTAAATGGAAGAAAGAGTTGCTGTGCATATTGTGGTTGGTTTAACCATGATGTTTCAAGATGCTGGATGAGGAAGAAGGCATACGGGAAGCAGATAAAGAAAAGGAAACTTGCAAAGAAGGTGCATAAGACTTTCACATATCGTCAGAAGAGGGGACATGTTTTTTCCCAATGTTGGACATTGCATCCAACTAATCGTCCCAAGAACATGAGGCAAGAGGAAAGAAAGACTGGCAAAAGTGGAACCAAGGATTCCATCATTGATGTGAGAATATATGTTTCATATGAAGAAGATCTGCAGCAGTAAAAGTCACCATGGAAGTGGCTTGGTAAGAAGTGGTTGGAATTCTTAACACAGTAAGACATCCCCATTTGTACATATGAAAATTTGAATTACATATCCATGTGTATATGATGTAATCTCAAGTTTGTTTGAGCCAGCTTGGATCAATGATCAAGGGAGCGATCTTCAGCTACCTTCTGCAAATTTATCGCCATAAATTTATGAGTGAGTGCAAGGAAGACAGTTCTTGACAAGGGGAGAAGCGCATCCAAAAAGGGAAGTGTCAACTACCTTCAAGTTGTGGTTCAAAGGTGCTATCCATGAAAAGCAAGTGTTTGGAGGGTGAAAAGAAGAGTGTGATGTACTCTCATCTATTATACAAATCAGTATATCATTCTTTTAGGGTCCAAAAGATTCCTAATAAGGAGGTGTGGTCAGAACTGGATCATGGACCAGAGTGATAGCTCAAAATTCAAATTTTTTGGAAGTGTGCCAAACCTGAGCGACTAGATAGATCTCTTCTTCCTAATTCTGATACTGTAAACAGTTCAAAAAATAGACACAGTATGAAGAATTTATCGCAGTTTAAAAAGTCTAGTAAACTGAAAAAATTAGACTTTGACCAAGTTTGGCTTGGAATTTTGGGAAATTAAAAAAATAATATTCCAGGGAATATTCTTAGAATATTCTAGGGAATATTCTTAGAATATTACTCAAAATATTCCCCAGAATAATCCGTATGGTCCAATCGTCTCTTGACAAGTGGCATGGACGTATTGGTCAAATTGGTTGACTACTGAATTTTTGGGCCAATTACAGGGCGACACGTGGCCAGCTCTGAGGCCATCACATGTCCCAAGGATCATGTAGTAAAATTTGGGTCGGACTCCCTGGGAGTCGACTGCCCGACCTCCTACCAGCTAACCTGCGTATGCGCCAATGCACCATAAGAAGTTCTTAAAACTATAGTGGGTTGTCAATATTTATTGTTATATGGTTTATACATTGTGGGTTTGGGGGGCCAGCCCCCACCATATGGCTATAGCCGAAACCTTGGGCCAAAACCCTGACCACAAGTAGTCTTCCGACTAGAAGTTTAAAAGTGCTCACATGGCGGAAGGTTGAAGTTTATGATATGGTTTTGGAGACGGTTCTGCCAGCTGTTCAAACATTAAATCTGTAACTGCCAAAGTTTATTCTGAAACGTGTTCATATGTCACAATTAATATTTATTTCCATGGATAACCCCTAACCGAATCCGTCACCGGATGGTTTGTCACATGAACACAACACTCGATGGCTAAATGTATTGCACCATTTTCTTAGCGGTTAGTTTGGAGTGCATTTAAAAAATTGGCGGAAATTGCTAGTTTGGCGGGTCTAACTAAAGTTGCTCCATTTTTGGTGGAGCTGATTTAGGGGACACTGGGCAGAATCTTGTTTTGGCTCTATCTGGAGCTAGATTCGCCCAATTTTGGAGTGAAAATAGTCAATTTAGACTATCTACAACATTATAGACTCAATGGAGTATGTTGTAGAGCCATCATAGAGCTTCTAAGTAGGTTTTTGCATCAATGAAGTTCAAGGGTCCACTAGGACCACCAGGGGGAAACAACAGTCTGAGGCCTAGCCAGGGGAGCTAGAGGCCTTTCTTAACAAGCCAATAGTCAATTTCTAGTATCTCCAAAATTCCAGACTCAATGGATTAGGTTTCAGAGCCATAAGATAGCTTCAAAGAAGGTTTTTTCATCAGTGAAGTTCAAGGGGCCACCAAGGCCACCAGGGGGCGACAACAGTTTGAGGCCTAGCCAGGGGAGATAGAGGCCTTTCTCAACAATCCACTAGTCAATTTTGGATATTTAAGATGTTATAAAACTAATGAGATGGTTTTCAAAGCTTTTATAGGACTTTTTTAAAGCCGAGAAGCTTCAATAAATTTCCAGGGGCCATTAGTGCCAGCTTTTGCCAGCAGCAGTTCAGGGCCTAGCCAGGGAAACTAGAGACCATATGCAACGAAAAAATAGTCATTTATGGCTAAAAAATTAATTATAAATCCATTTATGGATGTTTCATAATATTTTTTGGACTTTTATAGGTCGAGAACCCATTAGAGAAGTTTTCAGTGACCTTAGTGCTAAGGGGTGCTGACAGGTGTTGGAGGCAAAACCGGAGCAGCCAGAGGCCATTTTCAGTGAAAAATTAGTCTATCCTGAATAATTTTGGAATTATGAATCCAATTAAGGGATTTTTAGGAGCTGAAGGGAAGTTTTGGGCAACCTTGGGCAAACCGTGGAAGAAGGCCTAGTTTGGGGATGTAGTGCTTGTTTTGAGAAAACGATCAGTTGATATTTGGTGTTTGATGTGTGCTGGAGATAGTAGGTGTGATTTTAGGGATAGAAACATAATTACGAAGGAGTTAGTGCCATAGAGAATCTCAGTGTAGCTCAGTGCACTGACAAAAGGAATCGAGTGTAAGGAAGCCTAAAGCTGTTTGTAGAGTGATGACAGCCATGAGAGGGATATAGATGGTATTCTAAGCCCTTTGGATTAGTTCAATATCCATTGGAGTTAATTTTGGAATTTGTAAAAGAAAATTTACCATAATCATAAATAACCAAGTCAAGATAACAAAGCTCAAAGGAGACGTAGCCCATGATATTTGGGTGAACTCCTAGATTAATTTTGTTGTTATGTGTGGATTTTTTATTTCTGGTTTATGTTGTTGTTATATATGTTAGATTTCAGCAAGAACAAATGGACTTAAGGCACTTAAACAATTAAAAATCATACACCTCTTTCAAGTAATAATTCCACAAAATGTCAAGTACAAGCTAGATATTTTATTTGTTTAACTGAATGAGGGGTTCTTCAAAAACATAACAAGTTATCCAACCCATTTTCAAATCATTTTGAGCCCATCAAGTCGCAAACCATCTTATTCAAAAGATATTGTTATTATTCTGACTTATTGCTTTAGGGGCCAATTGTTATAGGTAAATTTGGGCATCATTCCCCATGACCTGGTAAAAATCGACATCATCCCCAGGA
Source organism: Pinus albicaulis (assembly GCA_034641835.2). Taxonomy (NCBI): domain Eukaryota; kingdom Viridiplantae; phylum Streptophyta; class Pinopsida; order Pinales; family Pinaceae; genus Pinus; species Pinus albicaulis. Next base: position 56,431,110 of record MU968359.1, on the reverse strand, counting down.
CCAATGAATTAGGGTCTATCATCCCCTATCATTTCAGTTACTACATGCCCTAAGACAAGAAAAAACCATTCATGACTTCTATTGAAAGGTTTGCAAGGTTTGAAGTATATGTTATATCACTTATGAGCTCAGCAATGCTGCCTCTCAAGGGACTAATTTCATTTCATATGCAACTCCCTCCATTCAAGGGTGCACTAAAATGCACTTCACGACATTCAAGAGTGTGTTGGTCAAATGGGAGCGAAATTCTCATTGTTCTGAAATCTCCACATGGCCAGTGCCTTATAAAAGAGTCGATATGTGTCAAAATTCAAATCCATGTGTCCATCTAACACCTCTGAGCTTGGGAACATGTATTACCTATTATTAGAAAGTCATTGATTTAGAAAATACCTTCGGTTACCCTATAAATTGAGCATAGATACTAGTGCTAGTGGGGGAAGAAATTTGGTAAAGAAATGTTGTTGGATTCTCAATTGAGAGAGTGATAGAAGTGATATGCTGTTGGTGAGATGTTGATTGTTATGGGGTTGGGATGATGTAGGAGCTGGTGACATCAAATCGATCATTGGTTGTAACCTCTCCCTTTTACTCATTAATAAATATTGTCGTTCATTTTTCCATATATGTATTTGTTTATGTTTCTATTTCTCATATGATGGAATCTTAACTAATATATATCTTTCATGTTCAACTAATTTAACTGACTAAGATAAATAAGAATATGTATACTGCAATCTCTTTGTTGTTTAGTGTTTATACTTGCAGGAACTAGTCTAGAGATCTAAGTTGGATTGGAAGCTACAACAAAAGCGACAGAAGGAGATTAAAAAGCATTTGGATCACAATTAGGTCCCTCTATCTTTCTGTGTGTCTATTTATTCTTAGAGAAAGTGTTTCCAAAGTCTTTGATCTATTGTTATAAATGCATAGCACCACATTTAGGGAATTTTATTTATCCGTAATTCATAATTCCGCATAACAGTGTTCAAGGGTGAAATTGGCTCTTTTATAGTTTAACTAGAATCTTTCTTCATAATCTTCTAGGGATTCATCATGCCCTAGAGTCATCCTAAATATTTCCTCTTTGGTTTCCATGGACCTATAGTAGTCCCTATACTTGTTGTTAAAGGATTCTTGCATCTGTGCCCAGGTAGCGATGTTGTTCCTAGGCACACTCATGAACCAACACAAGGATGCATCCTTGAGGGTGGAGGGGAATAGCTCCAGCTTCTGATCATCTGAGGCATAGTCATAGGTCCTACAAACAACAAACAATTTGAACATGAAGGTGTCAGAATCCTTAGAGGCAAGTCTGTGGAAATGTGGAAGGGCTGAGGGACTGATATTCTTCATCCTTGTTTCCCTGTATGTTTATCTAATGGGAAAGACTCCTTGGGTCCTAGTCTCAGCCATGGCTTGAATTTCTGAATCAGGTTCCTCTAGTGAAGAAATTTCTTCTTCTTCTCCAATAGGTTCCTCAAATTTTTCAAGAGACTCACCTATGACGTGTTCAACCGCACAGACACTGAAGAAGAGTGAAGGGTGACTGTGTGGGGATGTGGGGGTTTTTGGTAAACATTTTCCTTGGTTATCTCTACTCATACGAGGCATGAAGGTCAAATTGTTTTTTTATTTTTAAATATTTTTGGAACTGCATGTAAAAGAAAAGCATAAAATAATGCTAAAATAGAATCAAAGCATCTTCTTAAACAGCTCCCCAATAACGACACCAAAAAGTGGTGAGCCCTGGTATTGCACCAACAGTGTTGAAACTCCTAGATGCTACTGCATTTTACTTTATCAATTTGGGGTTAGTTAAAAATTGGAGGTGACAATGCTATATACACAACAGATGCATTCTACTCATGCCATCCTATTCTGAGTCCTACAAAAGGGTGTTATTTCTAGGGTTTCTAAGTGAAGTCTTTCACACTTATAAATTAGACCTAGAACTACAAATGACTCAAAACCATTACACTATCAACAATCAAAGGACTATTATAAATCAAGAAGATACATCTAGCTATATTTGAAGAAAGGAAATCTACAATTTAGGCTATTGCAAGAAATAGAAGTAAACTAGGCAACATTCATGAAGCAATTTGCTAAATTGAAATTGCAGAAAGAAAGACTAATATAATCACACATTACTGGGTGAAATGGATAAATAAACTCTAACTGTTTCATGCTTAACTACCATGATTTAACCATGCATCTAGTCATGACCTAAATATGCTTGTAAATACTCTATTTTGTAGCAAAAGAAGAAGGCGCTAAGGTGGCTTAGGAAGTTCTTGAACTCATAGATGCAAGGCTGAAGGTATCTTGATTGTTGTGGAAGGTCTAGATGAGGTGGAGGATTGTTTCTGGGCTATAGGAGAGCCTAACTGGCACTGCTATATGTTTCCTATAGTGCTACATGATGTCTTGTAAATGCTATAGGAAACAGGTCGAGGGTAGTTTGAGGCTAAAAATGATGCGAAAAAGTGTAGGGGAGGTGAAATGAAGGTGAACCTAGATGAATGAAAGTTGTCCAACCCATTGGCAAATCTCAAAATCTCTTACAAATCTCACCTTGCACTTCTAGGGTTTCTCACACACTAGGGGAATTTTGAGGTCTAAAATGGGCCTCCTAAGGAAAAAATAAAATAATAGCTAAACCAATAAAATAATATTTATGAATTTTCAATTCAATTTTTGCACCACAATCCATGTAATCATAGTTAAATTAAATTCAAAATTTGTATCAAAATAACATTAATAAAAAAATTTATATTGATGTGACTATAAATAAGAATAAACTTTTCAAGAAAAAGTCATTGTCATTGAACAACTAATGCATTTGTCCTTTGTACTTAAATAACTTAAAATAAAATATAAATATAAATTTATAAATTCTTAATTATATTATATGCTATTAATTAAAATTTATATTATTTAAATTGTATAATAACATGTAATTAATATACTATATAAAAATAATATAATATAATATAGTATAGTATAATAAATGTATATGGATATGCATTGTTTCTTTCAAGAAATATGAAATGAAATTTATTATGAGTACTTTATTTTATGACTTTAAAAGTACTTAGAGCACTACCATGGTTAACCATGAGTTTTTATCCACCATTTAGAATGTGACAAGTAAGTACCTTTAACTCAAGCTATGCCACCTTAACCATTAGGGATAATGCCATCCCATAAAATGTGATTGGTTCTCATAAAGTGAATTTTGATTGTACATTTTCCTTAGGAGGCCGATTTTAGACCTCAAAAGTCCCCTAATGGTGTGGAGGTTAAAATCTGAAAAATAGGGTTGAAGGAAACTTGGTTGAAAGTAGGCTAATAAAGGGTGAGAAATGAAGCTAGGGGTTTTGTTGAAGTATTCCTCTGCTACGTTACTTGAACCTGCAAGAAAATTACTATTAGGTGCCTATAATACTAATGCATCCCCTTATTGCTGTTAGTGTATCCTCCTAATTGTTATTTTTGTACCCTTGTAGCCTCCATATTGTTATTATTGTGCCCCATAAAAGCCACTATTGTTATTTTTGTGCCCTTACATTATTATTGTTAGGTTAACTAGGATTATATTGTGACCCCATGGACTCCTATATATAGAAAGGAGGTTTTGTCATTTTTATCATCCAAGAATTTTCATTTATGTAATGTAAAGGAGGATTCCCCCTCGAAGTGGCTAATTTCTAAGGCATTGATCTCTATTTTCTTCTATTTTTGGAGCTTGTTTCATAACATTTGGTATCAAAGCTTCAGATTCTAGGGTTTCGCTACTTCAAACAAGTCATCGTGGAATTTTCACTATAAATTTTTTTCTATGAAGGTTCAGATGCTAAAAAAAAACCCATTTCGAAGACATCTTGAGGAACTTCGTGTAAAAATTTCTGATCTTGGTTCACAATATTTACGGAGATATGATATGTGGAAGTTATGGTTGTTGCAGTCTCCCAAATTTAATCTAAAAGTGACGACCTTTGGAAAATCATCATAACTCCATCTCTGAGCATCAGATTGAAATTCTGTAAAAAGTGGCTGAAAGTACATGGACTGTAGTGACACATGGTATGCCGTACAAGTTCGATCTACTGAATTAATTCATAATTAGGTCATTGTGGGAGAATGGGCATAACTTTGCCTTGAATAATATAAATCAGGTCAGACCTGTGGTATTCGAAAGAAGATTCATAGGGATGCCACAGGATGGAATTTTAGATATTGAATATCTGAAAACATAGAGATAATTCAGTTTCAATATCGAGCTCCTTAAAAGCAAGAAAAAGGTGTGTATTTTGTTTTTCAAATTGCATAAGTCTTGTTTGAAAAATCAGTTTGAAGTGATTCCAAGGGCATATTGAAGCATAAATATCAATATTGGGTTCTAAAATCCCCCCTAAAAATAATTCCACACCCATTAGACCCTCAAAGAGCTCTACTATGGCACATGAAGAGGAAGATTTGTAGTATGAGATAGCAAAATTAAGGTACCAAGTGCAACAAATTTAGATCCTACAAAGAGTAATAAAATATGACATAGATGGTTTAAAATAAAAAATGGAGGCTAAGTTGGATGGTTTGAAGGATCAAATGAAAACCAATATGGATGATAAAGTAGTGGAATATCACATCAAGTATCAACAACAAGTTCTCCCACTCTCAAAGGATAACCTAAATTTGGTGCATAATCGAAAGAAACAATAGGAAGATCAACATAGCAGCGAAATAAGTTCTGAAGCAGTCACAGAAAAAAGAACTTGAAAACTACCTAATAGATCAATTTAAGAGTATCTTAGCAAGTGGAAGAACTTACCCGTTTAATATACCATATAGGAGGATGAGAATTTTATACATAAGCATCTATAAATAATCAAGCGTTGAGGGAAACACTTGTTTGAAGGAGAGGGGCATGTTAGGTCCCTATAATACTAGTGTTTCCGCTTATTGTTGTTAGTGTATCCCCCTTATTGTTATTTTTGTACCCTTGTAGCCCTGATATTGTTATTGTTGTGCCCCATAAAATCCACTATTGTTATTGTTGTGCCCTTACATTATTATTGTTAGGTTGGATAGGATTATATTGTGACCCCATGGACTCCTATATATAGAAAGGAGTTTTTTTCATTTGTATCATCCAAGAATTTTCATTTATGTAATTTAAAGGAGGTTTCCCCCTCGAAGTGGCTGATTTCTAAAGAATTGATCTCTCTTTTATTTTATTTTTGGAGTTGGTTTCATAACAATTACCTATTCATGCAATAAACATTAGCAAATATATGATGAATAAGATGGAAAATATGAGTTGAATTTGATAAGAAAACCTACTTAAGAATTCAAATAGAGATCTAAATGAATGTTCTCAACATGTTCATGAAAAATATGACAACTTATCTATTCTTTCCAAGAAATCATAAATTGAAAGTAAATTTGGGCCTGTGGTGAAGATATAACCTCCTCAAGCTCTAATGAAAGTGATGAGAGAGGGAGGCTTTGACACATAGATTTTTTATTTTATATTCTACTATACCAAGATCTATGCAATATTAACTACAAAAAATACAAAATGGAAGCAAATTAAAAACAATAAAATGAAATGTAAGCAAACTAGCTAACACTATTGAAGAAAACTAGCTACAATGGCATAAAAATAAACATAAATACACAAGGGAGAGAGGTTAAGGCCAATGGATTGGTCCTAACGCAAAAGCCTAGATATTTGAAACTAAATCAGTGAAGGACAAACTAAATACTCATTTTATTGCAGAAAAATTATCATTACATAACCATGAAAGTCTCAAAAGTCTATCACAAGAGTTAAGAGTCTACTACCTTCTCTAAAATTAGAATCCTAATGAGCTCTTAATCTGCCCTATTTAACCTAAAGGGTAGCTACCAACATCTCGCTAAAAATTAGGTGATGTGTCCCTTTTGATTGCAAGAGAAGTGGAGCTTTAGTGCACTTCATCTTCCACTTGCTTGGCTGCCTTTGATTTCAGGTTGTTGGAGGGAATCTAGAGGATCCTTTAGTTGCATTTAGGAGTTAAGGAGGTGGAAAACCCTCCTATAATCTCTGATTGTTGTCTTCTCCAATATTTTATTGCAAAATATTAAAAAAAAAAGGAATATCTTCGTGATTATCCTACATTTAACACATATTAGGCATTCGAATTATGACAAGCCTTAATCACCATGTACACTAAGAAACATCTAACCATAATGTAATTTAAATGTGAGGAAGAGAGACTAATAAGGCTAAAAAGGTGACAATTAACCCCTCCAATTTTACCTAATGATGAGGTTCATCAATTACTATACATCTCCCTTATTGGTAAGCATCATGCAGTTCGTCAAAATAACTGTGAAATAAAATTTAGCTAAAAATTATGATGAAGAAATCACAGTCGAAAAGGAATTGCATTCACTCAGAGTCATTTCTGAGGATGAACCATCAAAGGACTCCAAATACATAGGAAAACAATCTTCGGTCTCTGTTAGTATGAATCTTTTGTCGAAGTGTACGAAAAAAGACCACTTTAGCTATGCATAACAAATAGCCCTAACATCAAATATGGCTGCCAATATCTTCAAATCTGCAGTTAGTTGATCAAGACAAAAGCTGCACAAATCTAGATCTATGCATAAAAAGACATTAAGCAGTGAAAGTGAGGTTTTTCTCCATGCATCCAATAGACAAGACAAGAACAATATTTTTGAAAGAATTTTTATATTACGGGCAGTTGAGAGGAAAACAAGAAAGGTGTTTCCAATTCTCCTCAATGGGATGGGTTCTTGAAAGTCATCAGTGCTTCAAATGTAGCATTTATTTCTCTTGTTGGTGTAGAAAACCCAGAAAAACATAGAACTCAAAGGGAGCTCACAAAGCAAATAATAGAGAATGTGACAATGATAATGGCTCAAATTCAGACCAAGAGTATAGATCCAGAGTGATCTAATAGGCAACAAAAGGTGACAAATAAATGGGAAAACCCTTCTATTTATAACAAAATATTAGGGTAGTCTAAAACTTGGTGCATGAATAAAATATTATTAACCAAATTCTAGAACCACCTTTTAGGAATATTTTATTATATTTGTTGGAGGGAAAAGGTATTTGACTTGGGTCAAATCCATTTATTTGTAAATAATAAATAAAAAAATGACTTATTTATTATTTTAAGGAAGTGTTTGAATGATAATTAAATAAATAATGGTTTATTTAATTATTTATAAATGACTTAGTCATATTTAACAAGGAATATTATTTAAATAAGATTTAAATAATTATTCCTAGAAAATAATAAGATAAATAAGGATTTATCTAATTAATTTCCTTGTTTTGGGTTAAATATAGCCATGAATAATAATTAAATTATTGTTTAATTAATTATTCCATGAGGAAAATCAAACAAATATAGATTTGTTTAATATTTCCTTTTGGGGTTTTTTGTTTAGACCATAAGCAACCTAATAAATGTGTTTTATTAAGTTATTTTACATAGTGAAAGCAATTTTACTTAGGGTAAAATTGGTCTTACATGGTGTACTTGGGTCCATCTAATGACAATAAGTTAGATGACCAAAAAAATGGTGTAACAGATTGCCCCCCAGCGTGCGAGTGTTAGGAGCAAATCGTATGACTGAAGTACGTTGTAAGAACTCAATCACTAGACATCAAAAGAGAAGTCAGAGAGAGAAATGTAAGGTAGTCTAAAGTGCTAAAGAACTAGACCTTGAGGAAATTAGACTTACAGGTGCAACAAGTCTCATTTTATGAGAGGGTACCTGTGCTAGAGGCGGCGTGGGAGGCATACCTATACATGCCGAGACAAAGTAAAAAATAATAGTGCATCCAGTAAAAAAGGGTCCGAACTGTAAAGTACATGCTAACATAAACATGAGTCAGATAAAAAGTATAATGAGGAATCCCACATACATGCCATGCCTGGGATAACAGACAGGACTTATACAATAATATATGAATACATGAGATACAAATACAACCCAAATGCCCCCTATAAACGGGGAAGGGCTCGCAAAATTTGACTGATACATGCAAATGAAAGAGGTGTTGGAAGCGGCTAAGGCCAACATCATCAAATATATGGAGCTGCATCGAAGGCTGCAATGAAGAGGTCATTCGGGCATGTGGGGGGCTACCTGCAGGGCCACCCCCTCATAAGGGTTGAGACATCTCACACACACACGGGAATCACCAATAGCTATTACTGCATCACTGAACCATAAAGTATACGGATCTTGATCATGCTGAAAGGAGCTGGAGTTGAGAAAAAATCAAGTCAAAGGGTAATGAGAAATCCCTTTGCCTGATTCGAGGCACCGAAAAAGTGTAGAAGCTGGAACCAAGGTACACTTCCCTCTAGACCTCTCTTCTGGAGTGAATGAGCTAATGTCGATAGAAGGAGGTCTGTCGTAGGTGAGGCAATAAGGGATCCTCAACTAAGGCACGAGAGAAAATAGTAGAGCGACTGATAGACTGACACTAATGATGATGATGAAATGGGGGATACTGAGTAGTGGATGGATGACTTCCCTTGTTAGAGCATAAAGGGCATGGATGACTTGGCAGTGACTGACACAATATCAGGAGGGATAGGGGATAGTAGGACTGAATGCCATCATGTGTGACACGATAGAGGGACCAAGCAATGAAGGATAGAGGACTATAGCAGGATATAAAGGGACTCAAGATAGACTCCAAGAATATGATGATGACTCAACTTAGATGCTCTAAAAAAGGGCGACTTGATGGTGCTGCCACACAGTAAAGGTCCAAAGGGGGACCATAAAAACATGAGTACAAGAGAGTAGCTCATGATGAAAATGGACACAAACCAGGACAAGTAAGGGGGCAAAGTGGTGCCCCAAGTACAAGTGTTGTAAGTGAGGAAATTTGATTTTGGAGGAGAGGTAAATGGAGCCTTCATGGACAGAATGTGTCCGAGTGAAGTATCAAATCAAGAGAAACAAACAGATGTTGGCTATCTTAAAGAAAATAAAACATGCATTTCAGGAGGGAAATGCTAAGGGTAATATTTGTTAAGATAGAGTGCATTGCAAGGATTAGGAAGGGGGTGGCCTTCAAGTTTCTCTAAGAGGTATGCCCCCTTACCCAGGTCCTTACTGATGATGTAAGGGCCTAGCCATAATGAGTCAAACTTCCCATGACCGAGGACATCATGGGCCTGGTCATATACTAGAACAAGATCACCTTTGTGAAAAGAACGATGGTGGAATTTTCATTCATACTGAGCTTTTGTGCGTTTATTAGCCACTTCAAGAGTTTGTAATGCAACATGATGGTCTTTGGAGGCACACTCAAGCATGATAAGTCATTGTTCTAGAGGTTGGGTATCAGTGAGAAGTTCAATGGCCAGATTAATGGAGGGGATTTCACATTCGATCGGTAAGACTGCCTCCTCTCCAAAAATGAGGTGGAAAGGAGTAAACATGGTGGCGGTTTTAACAGAAGTTCTATAGGCCCACAAAGAAGGGAAGAGCATGAGATGCCAGTTGGTTTTGTGATTATTCACCGTCCGTTGAAGCATGGTTTTAAGGATTTTATTGACAACTTCAACTTGGCCATTACCTTGGGGCTAATAAGAGGAGGAATATTGATGCTCAAAACCCAACACTGAGGGTAGCTCACGCCATATCTCATCTTCAAAATTTTAGCCATGGTCAGAGACCAATTGTTTCGGAACCCCAAATCGAGCGATAACATGGTTAAAGAAAAAGAGGGTTGCGGTAGCTACCATGTTGTTAAATGTTGGCATAGCCTCAGCCCATTTTGTGAAATAGTCAACTGCCACAATGATATACTTATGGTTACCAGCAGATGGAGGTCGACACTCCAAGAAGTCGATGGCCCATTTAAAAAAGGGACCAGCTGTGACGACAGGATGGAGGGGAGCCGAAGGAGCTCACACCTCAGGGATGAAGTGTTGGTAATTGGAACAATGTCTGAATGCTTCAATGCAATCACTGAAGAGAGAAGGCCAAAAATACCTGACACGCATGATTTTCTGGGCGGTAGCAAGATCAGAGAGGTGGCCACCACAAGCACCGCTATGACAGGCATTGAGGACTTGCTCAGCTTCAACGTGTGTGAGACAACAACGAAGGATAGTATCTACACTGTGACGATAGAGGTTGTCACCGATAAGAAGGTAGCAGGGGGCTTGGTGTCAGATACGTCATCGAGCATCACGGTCAAGATGAAGGGAGAAATTTTTGGTTCATAAGTAAGTAAGGATATCACCGTACCAAGGGTTGTCTGTGGTAATGGTGAAAAAGTGCTCATCGGGAAGAGAATCATTAACCGGAGGATCTTGTGTATCGGTAGGTAATTCAGAAATGACTTCAGTGAGGGCTAAACCTTTATTACTTTTTGGTGTGACAAATTTGAGGTCAAATTCTTGAAGGATAATGACCTAATGAGCATACTTCCCATTGAGGATGTAGCGACTCAATAGGAAAGCCATGGGGTTGGAATTAGTCACCACCTTGGTGGAATGCATGAGGATATAATGATGTAGTTTTTGGACCGAGAACATGACAGCCAATGCTAATTTTTCTTCATGTGAGTAGGATACAGGGGGACCTACAAGGTTCTTATTGACATAATATATCACATGTTCAGTACCGTTATCATCTTCCTGGATAAGTACACCAGCGACCGAATATGTGGAGGTGGAGATGTACAGGATGAAGTCTCGATCAAAGTCAGGAGGACGGATCAAGGGGGCAGATGTGAGAGCATGATTGAGGGCATCAAAAGACTCATAAGCATAGGTTTCCCAGACAAATGGGATGTTAGAGTGAAGAAGTCTAAGGAACCCATGTGCGATGGTGGCATATTCGGGAACAAACCGACAAAGAAAATTAGCTTTACCTTGGAGACTTTGTAGCTGGTGTAAGGTATGGGGAGTAGGTAGTTCAAGAATGGCTTGAAATTTCAAAGGGTCAAGAGTTATACCATCTTCAGACACGATGAATCCTAGAAGACAGACGACGGGAACGCAAAAAACACATTTCAATGGGTTAAGGTGGATATTATACTTGCGACATCGAAGGAAGATGGTACGCAGATCATGGAGGTGTTACACCCAATGTTTAGAACGTGCAGTAAGGTCATCTAAATAGGCAAGGCTAATATGAGTTAAGTCATAGAAACAATACGACATGGTCCGTTGAAAAGTGGCACCGGTGTTTTTAAGGCCGAATGGCATGACCCGGTATGCGAAAGTTACCCATGGACTAATGAACGCGGTTTTAAGTTGATCAACACGACGGATAACGATTTGGTTTTATCCGGAGAATCCATCCATAAAGGATAGAACCTCATGCCCCGCACACTAATCAATGATTTTGTCAATAAATGGTGTGGGGAAGTTGTCTTTGAGACAAGCTTTGTTCAAGTCGCGAAAGTTAGTGCAGACAAAGATGGTGCCTTGTTTTTTAAGGACGTGAACTGGGTTTGATACCCAAGTGGTGTATTCGATGGGATAAATGAAACCAGCCTGCTTGAGCTTATCGATTTTGGCTTTGATAGCTTCACATCTGGAAGGATGAATGGGTATCAAATTTTGACAGACTGGATTGGCATCAGGCCATGTGTCGATATGGTGTTCGACAATGGTTGGGTTGAGTCCGGGCATTTCTAAGTAGGATCAGGCAAAAATATCACGAAATTATTTGAATATCTTGGTGTAAGCTTCAATTTCTTCCGGGGTGCATTGGGCACCCAAGGTGATATGTTCTTCGATTCCTGGTTTGACAGAAATGTCAATTTTGATGGTAGGAGAGATATTGGCCATATTTCCTTCTTCGAAAGCATTAGGTGCAGGGATGGGATTTTTAAACTAATTGACTTTATCGGGAATGAATTCTTTAGATTCTACAACATATTGGTCATGGGATTGCTGTGGAATGAAGTACGCATGATGGTGCATATCATCCCATGGAAAATCATGTTCGGTCATGGCTTCCATAATGTCTTCATCTGACTGGAATATGGGAAGAGTGGAAGGAAGAGGATCACCTGATGAGGTAGAAATATCAGACTCATGATTATGGGGAGAAAGGCTCACATGCAAAACGTCATGGGGGGTGACAGAAGAGTAAGCAGATGGGGTTTCAGGCGAAAGATCGGGGGGAGGTACTAAGGGGACTAACACTGAGGATCGCAAGGATGATGAGAGGTAACAAATGGTGGCTAAAGACTGAGTCATTTCAATATCAGAAGGGGGAATGTGAATTAGGGTAGAAAGGACTTTTGGTGCTACTAAAGGAGAATTTGCAAACAAGTGAGAAGGTAGTTGGTCATGCTTGGCTTTAAATTGGTGGTATGCATCTAAAGAGGAACGATACTCATCGAGGAGGGGGCATAGGTGGGTATAATGGCCGTGGAAATCGTACAAAGAACAAGGGTGATTGGTGTGCAAGGTTTTAAGTTTCAGGATTGAATCAGGCATAGACCTCAGGGATGTCGGATTCCGGAAACGTCTCATTGACCATGGTCTTGGGATGCGGCAACTCAGGACATGTATGGGTGGCGTGACTAAAAAAATTGAACAAGGCACACTAGATAGGGCTTTTTGGCAGCTGGGGAGGAGCAGGGTGTGATGGGGTAGCTTGTTGTGGGATGCCCCCTTGCAAGATTTTCCTTTCTTTTCCAGAGCTGTCACAACAGGAGAAGGGTCTTGTTGAGGTGTGGGTGGCAATGTAGCAATGGAAGAAGCTAAGGGAACCGATTAAACTGGTGTCAAAGAAAGGTAAGGTTTGGGGTGAACTGGTGGGGTAGCAGTTGGAGGGTCAAGGTACCAGACGGGTATGCCCAGGGTCAAATTGGGGAGAGAGAGGGTGGCCATGATGGGGACTGAATAAAATCTGAGAGGGGGAGCAAGGAAAGGTATCTGACCAGCGAGGTAATGGCCAGGAGGGATGACTCCAAGATGGTTGAGACCTGGTGGAACCAACCGAGGAGGATAGAGGGGCTCATGGGTACCAGCTGTAGGAGAAGGTCCAGAAGGAAGAGACCCAACTGGCTAAGGTGAAGGGGTAGGAGCAGGTTGCAGTGGGCGAGGTTGAGGTTGAGGTTAATGACTAGCCAAAGCGGGCTACTTAAGGTCAGCCCAAGACGATTGCATCATGAAAACATTCGCTAAGCTGGGATCAGAGACCGGAGGAGGAGGAAGACCAGGGAAGGTTCCAAGCAAGGAGGAGTCTTTGTAGATGCCGGGAGAGACACTGGTCAAAGAATCAATGGTTTTCTTATTGGCTACATAAGAGATGATCGACTCAGGGGAGACCTGAGACTTTGGCTCATGATATGTCAATTGTTCAATGGTGACTATCTTTCCATTGTGAGGGAAAAACATCTTGCGGTGGACCGAAGATGGGACAGAAGACATGGAATAGGTGTAGATACGCCCCAAAATAATGTTATAATCAAGGGGGGCGTCGATGAATTCAACATCAACGCAAATAGTCTTTCCCGCAAGAGTGATAGGACAATTACAGAAGAGGCCAATGGGCTAGGAGGCATGGCCATCCCACGCACGAAGGGTGATTGTGGAAGGGGCCAACTCAGAAGATCCAAGTTGTTTCCAAACCGAATCAGACATCACACAGGTAGATTCCCCCTCATCAATAATACACCGAGACACGTTAGCATTCCGGATTTTGACTGGGATTTGGAAAGCAACAGAAGCAGGAAGGGGAGGATGGTCTGATTGACAGGAGTCAAAAATAATCAATTGGTCATCAGCAGGATCTACAGTTCCCATGGAAGATAGTAGAGCCTTTCTTTGAGAAGGGCATGACTGGAGGAGTTCTAGTGTTGAAATGGCAGCAGGAGACTACGCCAAATCATCTACTATGCTATAGGAATGAGAAGCTCGACCAGAAGCAACATTTCGGCATAATGGGCCCTTAGGAATCTTGATATCAACCTCAACCTTGGGCTGAGGGATCTGCAAGGGACCATTGGGTGTCGAAAGAGGCTTTGTAGGACCTAAAGATGGTGACTTAGGGACAAACGAAGTGGGAGGCTTGGGGTACTAACGAGACCGAGTTTGCAGGTTAAGGTCGACAGGTACAGGTGTATCAGAGTTCATCATGAGGATCTAGTAATCGGAGGAACCAGAAGGGAAAGGTTGAGTGGCTACCGATGCATGAGGTGGTTGGGTAGCCACGAATCCTTGCTGAAGGAAAGGGTTGGTAAACACAGCCGGTTGAGAAGTAGCCACATTAGGGGGCACAGTAGGGGAGGCATGCTATCCTCGTAATGTAGCCTAAGACTCCCACATCTGCCGCATCTGTGGTAATAGGGGACAATCATGAGTGTAATGACCGTAAACACCACAACACGAAAAAGGCTTATTTGTACAAAAAGGCATGTCTGGCTTGGGCTAAGATCCCTGTGGCTGATTAGCAATGTTAGAGTCAATAGCTAAAGGATTGGATCCATGATTACCAAGGGAAGATTGATTTTTATTACCTTTCATCTTTCTTTGAGAATAAGGAGGATTAGTCGTGCCTTGCTATGCAAATACTTTCCCTAGGGGGGGTAGTAGTTGCTGTTGCTGGGGTTGAGAAGGAAAAGGAGGTGGAGGGCCAAATGCTGGAGGAGCTGGGGCACCAGGCTATGGATAGGGATAATAGATAGGATGGGCAACATTGAGGTAAGCAGGAGGTTGGGCAAAAGGAGGAGGCATGCCGTATCCTGGATACATGCTACCTAGAGGGGGAAAAGTGTTGGAGGTGCTGGCCCCTCTCGAAGGGAGACCATAGCCCATAGGAGGTTGATCGTATGGATGTGAAAGAGCTCCAACAATACCGTCGGTAGAATGAGATGCCCCCTGGGCATTAGCGCCACTAGGTCTAGGGAGGTCAGGAAGGACGGTATAAACATAACCAGACTGAGCATAGATGAGGTCATATTTCAAGGCTATTTGGAGGGCAACTTCTTCAGTTTGAGAGAACTGGGATGCGACATCTTTGCCGATGGCGGGTAAGAGATATCTAAGGAACCAGTCCATATAGACCCGATATTCAAAGGTAGGAGCTCGACATAAGCTCCTTCGTCTTTGCCATTCTTGGACATGAGTGAAAAGGCAGGTCGCAGATGATTGACGAAAGGAAGTCAAGAGTTTGGTACTAGTGTTGTATTGGAGGGGGAGCTGGAAATAAGATAAGAAGGCTTGGGCAATGGTCGCAAAGGTGGTATGGGAAGAGGTGGTCTGATCAACATACCACTTAGAAGCTTCACCTGTAAGCATGCATTGGAATAATCTAAGATGGATGGAATCATCAGTAATGGAATTGGATGAACACCACATGTGGAAAGATCGGATATGGTTGGAGGGATCTTCACTAGCAAGGCCTTCGAACTTGGGAATGTCGGAGGGGAGCTTGGTTGGCATAGAAGGCCAACTAACATCGTGGCAGATAGAATCATTGATCAACTGATTGAAATTGGGGAGACTGAGACCTACCATATAGGGGAGCAAAGGGACATTCGAGGTAGTTCCCGTGGTGGGTCCGTTAATAACAGTCCCAGCATTAGGGCTGGGGTTGCCACTAGCATTAGGCCATGGACCAGACATGGTGAAGGTAACAGGGGGAGAACCAGAAGTAGGGGGAGAACCAAAAGAATCAGAAGAGGAGTCAGAGTGTGGACTTAGGGGAAGACTAACTCGAAGATGACACGAAAGAGCAAGTCGACCAACCGAAAATTAAGGGTGAAGGCCAAGAAGTCTTCGGTATATATGCCTTGGGGGTGCAATGATGACGGAACAAAGGGAATAAGAATAATCGACAAAGGCAGGGAGGTGCAGAATCAAGTTATGACAATGTCGAAACAAGGGCAGAGAGGTGCAGTGTCAATTGATTTTAAAGTATTTGCTTGGCGGTGTTAACCAGACTCTTCTTCACTTAGGGTCGGTGTGTGGTGTGTGTTAATTTTATTTTTTTAAACCCAGACGTTTTTAGAGTAAAAGAAAAAGTGTGTTGTGTAACTGAAAATAAATCTGCAGAGAATAGTAAATAATAACAGAAAATTAACAACTAACAATGCATCGATCTAACCCAAGAAGGTAGGTCTCTCAAAGCTAGTCTAAAAGAGGGAAAAAAATCTACTCAAAACACACTAAAAAGAGGCCAATAGATCTAAGGTCGGGAGGGATAGGGATCTAAAGGAGAAATCTGCTAAAAAGAGGTGCAGAAAACAGCAAAGAGGCAGAGGCAAGGTTGCTGCAACAAAGGAGGAAACCAGCTAGAGGTATAAGGGACAAGGAGGTGACCCTAGAGGCAAACCCAAACAAAATTATATAAGGTGATTTGAAAGGGAGAAAAGCTGATCTAAAATGGAGCTGAAAATGAGGTATCAGATCTGAAAAGAAAAAGGCAGAAACTTTGAAAATTCAGACGTCTGAAACAACTAAAAATATTCCACTAAAAAGTGGAGGGTACTGAAGCACTAAGGGGCTAGATTCCCACTTAGGTGAGTAAAAAATATCAAAAACATGTCTAAACGAGTGGAGACAGAGGTTGGAAAACCATGACAGGGGCTTCAGACAAACCCAGAAAAATTGCTGGAAAATTGCAGAAAAAAGTGCAGGTCATAGGTTCTGACCTGTTTTCTGTCTAGGTCACAGATTCTGGGCTGAAAAGTGCATCTTGCAGTCCAGGTTGTAGGTTTTGGGGCAAAAGTTTGACCTGCAGCTCCGGGTGTCTCGGCGACAGATTTCAGAAAAAGTTGTCGTCTCTATTGTGGCTGGTGTTGGTTACCTGCGCAATAGGGCCAAAAAAACACAGAAGTTAGAAATTTGAATGTTTGAGGGTTTTATAGGTGAAAAATGACATAAAAATAGAAAAACAAAAAGCTGAAAAGAAACCCTAGGGTCTGAAGAAGCTGGATATGCAGGAATATATAAAACGATAGCGGTCGCAAAAGAAAACCCGTGTGGAGTCACCAATTGTTAGTATGAATCTTTTGTGGAAGTGTATGAAAAAAGACCACTTTAGCTACGCATAAAAAATAGCCCTAACATCAAATATGGCTACCAATATCTTCAAATCTGCAGTTAGTTGATCAATACAAAAGCCGCACAAATCCAGATCTATGCATAAAAAGATATTAAGCGGTGAAAGTGAGGTTTTGCTCCATGCATCCAATAAACAAGACAAGAACAATATTTTTGAAAGAATTTTTATATTACGGGCACCTGAGAGGAAAACAAGAAAGGTGTTTCCAATTATCCTCAATGGGATGGGTTCTTGAAAGTCCTCAGCGCTTCAGATCTAGCATTTCTCTCTCTTGTTGGTGTAGAAAACCCTGACAAACATAGAACTCAAAGTGAGCTCACAAAGCAAATAATGGAGAATGTGACAATGATAATGGCTCAAAGTCAAACCAAGAGTATAGATCCAGAGTGATCTAATAGGCAACAAAAGGTGAAAAATGAATGGGAAAACCCTTCTATTTATAACAAAATATTAGGGTAGTCTAAAACTTGGTGCATGAATAAAATATTATTAACCAAATTTTAGAACCACCTTTTAGGAATATTTTATTATATTTGTTGGAGGGAAAAGGTATTTGACTTGGGTCAAATCCCTTTATTTGTAAATAATAAATAAATAAATGATTTATTTATTATTTTAAGGAAGTGGTTGAATGATAATTAAATAAATAATTATTTATTTAATTATTTATAAATGATTTAGTCATATTTAACAAGGAATATTATTTAAATAAGATTTAAATAATTATTCCTAGAAAATAATAAGATAAATAAGGATTTATCTAATTAATTTCCTTGTTTTGGGTTAAATTAATTTATAATTAAATTATTGTTTAATTAATTATTCCATGAGGAAAATCAAACAAATATAGATTTGTTTAATATTTCCTTTTGAGGTAATCTGTTTAGACCATAAACAACCTAATAAATGTGTTTTATTAAGTTATTTTACATAGTGAAAGCAATTTTACTTAGGGTAAACTTGGTCTTACATGGTGTACTTGGGTCCATCTAATGATAATAGGTTAGATGACCAAAAAAATGCCGTAACAGCCTCCGTAAGCAAGGCCAAGGAGAAAGAAGTTGCAAATCTTGAGAGATTGAACTACATTATCAAGTCTCTTTCTAATGAATTGGCATGGTTAAAACAAAGTTCAAGCGAGACCATTGTAAGTATCAAGCATCATAGATTCAACATTGTGAGAAGGGATGCCAAATATGGTAGTATCAGTAACCAATTGGCCAAGTCTGTGGAGATCTTGAATGTTGTGCTGAATGTTGAGAGTATGGGCATGGACCAATATTTTTCATTTCATCAAGAGTATCATTAAAAAAAAAATGTCTGCAATGGAACTAGAACATAAATGCTCTAGATGTGCATGTTATTGATACAGTATTTCCTGATGAGGAGACTGAGCCCAAAAAAGAGAATGGAGAAATTGTTTCCGTCGAATAAAATGTGAGTGTTTGGAATGCAGTGAATAAACTTAGTTTTGTTTAAGCAACTGAAAATAAAAGTGTCGTAGAGCAGCCATTGAGTTAGGACCCTGCCCAAAATTAGAACAGACGATACAAATTGAGAAGCCAAGCGTTGGTATCCAAACAAGAGTTGACGAGGCAGAAATTGAAAGATAATTTGCTAAGGAAGATCACCACCCATCAAATCAACCCAGAAAACTAACAACAAGTCTAGAAATGTGGGCACAACAGAAATTACTTCCGTGAACAACAAAAGAAATTCCATCATTTCAGAAGTAGTAGATAAGGTTACTCCTCTAGAAACTTCGTCAATGTCTCTTGTACTTGATTATAACATTGTGAAAGACATGAAAAAAGCTTGTGCCAATATCTCACTCTTTGAACTTACAAGGATCGTGAGCTAGTGGGAATTGCTTTTTGGTAATCTTGAACAACCTGGCTTAGGTAACACCGTTTCTTCACAAAAGGGAACTGGTAATTTTTTTAATCCCCTACATTCTGTGCTTAATGCTTTAAAATTGGATGCAAATACATTGTGCCCTCCATTTTTGTTAACGTTTCAAATTTTTAATTACAGTGTACACAATTTCTTAGTTGATTCAGGTGAATCTGTAAATGTAATTCCCCTATCTATAACAAAGAAAATTAATGCAATATGGAATAAGAAAGATGCAAAAATTATTCAATTGGAAAGGACCATTGTCTATGTTATAGGTGAACTAAAAAATGTGCTTATTCACCTATCATCCGACCAACAAGTCCACCAATGTATAAATATAGTAATTATATACATCCCGGAAGCATACATTGTATTAATGAGCAGAGACTAGTCCACCAAACTACAAGGGCATTTTCTAGGGACTGGTCACATTTGTAGCTTTTGTATAAGGGTAGAAACAATCAAATCTGGGTGAACTTAAAACCTTACATGAAGCATATTGTTACACCCTTGAGGGGAAAAAAGAACTAGTTTCTTTCGCAGATCTAATATTTGGAAATTGATTTCTAGAAACTGATCTAGGGTGCTATATTTCTCAACCTTCCCCAGTCCCACTAGAAACACACTTGGAACTCCTTCCTATTCCAACTAGCAGAAATGAAATTTGTACATTAGATAGTAATAGTAGTAGTCCTAGTGTAGGGCCTAGCTCTTGTACATATGATGTTTGTATTTTGTACTTTGATGTTTCAAAAATGAAAGAGGGCTCTAGAGTTGGTTGTATTTTAGTAGGCCCATGACAAAGGAAACACCTGATCTCAAGCTTCTTGGAATTCAAGTGCACAAGAAACATGAAAAAATATGAAGCGCTCATCTTGGGTTTACAAAAGCCCATTAACCTTAATGTTGGAGTTATCAAAGCAATATGTGACTCTCAAATCATCATATGATAGGTACACAATACTATTAACTGTGTGTCACATCATATGAAGGGTTATCAACAAGAGGTATGGGGTGTAGAAATATCTAAATAGATTAAATTGATCTTATAATGTACTAAAAACAAATACTGAATCAATTCTACAAATTGCGGAAACCAATTACTATCGCATAATCACATAAACAAGTAAGAGAAAGAATTAGCAATCGCACAACATGAGATGTATTTGGGGAAAGCCTCTTCTAAAACCCTGCTATTTGTATATTGCATAAATTCAAGAACATGAAACAATATAATGCTATTTCCCTTCCTGAGAAACCTTTGCACTCTGCTAGCTGTCTCTCTCTGGTCTTGTTTTAATATAAGCAAGTTTGGTCCAATATTTAACCACTTTCTTGCCTCTCGCTAACTAGCCTTGCTTATGCATTCTTGGGCTAATTGAGCCCCTATTAATTAGGAAATTCCGAATTAATGATTGTGCAGTACATCCAAGGCTTCCTGATGACCTCATGCATGACCTGTACAATTTTATAATTATACAACCGACAGTTATCTTCCATTAAACCCCAATCTCAATCGAGCCTTCCTTAGAATTGGCATCCAAAAACTATTTATAGTGAATTATATATTAAGTTATTGATCATTACTTGTGAATTTAATCAGATTTAATTAAATGGACCTATCACTATCTCATCTCTCAATTAGAACTAGTTAAACTTATTTGATCTAAAATACTCAAGTTAACTAATCATAACTCACAAATAACTCAAACAGGGATCCTAAAGAGTAGGAGACACCCTACATGCCTCTAGTTTGACCTCCAACTTGAATTGATTGACATAACTAAGTCTTACTAACTCAGTTGAGTCGTACAAGATATCATAACATGGAATTACAATTTACTTCTAATTTAATTAAGGGAAAATTAAATCATAAGCCCCCTTGTGGTTCCATTTCTTGGTGCCATTTCAACACTCACTCCTAAAAATAAAGGGATTTTTTGCTACCCCAATCCTGTCTCTGTGTATCTCAAATTTTCTTCTTGACAATTCCTTCATCAATATGTATGCATCATGCTCCTCTATGGGAATGTACTCTAATGACATAATCCACCTCTACAAACAATCTTTGAGATGGTGATACCAGATATCAATATGCTTGGACCTGTCATGAAAAACTAGATCAATCGAGAGTTTGATGCAAATATGGTTATCACAATAAATCATTGTCGGATCTATCCGTCGACCAAAAAAAACAAGTATCTTCCTCATCCATATGGCTTCACATTCTTCCTGGTTGGCCACCATGTACCCTACCTCTACTGAACTGAGTGCAACTAATCTCTGTTTCCTGCTATACTAGGAAACTACTATGGATCCTATGCTAAAGATGCCCCCTGATTTTCTCTTCCTGTCGGATGGAATCCCTACCCAATCTACATTGGTGAAGCCTTGAAACTTCAGTCCCTATGTCCTTCTTTACCATAGCCCATAATTTGTAGTGCCTCTGAGGTATCTCAACACATGCTTTCCTGCCTTCCATATGTGCTTGGTATGCTTACCCATATCTTGAATAATTTTTCTAACCACATGGTATATGTTTGGTCATGTGTTCACCAAATACATGAGTGAACCCACACATTCCTCTAAAAAATAGCATTTACTACCTCACTTGAAGTAGCATCATCCTTCCTCAAGCTTCTTTTTATAGGAATCTCCATGGATTTGCTACCCTCTATGTGGAACTTCCTGAGGATATCGTTGGCATAATTTTTCTGAGATACAAATAGCTCCCCATATCTTTTCCATATTTCCAATCCCAGGAAATAGTGCAAGGGCCCCATTTCGGTCATCTCAAATTATCTTGAAAGATACTCTTTGCAAGACTTGATGAGATTCTCATGACCTATCAATATGAGATCATCGACATAAAGTACAATAATCAAAAGCTTACCTTATACCACAATATGATAAAGGTTCACATCTGCTTCACTCTTCATGAAGCCCAGCTTGGTGAAATAACTATCGATCCTGGTGTACCAAGCACGAGCTTCTTGCTTCATCCCATACAATGCTCTCTTGAGTCTCCACACACATGACTCCCTGTCTAAGGTCTAAAAACCTTCCAAATGCTAAATTTACACCTCTTGCTCAATCACCCCATTAATGAAGGTTGTATTTACATCCATATGATTTATTTTCCATCCCATTTGCGCTAAGAATGCAAGGATGGATCTGATTGATGAGTAACTTGTGACTAGTACAAAAGTCTCATCATAATCAATCCCCTCCACCTTTGAAAAACCTATAGAAACAAACTTGGCCTCATGATTCTCCAAAATCTCATATGCTACCTACTTCACCTTGTAGATCCACTTGGATCCTATAATTGACTTCCCTCTGGTTTTGGGACAAATTCCCATGCAATGTTTTTGATATTGGAGTCATAATCCTCAACCATGGCATCAACACAAATTGGTTGTTGCACTGCTTCCTCAAAAGAGGATGGATATATATCTACACCTTCACTCATAAGATACATGTATCCAGTGTACTACTCTAGGGACCTTCCTTTCCTGTGTTGTGCTATGGGTGCTCCCACATTCTCTCTAGAATGAAGCAAAAACCTGTTAGCCACTCTGGTGTGCTTCCTTCCATCTTGGGATGTCTCTGCATGTCAGTGGGTGATTCCACTCTAGCCACTTATGTTTGTGGCTTCTCCACATCTTCATATAATTTTTTTGGAGCCAAGAGCACCTCAACTACATGCAAATGAAGTTCCCTCTCAATGGAAATTCACATGGCCTTCTCTTCATCAAATTTCACATCTCTTCTTACCACTTTCATCCTGTGTGCTTGCAAGTACATCTGATAGTTGTGAGGTGTATTAGTGTACCCCAAAATTATTCCCAACTCAGATGTTGGCTCTAGCTTCTTCCTGACATATTTGATCACATGGAATAAACTGATGAACCTAAAATTTTAAAATGCAACACATTTGGTCTCTTACCTAAAAAATATTCCTCTGGTGTACTCATACCAAGTATATGATGATGACTTCTATTCTACACAAATAATTTTGTATTTCATGCTTCCACCCAAAGATGCAATGGTAGGCCCTGATCATGCAACAGAGCTCATGCTTCTCCCACAATAGTTATGTTCTTCATTTTTGCAACCCCATCTTGTTGTGGGTTATAAGGTGCTATCAATTATCTTCAAATTCATTCTGAAGCACAAAATTTCTTGAATTCATGAGAGACATATTCTTCACCACTTTCACTCCTCAGAGCCTTCACCTTATTCCATGTATATTTCTTGACAAATGCTTTAAACTCATAAAACTTGGAAACGTCTAATCTTTCTTTTGCATGAAGAAAATCCAACACTTTCATGAAAAATAATGTAAAAAATCACATAATACATGTGTTTTGAAATGGAATCTATTGAGAATTGTCCACACACATCTAAGTGAACTCTCTGAAGGATTGACTTCTCTCAAATTTCCTTACCCTGAAAGGTGGATTTGGTATACTTCCCCAATATACACCCTTTTCATGTATCTCGCTGCGCAACTGCACCCTTTGGAAGTCCTATAGAAATATGTTGCATGATATTCAAAGTGCCATGGTGTAGATGGCCCAATATCCTATGCCATAACTCACTAATTTCTCGGCTCTCCACCTTCTCTGCTTTTATGCTCAAGGCGACACAGTCTTCTACATCCAGTTTGTATAGGTTCTTTACTTGAGCCCCATTCTTTTTCACATGTCCTATGGCTTTGTGATGAAGGAACACCTTCCTTCACTACATATTACATCATAGCCACATTCTTCAAACATAGAAAGAAAAGCCAAATTATTCTTTAAACCAGGAAAATACATGACATATTTTAATGTGAGAGGATTACCTAAATCCCTCTGAAAGGTAACTGTACTTACACCAATAGCGCTATACATCCCGTCATCTCCCATCTCGATGTGCATCTAGAGATCCTTATCGTCCAAGCTACTGAAGAATTATTTGTTTCTGGTCATATGGAATGAAGCTACACTATATAAATACCACATAGAACCCATCACTGATGACACCATGCATGCGATGAGGGTGAAATCCAACTCAAACTGTGAAGCAAGTGCTTCACCTGCCACTCCTCTTAAGGTATTCTTGTGTGGACACTTTGTAGCATATTTTCCAAGCTCATGATAGTGAAAACATTTTACCTTTGACAAGTCTCACTTCTTTCCTGCCTGACTGGAATTCAATTTGGAATGGGACACCTTCCCTTTCCCTTTCTACTCCTTTATAGCCAAGGCATAATTATCCTCATCATCAGTCTTTGATGAGGATCCATCTCTGGTGTTCTACTGAATGTCTTCTTATACCAAGTCAAACCACAATTTCTCCCAATCTAATAGCTTCTCCCTCCCATTCACTGAGTCTTGGTAGCTATGCCAGCTCTTGGGAAGGCCTAGAAATTCTAGGCTCACCAAATAATCCCAGGCAGCTGTTACCCCAACACTTCCAAGATCCTTCTAAGATTTATTCAACTTCGTCAAGTATTTTGGAATCATGCTGCCCTTCTCCATCTTGATCTTTCTGAGCTTTTCCTTCAACGAAAAATTATTCTAGTCACTGTTGTTATGAAACAAATATGTTAAGTACTTACACATAGAATATGGAGTTGCATTTCCATGGAGGTTCGAGACCATATGATCTTGAACTCCTTTTAACAAGATGCTTCTCGCCTTTGCTAAAATCTTCTTCCATGAATCAAGAAGTTTAGCATATGTTGTTGTGGGCTGGGGAATATCAATGTATATGAATTCCTCCAGTCTGTTATCCTCTAGCACTTCCTCCATCCCGTCCTTCCATGCCATTTAATTTTAATTTCCCTCAAGGGCTTATTTGAGTCTCAAGCTAGTGAAAGGCATCTTGATCTGCTTCTATTCCTGAAGAATAAATCTATAAATTTGATGTACTTGTTCAAAACAAACTCTGGTTCTTCTCTTCTATTGTGATTCCTTCTCTGACACCATGTAGAAATATATAAATAGATTCAATTGATCTTGTAATGTACTAAAACAAAATAATGAATCAATTCTAAAAATTGTGAAAACCAATTACGATCGCACAATCACATGAATAAGTAAGAGAAAGAGTTATAAATTGCACAACACAAGGTGTATCTAGGGAAAGTATCAACTAAAAACCTTGCTATATTTATATTTCATAAATTCAAGAAAATGAAACAATACAATGCTATTTCCCTTCCTAAGAAACCTCTACACTCTGTTAACTATCTCACTCTGGTCTTGCTCTAATTTAAGAAAGTTTGAGCCAATATTTAACCACTTGCTTGCCTTTGCTTGACCAGCCTTTCTTATGCATTCCTGGGCTAGTTTATCCCCTATTAATTAGGAAATTCCAAATTGATGATTGTACAATACATCCAAGGCTTCCTATGACCTCGTGCATGACCTTTACAATTTTCTAATTATACAACTGATATGTATCTTCCCTTTAACTTGAATCTCAATTGGGCCTTCCTTAGAATTGACATGAAACAAATATTTATAGTAAATTATTAGTTAAATAATTGAGAACTGCTTGTGAATTAAATCATATTTAATTCACTAGACCTATCACTATCTCATCTCTCAGTTAGAACTAGTGAAATTGATTTTAACTCAAATACTTGAGTTAACTAATTACAACTCACAAATAACTCAACCAGGGCTCCTAAAAAGTAGGATACACCCTAAATGCCTCTATTTTGACCTACAACTCGAATTTAATGAGATAACTAAGTGTTACTAACTAATTTAACTTGTTCAAGTTGTCATAGGATGGAATTAAAATTTACTTATAATTTAATTAAGGGAAAAATAAATCATAAGCCCCCTTGCGGT
The DNA here is from genome assembly GCA_034641835.2 of Pinus albicaulis. Taxonomy (NCBI): domain Eukaryota; kingdom Viridiplantae; phylum Streptophyta; class Pinopsida; order Pinales; family Pinaceae; genus Pinus; species Pinus albicaulis. The sequence continues at coordinate 56,405,272 of MU968359.1, read as the reverse complement.
GCCATTTCAATATGGTATTTGATTTCTAATTTCCAAGATTGTAATATTACATATGTTCCTAGAATGCATAATGCAGCTACAGATGCATTAACAAATGCTTCTGCTAGGTTATCACTGCTTAGGGACGATTTTTCTATTAAAATTCTTTACAAGCCATCTATCCCTGACAATATCACGAATGTACTCATTTTAAATGATGAACAATAGATACTGCACTTCATGGTGAATGTTGATGTATTCAAATATGAAACTATCGATGAAAACAAGCACGAAAATGTGTTACAAGATGCAGCCCACGAAAATAAAGAAAACCCCATGCCAAAGGGCGTGGTATCATTGGAAAAGTTGTATAATTTGCAGAATCGCTTTAGAGGGCTAGCCAATGTAAAAACCCATATTTTAACGTTGTCGCACAAAAAAATTAAATATTGGAAAAAAAGGATCTGAAGTATATATATCTCGGTATTTTTTTAACACCATAAGAGTGACAAGTGTTACATCCACCTATTCAAGCAGTACTGAGATGTTTTCACATGGAAATATGATGAGATCAAAACTTATGACACATGAATAATCTAGCACGTTATCTTTATCAAGGAAGGGGCCAGTCATTTTCAATAAAAATTATGAAAGACGCATACGAAACTTTATCCCTTGATAGAAAAATAGTTAAAGAAGTTTTTGGATGTTCAAATCATCTATAAAGTGTGAAATTCAACCTGGGTATCGAATCTGGTCCCAGTAAGGAAGAAGTTAGGAAATACTCTTGTGTTTATTTTCAAAGCTAGAACCACGCCTTGGACAAAGATAACTAACGTTTTTCGTCTATGGAACATATACTACAGTTAGTATCGGGGTCATATATATTCTCGTTACTCAATTGTTATTCAGGCTACAACCATGTTCTGGTCTTAGAGCCTGACAGATTAAAAAATATATTCCACATTAAGTGGGGCACATTTGCATTCTGAATAGTTCCATTTTGGATAGTCAATGGAGGTGAGACATTTTAACAGGAAATGGAAATCACATTTATTGGACTGATCGGGCATAACATAGTGGTGTATCTCGATGATGTCACAATGTTCTCTAAGAAGAGATCTGACCACTTACACCATTTGAAGAAAATATTCGGGTGATGTCGGAAGTACAAGATATTCCTTAATCCCAAGAAATTTGCAGTGTTGAAGGATAATATCTTGGGACACATTATCATGAAACATGGGATTAAAGTAGACCTTCAGAGGGTCAGTTCTATCATGCATATTCCCTTCCTAGTGAATAAGAAAGCTATGTATTCCTTCACGGGGAAGATTAATTTTCTCCCTGAGTTCATCTATGATTACGCTAAGATAGTCAAACCTATGCAAGAGATGGTAAGGAAGGATGCATGATACTAGTGGGACAAAAGGGAAACTGACATGTTTACCCATATCAAGCAGGATATCGTAGAAGCACCAACCTTGTACAACCCAGATTTAAAGAAATATTTTCTGCTATACACTTTCGCTTCTGACACTTCTCTTGCCGCTATGCTCACACAAAAGTATGATCAAAACAATGAGCGATCGATATCTTTCATGAGTGCCAAAATAAAAGTAATTGAACTTAATTATCCCACAATTGATAAGTAGGTGTATGCAATATACAAGGCAGTAAAGCACTTTCGACCCTACCTCTTGAAGAATCATTGTATTATCTTTGTGCCACACCCAAAAACCAGATCATTGTTTGTACAACAAGAGCTAGGTGAGAGAAGAGTGAAATGGATGATGAGTCTACAAGAGTATGATTTAGAATTTAAAATAGTTCACATGATTAAGGGCCACAGTCTATGTCATCTAGCAACATAAGTGGTGGATGAAAAAGAAGAATATCCATTTGGGTGGGAGCAGGAAATTAAATTGTATAACGTTGAGCGATATTTCCCCACTATTATTTCAAACTCTTGGTACGTTGATGTGCACTAGTATATTGGTCACAAAGAAATTCCCTCACACTTATTGTTAAGTCCCTTTTGGAGCTGCTTACACAACACTTATCCACACAACACAAGATGGAACTCAGAATAAAAGCATTATATTATCAATTTGTACATGGGGTGATTTTCAGAAAGCACCATAATGGAGTACTACTCAGGTGCCTTGAAGTGCATGATTCAAAGAAAGTATTGTGTCATCTCCATGATGGTCCATATGGGGGACACTTTGTGGGTGACATGAAAACGGATAAAGTTATGCGGGTGAGTTTCCATTTGACCACATTATTCAAAGATTCTCACGCTTATGCCAAAAAGTGTCTTTTCTATTAGAAGTGTGTTGGATGAAAGAAGAAGTCAGCCACCCAATTGAAACCTATCACATTGGAAGAACCATTTAATCAATGGGGCCTAGATGTTATCAGTGAGATATTTCCACATTCATCAAAGAAACACCGCTACATTCTCACTGTTATAGACTACTTCACATGGTGGGCTGAACAAGTTCTACTAAAGCAAGTGAATGATCAGGAATTCATCAATTTCCTTAAGTAGAATATCATTTACGGGTTCAACATTCTGAATTTGCTTGTTTTTGACAACGCAATGTACTTTTATTTGTTAATATTATATGATTTTACATTGGAAAATTGAATTGTACTGAAACAATCATCTAATTACTCTTTGAAGGGAAATGGTCTTGCTTAGTATATAAACAAGAACCTTATCGATATCATTAAGAAGACCATTTTATTTTAAAAAAGGAACTGGAATTTTGCTTTGGTGAATTCCCTATGGGCCAACTAAGTCATGCCAAAACCTTCTTTGAATATGTATCCTTACATCGTGGTGTATGGAAAATAATCCATCCTACCCTCAAACATCCATTTTCATGCCCTTCAACTTTCACAAGAATCCCAGGGAAAGCCATGATTATTGGTTCAGAGTAGGATAGACAACCTTCGCAAGTTGTGGGAAGAAATACAAAAGAAAATAATTTTTTTCCTTCCACCAAAGTTGTATCAAGAGGTGGTTCAACAAGAAGTCTGTAGCGAAGAATGAATTTGGTGCCTAGTATTGAAGTGGTACAAAGCACATGAGGACAAAGGAAAAAACAATAAGTTCCAATCCATCTAGATTGGAACGTTCATTATACAAAAAAATATTGGCCAACACACATATCGTCTTCAATCACTAGACAGGAATATTGACTCTCTTCCTGTCAATCACCAAGACTTAAAACAATATTTTCAATGATGATCTAGGGTTTCCCCTACCCTATGTACATAATCTCTTTTCTTGCTTGTTTATTTGGTCTTTCATTTGTTTTGTTTATGTAAATTAGTGTGATGTGTGAGCATGTTTCCCAACTTATTTTTGTGTAGCTAAATTGAAAAATGTCTTGTGACACCAAAACGTTTGGCTAACCTTCAGTCTTGTTTCTTTGTTTTGGTTATACTTTTTGGGCAATGATGTTTTGATAGAAAATACGATACTTCTTTAAGGAGATTTTTTTGTTGAACCATAATACTCATGTCTAACCTAGAAACCTTATGATCATACTTGGTTCTTTATGTTCAGCCTTTTCATGCCTATCCAATCAAGTAGAAGAGGATAAGGGGAAAATCTGAATGAGAAAATCTATTTCAAAGGTCTTTATATGCTTCTTTAAAGGAAAAACCTCTTTTTCTCTCAATAAGTTATGACCCCTCTTCCGCCCATGAAATGAATAAGTGCCTATGCACAGTACTATTAAAATAAATAAATAAAGGTGAAGGAAGAGAAAGGCTTCCAGCGCAGAGAGGTGAAGCAAGCAACTCTGTCAGAGTATTGACCAGGCTTGCTGGAAGCAGGTCAATATTTGTGTTCCTGTAATGATTCCATTGGGGTAATATCCAAGCCTATTGGCTGGGTAGAAACACTAGATATGAAAAACTATACTTTGAAAATCTAAATCTCACATATTACACTACCCTTTCCAATTCGAAACATTGCAATATTTCTGAATCTTATGATTGTGTTCAACTGATAGGGAACATGGGAACCATGTTTCTTCACAGGTTAAGTGGGTATCCCAAAGTAATTTTCACGATGAATCAATACTCCCTGAAGGAATGAGACCCTGCATAGAAGAGTCAACCAGGACAGAGAAGCTAGAATTCTACCAGTGTGTCGCCAAGTGTTGTCGATGCTACAATACCTTCCAATATTTTGGCCTGCAAAAAATTTCAAAGCCTACCTTGGCCCTACTTATTGACATTGCAAACATTGAAATCCATTGTATGTGTTTTCTCCAAGTATTCTGGTCCCTTTTTCAAGAAAAGAAAATTTTCATATTTTCACATGTTAAGTTTCACACAATGTATATGAAATTGTTTTGGTGGTTTCAATGGGCTACCTTTGTGTAAATGAGTTGATCTTACCATGCAAATATTCTTCGCACTCATTTCAAAAGTTTTAAGCACTGTCACATAAGTCCCTTCACGGTCACCGCAAAGTGTATCTTTAGTTTCACACTTGACATGAGTCATCGCAAAGTTGTCGCACTATAGGAATTATGTTGTCCATGTCTCATGGATGATCTATGTTGTTGTGTCGTGAAGTATTTGAAGTGTGTGATCACAGTCAAGTATTATCACTGTTCACATTAGCTTCATCGATCCTACACTTAGTCAAATTATGAAATCTCTTTGACCAAGCAACTTAGCCTCATATGGCCCTCCTGAACTATGCATTGTGAAGTCTCAACCCTCTAGCTGCAACCCTTCCTCTTAATAGTGCGCAATGCACATTTCCTTCCTCCCAGGACTACGCACTTCAAAATTTTAGTGCTCAAGCCTAGAATTTTCCCTAAAATATTGCACAATTAATTGTTGGGAAGGGCTCAACTTGGACCAGTTTTGAGTTAAAGACTCCACATTTTGAGGAAGTGGAGTGTGTGATTCGGCAGAAATAAGTCAATCATGTGGAGTTTAAAATCTTCACGTAGAGTATTAGGAGTTTTAGGGGCTTTAGGGCAGGTCAAAGCCCCTGTTTTTGTAATGGGACCGGGTGATTTTTGAATATATTGAGCTCTGACCATGGTATTGTAAGAAAGAAAGCTATATAAAGCGAAGTCATGTTGAGTCATAGATAAGAATGAATGATATGATGATTGTATGAGTGCAAGCTGAGAATTATCTATGTCTTACTCTGTTTTGGGTCTTTGGAGAAGGCTCTATAGTTGTGTGTGTGAAGGCCTTGGTCTGCATCTATGTCTGGAGACCAATCGCAGTTGTGTGCATGGGTCGAAGAAGGATTGTACTGAAAGGACACATTATCAATAAATAAAATGAAAATTATGAAGTACTTATGTGTATTTGCACAATTTTGTATATTGTTTATATTTGAAGCTATTTTCTGTATTGCGAGGCATTATATGAATGATTATGCATAATGAAGTATTTTACGATGTCTATATGTGTTGTACTGGGTTGATTAATGCATAAAAGTAATAAAGGCGCAGTGCACGATAGTATTAATTGATGAATAAGGAATAAACTATAAAATTATATAATCACATATGTGAAATACAAGAAAGAATAAGGAAGAAGCATAGTAGTAAATCCATGTCCTAATATCCCTATGGATGCATAAGCCTAGTTCTAACACTCCCTAATATTTCTTTGGGTGAGACTGTGGTTTTTGGAGTAGATCATTGTTGAAAGGGCCGGTAATAGAGCATTTTTTTGGTAGTGTAACTACTCCAAACCTGGGTCTAGACCCCTTAAAGCCAACAAATGGTTCCATTTCTAGGATTGGGATATGATTGAGGGACATGTGGATGTGGCATCTAACAAGAAACAAGATCCAAGATTGAGTAAGTTTGAAAGAAAAAGAGTTTGCAGTTCAAGAAAACAGAAATATGTGACTGTCAACTAAAGCTTGGTTGGAGAGATATCTCTTTACAAAGCAACATGATATTTTATTCTCAGCATTTGTGAACAAGATGCATGAATGGTTGTAAATATTGGCTGATAATAAGACCTATTTTAAGACTGATGAGCCTACTGCGTGGAGCCCCAAATTGTTGCTGTGAATCAAGAATACTAATAGTAAGATCTTATGAGCTGTTGATTTTGGGATCAATAATATTCAATAATATTCGCCATAAACACATACGTATCCTACAATGAAGCTGGGAGAATATTTTTCGAGGATACATGAGGTAAGTACTTGAATTATTTAAAACTATGGATTAAGATGCTTTTATGTGAAAAATGTGTACTATGCATGCAATCACATTGATGTTTGGAAGAAGTAAGTCTGGGTCTATGAGAAGTGGTAAAGGATTCAAGGTATATTGTGAAAATTTTATCGAGACTGATTACATTCCATTTTTTAGTCGATCTGAAAGTGAAGAAGGATAAAGTAACCCCACAACCTCTAGAGTTGCCTCACAGTTAGAATTTGGAGACCATTAGGGTGCCTCTGGGATTCCCCATACTTCCACTCCCCTCACTCCGCATCCCCATACCTATACATTTACTCCACCTCCACCTTCACATCCCCAAAGATACGTGGCTAATGAGGTTAGAATACCTATTTTTAGAGGTTAGGGATCCAAGGATCCTGAACAATTTTGGTTTTTCATTGAAGTAGTATGGAAATCACGAGAGGTCAGAGATGACGACATAAGGAAGGTGCAGTTGGTAACAGTGTTACAGGAAAGGGTTTTGGCATCGTATATGAAGTACTCCATAACACATCAGGATGCTATGTTGGATGAGACAAATATTGTGCTAAATTTTGAGTTTAAGAAGCCAAAATTGCAGTTATTGTTTATTATAGAGATAAAATAGATCAAACAAGTGGTAAATGAATCTGTTTGGGAATTATATTGAATGTTCAAGATGTTACTAGGACAAGTGAACTTCCAAATTCCTGATGAGCAACATAATGAGTGGTTTATAGCTGCACTATTACCATATATTAGGCTACTATTGACACAAGAGATGATAGCAACATAGGATGAAGCTCTTGAAATTGCTATGAAATTGGAAGCTTCACTAGTCACATATACCCAAGTATGGGTACAACATATTTAGAGCTAATTAGCAGCAATGCATTTGGAGTTGAAAGATATGAAGAAATGTATGGAAATATGATAAAAAATTCACTCAGAGGTATGGTGTATCAAATGTCAGGAAGAAGGCCATTATAAATATCAGTGCCATGTGTTTAGATATTACATCAACGGTGGTTGGCCTAATCCGTTGCACCCAGGATCAAGTGTATGGTGCAAAATATGTAAATTTTCAGGGTGAAATCATATAGAAGAATGTTGTTTGATGCAGAAGTATGTGAAGACCTTGAAGTAACTATTTTTTAACTTCTATAGCTTCGTGAGGCATGATGAGAAGAATTGTCGCAGTTATGAGTTAATGATAGGACAGATTGTGGATGCATACAAAATGTAAGATGAAGGGTGCGTGCATGAAGAGAATAGTCCACTAGTAGGGTGTGGAGGATTCTAAGGCCGAGGAGGAGGAGGAGGAGGAGGAGGAGGCGTTGGTCAAGGACTTGGTAAAATCATATGTTACAACTACGATGAAGCAGGACATTTCGTAAGGGATTGCTATAATCCTACAACTCGCTTTTGCAAGTGTTTTAGATATTTTGATCATGTAATAGAATATTGTCGTGTTCTAATAGTGAATATGTAGGAGGAAAGAAATAAAAATCCTATGAAAAACTTACAGATGATGACTATGGAGCCACGCGAAGAAGAGCCTAGTGTTAACATAGTAACCCAAAGTGGTGCAACTAGGGGTGAAGATAACGCAGTAGGACAAAAGTCTATGGAGGACATGTGGGTCAGAAAGGCTGCAGATGAAAATATTGGGTTCAATGTGAAAAGATAAAATAAGACATTTTTGGAGGCAAAGAAGGGTTTCATGGACCGCGGAACTTTGAGATCGAAGACGTATCTACATACCCAACAAAAGTTAATGCCTCAGAAGAACAACACCCAGGTGATTAATGCGACAAAGTAGTTTGATCCAGCTATATTGAAATCAATTTTACAGACTTGTATGAATTTATTGAGAGACCAGAAGGTTGCCAAAAGTCTCAAGGCACTGATAGACTTCTACGCTGGAAGGGAAAAGTCGTGCAACGATCCATAAGCAGTAAATAAATTGAATCAACATAAGAAGAGGGCATGAAGAGAAATGAGATTAACTGTGTAGATTAGGGACTACGATATGGATCAGGTCATCCTGGATTTTGGATCTGATGCCAATGTATTGCCTAAAAAATATGGGAGAGCATGGGAAAACCAAAGCTGTAATGGTCACCGATCCAGTTAAGAATGGCTAATCAATAGAATATTATTCTTATGGGAAGATTGTACGTATAGTAGTAGACATTGAAGGAGTGTGCACTATGGAAGATTTTGAAGTAATTGAGATTGTAGATGAAAACAATCCATATCCAGTGTTGCTTGGATTGGATTGGGCTTTTGATACTGATGCAATAATTAATTTGAAGAAGATAAATATGGTGTTTGAACAAGGCGATCTGAGGGTAATTGTTCCCCTAGATCCATTAGAAGGAGTACGGTATACAAAGTCTTTTCGTGATGAATAATTCGATGTGGATATTAATAATATTTACAAGCTCACAATTAAAGAATAATATTGGATCAATCCCACTACATATGGAAGGATAAGCTAGGAAAGGGACAAGTCATGTATTTCAGATTCTGATGTAGAAATGGAGAATTGGAAGAATAAGCTACACGAAGTTTATATTAAGCGATGCAGCAACATTAAAAGATCAATTCATTGCATCATTCCAGAGGTTTGCAATTTTCCTTACTGTGATGGGATAGGATATGTAAATATACTTCTTGATTAATTTGAACAAGAAGTACCTGAAGAACACAGGTTTCAAGCTTTGGACGTAGCGCTGAGATCTACATCTTCTACACGGCAGGGTACTCATAAGGGAAATATCAAAATTTGGAGATAATATTGCATATTGATGACGATCAGATTTGGTCAGGTAAATACCAGAATCGAAGTAAAATATGATGGGAAGGATGACCCTCGAGGGCATATTTTTCACTGGACTACGATGTGGGGTGAAGATCCAGCACCAGAATGGGTACATAAATTCTTTCACACATTAGATGTGGTACCTATGAATTGGTATCTTGAAACCGAACTACAACATGGAACAAAAGATTGGGAAGATCTCGTTGAAGGATTTTTAATAATTTTTAGTTTTGAAGATGGATTTCAACTCATAGACAAAGATATTCAAGTAGTTAGAGAAATAATTTTCAAGACTACAACTACGATAAGCTAGACACAACCTGATTGGGCCACAAAGTTGGAGCATGCAGTAGAATTCTATAATGTAACAACACAAGAGGCTGAGGAAGATCTGCGCAAAATTAATATCTCCGAGTCAGAAGGACAACACGAAGTTGCTAGACCAGAACCTGAGATCCTTCACGTAATGCAACCAGTGAAGATACAAAGCATGAATATAGGGACATAAGAAGAGAAAAAATTCATGTTGATTGTGATTATTGGGATACAAATACCGTCAGCAAGTTTGTAGAGTTTTTACATGCATATAAATAGCTCTTTCCCACACATTTTTCTGAACTGAAGGGAATAATAAGAGACCTCAGAGTTATGAGGATCAATTTGAAACCAAATGCGAAGCCTGTAAAAGAATGACCCTATATATTGAACACAAAGTACAAAGAAAAGGTGAAGGAGGAATTGGAAAAGATGCTTGAAGCTGGCATAATTGAACTTGTGGAGGAATCTGAGTGGGTAAGTCCTATAGTTTTTCATGAGAATAAGTTGTTGTACCTTTGAGATAATTCCTGGTTAATTAACTATGCGAGAGCATCTAAAATATTTTTTTGTTTTAAATTTTTTGGATGACCAATGTTCAGAACTTATAAAAGTAGGTGTTTAAGGTGAAAATGTGAAGTTGGGTTACACTTTTTGCCATTTTTTGAGAAAAAACTTTCATTTTTTTCGGTTCTTCAACTTTCTGCGAGCTAAAACAATTTTTCTGTTTAGAATTTCATTTTGTGATAAAAATAAAAGTTGTCAAAAATTTTGTTAGCTTTCTATTACTTATTTTTTGGAATTTTTTTATACACATTTGATATGTCAGCTTAGTAGTTCTATGAGTGTGTGTTTTTTAACAATCAAAGGATTCATAAGAAGTCATGTTAATACACAATGTTGTATTCTTTGAAATTTTTTGTTTTTGAGAAACAAAATGTGTTACAACAATCCAGACATAGTCTAATTCGGTTTCGTCATATTTAAAAAGCCAATGGATGCATATCATAATTAGTAGAATTTTTTGAACTGGTCCAATATGAAAAAACTTCATATTTCGAATAAGTTTCACGACACAAGAAATTTATTAATATATAAGTTATAAACTAAAAATCTAAAAGCTACCCATTAGAGACGACAGACCAATGTAATGCACCATAATTTTTTCAATTTTTTTTACAATTCATTTTGGAAGATACAGAATTTTGATTTCACTGAATCACAATGACCTTTAGAAATTGTTTGCACCCATTTTATTACAAAATTAATTAAAATTAGTAAATATTTATGAAATTCCATAAAAGTCATATTTTCTGAAAGTAAATTCAATTCTAAAAATGTGTGTCACAGTTCCAACAGTTAATTCAGAATGTTTCATGAAGTTTAATCAGTCCAAAGTTGCAGATACGTATTCAGAGCTTGGTTCTACGTAACTGGTGACGCATTAGTTCGGTCGAACTCTTAAACAAAGTTTGAATGAACGTTTTTTTTGCACCGACGACCCATTAAGTCTAATGACATAAAAGTTCGGCTGAACTTTTTATAAAAATTTCGGCCGAACTTTTACCTGACTTTCTATCGGCTGGAAAATACCGCAAAGCACCTCCAAAAAAAATTTTCATGGAAATATAAATTGCCGCGAAATCATTCATTATTTTCACATATTTTCACACATTTGGTCTGATTTTACAAAGGTCTTGGTTTGATTTTGCAAAGAATTGTTTTGGGTTTAAGGACTTTTCTTGGAGGCATTCATTATTTTCACATATTTTCGTATATTTGGTTTGATTTTGCAAAGAATTGTTTTGGGTTTAAGGAATTTTCTTGGTGGTACATTCAAAGATAATTTTTGAAGAGTTTTCTTGGAGGTACATTCAAAGGACATTTCTTGGAGGTATGTGATACAGTTTTTTGGATGTTTTTTGGGCTTCATTTTTTTTGATAGTATGGATTTGGGCTTAATTTTCATTATTTTTGAAGGTATGGATTTGGGCTTAATTTCGAAAGGACATTTTTTGGAAGAATTTTTTAAAGTGATATTTTTTGAAGTATTTTTTAAAGTGGCATTTTTTATGAAGTTGGAATTAATTTTCAATGGAAATTTTTTCGAGGTATTTTTGAAGTGACATTTTTTTAGAGTACGTGTTTTGGGTTGAAGTAAATCTTTTATAATGATCTTTTAAAATGAGTTTTTGTCGAACTTTTTAAATGAGATTTTTTTGTAGGACTTGGAAGGAAATATTTTGAGCTTCATTTCATTTTTATAAGACATTTTTTTCTTGAATTTTTTAAAGTAAGTGTTTTGGATTGGAGTATGTATTTTCTGCAAAAATTTTAAAATGAGTTTTTTTTTTTAAATTAAATCTTCTGTGATGTTTTTTTTAATTGAGTTTTTGTCTAAATTTTTGAAGGAAATTTTTGAACTTCATACTCTATTATCATGGGAAATAGAAGGAATTGTACGAGAAAATATGATTGAAAAAGAGACCTTGAGGAACGTAGAGAAGAGATGAGACAATCTCGCAAAAGAAAGATAGAAGCACTCTCAAATGTTGAAGGAGAAAATCAACCTCAACTAGAAGTTGAAGAAGGTATGTAAATGTAAATATTATGATTTTGATATATTTAAAATTTTCCTAGTGTAAAATGTGAAGACTAATTTTTATTTGATGAACTAATTTGAAAAATATTTTGCAATGTAAACATAGAGAGATATTCCTCAAAACATTGATGATGAGACACAAATTTTTGAAAGAGAAAGTGAAAGAGATATTGAACCGATGATTGAAGATGGTGAAAATGTTGAAAGAAATTCAAGTGACGAAATTGAATCACAAGGTATGTACACACACACACACACACACACACACACACACAGATATAATTATTGACTATTTAAACTTATTATGTACTATTCATTTGAATATGTACATGTGAAATCAATGTCGATGATGAGATGTTAGAAAATTTTGACACTCACACATATGGAGATAAAAAAGTTGACCATTATATACGGTATCATGTTAACCGCATTTTTGATAAGTATTTATTAAAGGAAAAGGTGACATTTCAAGCCCAAATGTTGAAAGGTCTCCTATCATTAAGGAAATTAAAAGAAGCTACGAATTTATTGGGTATTCGAAAATCAACCAAAGATAAAAAAAATGAAGGAAAATGTGATACAAAATATAAATAGTGTTATAAATTCAATTAGAAGATCTAGATAGAAAAATGTTTCAGTTGTACGTAGAGAAATACATATGGCAGTGGTTTCATCAAGTAGTAAAGAGAATCACTTAGTAAAATCTATGGCACGAGCATTAGGAACCTCACAAAAAACTTTGACAAACATTGGAAATTTTAGCTGCAAGTAGATGTAAATGATGAAATCGCTTGTTGGAGAGCTATTTGTAGGCAACCATACAAAGATAGAATTAAAGAAAATGTTAAGAAAATAATATATGAATATTGGAAGAACAATTTGCATGTTTTACAAACGGCAAGGCATGTGATGCGAAGAATAATAGTGCAAAATCAATATGAAGAACATGAAAAACATTTCTTGGAAACCGCTCAGATAGAGTTGTTCAACAAGTTCAAAGAAGAGAATCGTGAAATTCATGTTTCAATCAGTGCTTTTGTTCAACAAAAACCATGGTTTGTAAAACCTATCACCATATGTGACACTTGTTGTTGTTGTTATCATGTGGAATTTGAGTTATATTATGACACATTCCTTGATTTTGGTAGAACATTTTGGAAGGATTCAACTCCTCTTTCCACTATCCATGATTTCATATCTCAAATTCTATGTGAAAGAGAAAGCGATGAACTATTTTACGAAAAGAAATGTGTTGGTGGTAAAAAATGCGATGATTGTGGAAATTTCACTAAATTTCAAAAAAAATATCATACTGAAATAAATGATCAATCATTGTCCAACATGAAAGTGAAATGGAAGAGATATGAATATATCCATACATCGATTCAAGGTGAAAATAGTGTTAAAAGAATTGAATCAGGAGAAGAAGAAATTTTTGTGATAGAATTTTTGAGAAATTTTGAGGCAGAAATTTAAAAATACACCAAGAATTCCCAAAGAGCTTGATGGCAAGACTTGCAATTCAAAAAACCCCGTGATGTTTTTCCACCAGGGACCATTTTTTCAGTAGTTGATTTTGCAGAAAACTACACATTTGTTCCACAAAAAGAAACTCAGAGTGAACACTATCATTCTGACCAAGTCTCCATGCTCCTCCATATTCTATATAGACATGCTGAACAAAACGTCCATCATATAGAAAGCACCAGTGAAAATTGACATATTATTAAAGAATATCACTTTTATATCAGTGACGATCGTACACATAATACATATTTTGTACAACATTGTTTTGGAAAAAATTATGATTCCTTGAAAAATCATGGAATAACATTCAATAAACATTGGATATGGTTAGATGGATGCATAGGTCAATTCAAATCTACACGATCATTATTTTTGTTGTGTTGTCTTCATAAGAGAACCTACATTAAACATTGTTGGAATTTCTTTGAGACTGGCCATGGAAAAGGAGAACATGATGGTGTAGGGGCATGCATAAAATGATCTCTTCGAAGATATCAAATGAACCCCTATGAAAGCCACCTTGTGGACGCGAAAGAAGTTGTTCAATGGTGCATCGCTGCTCTAAGCCATGATACTAACCAATCAAGGGAAGTGCGAAGGTACATTGAATTTAACTTTTATTGGATATCTAATTTTAAACAGTGTAAATTTATCACAATTATTATCTTTGATTGTATTTTGATATCATATTTACATTCTTATTTGAATTTTCCATATAAAGGTTTTTTTGGCATATTGGGATCGAAGACATAGATATATCAATTGGAAATGACGTTGAGACAATAAAAGGGACTCGAAAATTGCATTCAATTAAAACAAAGTCATACAGAAATGTGTTTGCATTGGATAAAGGAAAATATTATTGTTTTTGTCATGTTTACATAGACAACACAAAATCCAATGACGTTTGTGCAAACAAAATGTATGTAAGAGATTGGAAACATACAGAGCTAAATACAAAGGGCAAAAAGACCATTGCAATGTTTGAAGAAATGAATATCACTCGAACGTGATCAAGTTTCTGATCTTGTTAGAGAAGATAACATTTGAATTGCTTTCTAATGATAAAGATCTAGAAATAAATTTAAATACATAATTTTTTAAAGTTTGTTTTATTCTGTAGGAGATGTTTTTGTTGTAATTGCACCTACTAATAATGATGAAAATTTGAAGTATTATTTGATGCATTGCACTGAACGAAAAATGAAATTATTATAAAACTATAATGATCACGGATTTCCTTATGAAAGTGGATATATTATACTGAAAGGTTATTTTTTCAGACAAACTAATCAAAGTGGGGATTTTGTTTACTTTGAAGACTATGAACTTGATTTCATAAGTTGTCATTATAGTCACTTGGTGTGTGCAGCACACATAAAGTTGATAGAGGTTCAATCAAAGAAAAAACGAAAATTAAGAAATGGAAAATGTCAAAATCCGATCATGAACGGATTATTGAAGATGGCATTCCATTGGAATTTTTTTGATTGAGCTGCCCCAAAATTTATTCTCTTTGGATTATATGTTTTAGAACTTCTAGTACTCAACTAAAAATTGAGCTGCCTTGTTATGTTATCTATGCAAGTGTTTGCACATGTAAAAATTGTTTTGGTACATGCACACTCTAGTATCAATGGAAAGTAGCTTTTTTATACATGCATTGATGAAAAATGTTGCATGTATTGGATATATATATATATATATATATATATATATATATATGTATGTATGTATGTATGTATGTATGTATGTATGTATATGTTCTAGAATGCAATTAATTGTTTAAGTAGTTTAACTATGTGCATTGATGAAAAATGTTTCACGTACTCAATATATATGTTCTAGAATGAAATTAACTGAAAGTGGTTTTTCTATGTGCATTGATGAAAAATGTTGCACGTACTGGATATATACACGAATTGAATGTGCCTTGTTTTTCTTGTGGGATTTTCTGGTAAAAATTATCCACAATGTAAATAAATCATCCACAGTATAGTTTTGTACGAAGATTGCTTTCAGAAAAGAGACTCGAAGCACTTCTCTGACTTTTGGTGGGATTTGACCCACATCTCTATTCCTGATTGAAAATATAGTACAAAATTTTTCTGTCCAATGGTCGGATATATGTTCTATGTGCATTGATGAAAAATGTTGCATGTATTGGATATATATATATATATATATGTTCTAGAATGCAATTAATTGTTCAAGTATTTTTCCCATGTGCATTGATGAGAAATGTTTCACTTACTGAATATATATGTTCTAGAATGCAATTAACTAATTGTCATCAATTTACCAATTTATAAATAAAAAAGGCTACCTAATTGAGTGCATTAATGACATTGACCCCAATTCAACAAACATATATCTACTTCTTATATTTCCAATCAAAATTAAAGGGATTTATATGGGAAAGAGGCAGAACATATAGCCCATGAACTACTTTTTATAGGTCAATGAAGGTATAATCATGTGAGAAAATGTTTGGAACACTTGATTGTACTTGAAAGTAATCTTAAGTTTGTTTTTGATCTCTAAATACTCTGTTTGAGTGAAAAAATTTCCAATGAAAAGAACATAGATTTTCAATCCAACTAACCATATCAATTGAGCTCTATTTGAAAAAAAAGAGTAAAAAAAAACCAAAAAGCCAACAAAATAACATCCTTGGTTGTTATTTTTGTTGGCATAACTAAATCATATTAAGGATTCTCTTCATTGAAATTGTTTTTGGATGGAGAATCCTTAAAACATGATTTAGCTATTCCAATAAAAATGACAACTACGAATGTCATTTTGCTGACATGTTTTGTTGGCATGTTAACTTTTCTTTACTATTTTTTCAATTAGAGCTCAATAGATATGGTTAGTTGCATTGAAAAGCTATGTTCTTACCATTGGAAATTTTTTCACTCAAACAACAATATGTAGAGATCAAAAGCAATCTTAAGATGCCAAATGTAATTCAACCATCCAAAACTTGAGTTTTAAATTTTTTTTTATTATATCAAAACATTACTTCAGATGTCCCCAAATGCTGGTGTTTAAGGGCATACATACGGTTCTGGGCTTGTGGTTTGGCACGTGGTAGGGCCACATGGCCACCCACAAGCCACATATATAGCCATCAGTTCCATTTAATAGCTTAGGCTATCACCCCAAGCAACATTTACTTCGCTGCGAACATCGAGGCTGCTCCTTCCACCTCAAAATGTCACTCCTTGTTCACTCGTCTGGCTATATTATTTGGACTTTTGGTTCTTCCTTTCAACCTTCTGGTTCTATGGTGTTCCAATCTTCCCCCCTGTGAAGTTGTTTCTCCCATGAGGTTGTGGAGCCAAGCTTCCGCACGTCGAGTGGGAGATGCTACAGTCTTTGGTGCTGCATCGAATTTCTTCAGGGACACCATTACTCGTAGAGTATCCTCTGTCAATTGCACCTCTCTGTTTCCTCTGGCCTCAACCCCGCCTCTGAGTTTTAGTTGCCTTCTGCCTGCCCTCCTCCCTCCACTTCTCAGAGTGCCTTCCGCCCCCACTGTGCCACTATGCCTCGTCTCAGGCATCGCATGCGATGCAAGCATGGCAGCAGTAGGGGTAGCACTACTTGTTCATCCCCCTCCTCTCTGTCCAGTTCCTCGTCCTCCTCCCTTGAGCATTCTTGGGGCAGGTACCCCGACACCTGCAGCGGACGTGGTCATCTGTTTGGTTTGTCTTGTTCCTCCACTCGGCCCTCGGCCTCTGAGCCTTCCCCACAACCTCCACCTCACCTGGTGCCCTATGCCATTTCATAGACCCCCACCACTGCCCAATTCCACTTTCGATGCTTTCTCCAACTTCCCTCTTGTTGTAGCCACCATCTCGGTTTCCTTCCAGGAGGAACCCGCTGTGGCCCCCAGCCACAGTCAGCCCATTCTGCAAACATGCCCTCATAGCGACCTCGGCCCTTCTAAAGAGGTGAAGAAGCAACAGGCTCCTGACAAGCATAATTCACACTCAGACAGTAGTAGCAGCTCGAGATACAGTAACGACGATAAGGAGCAGCGTAGGAAGGCTAGAGGTAAAGGTGGTGATGCCACAAAGCCATGACTTGCGGCCCAGGAAGCTGATGACGATGAATACAGATGCCTCATATTCGAAGAAACACCTCCAGCACCTCATAATACCTAGACTTATAGGTTTTATCCAGTTTATGGATCCTGTTATCATAGTTTTGTTATATTTTTCTATCTATGTTTGGTACAATCACTTATGTCTGTAAAATTCTAGTTTCCTCACTCGACGCAGCGACTCAAACTCTCTTTGGGCTAGTTTCCCCTATGTGGGTAGCTCCATTTTTTCTTTTTTGTTGCAAACAATGCCATTGATATAGGCCTGAAATGCAGAGGCCAGAGCCTCCATGTATTTTATGTTTAACTAATAGAATTTAATCTTACTTAGAAAAAAAAAACATTACTTCACATTTCATGCCAATTGTAGTACAACTATCCAATAAAAACATTTAACATTATATCACATGCCAAATGTAGATCAACCATCCAAAACTTAACTTTTAATTTAACAAAAAATTATAGATCACAACATTATTTCACATGCCAAATGTACTTCAACCATCCAAAACTTGAGTTTTAAAAACTTTTTGATTATATCAAAACATTACTTCACATGTCATGCCAATTGTAGTTCAACTATCCAATAAAAACATTTAACATTATATCACATGCCAAATGTAGATCAACCATCCAAAACTTAACTTTTAATTTAACAAAAAATTATAGATCACAACATTACTTCACATGCCAAATGTACTTCAACCATCCAAAAATTGAGTTTTAAAAACTTTTTGATTATATCACAACATTACTTCACATGCCATGCCAATTGTAGTTCAACTATCCAATAAAAACATTTAACATTATATGACATGCCAAATGTAGATCAACCATCCAAAACTTAACTTTTAATTTAACAAAAAATTATAGATCACAACATTACTTCACATGCCAAATGTACTTCAACCATCCAAAACTTAAATTTTTAAAAAGAAAAAAAATTATAACACAACATTACTTCACATGCCAAATGTAGTTCAAAAGCAAAACATTAATTTATAGATCACAACATTACTAGTAGTTCAACTATCCAAAACTTAAGTTTTAAAAACCAAACAAATTATATAACAACATTACTTCACATTAACATGCCAAAAGTACTTCAACCATCCAAAAATTAACTTTTAAAAACAAAACAAATTATATTAACACAATAAAATATGTCCAAAAATTGTAGATCTCACAAGTATCAAGTTTTATATATATATATATGTATATGTATATGTATATGTATATGTATATATATGACTGTGCATCTAGATAATATATAAAAAAGTAAATTTAAGACTAGAAATCTCAATCAAATATAGAAATCATGTCCATCAAATACAGATGGATGTAGTGTCTTTCCTAGCAGAGTCTCAATCCGCGAGCTATCTTGCGAAGCATGGGGAACCTGTACACAATGCACGTACAAACATTGAAATGTGATGTTTTAAAAATGAGTGAAAATATATAGAACTTCATGTAAAAAACAAAATATTAAAAAAAAAAAAAAAAATCATGCAATACCTCATGAGGTTACCTCTCCATTTGTTTCTCGCCTGCTAAAATGTCCCCCATGGGAACATCT
The DNA here is from genome assembly GCA_034641835.2 of Pinus albicaulis. NCBI lineage: Eukaryota > Viridiplantae > Streptophyta > Pinopsida > Pinales > Pinaceae > Pinus > Pinus albicaulis. The sequence continues at coordinate 56,386,123 of MU968359.1, read as the reverse complement.
CCAACAGTAAACTATACATTATACATGTATATATATATATATTAAAAAAATTTAGATGAAAATTCATGTATATATAAATTTATTTTCAATAATATTAAAAAAAAAAGTTAGATAACTTGTTCAAATGGTTGAAATGGTGTGGATGTTCCTATCTCCGTCGCTAGAATCCGTGGATTAAAGAAATCTTCTATAGAAACCTAAAATTCAAAATTTTAAAAGTATAAAATAACTCAAGATCAAGATCTCAATTTATAATAAAACTTTTAAACTTCAATTTATAAATTATAACTTTTAAAAAAACATATATATTTAAAAGTGAAAAATTGAATACTTCTGCAGGTGAATTTGGGACATCTCCTAAGAGAGGCTCCAAAAGAAAATCTCCAAAAACCTAAAATTCAAAAAATTTAAAATAACTCAAGATATAGATATATATATCTCAATTTTTAATGGAAATTTTTGAGGTGGAATATATATAACTTAAACATAAATTTTAAAAGTGAAAAATTGTCCATACTTGTTGTGGATCTGGCACATCTCCTAAAGAAGTAGAAGGTACATCTCCTAAGGAAGAAGAAGGTACCGCCATCCCAAAAACATTGGACGAAATCGAAATCTGTTAAAACATTTTATAATTAAATATGTAAATGCACATGTCTGCACAATTATTTATTTTAAAAATATCATTTAAAAAACACTAACATTTGTCAACATATCTTGATGGTGAGACCCATCTTGATTGTTTGAACCAGAGATCCCGAACGTGATATTAAAATTTTCGTCATTCATCATGCATGACAACTGCAAATGGTGTTTTAACATATAATGATACATTTTTGTTAGATTAATGTACATACAAATAAATGTATACATATACATGTGTATTTATTACAAATTGTACATGTATGTGTTAAAATAATTGAACCCTAACCATTAACACACATCGTTCCCGTGCCCTCTTCTTCATGAAGAATTAGGTCTTGCCAACCATTGCAACAATTATTTGCATATATTTTGAGATCTTCAACACTCATGTTGTCAATCTCTTAATCTGTACAATACACAAAATTGGCGCGTGCATTCTCACGTGCTCTTTGTCGATTCAAACAAGCATTGACTCCACCTAATCCACTGCGAACATTGTCGATGATGGCATCCCTTGTTTCTCGTCTAATTTGAGAAGTGGCATCCATCTCTGACCGCAAATTTTCGACTCGAAAATGTCGACTAACCAATGGTGGCTCAGAGCGACGCAACTCAACATCACGCCTAGCGCCCCTACGGTCACACAATCGACCTTTTCCAGTACCAAAAAATTCAGACGGAAGGTCATTGTAATTGGGTTTCATTTCCAAAAAGAATTCTGCATAAAACAATTTTGCAAAATAAAGGGGAACCTTGTCGTTCCATGGGAGTCTTCCATAGGCCGCAAGGTGTCTATCATACAAATAGTGAGCTATATTGGGGTGCTTGAAATATTGCACCTTCAGCATCTTTTCAGTCCTTCTTTGAAATTAAACATTGACTTCGCCATTTCTTTTGTAACTCTTTGTTTTACATCCTCCCATTTATCGAGACCCATTACTGTTTCCTTTCTTTTTCTCATGACTTCTACAAATGTATCATTCGTTCGCCCAATATTTCGGTACACAGCTACTAGTTCGCCTAGAGAGTGTGTAACTATTTCCAAGCTTTGTCGACTCTCAGCAGGTAGAGTCAAAGCCATGAGATCTCTCTGCAATTTTGCATGAAGTTGTTGACACATTTATAAGGTGCGCTGCGCCATGTTTATTTCCCAGGGTATATCAGAAATGTCGGCCGAATAAGTTGTGGTGGGTGGACAACCTTTTTCTTGAATGTAACGTTCTGCCCTACGTCTTTTTTTACCAACATTTGGAGCATTTTCAGCCTCTGCATCAATATATAAAATTTTGTATATTAGAAAAAACACATGTAAACAAATTTGTACAAATTGAGTGGAAAAAATATTGAAATTGATGGCAACCTCGACGTGGTTGGCTAGCATCTTCCCCACCCTGAAACCGTTGAGAACCAGAATGACCCTGCTGAGAACCAACACCACCAGCCGTTGATTGGCCTTCGGGGGAATAAATATTACCACTTTCACGCAATTTGCTAGCACTTGATGGCCTTTTAAGGGGATTTGAACCACTACCAACCTCTCGAGACGAGAGAGAAGCTTCATAAACAAATACGAATTTATAATCAATTGAAAAATAAATTCATACATATAAATATGCATGTACATATTCATTGATTAAATTGCGTTCAAACCATACCATGATTGGGTGAACCATGGGCATGCTCCATGGATGGAGTAGAGACCCTTCTCCTCTTAGCTCCTAAAAAATAAAAAAATGAAACTTATTAACAACTAATTTAACTCACAAAGTTGATAAAAACTCAATTCCATATGTACACACATGTATGGAGATTTAAGATTATATTTAAATACCACGAACATCCCTCGATCCCTGATCCCCCCCTCTCGTAGAGATATTTGATTCTGCTGATCTTCGTCGTTCATCCTCCATGATATATATATCTACGGTGGACATTTACAATTATTTTTTTAAATGACTAATTTAAAATAAATTCAAAATAAATTTCAGAAAATTAATGTAATTTAGTGTACACAAATTATGTAAAACACAACTTTCAAAGCACTAATTGATGTGTGAAACTCAATTTAAGCAAAAAAAAATTATAAAAATGATAAGTTCACCAAATTGTGCTTTACATGGTGGGAGCACACTTAGTATAAAATTGAAAAAAACACATTGTCATTAAAAAAAGAAGTGAAACTCCATTTAAACAAAAATTTGTTGAAGTCCCTGCATTTTAATTTTATAAAAATGTGAAGTTCACCACTTCTTGCAAATGTGAAGTTCACCAAGTTGCACTTTACATGGTGTGATGGGAGCACACTTGGTATATAATTGAAAAAAACACATGGTCAATAAAAAAGATGCATTTATAAGTACACAACACACACATATCCAAGATATGTTACAATGTCCATCAATAAATTTTGAAGGAGAGCATCTCAACACTAATTAATCTTTGAGAGATGAATCTTTAATTTTTGAAGAAGAGCATCTCAAAACTAATTCATCTTTGGGAGATGAATCTTGAATTTTTGAAGAAGAGCGTCTCAAAACCAATTCATCTTTGAGAGATGAATATTGCATTGGCATTGCCCTGTATAATTCTAATTCATCTTTGATAGATGAATCCTGAATTGGCATTACTCCACATAATAGATCAGCAAACATCTTATTCACATTTTTACAATGCCTTATACTAAAAAATTGAAATTGGCTAACAATATTGTTTTCTATTCCATGCAGTTCTTTTAACCTCTCCTTCTTAACTTGGTACACGTCATTCATCTGGTTGCACACAAGTTCAAAATTGGTGAAAACTACAATTCCATTTGATCCATACTCTATAGTTGTTCCCAAGCCTTCTATAAATCCAATATAATATGCCTCGTTGTTTGTTGTTCTTCTCGGTATATTCATTTTCCTTTGGACGACTTTGCTAGTCACAATATTGGAAAGCACATATGTAATCACTACTTTCCCTGGATTGGGATAGCAAGAAACTTCTATGCATAATTTCCATTTTTCAACCATATTTAATGGTTTTCTTATCTCTGAAAAAAAAACAAATTCAATAAAAATATATATTAAATTGACATTTATTGCAAATGCATGGGAGAAATGACACAAGATCATGAGATAAATGACATGTGCATGGTTTATCTTAAAGTTTGACTTAAAAATTTTATGGTAGAATTCACATCTAGAATTAATGGGAGGAAGCCTTTAGTTTGTGGGAGAAATGACACATGTACACAGTTTACCTTAAAGTGATTGTGTTTTATGGATATTAAAATGAAGAACTTCTATTTAGATCTATTCCAGAGATTGACTGTAGGGGCATTTACTAGATATGTCACCTTTCATAAAACATGATATCTAGAGGTACCTGGCCCTTTACAGACTCTGCCTATAGAACTTGTAGAAGTTAGTTCACTATTTGTCCCAATTATACCCCATGAAGGGTGTAGAGGACTCGTGGAATCACTCACAGTACTTTACATAGACATAAGGGTGTATAAGAATGCATTTGTTTTACATTGGATATTAAAATGAAGAACTTCTATTTAGATCTATTCCAGAGATTGACTGTAGGGGCATTTACTAGATATGTCACCTTTCATAAAAGATGAGATCCAGAGGCTACTTGGCCCTTTACAGACTCTGCCTATAGAACTTGTAGAAGTTATTTCACTACCTGTCCCAATTATACCCTATGAAGGGTGTAGAGGACCTGTGGAATCACTAACATTACTTTACGTAGACATAAGGGTGTATAAGAATGCATTTGTTTTACATTGGATATTAAAATGAAGAACTTCTATTTAGATCTATTCCAGAGATTGACTGTAGGGGCATTTACTAGATATGTCACCTTTCATAAAAGATGAGATCTAGAGGCCACCTGGCCCTTTATAGACTCTGCCTATAGAACTTGTAGAAGTTAACACTACTTGTCCCAATTATACCCTATGAAGGGTATATAGGACCTGTGGAATCACTCACACTACTTTACGTAGACATAAGGGTGTATAAGAACGCATTTGTTTTAAATTGAATATTTTTCATTTTAAATTTAGAATCTATTTGAAACAATTACCTATATAAGGTTAAAACCTATGTTTTGTATCAAATCACTTTTGGTTTCAATGGGAAACTTTTATGGCTTTAATATGTTTTTCTCGAAATGTGATGCACCCCATTAAAATGGGAGATATATCGAAATGATTCCTATGGTGTAATAAAATATAGATGCATAAATTCAATGAGCATAGTTTTGAGATATAAAAGTCCAAAATGGAAGAGTTGTTTGTGAACAAATATCAATGCCACTATGGATATATCTTCTTCATTAAAAGGTATTTTTCTAGAATGATGTCCACTAAGTTGGAAAGAAGGGAAAGTATCACAATTATATGTTAATGTGCATGAGTTTTACATTGAATATTTTTCATTTCATTAAAAATCTGTTTGAAACAATTAACTATATAAGGTTAAAACCTATGTTTTTGTATCAAATTTGGTTTTTCTCAAAATGTTGTTTGTGAACAAATATCAGTGGATCATTATGGATATAGATTTGCTTCATTAAAAGGGTTTTTTCTAGAAGGATGTCCACTAAGTTGGAAAGAAGGGAAAATATCACAATTATATGTTAATGCATGTGTTTTACATTGAATATTTTCATTTTATTAAAAATATATTTGAAACATTAACTATATATAAGGTTAAAACCTAGATGTTTTGTATCAAATTACTTTTGGATTCAATTGAAAACTTTTATGGCTAATGCGTTTTTCTCGAAATGTGATACACCCCATTAAAATGAGAGATATATTGAAATGAATACTATGGTGTAATAAAATAGTTTCAAGTAGTTTAAAATATAGACGCATAAATTCAATGAGCATAGTTTTGAGATATAAAAGTCCAAAATGGAATAGTTGTTTGTGAACATATATCAGTCGATCACTCTGCAGATCACTATGGATATATTTGCTTCATTAAAAGATATTTTTCTAAAAGGATGTCCACTAAGTTTGGAAGAAGGGAAAGTGTCACAAAATTATATATGTTAATGCATGTGTTTTACATTGAATATTTTTCATTTTAAATTTAGAATCTGTTTGAAACAATTACCTATATAAGGTTAAAAGCTATGTTTTGTATCAAACTGAACTTTTGGTTTCAATGGGAAACTTTTATGGCTAATGTATTTTTTCTTGAAATGTGATACACCCCATTAAAATGGAAGACCTATTGAAATGATTCCTATGGTGAAATAAAGTAGTTTCAAGTAGTTTAAAGATATGGATTCATAAATTCAATGAGCATATTTTTGGGATATATAAGTCCAAAATGGAATAGTTGTTGGTGAAAAAATATCAGTGGATCACTATGGATATATTTTCTTCATTAAAAGGGATATTTCTAGAAGGATTGACTTAAGTTGGAAAGAAGGGAAAATATCACAATTACATGTTAATGTGCATGCGTTTTACATTGAATATTTTTCATTTTGTTAAGAATCTATTTTCAAAACAATTAACTATATACTTGATTAAAACCTATGTTTTGTATCAAATTAGTTTTTGTTTCTAAATACTATACATGTTTTACATTGAATCTTTTTCATTTTAAATTAAGAATCTATTTGAAACAATTAAACTATATAAGGTTAAAACCAATGTTTTGTATCAAATCACTTTTGGTTTCAATGGGAAAGTTTTATGGCTTTAATATGTTTTTCTTGAAATGTGATACACCCCATTAAAATGGGAGATATGTTGAAATGATTCATATGGTGTAGTAAAATATAGATGCATAAATTCAATGAGCATAGTTTTGAGATATACAAGTCCAAAATGGAAGAGTTGTTTGTGAACAAATATCAATGCCACTATGGATATATCTACTTCATTAAAAGGGATTTTTCTAGAATGATGTCCACTAAGTTGGAATGAAGGGAAAATATCACAATTATATGTTAATGTGCATGTGTTTTACATTGAATATTTTTCATTTCATTAAAAATCTATTTGAAAAAATTAACTATATAAGGTTAAAACCTATGTTTTTGTATCAAATTTGGTTTTTCTCGAATTGTTATTTTTGAAAAAATATCAGTGGATCACTATAGATATATATCTGCTTCATTAAAAGGGATTTTTCTAGAAGGATGTCCACTAAGTTGGAAAGAAGGGAAAATATCACAATTATATGTTAATGCATGTGTTTTACATTGAATATTTTTCATTTTATTAAAAATCTATTTGAAACATTAACTATATATAAGGTTAAAACCTTGATGTTTTGTATCAAATTACTTTTGGTTTCAATGGAAAACTTTTATGGCTAATATTTTTTTATCGAAATGTGATACACCCGATTAAAATGGGAGATATATTGAAATGAATCCTATGGTGTAATAAAATAGTTTCAAGTAGTTTAAAAATATAGATGCATAAATTCAATGAGAAAAGTTTTTAGATATAAAAGTCCAAAATGGAATAGTTGTTTGTGAACATATATCAGTGGATCACTATGCAGATCACTATGGATATATCTGATTCATTAAAAGGGATTTTTCTAAAGGGATGTCCACTAAGTTTGGAAGAAGGGAAAGTGACACAAAATTATATATGTTAATGCATGTGTTTTACATTGAGTATTTTTCATTTTAAATTTAGAATCTATTTGAAACAATTACCTATATAAGGTTAAAACCTATGATTTGTATCAAATTAAAATTTTGGTTTCAATGGGAAACTTTTATGGCTAATGTGTTTTTTCTCGAAATGTGATACACCTAATTAAAATGGGAGACATATCAAAATGATTCCTATGGTGAAATACAATAGTTTCAAGTATTTTAAAGATATAGATGCATAAATTCAATGAGCATAGTTTTGAGATATATAAGTCCAAAATGGAATAGTTGTTGGTGAAAAAATATCAGTGGATTACTATGGATATCATTGCTTCATTAAAAGGGATATTTCTAGAAGGATGGACTTAAGTTGGAAAAAAGGGAAAATATCACAATTATATGTTAATGTGCATGTGTTTTACATTGAATATTTTTCATTTTGTTAAGAATCTATTTTCAAAACAATTAACTATACACTTGGTTAGAACCTATGTTTTGTATCAAATTAATTTTTGTTTCTAAATACTATACATGTTTTACATTGAATATTTTTCATTTTATTAAAAATATATTTGAAACAATTAAACTATATAAGGTTAAAACCTATGTTTTGTATCAGATCACTTTGGGTTTCAATGGGAAAAGTTTATGGCTAATTTGTGTTTTTCTCGAAATGTGATACAACCATTAAAATGGGAGATATATGGGAATGATTCCTATGGTGTAATAAAATATTTTCAAGTAACTTAAAGATATATTGACGTAGCCTTAGTTGTGTTTACCCACTTCTATGCATATAAAAATGCCATACTCATTATGCTCAGCAATTTTTCTTTCTATATATTCAATGATACCCTCTTAATCCAAACCATGCATATAAAATTTAATTATGCATACCCACATCTATTTCAACCCAAATATATGGTGACTTTTCATGTGGAAGTTTTTCTTATTTACTTAGAAACTATGGTTAAAACCATAATAAAATTCACTTCATGAATATTGAATCAACATTCGACTTTGGTTAAAAATACCAAAGATGACAAAAAATAATAATATAAACTTTCGGGCCCACAACTTAATACTCACTTATCCACCAATGATCTATAGGCTTCTTTCATCCAACGGTAGATGCAAACCCAAAACAAAATGCTTCTAATCCAACGAATATCACATTCCATCAAACACGATGTTTAAGGTTTTAACTCTATGCGAAATGGGTGATTTTGTGGTGCTACGTGTCAGCCCACAACCACTATCGCGTGCTTTCAAAGATTACTTCCTTCCCTCTAAAAGTTGTGCGATAAAATGTAAAACCATTTCAAGGTTTCACTGTGCTATCGATTTAGGTTCTGCTCACTGATTTCTAGCCTCGTTCAATTCATGGTTTTTTTAATAGAGCCAAGTTTAAATCCAATTTGGAATTCCCCAGTGACCATGATATACAATATTTTACTGACTGAGATCTTTTCTCAGGTTGTCTCTTTAAATTCTGACCACATACAAATTCTTTGCAATAATTTGTTTGCTCTCGTTTACAAGGCTATCTAGAATTTGAATATTTTGGGTTTGTAACAATTCTATTTTCATCCTTTACAAATGCAATAAAAACCCCAAATGGGTAACTACAAACCATCGATACCTCAAACCCAATTGTGACATCAACTTGCAGATCTCACTTCATTGTTTATACATAGAATTACATCAAACTTTTGCGCCTTCTCTTCACATTTTCAATCTGAAATCAATTTCTCAAGTGAACACACTAATATAATCTCAAAAAATAGATATTCATAATCTGTTACTCTGTCATTAATCATTCAGATTAAAACACATGAATTTCTACTCATCCACTCCTTCAAAAAGATTCATTCATCAGGATTTTATTGCGAATCATTCAAACGCAATCACTCAGCTTTCCAAAAGCAATCTATCGTATTCCTTGTGAATTTGATTCCTTCTCTGGTTCTTCTAAAATACCTGCACACTTAAATTATACAAATGATCTGATACAAACACACATTTATAAATGCATTAACACACCACACTTTATACAAACTCAGAAATTGAGTTCTCTATTATAATGCTCAATATATACACAAAATCGTTCTTCTGGCCTGATTTTCTAATCAGTGGCCTTTTTTCTAAATTGCTCGTAGGCTCAAAGCAATTCTTATCTATCTGTCCTGAATCTCTCCTCTACCTACTTTTTTTTTATGCCTTTGAGGCTTACAATATATAAAAATGTTTCTGAACCCAATTATGGTTTCAGATCCTCTATTTCCTCAACAAATTCCTAAGAATCATCTTTAATCCTAAAATCTCTACTTAATTCCTAAGGACTCTCATAAATCCCCAGATTCATGAAACTAATTCTAATTCGGAAAATAAAATTAATTCTCAAATCAATCTCTCATATTCTCTTTCAAGAAAATTTACAAAAATCCTCTCAATATTAATTAAAAATATTAAAATCACTCAACTCATTCCAATTTCATAGAAATACAAGACCTCCTATATCTATTAAATTAAAATTAATGTGTTGAGCTGGATTCTCCTGCATCAGATTCCCAAAGTAGAAATTAATCATGATCTCCTGATCATGTGCTTCCAACTTTTAGCCTCTTGGATCCCACACTTGGTTTTGTTGTTGTCCATAAGTTGCATTATTCTTCAGCAGCACTTTTCCAGGCTTCCATATTTTATTCTACATCTTCCCGCTGGCAATTTTCCAGCTTCCAAGGTTATCTCCATTGTTCCAATCACCATGATAGAATGATGATCCTCCACTATGTTTCATCTAGCATAGTTTCCCTTTCATTAGATTCTCCGACATTTTCCATTTGTTGTCCTTCTTTCCCTGCATAAATAACACATGAATTATCAGTATTAAAAATACAAGGTCTCAATGCCTCTTCCTCCTCTGGCAACATTTCAATATACTGCTTTGAGTTTTTGTTTAATTCCTTTGTCAGCACATCAGTATGCTGATTTAAATTCTCCATGAGACTGTCAGCTAGTCTCTCCTTATGATCATCTGTTTCAAGAATGTCTCTCTGCTCTGGTTCACAACAATTAACTTCTTCAATTTTCTGAATCATTCTTAAATCTTTATCCTCTGTTTCCTGAATTTCATTAATGAAAATTTATTTTTCTTTAAAATTCAACAATTTATCCTGATTATAGATCCTCTGCTTTTCCAACTCTCTTCTTTGAATATCTAGCTTTCTATATAACTCAACAATTTCAATTGGGGTAGAATTTGGAAACTTCACATCACTTTCCATACCTTCACTTGTTGTTGACCAATAATTAGATGGCCCCTCTTCCTCTGCTTCAATAATTTGTTGTTTATTTCCATGAGACCCCTCTGTCTCCTTTTGTTTCTGAGATCTTTCTATCTCATCATCATTCTAAATAGAATTCAGAGTCAACTTCTTCTCCTTAACAAACTTCAAATTTTGTTCAACATCCTGTGTTGTACCTGCAATTATGCACAATTCATTAATTTTAAAAATGCAAGACCTTTCAGTCTCATTTTCTTCTTCAAGCATTTCTCCTTGAATAGATTTGCATGTGGAATCCTCAAATTTTATCCTTGACTCAAAAAATCTGATTTCTTCATTCCATAAGGCAATCTCCTTCCGCCTCAACTTCATTTGTAATGGGTGTCAAATTACCTTCATTCCCTTAAGTGGAAAGATCCATCCTCCTCTCTGGTTTTCCTCTTCTTGTAGCAGCTTCATCAATACCTCAAGTCTTGCTTTTATGTCAACAAGTTGTATGTCAAGATCCTCTTAACTCATCAAATCTATGTCACCTAAAATGACATCTTCTTTGTTATATTTATGGAATTCTTTAGAACCTATTCTTTGATCCTCCATGATCATGTTATTCATCTCTATGAGCTCCTCACTCACTATGATTTTCACTAAGCCTCTGCAGCAACAAGTCCTCCCTACTGCCACTTACCTCACCAATCCCCTCTCTGGACTTGGTATTTTGGCAAGCACTGGTTCTCTATCTCTGGAACCTCTTGAGCACTCTCTTCTGCTCTCTTTAGGCTTATATCCTTAGCTCACCTTATCTTGAGAACACTTCAGCTTTTATCCCTATCCAACCTTTAGCTGGAATATTAGGTTCACTGCCATCATCATCAAAATCTTTGTCTTCATCTTATCTTCAACCAGAATTCTGCAAACACAATTTTCAAACCAAATTAAAATTATCTCACCTTAAATATCTATGCATTTCCTTGTCCTCTTCATTGATAGTACTTTGAATGTGGTGTTCTCATGTATTTCTGCAATTTCTTGTTACACATCAACTCTGTATTTCTGATGCTTACCAGATTTAGAATTTGATCTTCTCTTATTTTTCCCATCACACATGCATTTTTTAAAAAAATCTTTATTTTTCAAAAGAAATTTTCTAGCTCTGATACCAAAATGATGCAACCTTAGCTGTTTTTACCCACTTCTACGCATATAAAAATGCCATACTCATTATTCTTAGCAATTTTTATTTATATATATTCAATGATACCCTCTCTATCCAAACCATGCATATAAAATTTAATTATGCATACCCACATCTATTTCAACCCAAATATATGGTGACTTTTCACGCGGAAGCTTTTCTTCTTGACTTAAAACCTATGGTCAAAACCATAATAAAATTCACTTCATGAATATCGAATCAACATTCGACTTTGGTTAAAAATACCAAATATGCCAACAAATAATAATATAAAATTTCGGGCCCATAGCTTAATACTCACTTATCCACCAACGATCTATCTGATTCTTTCATCCAAAGGTAGACGCAAACCCAAAACAAAATGCTTCTAATCCAACGAATATTGCATTCCATAAAACACGATGTTTAAGGTTTTAACTCTATGAAAAATGGGTGGTTTCATGGTGCTACGTGTCAGCCCACAACCACTATCGCATGATTTCAAAGATTACTGCCTTCCCTCTCAAAGTTGTGCAATAAAACTCTTACCATTTTGTAAAACCACTCCAAGGTTTCACTGTGCTATCGATTTTGGTTTTGCACACTGATTTATGGCCTCGTTCAATTCATGGTTTTTCTAATAGAACCAAGTTTAAATCCAATATGGAATTCCCCAGCGACCATGATATACAATCTTTTACTGGTTGAGATCTTTTCTCAGGTTCTCTCTTTAAATTTTGACCGCATACAAATTCTCTGCAATCATTTGTTTGCTCTCGTTTACAACACTATCTAGAATTTGAAGATTTTGGGTTTGTAAAAGTTTTATTTCCATCCTTTACAAATGCAATAAAAACCCCAAATAGGTAACCGCAAACCATCGATACCTCAAACCCAATGGTGACATCAACTTGTGGATCTCATTTCATTGTTTATACACAACATTACATCAAAATTTTGTGCCTTCTTTTCACATTTTCAATCTGAAATCAAATTCTCAAGTGAACACACTAATATAATCTCAAAAAATAGAGATTCCTACTCTGTTACTCTGTCATTAATCATTCATATTAAAAAACATGAATTTCTACTCATCCACTCCTTCAACAACATTCATTCATCAGGGTTTTATTGTGAATCATTAAAACACAATCACTCAGATTTCCAAAAGCAATCTATCGAATTCATTTTGAATTCGATTCCTTCGCTGGTTCTTCTAAAATACCTGCACACTTAAATTATACAAATGATCTGGTACCAACAAACATTTATAAATGCATTAACACATCACAATTTATACAAACTCATAAATTGAGTTCTCTATTTTAATGCTCAATATATACACATAATTTCTCTTCTAGATTGATTCTCTAATCAGTGGAATTTTCTCTAAATTTCTCGTAGGCTCAAAGAAATTCTTATCTGTCTGTCCTGAATATCTCCTCTACCGATTTTTTTTTTATGCCTTTGAGGCTTACAATATATAAAAATGTTTATGAACCCAATTATGGTTTCAGATCCTCTATTTCTTCAACAAATTCCTAAGAATCCTCTTTAATCCTAAAATCTCTAATTAATCCCTAAGGAATCTCCTAAATCTGCAGATTCATGAAACTAATTCTAATTTGGAAAATACAATTAATTCTCAAATCTATCTCTCATATTATCTTTCAAGAATATTTACAAATATCCTCTCAATATTAATTAAAAAAATTAAAATCACTCAACTCATTCCAATTTCATAGAAATACAAGACCCCCTATATCTATTAAATTAAAATTAATTTGCTGAGCTAGATGCTCCTGCATCATATATAGATGCATAAATTAAATGAGCATATTTTTGAGATATAAAAGTCCAAAATGGAATAGTTGTTTGTGAAAAAATATTAGTGGATCACTATGGATATAGATCTGCTTCATTAAAAGGGATTTTCTAGAAGGATGTCCACGAAGTTGGAAAGAAGGGAAAATATCACAATTATATGTTACCGTGCATATGTTTTACATTGAATATTTTTCATTTTATTAAAAATCTATGAAAAAATTAACTATATAAGGTTAAACCTATGTTTTGTATCAAATCACTTTTGGTTTCATTGGGAAACTTTTATGACTAATGTGTTTTTCTTGAGATGATTCCTATGGTATAATAAAATAGTTTCAAGTAGTTTAAACGTATAGATGCATAAATTCAATGATCATAGTTTTGAGATATATAATTCCAAAATGGAATATTTTTTGGTGAAAAAATAACATTGGATCACTATGGATATATCTACCTCATTAAAAGGGATTTTTCTAAAAGGACGGACTAAGTTGGAAAGAAGGGAAAATATCACAATTATATGTTAATGCATGTGTGTTTTACATTGAATATAAAATGTTTTTTCTCTCTCTCATTGTTTGAGACCATGGATATGAAAATGAAAAACTTGAATTTAAATCTATTACAGAGATTGACTCTAGGGGCATTTACTAGATATGTCACCTTTCATAAAAGATGAGATCCATAGGCTATTTGGCCCTTTATAGACTTTTCCTATAGAACTTGTAGAATTTAACACTACATGTACCAATTATACCCTATGAAGGGTGTAGAGGACCCATGGAATCACTCAAACTACTTTACGTAGACATAAGGGTATATAAGAATGCATGTGTTTTACATTGAATATTTTTCATTTTAAATTAAAAGAATCTATTTGAAACAGAATTTACCTAGATATAAGGTTAAAACCTATGTTTTGTATCAAAACACTTTTGGTTTCAATGGGAAACTTTTATGGCCAATTTGTGTTTTTTTCTCGAAATGTGATACACAACATTAAAATGGGAGATATATTGAAATAATTCTTATGGTGTAATAAAATAGTTGATTAGTTTAAAGATATTGATTTGCATAAATTCAATGTGCATATATTTGAGATATAAAAGTCTAAAATAGAATATTTGTTGGTGAACAAATATCAGTGGATCACTATGGATATATTTGCTTCATTAAAAGGGATATTTCTAGAAGGATGGACTAAGTTGGAAAGCAGGGAAAATATCACAATTATATGTTAATATGCATGTGTTTTACATTGAATATTTTTCATTTTATTAAGAATCTATTTTCAAAAAAAATAACATAGTATAAGGTTAAAACCTATGTTTTGTATCAAATTTATTTTTGTTTCTAAATACTATGTGTTTTACATTGAATATTTTTCATTTTATTAAAAATCTATTTGAAACAATTAAACTACATAAGGTTATAACCTATGTTTTGTATCAAATCACTTTTGGTTTCAATGGGAAACTTTTATGGCTTTAATATGTTTTTCTCAAAATGTGATACACCCCATTAAAACGGGAGATATATTGAAATTATTCCTATGGTATAATAAAATAGTTTCAAGTAGTTTAAAAATAAAGATGCATAAATTCAATGAGTATATTTTTGAGATATAAAAGTCCAAAATGGAAGATTTTTTTGTGAAAAAATATCAGTGGATCACTATGGATATATCTGCTTCATTAAAAGGGATTTTTCTAGAAGGATGTCCACTAAGTTGGAAAGAATGGAAAATATCACAATTATATGTTAATGTGTGCATGTGTTTTACATTGAATATTTTTTATTTTATTAAAAATATATTTGAAACAATTAACTATATAAGGTTAAAACCTATGTTTTGTATCAAATCACTTTTGGTTTCAATGGGAAACTTTTATGGCTAATGTGTTTTTTTTTAAATGATTCCTATGGTGTAATAAAATAGTTTCAAGTAATTTAAAGATATAGCTGCATAAATTCAATGAGAATAGTTTTGAGATATAAAATTCCAATATGGAATAGTTGTTGGTGAACAAATATCATTGGATCAATATGAATATATCTCCTTCATTGAAAGGGCTTTTTCTAGAAGGATGGACTAAGTTGGAAAGAAGGGAAAATATCATAATTGTTTGAGTCCTGATCTTATAAAAGGTTTCCATTAAATCCATCCCTATTACTTTTGATTTGAACCACATTCCCAAACCCACACATCTATGTACATAAGAGCCAAGCCAAGTGTAAAAAGGGCTTATTTCGTATTCTACTTTAGCACATATATGTGATTAATTATTGTTATAATTTATATGGTATAAATACATA
Source organism: Pinus albicaulis (assembly GCA_034641835.2). Lineage (NCBI taxonomy): Eukaryota > Viridiplantae > Streptophyta > Pinopsida > Pinales > Pinaceae > Pinus > Pinus albicaulis. The sequence continues at coordinate 56,370,247 of MU968359.1, read as the reverse complement.
TAAAGAGTAATCCTTAGTATAGATCTATTTTGACTTTAAGGAATAAAGGGAAGTTTTTTAGAAAGTTTATCTTAGGAGGTAGAACTAAACCTTCTATAACCCACAAAATAAACCATGGCCCGTGAGCATCACATGAAAACACAAGTTACTCCCATGTTTGAAACACCACCTCACATCATCATAAGGGTTCAAAACCACTAAGAAACCATACTAAGTTTCCTAGAAGGGATGACTATCATATTTAATGATTGGGTTTATCTCCAAGGTCAAAAGGAAAATCAAAGTTAGGAAAGGGAATTAGAATAGAAATTAAGGTAAGACCATGACCTTTTACCCAATATAATGATTCGGTTTATCTCGAAGGTCAAAAGGAAAATCAAAGTTAGGAAAGGGAATTAGAATAAAAATTAAGGTAAGACCATGACTTTTTACCCAATATTGAACGAAGGTGAGCAACCATATATATCATGAAGGAAGTTCAAGAAATATTATGATAAGAAATATTAAATGAAAATCAAAGTTAGGAAGTGAGGAAAGGTAATTAGAATAGAAATTAAGGTAATACCATGAAATATTATGATAAGAAATATTAAATGTTTTTTGCAGAGGATTAAATTCTGAGTAAATTTAATTTAACTACTTTTAATATGAGATATGAACAATCAATTCTTAGCAGAAGCAATGAGCCTTAATGAGGTCTACGGGTCTAATAACACCAATAATAGCATGTTGAAAGACCATTGATCCCATTATTGTGATTACGTAACTAACATAAGCTGTTACCTATTCTAACAAATGTTGTACATATTTCATGAGGTTGAATACACTGTAACCACCTGCATGATACTAGAAGCCTTCATTACACTAGTTAACACAGGGAATAGAACACATAGACTAGTGTAGATTACATCTCTAGTATTGGCTATTCTCTAAGTTGTGAACATCATATGACTTAAGCTTGGAATTTCTCAAAGACAGGGACAACGTACAAAGAGGTATTTCAAATCCTTACTAATCCAATATCGGAGAAAAGAGACAAATAACTGATTTTTTATTTGCTTAAAAGCTATTTTCTTTTTGCTTTTTTTTTTTTTTTTTTCTGGAAAATCGAGAAAATTTAGAAAATAAGTGGCATCATATCCAAATAATGACAGAGAAGCTGAACCTGGCCTTCTTATAGCCAGTAAATTAGAAAAAAATGTTACACAATGTTCCTAGAGAGGTAAAAATGTAATCCGTAAGGTTGCACGTCTAACTACAGACAGTAACTCTGAGCAAAAACAGTGAGTAAATCCTTCTTTACAAACATGGCTGTTAATTAGACTGGATAGGAACATACATACCGAGAAAGTCACAGAAGAAATTGGCCGCTAATTCGATCCCTAAAGACGCTAAAGACGATCCCTAAAGATGCTACAAACGCTGAAGACGTCGTGGAAGAACTCTGTGAACAAAAAAAATCAAATTAAAATCAAATTGAAAAAACAATTTTTTTTTTTTTTTTACAGAAAATAGAAAAATTAGAAGAACTTACCTCCTCAGCGCGACGCAAATCAACAAAACTCTTGCGGCACAACACCAAATCAAATAAATTCACATGGGACAGATGTGAGCACAACACCAAATCAAATACAATCGCACGAGACAGATGTGAACAAGAAACTCGGAATAATTTGTGGGCGATATATTTATAAAATAATAGTTCGACCGAACTATTTTAAAAGTTCGGCCAAACTTTGTTTGCTGGTTTTCCAATCTCCGGTGAAAAATATGTTTTCCATTGCCTTCAGTATGCCATCAATGTAAACGACAGAATGAGTTCGGCCAAACTAATTTCAAAAGTTCGGCCGAACTCCTGAATAGTTTGGCCGAACTTTGACAAATGTTCAGCCGAAATATGGAGGAAAAGTTTTTTCTGCCCCGAATTCTCACAAAAGTGCTACACATCTTCACATTTTCAACCTTAAACCTTAATAAAACAAAAATATCCAGAAAAAGGCTAATATTTACCACTTGACAATAATTTATATTTTAAAATTAGTGTAAGGTGGAATTGTAAGAGGTTATGGTTCTCTAAATATCCAAATAGAATATATATTAAATCAAGATGCAAGTGAACAATGTTTACAACCCAAAAAAATGTATTTAATTTCATGAAGAAGTGGAAATTTATTCATGTAGAGAAGTTATAAAGGCAGACAGTCTCATAAACTAATATTTGTAATAATTTATAACTTCACAAGGAATTTAAGATAAGTTTAAATTCAACATGTCTTATCCAATTTCTTCACAAAAAATTAAACACATGAAGAAACACCAAAAATGGAAATGAATAACTTAAGGAGAACTCACAAGATGAAAAACTATTTTGAAACAAATCCAGAATCCTTTCATAAATATGAAGCCAATTCAGATTGATTACAATTCTACTTTTAGAAACTCATCCAAGGGTTCAACCCTTTGTAATTCGACTTTGGAAGTATTTATACAACTTTTTGACAAAAATATAGATTCAAATATCTAGATCTGTTTTTGAAAAATATGTAGAACTGTTTTACAAAAATAATGAAAAATAATAGTAAAATAAAATTGTTGAAATGGATAGAACTGTTTTCAAGGATTCTGGTGTTGATATGGCCTGATTGTGCTGTAGCTTTGTTGCTAACACTGCTGACTCATGGTTTCAGTAATTTTCATAATTATTCCCACCTACTTTCATCTGGAATAGTATACTTGAGTAGTTTTCTTAATGTTTCATCTACTTTAGTATATCTTTGGAAGGTAGTTTAAAGAAAAATAAATGACTTATCTCATGCTTGATAAGTAAATCACAACTAAGGCCCTCCATGAAATTTTTTCCTGTAATTGAACCCTTTATCTTTGAAAATTTATTTTTATATTTGGAAATTGAATAAAGTTTGTGATGATATTAATTTATATCAATCAATTTGTCTCCTATTTGGGTTAACCTAGACAACCCTTTTTGATGTAAAAAATAAAACTTTCTATGAAATTTTTGGATTCCTGATTCTAAAATATGACACTTGTTTTCCAACTACATCATAAGAGTTATTTTAGTAAGAATACTTCTTACTTCCAGAATGGCTTCTGTTGTATATTCTATATTAAATTATTCAAATTCTTCTTTGGTTTTAGAATTTAGAATCCAAATAAGAGCTGTGGCTATTCTTGGTTTCATGCCCAATTCCTTCTTTACATATGTAATTACTCTATATTTTTTAACCAACTCATATTGTTCAAAGACAACTTGAATTGATGGCCTCATTTATTTCTATCCAGATGTTTTCTTTGGCTTGTGTTATGGTATCTTTTATCACTCCCCCTGTTCCCAAGGCTGAGAATGGAATTGAAGGAAGGTAACCACAAAACAATATTTAGGTTAGGTAGCTAGCCCTACCAGAACTAGAGAGAGCTCTCTCAATGTCAATTTAGAAGTCAGTGAGATGACTGGATGTATAATGATCTTAGGCTAGGTATTAAAGTTCAATAAATTGGGGTTTGGTTTGTTTTAAGTTTTTGCAGGATAGGAACGACAGTTTGGGAACTAGGACCAGGTTTTAGGTCAGATTTAAAAGCTAGATTGCAGAGGAAAGGATGAGGCTAGGTAAGTAAGCTTAGGAACATGATTAATTTGTAATTTTTTATAGGTTTAATAAAGAGAGAGTCAGAATGAGCATTAAAATTAATTCATTCATTAGAAGAGCAGAGACATGTTCATGTAAATATTATTAAAATAGAGCATGGAAAGCATGATTTCTCTCTATATAATGATAAGATTAGCATAAATAAACATATATGTGAAAGAAGGATAACATAAAATTAAACTTTATAATATTAAAAAGAAAAACAAATGCTCAAAGGCATACCATTGGAGTCTCAAAAACAAATCTTGTATAATAGCTCCACTGCAAATAACAACTATCCAACCCTTAAAATGACTTGAGTTGGACTAAATATAGGAAATAAGAGCCATGAAACCTCATAGGGTCGAAATCCTATCCAAAAAACATCATAATTACATCATATGGGTCACTTCCTAGAATCTAGGGGAGTTAGAAACCATTCCCTCAAATTCAGCTAATGACTACGAGTGTGTGTCTCCTTCATTTAATTACATGTGTCCTCATCATAAGAGGAAAAAAAAAACTTAATTACCCAAACGAAACCTCATGGGACAACTAAACTTCTAATTTTTTAGTTTTCCTTGCTTTACAACTATCCAAAGGGAATCCAATGTAGAAACATAGTGCCATTCATAGAAACGTCGCGCCTCTCTAGTAGAAGTGTCATGCCTATTTAGAGGTGAATTTGACCCATTTTAAAACATCTATTTGCAAGTCTGAAGGTTGGGTCAGGTAGCCTTATGTGTCTACTTTCTAATTCACCTTCAAAATTGAGAAAAAACCCATGGGAAGACCTTCAAAACTTGATTCTCCCAACCTCACTCGAGAAGCGCCACTCTTCATCAAAATTGCTGGCAAAAACATGCAAAAGAGGCAATTTTTTGGATTTTTCTCCACAATTAAGAGGCATCATGAAAAAAAAGGACTTGATCTGGAATGTAAAAGTGAAAATACATCTGTATATATAAGCCATTCTTAATTTGAGTGCCGTGAAAAAAAGCGTCACGCTGCTGCTCGACACTTCTGTGAAAGCCAAATTTCCAGAAATTTCAAAAAACATTCTGCAAACATAGGGCTTAAATATTTATCAATATCTCTATAAAAATAACATTTTTTTCACAACTGGGAGGGGTTTTTTGTCTTTGATATGTGGTAAAACAAATCCTCCCTCAGGTTTCCAAAATACTTTCCCTTTTGCTCAAAATCCAAGTTTGAAGTTGAAGACTAAAAATTTGCAGAAATGTAGTGCACTCTCAGCAGAAGTGTTGCGCCTACATTGAGAAAGAGTTTAGAGACCTTCCTAGAGGATTTTTTGGATTCACTTGGTATGGTTAGAAATATTAGGATATATTCTACAAAATGAGGTCATGAAGCACTGCGAATCCCTACTCCAAATGGCTGAAAAATGGATTTGAAGACAACCTATCCAAAAGTGCAGAAAATGGACTGGAGCAACTATAGTTTGAGAATTTGTCTCAAACCATAACAATTGTGCATAAAATGAAGGATTATTTTTTTCTTTGGCCTATTATTGAAAAAAAACTCTTTCACTTTTGTAAAATTCGTTTCCATTACTTATGAAACTCATTTTGAAGCAAAATTGTCTCTGTGTGCAATGTAAACCCTAGAAAATGATCATGAAGCTCTAAAAAATGATTCCATGTGTTTGTGTTGGCTCAAAACTAGAAAGGTGGCATCCATTATGGATATTCTTTCCCCCCTCCATGGTTTTTTTCAACAAGATAAAACCCTATCTAGATGTAGTGGGTAGGGAAGATGAAGAATTAGGAAAATAGGGGATAGTGGTAGGGTGTTTTTAGGGACAGAAATAGAGTGGAAGGAAGCTAGGGAAAAATCCATAAAAAATTGAGGAGGTAGGGTAATGATTTATATTTAATATTTAAGTGAAATTTATGGAAATGGATATGAATAAGGTGCCTAAAAGGTCAAAACATAGGGTTTCACTATTTTTTCTACAAGAATGTAGTGAAAATTAGGGTTTTCATGAAATTTATGGAAAGGAAGTCTATAAGTGATAAGGAATGTTAGGGTATGGTGTATGAATGTTGTATGAAGGTTTTAGATGATGGAATTATGGTTTTTTCAACTAAATAAACCATACATGGAAAACACCAAAAACATAGTGGAGAAAACCTAAGGAAGGAATCCACTCATTTGCTGATGAATTTCCTTGAATGAAAGGTGAGGGACGATCAATTATTGACTTGGAAGCCTATGAAACTTAAGAAATGATGAAATTACCCTTCTAATCATTTCTTAGAGCTTTGAAGTAAAAAAATTAGCAAAATTCCAATCTTTGGATGGCTATGGAGAGTTGTGAGCATGAGAGAGGAGCTCTTTTGACCATGTAGCATACTTCTTTGAGAAAATACAAATTGCCTTTACTTTATTTTCCTATCTTTTCTAACTCCCAATGGGGATGCTTTGTATGGTGAAAATGACTCTCTTTTTTTTATTTCATGACATGATTGTACCTTACGGTGGTGAAACAAATGAGACCTAGACTATGACCTAGATGATGGTGTGGTGAATGACCTCAGACCCTAGATGATTGCTGGATGATATGACCTCTGAAATAATGATGACCATGAATGAAGTGAAGGGAGTAGCATTTCAGACCTATACACATTCAGTGAAAACAATTGTATTTGAAAATTGACTAGAAACATGAATTTTGGACCTAGGACCAGTGCCAAGTAAACCTAAAAAGAGTATTTTTGATCACTAAACATTAAGACCCTAAAAGTATAAAAAAAGGGACCGATTTTCGAAGGTATCAATTTTTTGAGCCAACTTGTGTGTTTTCTGTAATTTCCAAAAAGGCACTATCTATTTTCAACTTTTGTTCTTGGATTTTAGCAAGTCGAGCCTTCAAATTTTAAATTTATTTTCCTTTAATGGAAAAGTCATCCATTGCATTTATCAATTCCATTGTTGGATATGTACCTGTTGATGTAAATGCTTCTCCTGCTGCTATACTTGTAGGTGGAACTATTGTTGGTGCAATGATTGTTACTGGAATTACTGTTAGAGCACCAATTTGATTAGGGCATGGCTACTCTTTTTCCTTCAGAAGTGTTTCAAGTTCTTTCTCCATCCTGGAAATTTGTGCATTTTTCTCAATTATGATCTTAAACATGTCTTCCTTTTCCTTCTCTAATGGTCCCATCTGTTTTTCTTGTTGATCTTCTATTGTTGGGAGTTTGAGTTTTTTTATCAAAGCATCTACATCTGCTTTTTTTCTTTTGATGATCTCCTCAGGCGCTTTTACATCAGTGGGATCATATCCCAATTTTATCGCTAAATATTCCAAGGATTTTATCTTTGTATCCTTGGCTAGAGAAGAAATTCTCTCTATTTTCAGCATAGATTGTAAATTGTTCACTGAATTTTGTAATCTTGCTGTTGTCATAGCTGAATTTGTGAGAGAAGAAAATATCATCTCACCATAATTTTTGTGCAGATCTATTTTGTCAATAGGATGAATAAAATTTTCATCAAAATAGAAAAATGATTTGGTATAATCATTTTATTTTCTTGGATGGGTGACTTTTTGGTCTAAGAAAGAAATTTGAATTCTTTCTTTTTTTGTATCAAAGGCTGAAAGTATTCTATGCTATGAGGAAGATGTATGCTTCCATAACTGAGCATAAGTAGAAGCTTTCAAAGCTTCATTCTTCTTTTTTATTTCCTTGTAAACTGCAAAAATGCTTGGCTCCTTTGGATTTTTTTGTATTTCCCCTATCTGTGATGAGGATGGATCTTGTGAGGATGAGGGAGATCCAATCACTATTTCTTCTCTTGCAGGGGATGGATATACAAATTTCCATGTCATGACAATTGGATGCTGCTATGTAGAATATTCTTGTTGTGATCATCTGTGTCATTTGTCTTCTGCCTCTTAATGTATATCTTGAACTCCTTTCCTAAAATCTTCATGACAGTAGGGGAATCACTTTCTATCTGTATTTTATCTTTTTTATATTGAAACAATGGAGTGTGAGATATGGTAACTGATATATTATGTTCTTCTTCTTCCTGAAGGGTATTTTATTTCCATTCATCCTTGTTCATGTATTGTTCTATTTCAGGTCTAGGAGTGTGTGCATATGGGGTAGTTTTTTGATCTACCCTCAACTTGGAAATTACTCCCAGTGGATCATAAGACCAGGTGAAACTAAGATTGAAATTCATAAGCTTCAAAAATACATCTCCTTCCCTCCCTGTTGATCTAGTATTACATATAAAAGGTCCTATATGAGTCTTGATTTTGAACTGGGCCTTTTTCCTTGCTGATACAAAATGAAGTTGATCTGTATTAATCATTTTCCTAATGTACTCTAGAGAAAAAATTCGAAAAGGGACATATCTAGGAAATATTTATGGTGGTATCTCACAGCCATATACCCTGAGTTTTGTATAATTTTGTTACATGAACCAATCTCCTGTTCTAGTTTATTCATTCAACTATAGGGTTATTTTAATTTATGTCCCAATCCTTGGCTCCACATCACTATTTAGTAAAATTATGACCACATGTAAAAATTGATCCACGAAGTTAATGAATGTATATTCAGTGTTGTTATTTCTTACTAATTATGTCAATTGAATTACTAATTGTGGATTGCCTTGAGTGTCCATATTTTGCAGGGGAAAAGAAAATCTATCTGACTAATAAAATATGAACAAATAGACTAAAACATAAGCATATTTGAACACTCCTTCTGTGGTAAACCTTATGAGTTGATCATGAATGGAATCTGTTAGGTATTGACTATAATTGAAAATAAGAGGCTTTTAGTTTGACGTAAAAACTGACAAGAAACCTATTATGGCCTCATCGACCCATTTGTCAGAATGATATCCTAACATGCATGCAACTATGGATATGATCTATTTAGTCATGTTTGGGAACGTGGATGACTGATAGGGTGGATTATTTTTAGGCATTTGAGCATCTTTTGGCAAGAATATTTGAAAGATTTTGGTTCTTTGAGGAAAATCCAATTTCTTATGGATATGCATGAGGGATTCTAGAGAAAATGGTTGAAATGGTTTAGCGTTTTGGACTTGCAACATTCTATTTATTGATTCAACAGTGATAGTGAACAAAACCTCTTGGTTTTGGGAAATTATGGCTCTCTCACTTGGGAAATACCTAGTCTAACACCATAAGATAAAATCTTGGAATTAAAAGGTTTGGGGAAAGATGAATTGTGGGAGATATTATTGCCAGAGGTTTAATTCATCAATTTGATATAGGATTTTTTTCTTTAACCAATTGTAGAGTTCGAATAAATCGAACTCACAATTAGGTTTTGCAATTTTGTAATTTTTTTTCTAGCAAACGTTCATGATCTAAGTCCATAGGAGGAGGGAGCATGGGGTTTTCGGAATTCTAAGATTGATTTTTGGAAGTCATATTTGTAGAGGAAAAAGAGGAATTATATTACCTGAAATTTTGTTTGTTGTATGAAAATTGGCAAAAATCTTCAATAGGCTGGCTATTGAAAAAATCTTGCTTCAGATTTGTGTTGGCTTGAGGGGTCCTAAATGAGGTTCATATTTTATGGATAAACCAAAAAACCCTCCAACTACTGGCCATTTCAGTAATGATCTGCTTGCACAGACCAAAGTCTCACCCGAAGCAGTATGGGGAGGGGGGGGGTGATGGAACCATGTTTTTGCACCCTAAGAGATAATTTAATGAAGTGGTCCTTTGAAAAACCCTAATTAATCTTCCACAGAGATGTGCAGTGAATTTATAATAGAACTACAGATATTTTCACAATCATTAACAAAATACACATAAATACTTGTCTTACTTTTTGCAGGAAATAAATCAGAAACAGATATTGATCTAAATACTTAAAATATGTCAATACTCATGCATAAATGCATCAATTAGCTCTACACATTCATCAATAAGTAAATAGGTAGTGCAATCTCTTCAAAGAATAACACTAAGCATAAATAAAAAATACACACACAACACAGAGAATTCGCCAAAATTGTTCCTTCTATTAATCCTTCAGATCTGTCAATACATCAACTTTCCTTCAAAAACCCTTACAAAACCCTTAGAGTCCCTTTTGTGCACATAGCCAGCAGAGTCCACAAATAGCGAGAGCTAGGTCTCTGTGCACACAACCATCAGGATCCATTTACCCAACCCAAACCCTTATAGACACAAATGTCAGATTATCAGTATCACATATCACTTCTAACTTGAACTGAAATACTTAGCTTAAAAAAACATTATATATTTATAATAAGCCTAGCACATAGATACTATGGTCTCAAACCATGGTTTGAGGCCCATAGTTTACATTTAAGATTAAATTATGTCCAAAACTGGGGAAAAAATCCCTTTTAATACATCTAAGTTGTGCGCACATACAAACATCAAAAAAATATCACTGGATTTTATGCCTCAGGGGACCCCGCTCCAACAGGCCCGCAACAAAAACATGTGACTGATCTTGAGTCACTGAGGTGCTACTGCTATCTCCTTGGTTTTGTCTTTGAGTTTCTTGATAGAATTCTGGAGAGGGAGCACTAACTCAAGGGTCTGCGTTGTTGCACCCTATGCCTACTGAACCATTTTATCTGTCGTAGACACTTTAGCGGCCATCTCCACACTTTTTTGGGCTCGTTGAATGATATTGAGCGTGTTTTCCAGCGTATGAGAGATTTTTAGTGCTTTATTTTACCATGGTTGCATTCATTCCTTGAGCACCCACTCCTTGCAGTGCAGTTCTACAATTTCTTCTTGGAGTTTGTGACCTTCTTGTAGAAGATAAAGTCTCTGAATGATCACTAGGGAAGGTGCTACCATGGGTATTTCTGCAAAAAAAATTATCCTTGGTGCTGAGTGTGTCACACAGCTGCTGCACGACCGAATCATTCTAGATAGATGCCCATATTTCTATGGCCTCATTCAGCGACTGGTCAGACTGAGTCACTGCAGCGGCGATACTTTCTTGGGCCTTATTAACCTATACTGATATCTTCACACAAACTTCAGTCGATGTCTCTGACTGCGGCTTGCTCTGAAGGTCCATGATTTTACACTCATATTGGCTCTAATGGTGTGAGCTTCTGCATGTGCAACCTTGATTGCAGCAACTAGTCCATCCAACTTCTCTATGGGTGAAACTGTGGTTGCGACTACTGGAATATCTTGGCACTCTTGGTTCATCTTGGCTTCCATCGAGCTGGGCCTCTACTTCTTGATATGCTTCTTCTTCCTGTTGCTGCTACTCATGCGCTTGTGTTACCTATTTATGTGCATCCTTGGTCCATGTCTACGCGGTTTCTTCTCGGTACTGCAGCTCATCAACAATAATAGAGTGAAGTAAATGGATTTTTATTGCATGAAACATAGCAAGGTTAACATGCACATCACTTGTACCAGTAAACTGAGTGCATTGGTTGGCGTCCATTTGGATTGCTGGCAGGGGGATATGAACAAATCGCCCCTCCTGAGATGATGGCAAGGCTACATCCAAATGTTGTGCACTGGTAGTAGGCGCACTGGTCTAGCTCACTTGAATTACACTCACCTGGATCCAGTTAGCTTTCTTTTTAAATTCTTGTAGGAAAACCTGTACAATCTCCAAGGTGGATTTATATTTTTCCTCGATGTCCCTCCATTGATATTCCTGCGTCAAGGTGATTGTATTTGGGATCTCATTGAGATCATCTTCTATAAGTGTTAGGACCTCCTGTCCTGTCTTCTTAGAACCATTCTGCTTCTTTATTGACCCAACCATGGTCTACGCACCATGCTTTGTGCCTTTTGATGTGGCTGATTAAGTTTCTTTGGGCACAGAGCCATTATTTTCTGTCACTGTGGTGTCAACAATTTTTCTTGTTGTGGTCGGTGTAGGCTCCTTCTCACCAGTTTTGTCTGTCACAATCAGTGGCACTGTTTCAACAAGATTTTCAGTGGCCTTCTCTATTTATTAACCTATTGAGGTACGAGACTGTGTTGGTGGACTCAACCAATCTGGCAGCCATTCTATTGTGACTCTGATCAAATCGTCCTCGGTCACTAAGTAAGGAAACTCATACCATATGCCCTCCACATCACCTTTCGCGTGGATGTGGATTTTGTGGAATGTAGCCTTAAAATCAGCTACCATCTTATATTGCTCATAAAGGGTGGGAAACATGCACGACTTTGACTGGACTACTTGGTATAGCGTTGCATCATATAGGACCCAAAAGATCTTATTCTCTTTTGTTCATACTGGGTCAAAGAAGTTCTAGAGGGTTGCATAGCGTGCAAATTTGCACATCAACTCTGCAAGTTCAGGGAACTAGGTATCTTTGATAGTTTTCCACCCAATGAGTGCGATTAACAACAACTAAAAGTGCTTTCCCTCCTCCTGGACTTTGCACATGTTTTCAAGAAACTCCTTTCAAAGATACACACACCAATTGTAGATGACTCCTTTTTTTCACCTTCTAGCACATGAAATTACGTGCACGATCACTTCCTTTGCCCTACCCTTGCACATCATTTTTCAAGACAAGATGACCGTGCCAAAAAAAACTACCATGAATCCCTAGGATTTGCGCATAACATCGTACTTTTTCTTGATTTTGTTCGCGAGTGCTTTCTCCTGCGCTTTCCCTCCAAAATTTACCATGCGGTAAGCCCCTTTGTTTGGAAGTCCTGTGATTCTTTGAATTAGTTATGCATCAATTGGGATGTGCTCTCCCAACTAGAGCGCATCATCATGCACCAATGCTAACAATTTTCTCATGTAGATATCATTAATGGGGCTACGCCCAAAATGTGGGATTTGCAACAGATTGAGGAGGCCTACCTTGTGCATACCTAGCATTTCTCTCTTTGGGTTGAGGCACACCAGGCCTCCGGCATAAGGAACTGGTGTTATAGGTCAATTTGGGCACCATTCCAAATGACCTGGTTAAACTGGACATCATCTCTAGGACCAATGATCAAGGGTCTATCATTCCCTATCATTTCAGTTGCTACATGCCCTAAGACAAGAAATAAGACAAATCAAGCAAGACTTTCATCAAGAAAAGGTTTCCAAGGTTTGAAGCTTATTATATAGCATATGAGAGCTCACCAACGCAGGTTATAAGGGGCCTAAGTGCATTGCATATATATGTAGTCCCATGCAAGGTTGCTCTATAAAGCACTTCCTGACATTCACAGGTGCGTTGGTCACATTGGGAGCGAAATTCTCATTGTTCCGAAATCTCCACTTGGCCAGTGCCTTCTAGAAGAGTTCACATGTGTCAAGCTTAGAATCCAAGTGTCCATTTGAAATCTACATTACTGTAAACATGTATTGCCTATTATTGGAAATTAATTGATTGCAAAACAAGCTACAGTTCATCTATAAATTGAACACAGATCTAAGTGCTTGAAGAGAAAGAATTTGAGTAGAGAAATGCTGGAGAATTTTCAATTGGGAGCTAGATTTGTGTAGTTGTTGCTGGAGAGATTTATACTATGATGAGGCTTGGAAACGTTGCTAGGTCATTTCAAACTAGTCACTAGGTTGTAACCTCTCCTTCTATCATCAATAAAGAGTACTTCTTATTTTTCCCTATATGCATCTGTATTGGCTTAATTGATTTTCCATATTAAAAGATCTTTGTTGATGTATATGTTTGATGCTTTACTGATTTAGCTAACTAGCTTGAATATATATCTATATTATTGCATCTTCTGTTGTTTTAGTATTCTTTCTTGCAGGAAGAATTCCACACAAATTGCTTGAATTTGAAGCTGCAACAGAAGTGATAGAAAGAGCCATTTAGAAGCGCTTGGATCACAAGTAACCTTCTAATCCTCTCTGCGTATCTATTTTGAGTTAGGAAAAATAGTCGTGTAGTCTTTCACCTATTGTTCTAGACTAGCACCTGTCTAGGGAAGCGTGATTTATCTGTAATTCACAATTCTCGCCCAACAAATTGGCGACTCCACTGGGGAGAATTTATTTTAGTTCTAGGTGTTTAAGCCTCTAGTTTTATTTGTTTATCCGCCTAGTATTTGTTACTCATCAATATTAAACTTTTTCAAAGCCATATTAGCAAAGACAGTGAGTTAAACAATAGTATTTTTCTTTGTATACTGCTCCCAACGCACCCTTAGAATGGACATAGTGCTTTTTAGAGCATTGTCTCCCTTCCTAGCCTACGTTGCAGAGCACTGCCTCCCCTTAGAGACTGCGTTGACTCCTGAAAGTACCCAGATTCCTTTGAATTTTCCTTTGCAATTTTCTTCAGTTTTGTTTGCTACCATGTTTTGAAAATTTTGATCCTCAATTGACCAGTGACTCTATATACTTTTTCATCCTTTGACTGAAAATTTGTTCAATGTTGGTTTAAAAAAGTTTTTCTTTATCATTGACATGGTGATTTCAAACTAATTTTTATGGTCGCATTAAGAATCATTTTCTTTCGAAATAGGAAATTTTCGTAAAATATTCATTTCCTTGATAGGAGAAATTGTTGTTGAAATCCTTGTTTTTCCTTCAAAAGAGAAATTGTTGTTTGTATTCTTCATTTCTCGAAAGTAAAAAGCATTTGAATTATTGATTTAATGCACCTAGTTTCTTTTTTTCATTCATAACATTAAAGAAACTGAAAATAAAAACTTGCATTTGCATGTGTTGGAAATATTGTCATTGATGGCAAAGGAATTGGCAAAGAAGGAGCATCTGAAACAGTAACTATGAAAAGAGAAAAGCAAAGTAGCAGCAGAAGAAGAGCGCATAATTGAAGCAGAATTGTCCAGAGACAGAGTAGGAGAAAAAGGCCATCGAATAGAAAATAATAAGTGAATGTTCTAGTAAACGGTAATTCATGTGTGAACATATGTATGCATCCTGATGGAATCTGTGATAAGTAAGAAACCCTGTGAGGGGATTAATGGTTCTCTGTATGTTGTTCGAGGAACCGATGTTAATACGGTCATCAGTGTATCCAAACTGGTAGATAGTGGAGTTATATATATTCGATATGATCAAAGATATGGTTTTAAGCTCCACATGGAAGGGTCTACGCTATTAGTAAGGAGCTGACTAGCTTTCATGGAGAAAGGAATGAGGAGCGAGGGAAAATCAGTCATAATGTGGAAGAACTAAAACTGATTATTTGGCATTGAACTCTCGGTGGAACACGGACTAACCCTTTGGAATCATGAACGGAACCTGGAAGGAAATAGGTGGAAAACAAAAGGAAGCGTGATGGAACCCTGCGTGGAAGAGCGGAACCGTGACCAAGTGAATAGTGAAGGCGGTTTCCATATTTCATCGCACCACCTTTCGGTGATAGGCAGTATTTCCTGGTTGGGGAGCGATTCCATAGAAACATTGACACGTAGCAAAGGTGGACCCACAAAAACCGCTATCAAAGCGCGCCATCGCACGTTAATGTTCGACCAAAGAAGCCGAGTGATATTATTGAACGTCGTTGATCTGGGAAGGGGTCATTGGACGGTGTTCATTTTCTATAGATGTGCAAAGGTTACCCAAGGTATGACACGCCATCGCGCGTTATCATCCGTGCATCATCAACGAACGATATCCATCGGATCATCTGAAGCCGAGCAATGTGCTCTCTGCCGTCGGATGGAAACGATCATTAGCGATGGGCCCCAATTTTTTAAATTATATTGATTGGGACTTTTCAAATTAACGGTTGCAGGTTTAACCAAGGATTACTTAAATTAAATATAAATTATGACGAAAAGTGTTTGGACAATCATTTGAATGTTATTTCGAAATTGGTGGAACGAATGAACGTGGGCTCGACTTATGAAGGTCATTTCTAAAAGAGAAATTTGGATTAATATCTCAATCTGAGATTGAGATATTAAAAAGCTTTAGATTAATTATCTAATTGCCAAAACCAAGGAAATAAAACAATAAGAAATTGTTTGGGGGCTTGGGTAGACCCCACTGGATTATCTAATTGATCCCATCCAGGAATACCATTAGCAGTTGGGTGATTTTGACTCATGGTATTAATAAAGGCAAAACTGTATAAGGAGAAGAGTATTATGGTTCATGCGGTGCAGATTGAGGGGTTGTTAATGAATAAAATTTTTAAGAGATATCTGCATGATCGAACTCTGTCTCTGATGAATCTTTATCTATGATGCACGTATGGATATGATCTCTAGATCTAGAAATGATGAATCTCTAGGAAGATCTGAAAATGAAGTCATGAAGATCTAACACAAATCTGATAAAGAAATTAAGAGAAAGTTGGTAGATATGAGGGTTGAAGCCTTCAGTGCGAAAGTGAAAGATTTCTACAAACTGGTGTTAAATCAGGGGGTTGGAGCTCCCTTCGATTGGTGACTGGAGAACGAGAGAAGGTGGTAGCCTTCTACAGGTGGGTGCCTGCGTGATGGTATAAGTCTGTGCCAGCATAAAAGTGTAAGAAGTTTTCTTTATAATAAATATTGAAGACTGAGATAACAACAACAGTGGTTTTCTCCTGAATTGGGTTTCCACCTTAAATACTGGTGTTCATATGCGTTGCTTATGTTTTATGGTTTGTTCTGTTATTTCTGTTCATGCTTACTATTCAACATATGATGAATGAATGATGCAATGCTCTAAGTTAAGACATAATAAGATCTCTGAACATACAAGTTGGATTCAATAAATTAGCATATGGTTTTAAGAAAGAAAAATTAAAAGTTCTCAGTTAGCTCTAAATACTGATTCACCCCCCCCCCCCACCCCCTCGTCTCAGTATTTATTCCAACAACATGTAGAATAATGTGTGTTTTGCAAAAGGAACATTAGGAAATCTGCATTTAGTTTGAGATCATTAATTTGTTTTGTTCATTGATTTGTTTTCTCACTAATTATTTTCTCTCTTCCCTTTATAGCTAGGTTCTTCGTTGAAAAAGCTAAAAGTGAAAGATTGTTTATCATTCTTAGCTTGCATTTTAGGAATTTCATACACATCATCACGGTGAACCTTTGAAAGGAAAATTGTTAAGCAAGATCAACATAAAATTAATCTCAATTTACTTAACAACGCATTGGAACCATAATGATAACATTTATAAGGTTTAGGCTAGAGATGTGTTTTGGCATCGTAAAACATAGCAGTTGTCATTAACTTTTCTGCGATACATTCTGAGTGTGATACCTCGCAGCTCGTCCATGTACTTTTTGGTATATCAGGCGGTGTTATAGTACGATAAGTTTAAAGGGGTGCTCTCACTGTGCAGTTTTGCTTTAGACAGCGCTAGTACGGACTTGGGCCTCCACGTACCTTCGAGTATATTTGCGAGGAAAAATTGTAGGTGCTATCCATCCATAGTGAACCGAGTTGGTCGCCTTGAAATTGTGATACACTGAACACAACATTTAGGGAGATTGGCTGCCCATACTTCTTGGTTTGCCAGGAGGTATTCTGTAGTTCACAGTTTCTTGGTAAGCCCTTTTTCCTAGCATTACCCTATTCTTGTTTTTTTTTTTTTTGGTTAAAATAAATCAGTAATCATGGAAGAACAAAATCCTATCCCCTCTCATTCACGTAGATTAGCTTTAAAACCACATTTACCGCCAGAAGTTACTTCTGGTAGGCGAAGGCGATCACGATCTACTGAATCAAGTAAAATTCATACCTTTGGTGAAACATCATTTTCCAACAATCCAGAGTTAGATCAATTTTTTTCCACACATCCTGGTTCATCTACTGTTGTCGAAACAGAGTCTTCAAAACTACTCATGGTCACGATCCATTCAATCGTTGAGACCATACCTCTTGGACCCAACATTTTTCAATCACAAATTGATCCAGATCCTGTCTCTTCTTTGCCAGAGCATATGAATCCTAAAGTTGAACAACTAGAAGTTGTTCCTACCTTGGTCATCCTGCAAGGTTTTGTAGCTATTGAATCTCCCATATCACACAGTCAACCATCTGAAATATATTTTGGGCCTGACGTGAAGTTCTTCCTCCTGGTTTAATTGCGATTAAATAAATCCCACAAGACGATATACCTTTAACTCCAACCCATTTTGG
Organism: Pinus albicaulis; assembly: GCA_034641835.2. Classification (NCBI taxonomy): domain Eukaryota; kingdom Viridiplantae; phylum Streptophyta; class Pinopsida; order Pinales; family Pinaceae; genus Pinus; species Pinus albicaulis. Next base: position 56,352,539 of record MU968359.1, on the reverse strand, counting down.
GGGGGTCCTTTACCTGTACGAGTATTTTCCTCAATCGTTTCCATTTGCTTTTTTCGATCTTGTTCCCATTCAATCTCCCGTCGATTTTCAAGGGTATACATTTAGTCAAACAACCATGTCTAAACCAACATTTTCGGTTGGGTCTATTGTTCCAGTTACGTTAGCTCCTACCCTCGCTACTCCATCGATGTTCACAACCTCACTAGAGTCATATTTTCACGATGGCCCTTCGGTCCCAATAGGTTAAAAATAATTATCTGGCACTTTCTCTGGCACATGTTCACGATCATGGTCTTTTCCAATGTCATATTTTTTTCTTTTAATTGATACTCCTATCATTAGTACTGAATGACTTGATTCATTACATACATCATCAGGGCAATATCAAGTCAGTCCTTTTGGGTCAATTCCTTTAAACACCATATCAACTAGACTCCCAGCATTTGGAGAAAATCATTTTCTGCCTTATTATTCTCCTCATGCTGGGGGGCAACATCTGGTCACCCAATATGACAATAGTCTGTCAATTTTTGGTCAAACTAATGTTGACATGAATGTTTTTCAATGGCAGCCCACTGTGCCTATCCAACCACAAACGGTTGTACACTCGTATCAACCATTTCAACCTGTTACAACCACTTCATTACCACTTGTTAATACATATATACCCCTATTACAGAATCAAAATATTGTACATCAACCTTATTAGGTGGGTCCTTCAACTCAATATCATCAAATGCTGGGTCCACAGAATCAAAATCCTTTGGTTAATTTACAACAACCTATATTAGGAATCATTTATTCACAAGCTGGTGTACCATTTTATGGGATGTCACAAACGAAACCTAGTTATACATATCAGTGAAATCCAATTTATACAAATTTGGGTTATAACATTGGTGGATAGGCCCCTTGGCAGCCACAGGCACAAATGCCTCAAACTTCATTTCAACAAGTGACATATCTAGGTTTTGGTCAACAGAACCCTCAAGCGTTTGTATGAAAAACAACCCCTGTCTGGGTTACCAACAGCAGATTCCGTATGTTGGTGCTCAAATGCCTGTTTCTCAAGCAATTCCATCTTACCCTGGCTATGCTCAACCTGACCTTAATTGACAGTTTCCTTTTGTTACAACTTTGGAATTACCAGATTTAAACCAGTTAACCAATGATCCTATAAATTATGCTCCTTGGTGGCCGGTGATACCTCATAAATTACCCTGCGATATTCCTAAATTCAATGGAAACCTTGGAGAAGATCCATCGACTCATGTCATGAATTATCATTTATGGTGTTCATCAAGTTCCCTAAATGATGATTCTGTTCAAATACGCCTTTTCCAGTGTACGCTTAAAAGTCCGGCTGCTAAATGGTACATTGAGTTACCTAGAGCTTATTTTGACAATTTCATTGCCCTAGCTACTGTATTTTTGACCCATTTCCAGTTACCAATCATATACGAAACTAGAATGGAACTCTTGACCAACTTCAAATAGACTAATGCTACTCACATTTCTAATCATATTCATGAGTGGCATCACCGTCGACGAATGGTCAAAACATTTGTTCTGACTCAACTTCTTTCTGAATGGTTCATTAAATCCCTGTTACCATCTATAACTGAGGATGTGGCTAAGGGTGGCATCATCACGGAAGAGCAAGTTATCATTCATGGCCACTATTTACACTTGATTTACACCCAGTTCAGCACGCTCTATGAAAAAATCCCTAATGCAGCGTGATCTAATTTCAATGTTCCTCCTCAAATAAAGGACTCTCATGCCGAAGACGGCTTGATAGTCTCTACAAACACACACTGCACTACTGCATCTGATCTTGCTCCTACTTCCAAAATTAATTCATTGTCATTTGAAAAAGGAAAAAGTGACAAGCAACCAGGAAGTAAGAAAAAGGGGAAATCAAAGAAAAATCAAACTTCTAACCTATAAGAAAGATCATCTGATCAACCATCTGGACCACAGAAACCTTGTTATCCATGCATAATATGTAACGAGGAACACTTTGTTAGGGATTTTCCTCACCATGATAAAGTCTCAAAAATCATCAAGACTTCTCATGCATTAGCTGTGTTGACAGACCCATTTCCAAATCCAGACACTAATTTGGTTGCTACGGATCCAGCTCCTAGTTTCCAAGTGTTAATGTTATCCACCACAAAACCTTCACAAGATATTTTGGTGTCAATTTGTAATAAATACTATGGTAGTCTAGCCATTGATCAACCTACTACCTTGATAAAAAATCCATATACTAAATCAGTACCTCCTACTGTTATTCCTGAATTGAAAACTAAGCCACCAAAGGGAGTAATTCATAAATCGACATATAATCCTCAAGCAAGAGTTGCATAAAATTATAATATAGTTGAAGATTTGGCTCAATCCCCTTTAGCTATGTCTGCTCTTGAGGTATTACAAAATTTTCCCTCCCAGAAGTAGGCTTTATTGTCGGCCATTGGTGGAATTGGTCCAACTGATTCTAATCTTGTCATCTTTAATCATACGGACTATGTACCACAGCTACCAGCAGAATTGGCATTCTCCATACAAGTAAATTTTCTCAATCACCTTTTCCATTGCATTATTATTGATGAGGGAGCATCTACATGCATAATGTCTCTAAACTGTTGAAAGTAATTTTTCTTGCCGCGTTATCACAACCATCGATGACGTTGAATGCTTTTGATGGAAGAACATATAAACCTTGTGGTATTATCAATAACCTGCATGTTGAACTAGGGGGGGAAATAGTAAATATTGATGTCGAGGTTGTTGATGGACCCCTTGAATATAATATTTTACTTAGAAGACGATGGGTATATGCGATGAATGCCATTGTTTCTACATAATTTAGAATGATTACCTTTCCACATAAAGGTACGATCAGAGTCATTAATCAATTATCCTTTTTTACCTCCGCTTCACAGGTAACTAGAAGTGTTCCATTTTTTCACTTACCCCAACTAGAAATTCAGAACATTGGTGTAGGACTCTTAAAGGATTCCACTCTTATGGGAACCTTTGCATTACCTCCACCGACGACGTCGGTAGAAATTTCTAGTATAGAGACCTGCTACATGATCTATTCCACTCTATCTGGCTTAAGGGAGAGTACGAGTGATTCTGATATTTCTACGTTGGATGATGTTTTACTGCCCATCCCTTTTGAGCTGGCATAGTAATCAATCTATTTTTCTTGGGCGGAAAATCTAAAATCAACGTCGCCGAGTGTTTGGGTTGATCATTCCTTAGAATTTGGTACTCCATCTAATCCATTTTCCTCAAAGTTTTTGATACATGAAAATATTTTGGAAGCAATGATGTCAAAAGGAGAACCATGGGAAGATTATCATCATCGTTCCCATCTTCCTGATTATGAAGAAAACAATCTCAGTGAACTATATCACCCATCCACAAAACTTTATTTTCGAATTATTTACCAATTAATGCAATCGATTCCGAGAGAAACTTATCAAATATTGAAGAAACCATTTCTATCAATATTTCAACCAAACTGGGTGTCGTAGAAATTATTCATGTCGTTGTATCTTTTTCTCCATCAGAACTTGATTTATATCGCTCTTTATTTCATGAATTTCGTGACGTATTCGCTTGGTATTACGAGGAAATTCCAGGCATAGATACTAGTATAGTTGAACAAACTATTAATATGTATCCTGATGTCAAACCGGTGCATCAACGACTTCGTCCTGTTCATCCAAAAAAAACCGCTGCCATCAAAGCAGAAGTTGAAAAAATTTTGCGTGTTGGTTTTATATACCCTGTTCCGCTAACTAAGTGGGATTCCAATATCATTCATGTTATGAAAAAACAAGGAACCATTAGAGTGTGCATTGATTATCGAGATGTTAATCATGCTTTTCCAAAAGACAACTATGCTACTCCCTTTATCGACCATATTATTGATGATTGTGCTGGATGAAAAATATTCTCCTTCATGGATGGATTTTCCAGCTACAATGACATCAATATCTGCCCATATGACCAACATAATACAACATTCATCTGTCCATGGGGCACATTCTCATATAGCAAAATTCTGTTTGGTTTAAAGAACATTGGGGAAAATTTTCTGAGAGAAATGGATTATGCTTTCAATCACATCAAGCACATTGTTCAAACATATCTAAATGATTTACCAGCACATTCACGAAATCGGACTGATCACCTGATGCATTTGAGAGACATTTTATTACGCTACCAACACTACAAAATACTCCTCAATCCACATAAATGTGTGTTTTGTGTTGGTTCTGGTCGATTGATTGGATTCGTACTATCAAAAGAAGGAATTCCAATAGATCCACTGAAGGTACAAGCCATTCTTGATTTTCCGACACCATAAAATTTACTTTAGATATAGAAACTTCAAGGAAAGGCTAACTTCTTGGGAAGGTTCATTCCAAACTATGCCAAAATGGCTAAAGGATTTACTTGATTATTGAAAAAGGGGGTTCCCTTCCATTGGGATCAAGCTGCGCAAGATTATTTTGATGTTGTTAAGGACACTCTTGTCCGAGCGTCATTAATGTATCCTCCTAATTATCAAAATGATTATTTCCTATATATCGCCACAGCTGAAACGACCATCGCTATGGTTTTGGTCCAAGTAGAAGATGGAATTGAACATCCGATATATTATTTGAGTTGTAATCTCAATGATACAGAAGTTAAGTACTCGTACGTGTAAAATTTTGCCTTGGTAGCGGTTTAAGCTGTCCAAAGATTTCGCCATTATATCCTACTCCGAAAAACAACAATAGTTTCAAATTACAACCCCATGACTTATATATTATCATGTCAATTTCTGGGGGGGAAATTTTCAAAATGGATTTTCATTTTGCAAGAATTTGATTTGGAATTCATCAAATCCAAGTCAAAGAAGTCTTTAGTTTTGGCTGAGCTTCTCTATGACCTTCCCTCTAATAGTACTGCTACTATGTCAGAACCATATATTCTAGATGAGTCTTTGTTTCTGATCAGATCATCTGACCCTTGGTATGGGGATTTCATCATTTATCTCCAAACCCAAAATTTTCAACCTAATACCTCTCACTCTAAACAACGACGTATTCGATACCAAGCCAAATATTATTTGATTGTCGATGGTACACTTTATCGTCGTGGTGTCAGTACCATTTTAAGGAGGTTCCGCACTCATGAGGAGGTCGAAGAAGTGTTAAATGATTGTCATGTTGGGGCTTGTGGTGGACACTTATCTAGATGTGATACTGCGTAGAAGATACTTCGCGTTGGTTACTTTTGGCATACTATTTTTCGAGACTGCATCCTCGCGGTTAGAAGTTGTCATGCATGCTAGATTTTTTATCGTAAAATCCACAAACTACTAGCACCAATGGATCCTATTGTCTCTGCTGGACCATTTACGAAATGGGGTATTGACTTCATGACCTGTAACCCTCCTTCATCCGGGGGGTATGGTTATATTATTATCGTAGTTGACTATTTTACCAAATGGGCTGAAGAGATGCCTACATTCAATAACAAAGGAAAAATAGCTGCATTGTTTTTCTTCACCCACGTTATTGAATGGTTTGGCGTCCCACAGGCTATAGTTACGGATCATGGGAAGCATTTTCGCAACCATATCTTGTTTGAATTGACTACCAACTTAGGATTGTCGCATGATAATTCTACTCCTTATTATCCACAATCAAATGGACAGGTTGAGGCTATTAACAAAATTCTTAAATGAATTCTTCAACGAATTATAGTAGTTCGTAAAAGGAACTGGCATTTGATCTTGTACTCTGCTTTGTGGGCATATCGAACCTCGGTGAGAAACGCAAATGGATTTACTCTTTTTCAATTGGTGTATGGTCTGGAAGCTATCTTACCAATCCAATGCGAAATATCATCATTAAAACTCATGATAGACTTGTTACCTGACACCTCAAAAGAAGAAGTGCATCTCCTTGACCTCATCCATCTAGATGAAATGTGTCGTGAAGCCCAATTGGCCAAAAAAGTGCATAAGAGACATATAAAGGCACAATATGACAAAAATGTCCAACCTCGCATCTACTTAAAGGGCAACTTGGTCCTTCTTTATGATCAAGAAGCTGATGTAATAGGTACAGGGAAATTCGAGCCATTGTGGCATGGCCCCTATAGTTTCAAAAGAGTTCTTTCTAAGGGTGCCTACAAGCTAGTTGATTACGATGAAATTCCATTGGCACAACCTAGAAATGGGTTGTATCTTAAACATTACTATGCTTAATCATGAGCGTAGCAATTTTTTGTATTATATTGTATATATGTTGTTGATTTGCATTCACTATCTTAATTCGTTTTTAGTGTTTTCTTGATGTTAGTAATCCGCTTTACATTTTATCGTAGATGTCTGAATCTTCGAAACCATTTGTTGGATATAATGATGGTGCTAGTCGTAGTACGCAGAATCTATCCTCTGCAGCGTGGGCCATTTTCGCTTCAAACGATGAGTTAGTGAGTTTTCAAGGGATTTGTATTGGTAGATCAATGAACAATATCACTGAGTATATCACATTGATTGAACTTCTCTCTGATGCAATTTCATTTGGTATTATGTGCATAATCATAAGGTTAGACTCACAACTTGTGGTATTAAAACTTACTAGTGTTTATACTGTTAGAAATCGAACACTTCTTAGATTTTTCCTAAGAGTTTGACTTTTGGAAAGACATTTTTATTTCATTCAATATCAACATATTTCCACAAATTTGAATGCATTGACTGATTCATTAACTAATCAAGTCTTAGACAGACATTTGCAACATAGGTAAAGAGAATATTCACATCATTGAATAGGATTGCACAATAAACATAGGAAAAACTCTGAAATCATATAGATAGATAGTTATAGGTTTTTAGAAAATTTGTGCCCAAGACACATTGGTCATCTGACCTCAAAATGTATGCAAAATATCACAAGTACACTAGTGGTTCTCATGGTAACATGCTATGGATCTAGAAATCCTAAGGAGCAACCGCATCTAACGGTTAGGAACCCCAATAGTGTGTCGCTACAGTCACATGGGTAACTCTTCGACCTAGCAATCCAGAATTCTGAAGGTCAAACCCTCTATGTGCTATTGAAGCTTGGCCAGAGTCTCAACCATATCAAGTTCCTGAAGGATTGCTCTCCCGACAACCCTCTCTACTGGTGCATCTGCTTCGGGCTCTAGTTCCTCTACTGGTTGAACATGACCGATATGTGCATTACAACAAACATTTAGTTTAGTCTTGGGAAGAAATAAAAACACAAAAACATTATATAAACCTTAGAAAAATCAAAAAACGTGGTCGAATCATTCTTACCTATTGCACCACACTGAACGCCTTCTGGTAATACTAGATCTGGATCTCCTCAGAATTCAACGTCTGCATATGCATACTCATTGATGGCGAAAATTTGTTGCTGGAATGAGGCAAAGAATGCAGTAGAGAACACAACGGTTTATTGGTCTGCATGCCGACCCATGAGTTCTACCCATCTCTGAATTCAAGGATCTCTAGGACTATATATATCCAATGTTACATGTTGTGGCTACATTAGTGGAATCCATTCCAAAGCGAAGGAGATAAGGATTGAACCATAACTAAAATTTTTCTTCCTTCCTACCTTTGATTTGTTCATTTTTCCTTTATCTGAGATAGAACAACTTCAGACCAGTTGAATACTGTTGGCTCTAAGCACTCTGGGGCATACTGCATATATGATCTGTTCGCTACATGTAGTGTAATAGTGCCAGCAAGTTTAGCGATCATGAAAAGGATGGTTCTCAAAGGAAAATCCCTAACATCCCGAATGTTTATTTTTCCATCTTTGTTAGGTTCTGCTTCTGGATAGAAAAACTGAATAACATAATCCCTCATTGTCTCTCCTCCAATGGTAGACCTTGTGAGAGAAATGGGAAAACCTCTCCTCAATAAACCTGTGAGAAAATACACGTCCTCAACTGTTATGGGAACCACATTGTTTTAAATGTGAAATGCCTCTATCACCGGATCCCATGCTCTAACTAAGAACTCCAAGAGTTCTATTTGTTGCCTCATTCCCGACAATTTGAAGTACTTAAGTAGTCCACAATATCTTAAGGCTCTTACATTACATGGATCATTCAAGGAAATCATATCGTGTTCTTCTTATTCTCTTTCCTTCCATGTAATCATCATTATAATTAGATGGAAACTTGAAATACAACCATAAGATCAATTAGATTCCAATCATTACAAAAAAATAGGCAAATTTTGGGCACAACATGAAAACCAAAAACTTGAACTGTGCCCAATGCACTCCCTGGGCTGATATAGTGTGTTGCACATGCAAGTACCTTTCACTGTACGTGCTATGCAATGCAGGTTTCGAAATTCAAGGGTGTGTTGCCCTCATTTTGGGCATAATTTACCGTAGGGGCCTTAAAACACTAAAAATATGCAAGGAATGGAAATGAGATGAATACCAAAGGGAAGAGTAGTTTCATGGTACTAACCTGGAGAAAACGATGAAAAAATCCGTCGATAGAAACAAATACAATCAACGACTGAAGTTCGAGGGAAAAATCAGGTTCAGAGCTCCAAAATGCAAATGGTAACTATGGAATGGTAAAAATGAATAGTGAAACTACTTTTTATACTCATTTAATTGTTTGCAAGTTAAATTTATTGCTATGACTATAGTTTTATTATGTTTTTATCAAGAAACAGGTATTTTTAATCCATTTGATGTTGTTCTGAATAGGAAATATAATTGATGAACAGATTAGTCATGCAGATTTATTCAAAGAATGACTTGACCACAAAGCATACTTTTTCTCCTTATTTTTCGAGCTTTGTTAAAAACGAAAAAGGATTTGAAGCACACTTTTATCTCTTTTTCGATCTTCGATAACAACAAAAAAGCAACCCCTGGAGTCTTATTTCATCTCTTTTTAAACTCCAATAATGTGAAAATATTGTCGAGCACTTGTCTTTTCGAGCTTGTTAGAGTAAATGAATTGATATTTACTCAATATAAGTTTAACCCTTTTCTGGACTGAGATGGATTATTTACGAAAAAGGAATACCTTGGTTAAACATGACCAAAGAGGTTCTCTCAGATAATATTTTACACATTTTTCGGGTCTGAGAGACAAATTTACGAAAAATTACTTATGGGGTTTTCTTTCATCCTCTTTTTCAAACTCTCTAAATATGAAAAAGGACTGAGCTATCACTATTGTTAAGCTCGTTAAAACATAATATAGCGACAAGCTTGTCGATCATGGCAAGAATTGAGTTTCATTCATCGCTAGACTCGTTAAAATATTAAATAGCGATACTTTATTCGTCCGAAGGGTTGAATTACAGATCAAGAAAATGTTATCCTCCCCAAGCTTGTTAAAAAATAAAGAGGTACTGGTCGACAAATGACTGGGGAAAATTTGGGAAAAGTGAGCAAAGTTTCTTTTTGGTAGCAAGTCACTCTTGAACATGACACTTCTTTCACTCCATGTCCGTCACTGTTTAGGTTGGGTAATCATCTTGACGGTTCATTCACACCTATGGTTCATAATACCTTCACTTCAGTTTTGGGTAAATGCTACCAACTCATCACAATGTCACTGATATTTTCAAGGGAATTCATCCAGTGATTTAAAACTCATCCTTCTACAATACTCATAAACCTTCATTTTCATGACCGTCATCCCTAAAAATTGCTATATCAAGTCATACCCTTGTCTCCTAAATTAGTAATTCCTGTTTTGAAATAAGGTGACTTCCTGTCGATGACAAATAAATATCCAGGAAGTTCACTTAAAAACATCAAATTCCAGTACCATGAGGCTTGTTACAGCATCGATAAGATCCTCGCTTCTGGACCTTTGACCGAAATATTTTGTTTGGTGTTCAACATCAAATCATCTATTCACACCTTAAAAAATGTATTGTAGTACCTTGAGGGCCATTGAAATTAATGGTGGCTCTCCCGCATTTGTTAACATCTCACATCATTGGCTGGCAATCAAACGATGTCTCTCCATGTTTGACTACAAATCATATATTCGCATGGCTAGACTTGTACCCGAATGATTGAGTAAACAAGATAAGAAGACCATGTATCTAGTTTCATCCATCCGGGCTGTGATTTCAAGATTGTTGTGCACATCATTTGTACGGTGACTTTACATAAAGATTGTCATCCAAGCATGGGCCTATATCTGTAGGTGTGTCTGCATCTGGGAAACATTCCAATGAAGATGACTTTCTGAATTATGTACATGTTATTAGATTGTTTTATGTGTTGAACATGGGAATTCCTACCCTCAGCAATTATGATCAAAGAGGATATATCATGATGTAATTTATTGTAAGATTGATGTATATGACCACTCTGCTTCATTTCCAGGCTCATCACAGTGTAAAGCATCTCAATCAAATGTTCTTATTATTTGGATCTCATGCTTTAGGGGACAATTGTTATAGGTCAATTTGGGCACCATTCCTAATGACCTAGTTAAACTGGACATCATCTCTAGGACCAATGATCAAGGGTCAATCATTCCCTATCATTTCAATTGCTACATGCCCTAAGACAAGAAACAAGACAAATCAAGCAAGAGTTTCATAAAGCAAAGGTTTCCAAGGTTTGAAGCTTATTATATAACATATGAGAGCTCACCAACGCAGGCTCTAAGGGGACTAAGTGCATTTAATATGAAGGTAGCCCCATGCAAGGATGCCCTGCAAAGCACTTCCTGACATCCACAGGTGCATTGGTCACATTGGGATCAAAATTCTCATTGTTCCGGAATCTCCAGTTGGCCAGTGCCTTCTAGAAGAGTTCACATGTGTCAAGCTTCGGATCCAAGTGTCCATTTGACATCTACATGACTGGAAAAATGTCTTGCCTATTATTGGAAAGTAATTGATTGCAAAACAACTTATAGTTCATCTATAAACTGAGCACAGATCTAAGTGCTTGAAGAGAAAGAATTTGAGTAGAGAAATGCTGGAGAATTTTCAATTGAGAGATAGATTTGTGAAGTTGCTGATGGAGAGATTTATACTATGATGAGGCTTGGGAACGTTGCTGGAAGGTCACTTCAAATTATTCACTAGGTTATAACCTCTCCTTCTATCATTAATAAAGAGTACTACTTATTTTTCCCTATATGCATCTATATTGGCTTTGATTTTCCATATTGCAAGATCTTGGTTGATGTATATGGTTTATGCTTTAGTGATTTAGCTAACTAGCTTGAATAGATATATATATTGTTCCATAGTATGTTGTTTTAGTGTTATTTCTTGTAGGAATCATTCTGCACAAATCGCTTGAATTTGAAGCTACAACGGAAGCGACAGAAGGAGCCATTTATAAGCTCTTGGATCACAAGTAACCTTCTAATCCTCTCTGTGTATCTATTCTAAGTTAGCAAAAATATTCATATAGTCTTTCACCTATTTTTCTACACTAGCATTTGTCTAGGGAAGCGTGATTTATCTGTAATTCACAATTCTAGCCCAACAACTAGATCAAGATAGAGCTCTAGCGCGAGCTCTGTAAACTTCTCAAGATCTGCGATATCCCAGTCATTGAAATCGTAGTTGGGGGATTTTTGTGAGCATATTCCCCTCCATTGGGACATTTTCTAGGATTAGGCACACTTTGATACCTGTGCGCACCTTATCCAAGGCCTTCGAAACTTTCATTGTAGGTTTGCGCAGCACAATGTTACCGAGAAGCCGTGCGAAGGGGGATACCTCTACCACGTCATCATTCCCTTCCTCAATAGTATTTGGGAGTTCATGCATGGGTTTCTTCATCTTCTCTCTGGAATAATGGTGTGGTCTAGGGATATTTTCTCTCAGGGACTTGTATGCCCCACATGTTTGGCCCTTGTTTGCTTTAGATGATGTAGGGGTCTCTACCACAGGCACCTCCTACGTAGCAGGGACACTCTGGGTTTGGTCGCTATCATTATGATCTGAATTACATACCCTAAACCAGCTTGGCACAATGATTCCTCAAACACAAGATCCAATCCTAACATAGACGCAACAAATGCAAAGACAAATAAAGAGCTCAAAGCATAAAAATCTCTTAGAATGCAAAGGGAACTATTACGATCCCATGATTGATATTTATATTTGTCACGCATCTGAAATGGCTCCTTGGGCATTAATGAGGTTCCATTACTGACAAAATGGTCCCAAATCTAGAAAAATCCCCTCATTAAATGCATATTGGACACTCCTAAAAATGGTAATAATTTTGTCTTATCCAGTTTTACTATTACGATGGCTAGTTTTTGACACCTCTACACACCATTCAAACCCCTGGTGCAGATACCGTACATGTTCCACACCTTAATGGACATATAATCTAAAGCTAATAATCATTCACAGACTGTCCCCCCCATCACAAGCTTGTTGACTAGTTAATTCAAAGCATATCACGTAGTATCTGTCATATCCCTTAGTAACTCCAAACTTATTTGACATTCATCATCCTAATGGAATTTCGCACCTCTTATGATTAATCTGGTCATGGGTGCAGTTATCAATTTGTACTGGGGAATGCGCTTCTTTTAGTGTCCCACAAGGCTCATCATGGAGTGCATTTTTCTGAAATTCAAGGGCATGGAGGGTCCTGTGAGTGCGTGCGGTTTCCTAAATTCCACTAGTGCTAAGTGTCGATAATGCACATTCTCCCTGATCGGTGCATTAATGATCAAAGCTTCACCAATGATATTAAACCCACTTTCAATGCTAAAGCTATGAAGAAATTTGTCTACTAGTGCAAAACACTCACTAGTGCCTTTGTGCAGCTTAGTTTCCAAGTACCATTCAGTTGGCACCTTTTCTAATGTATGAATAAACATGTGAACCCATTCTGGTCTTGGATCTACACCCCATACCTGATTCCACTTTTCCATATGTCTTCTCATATCCTCCTTTCCAAAGTATAATTACTGGGCATTCAAATCGTAGCTACATCATCTGTGCACATTCCTCCCAATATCCTATATCCTCCTTATGTGTTTCCCACCATCTTGCTGGAGTAGCGTGCAAGCCAATATCTAGAGCATGGAACCTCTGGTCTACTGACACAGACCCTTCGATTTCTCCTAGGAACTTGTTTACATCAGTTGAGCCATCATAATTTGGGAAATCACGTGCCTCAGATGTTATGCAAGGCAGAGCACGAGTCACACAATTACAGTGTAGCACAAACACCTCATGCAGGCGATTCTGCCAATTCTATAGTTCTTCATCAGAGTCCGAGAAACAATAAATATCCTTCTCCCACTTAAGATTCCCATCTACTCTTGGATTAATCCAGTCTTCCTCGTGTACAGTCCGCTTATAAATTTTATCAATCTCGTCCTCAATGCACATTGGTTCCGTATACCATTGTCCTTTTGCATGATCCAGAGGAATGATGACCCTAACTCCATTGTTCTCAAATTCTATACTTATTTTCTTCAAGTTGATAACGCCATCCATGTCAATGGACCAATCTAATCCTAGCAGTGCATGATAGGGATTAGTATCATCTACAATCTGTATGACTTGAAAACCTGCCAATACCTTAACTCCTTCTATATTGACAAAAAGTTTTCACAATCTCCCCAAGGGAATGATCTTCTTCTAGTTAGCCATGTGCAGTTGGATGGTGGACCATTCCAACTTCAATTCTCCCATTCGTTTCCAGGTTTTTTTAGGTAGAAAATTAGCATCTGATCCCAAATCTAGAATGACTTGGTCCATTTCATAAGCACCAATCTGCGCATTCAGATGCATCTCTCTACCCGTTCTCTTCTTTTTCTTATATATTTTGTTGACTACGTGTTTTTCTACCAGAGGTTGTTCCTTTTCTGTGCAATTATCAATCAATGCCTGCAAATATCCAACAACCCTTTTCTTGTGCAACAAATTTATACATGATTGTAGAAATGGCTTAACCTCTTCTTCTCCTTAGGTGCCCTTCAGTGTTCTACCACTCGTTGAAGTATCTCCTTCTGTGAATTATTTCCTTGTTTCAATAAATTTTTCTTCTACGCGATGAATATTAAGACCTACTTTGGCTTCAGGTGCTTTTCGAATCCACACAATAATGGAAGGTTTCTTCCCTTTATAATCATTGGTAGCTAAACCACTCCTGGTAAATACATTCACACAAGGATATTCCTCTTGCATCTCTACGCGAACCATCTGTAGATTCTGCGTTGGGGTCTTCTTTTCCTACATTTTAGCAATCAAGATAGGACAATATTCTATAACATGATCAAATTGTATACAGTACCTATAGGACTGTTACGATGGATTCAGAAAATCATGCGCATAATAACCAGAATCACCACACTTATAACAAATAACTTGTCCTCTTCCTCGAATAGTTGATCCACCTCATCCGCCTCTTACTCTGCGTTGGAATCTTCCGCACCCAGAAGGGGATGCTGGTGATGTAGGCTCAACCTGCCCTATATAGATCTTAGCTTTATCCAACATCATATCATAGGTCCGTAAATGCTGATCATCATGCCCTAATGATGAACAGAACTTGAGAAATGGCTGCTGTAAATCAGGCTGATATTTTCCAACCCTCGAGCAAGGATATGTATCATGTATTCCAACAATATGACATATAGTACACTATATAGGTCTCTTCAAGCAACTGGGACCTCCAGCAATCAAATAATTGTTAAAAACATGACACTAGTCTTTATGATGCCCATAAGATTTACATTTGATACTGTTAGGTCCCTATAATTTGTTAGATTGGCAAGACCAAATAGACAAGGGTAACATCAAACAAACTTTGGATTCCTAGGACCTAGCCGTCCTGGAATCAGAGAGGGCTCTCTATATATTTGTATAAAATATATGACTTTTTTTATTTAGGATGTTGATTTTAGGCTAGTTATAATGATAGGGTTTGTTTGTTTTGTTTTGTTTGGTTAAGTTGGTTGTCAAGAAGAATAGATAGAATAAGAGAAATTAAAACCATTGGGCTATGGGGCCTGTGAAAGGCTTGAAAAGTACAATAATGAATCAAGGATATTTCATAGGGCAAGTTGACAAAGCCAAATGGATCTTAATAGCTTCTGTGGGAGAGAAATGGACATTAAGTTGTGAATTCAGTAGGTTTAAAGGGAAATTAAGAATCCTTTAACATATGCTATAACAAGAAGATTCTTTAAGAGCACTATGCTTAAGAAAGAATCAAACGACAGGGCACACCATAAAATTCTTTGACCTAGCTTCACCAAGTAAACTTTAAAACAACAATCCAACAAACCCTAGAGAGCAGGGAACTCCTATATTCTCTAGTTATTTACCTTCAGAGAAGGAAAACATTCAAGATAACACATTAGTAATGATTAAAGATCAGGGAACTATTAAATTCCTTAATCAAGCTATAAAAGAAATTCAAAGTGACTATTCAAGATGGACTAAAGGACAGGTCAAACCATAAACTTATTTAGCCAAACCCTAATTAGTAAACTTCAAATAAAAGGCCTTAAAACCAATGTTTTAAGCTACACCAAATGACAGGGCATACCATAAAATTATTTGGCTTGACTTCGTTAAATCATTTTCAAGACAAAAATATAAGTGGAACTAGAGAGCAACTAAGAATTTTCTAATCAGACTCAGTAGAGGAAAACATATAAACAACAGAAGGTAGACAGAATTAAGGTGCCTCTCAATAGCATATCTTAATCTAAATTTTCTACTCTGTCATAAGGGAAAAGATGAACAATATGGGAAACATAAGAAAAAAATAACTAAATTAGAACAACATCACCATTAACTAGGTTCATGAATCCTATGAATATGCTTGATCCATTGATTCTCAATCGAACACAATCACAAAGCTCCAAAACCAATTTCTTCGAAACTCCAAGTCTATGTATATTGAGCTCAACAATCAACGAAAAAAGAACAAAATTATGAAGCCTTAAATGCATTATTTATCTTTCAAATGATGAATTAAACCATATATAGGGTTTTATAAGTCATTAATTACACATTTAAGTCACTTTGACCTTTGAGGCCATGCAAGGCCCAAGGAAAAATATCTAAAACACATTTATGGCAAAAATAAATTCTAACATAACTATTTGAGCTAATTTGGAGAAAATTTGACTTTAAGGCCTAAAAATATATTTTTCAATAACTCCTAGCAAGGGCGTAGCTCAAAGGTACATGGGCATAGTGCTAGGCCAAAGGCGCAATGCCAAAGATGGAAAAATCACCTATTTTGCAGCAGAGGTTTGAAGGGTTTCCCAGTGTCCAAATGAGCTCTATGATAGCTCATTGAAAAGAATTTCATATATAGTTTCCAAATATGCATTTAGCATCCAAAATGGTGCCCATTTTCCATGCCAAAAATCCATTCTCCCAAGACTTCTAAGGGCGCAATGCCAGTGCTGAAAAGAGGGCAGAAAGTTGTTTTTCAGGAGATTTGTGGCCCTTTTAAGGGACCCATTTTGCTCCAAATGGCCTGAAATTTTGTTTGGATGATGTAGTTTCCACGAGGATCATGAATATGTAAGCCATTTGTCATTTTAGTGCCCCAAAAAAGAGCGCAATGCTAGTGGCGCTGCGCGTTTGGCCTTTTTTTTCTGCTAGCCAAACAGTCAAAAACTCAAAATTTGCACCAAGTGCCAAAATTTGGAACTTACCTTGCTAATCACGTTTGGGATAATTGGAGGGTATTTAAACCTAGTTTTTAGATATGGCTCAAGGTAAATCATGTCTAGGTTTGCTTGCTTGAACTACTTTTCTCCCACACTTGGTATTCCTGTAGCATTGGAAATGGTATCTATAGACAACTCAAAGGTGAACCCTGCAAGATTAAATTTTTTTCATGAAAATTGATAATAAAAATTCTTGTTAGCTCAGGGTCATTTTGTACTTGTTGCACCTTCTCACAAAAATCAAAGGAGCCTACATGTTTGAAATATGAAATAGTAAGGGGAGATGCCATGATTTCCCTAGTATTGAGGGGTTCAAATCTATTTATCTTGCCTCCTTTATGATCATGCCTTCTTGGCATTTGTGCATCAACATCACTATATTCACCCTCTGACATGTTGAAAACTCTATTTTAGAAACCCTAGGGTGGCTATGAAATGAGATGAAGGGAGGGTATGAAATGGCAGTTTTGCAAATGAGGGGAATGAGTGAATGAAGGGAATGGATGTTGTGATAAGCCAGATGAATGGAAGCCCTTAAGCAATGTAACTTCCATTTTTTAGAATGATACACTTTATAGGAAGATGAATCAAATGGTAAAACAGTGATTTCAAGGTTGAAAGTTAGGGTTTGATTAGGGTTTTACTTCCATTTATTAAATTATGATCAAATGGAATAAAAATGGGGTTCATGTGATGTAGTTACCCCTTTAGAGAGCATGGATTACCTTAGAAAATATTTGTAGGAAGTTTGAAATGATTTGGATGGCCTCAACCCTCAGAAAACCCTTTTGTCGAAGCGCGCAGCACCAGTTCTGAGTGTGCAAAGCCCATTCTCAATGTGCAGTGCCAAGGGTTTCCAGCACAGGCTCTGTCGGGAAAGAGCACAACACTCTGTTAAGTGCAAAATGCCACCTCCCATGCATGCATCTCCTTTAGAAAATGAGTGGAAGAAAAATTCCAAGGGTGCGACGCTCAATCCCAGGCGCGTAGTGCCAAGGAAACTTGGTCAAATTTCACTTGAAAACTCACAATTTCTCCCTTGCTGAGAAATATTGATCTTTTGACAAGAAATAATGATTCATTTGAAATGTGAAATGAGCTTTTATAGATGATAGGAATTTTATTTAATTATGAAAACCCACCTTCTAATGTCAAATGTCCTTTTTCTTTTCTCACTAACTCTTTTACACTGTTTGCATGCAGGTTTGCTAAAGTGATGAATTTGACCTTTCTTTTGGTTATAGATTCATGACAAGTTCATTTTAACACCTGTGGGATTTAATCACACATACTAGCATCTTCGAAATGTTTTGTTGTTTCCACCATGGAGCACAACTCATGTTTTTAGTTTCTCTGACCATATTCTTCAAAACCCTACGTGTTTGCAATCTTTATAGCAATCACCAATGTTGTCTTCTAAGTTCTGTATAGCCCTTTCAAGTTCATTCATTTCTATCTAGTTCACCTCACCTTTTTCCATATTTCTTCAATATTTTCTGATAGATTTTCTTCATGCTTGGCCTTGTGTGCTTTCTCCATGTCAATTTCTGCAAGTGATCACTATTTTGGCACTCAGCTAGACCATCAAGTTCAAAACCCTAGTTCTCTATAAGACCAAGTTGTTCTCCTTTTCCTTGTTGTAAGTTTTCTTCATTCAATAGTAGATAGTATACCTCATAAGTATTTTCTGCTGAAAAATCCTTTAACACTCCTGCAGAAATGTTGAACTATTTCACTTTTCTCATTGGTAGAATTTGAATGGATAAGGTAATCTTCTTTGGATTTTTTAGGTCCCTCTTGAATAACCATTACTTGAAATTCTATTACATCTGAGCTAAATTCTAGCAAAGGAAAAGCAGTTCCTAAAACATCCAATGATGACCTTAAAACATGTAAAAACACTAATTACCTAGTGGGAGGGTCTTTTGACCTGATTTTAACTGAAATTATGACCTGGAGATTTTCAAGTAAAAATAGAGTATTATTGCAACTTATTATGCCCAAAGGGACATTGGAATGAGTCATCACTAGGAAACCCTAGATGGAGGATGGATTCTATTGACAGGGGGGAAATGAGGCAATGAGGTTATAGGTAGGGAGGGAGGATGAAAATGATAGGTAAAATCCCATAAGGATTTTTTTAGGAGCAACGGGGTGACTTTGAGATGACAAACTTGATAAATAGTGGAAATAGGTTTATAAGGATAATGAAGGCAGTGATATTTCTCAAACTCAAGATATTCAAGGAATACTATTTTCATAAATCTATAAACATCCTATAGTCATCTAAAGATAGTGAAAAATATATATGACTAACAGTGGCTCCACTTGGGGAAGGCAACTCCTTTTAGGAGGTGTCAAGAACCTCAGATCTCTGATTTTGCAGATGAGATACCTTACATGTTTTCTGATTTACTCTTGTTATTTGAAGTTGCGATCTTAAAATCTGAAAAACATGATAACATCAATTCTACCTACCCATCATACCTTTCCCAACATTTTCTCTTCATTTAAGTGCATTTGATTGGCAAACCTTGGACAACATTTTTCTTTTGAAAGCATAAAAACTATCTATTTCTACCATTATCACTTCCAAGAGCCCAGATTAGACTAATGAGCCCTTTTTATTTTCTACCTAATTTACATATCTGTCAAGGTTAAACAGTTTGACAGATTTTCATTCTCTATGCAATCAACATAAAATTTAAAACATGACCACATCAAGGTTAGGCAGTTTGGTTTGTCATGAGCTATGGCATTTTGGGCAAGTGGCAACATATTTTATTTTTGTACAATTAAAAATAGAAACTTAAGGGCTACAATTTGAAATCTTTCACTCATCCCTCTCTTTTTTCTTTGGTTCAGATTTAGGCATTGGGAACCAGTATCTCTTCCTAACCTAGTGTAATAATGAGCCCAGTTTACATGGTTTGGAAAATCTTCATTTTCTAACTTATCAACAAAAATTTAAAAAATGTTCAATCATGGTTATGTTGTGTAACTGAACAAGACTTTTCTTCCTCAAAAGTAGTGGCATTTAGACTTGCACACTTTCAGACATATTCATTTTCTGGTATGGGGCTTTACCTCTTTTTTTTATCTGCCCTCTTTTCCTTCTTTTCTTTGTTTTTGTGTTTCATTTTTATGATCTTTCATTCAAGAAATTTTATGTACAATGAATAAAGCTTCAAACTAAGAACTTCAAAAAAAATAGTGCTTAAGCATCGTACCATTGACAGGACCTCCAAATAACTCTGTTCCATCCATTTCTTGTAGGAAGAATGCATTGTTACCTCTAACTAAATGGATGATGTATGGACCTTTCCATAGATTTTCAAATTTTCCATGCTTGCCTTTGTCCTCTATTCTTGAATCCCACTTTAGCACATTGTCTCCAATCTAGAAATAATTTTCTTTGGTCCTCTTATCAAAAACCTTTTTGATGCTCTCTTGCACTACTTGTGTTTTTTTGTATACTTCTTTTCTTGATTGTTGCAATTGAATGGTTTGGTTTAGCCTCCTTTGCATATCATTCTCTTTTTATTGTATCTCTTGGAGGAGCTTCATCACTGGGATTCCCAAGGATGTTGGGAAAAATGCATCCATGCTATACATTAGCTGATAGGGAGACATGTTAATTGATTTCTTGCTTGTTAATCTGTCTACCCATAGTGCATGCACTAATTTGTTCTGCCATGACTTTTTGTTATCTTCCAAAAATTTCTTGATGATGTTTACCAAACGTTTTTTAGATGAATCAGCCAACCCATTACCTTTAGGGTAATAAGCTGTAGAATTCCCTAATGTAATGTGATATTTGTGGCAAAATTCTACCATTTCCTTGGACTTGAATGCAACAACATGATCAGTGATGATCTTTCTTGGACAATCAAATCAGGACAGAATATGGGTTTCAAGGAATTTGATGATTACCAAGTCAGTGGAATTCCTTGAATGGATGGCTTCTATCCATTTGGTGAAATAGTCAGTTGCAGTGAGTATCCATTTGTGTTAGGAAGAGGAGGCGGGGTGGATTTCTCTAATGAAATCTAAACCTCACCGTTGAAAAGGGGTTTCAACACTAATAGGATGTTTTTTAATGGAAAATGCAGTAGTTTCTCTTTCCCAAGAATATTTGGCATTTATGGCAAGTCACTACTAGCTTGTGTGTATTAGGGAAAAGAGTTGGCCAATAGAAAATGGCTCTAAGGATTTTGTTAGTAGTGGTTTTGAAATGGATATGACGTCCACACTCTCCCTCATGAAACTCATGCATGATTCTATCTGCATCATCTTCAAGTAAACATTTAAGAAAGATACCAACAATTTTTTTTCCAATATAAAGCTTTATCTAGGATCCAAAAATTTACAGCCTTTTGTTCAAGAATCTGGCCTTTGTATTAGAAAATTAGGAGGAGCATTTAGATTAAAAAGCACATATAATATTTCAGCATACCAGATTGAGTTCAGAAATGCTTCTTCAATAGGTCGAATTGTGACCTCCTCTTCATACTCTAATATGATAGAAATCCACTTACCTCTTTTACCATAAGGATCCTGAGTTAGTATGTCCTTAAAAACTGCATGAGGAACAAAATCAATGACATGTGAATGCAAGATGTAAACTCTGAAATATTTTAAGGCTTTGATAAAGGCAAAAGCTTGTTTCTCCATGATGTTATATTTCAAAGGTGCATCTATTAAAGCCTTTCTGAAGAAATAAATGGGTTGTTCTTGTCCCATTATGTTCTTTTGTAGCAATACTGCAATAATTGTGTGTTCTGATGAAAACGAGAAGATGAAGAAATCCTTGGTAAAGTCAGGGTTGATTAGAACTGGTGTTTGGGTAATTGCTTGTTTTACTAGTTCAAGGGATTTATTTTCTTTGGTGGTCTATTTTACTCCTATTTCTCTTTTCAGCATGCTTGTAATGTTTCTTAGTCAGCAAGGTTTGGTATGAACCTTCTTAAGAAGTTGATCTTTCCAATGAAGATCTAAAATATACCTTCAATCCTTTTTGGGTCTATCTTGATTCCCTGTTCATATATTATGTGGCCTAAAAGTTTCCCTTCTTGAAGGCCAAACAGATTTTTCTTGGGATTCAAAAATAAACCATACTTTCTACACTTTTCAAAGACTTTTATTAAGTGAGATAGGTGTTCTTCATCGGTTTTTGAGTAAACAGTGATGTCATCAAGGTATATCACAATTAAGAAGAATATTTCTTTAGAAAAAAGAAATTTCTATGGCTCTTTGAAAAGTGGCCTCGACATTCATTAACCCAAAATACATTTTGACATACATGAAGGTGCCCCAAGGTGTATTCAATGCATTTTTGTTTTGATCATTTGGAAGTACTAGCACCTGATTATACCTTGAAAAACCATCAATAAATGATATTATTTTGTAGCCTACTACCCTTTGCAGTATATGATCCATCGTAGGTAAAGGGTAGTTTTCTTTCAGGGAGTCTTTGTTTAAATTTATAAAGTCTATGCACGGTCTGATTACTCCTATCTTCTTCCTCATTGACACAGGGTTTGAGACCCATTCTGAGTACCTGAGTTGGACTATTATTCCAGCATCATACATATTTTTGATTTCTTTCTCAACTAGAGGCATTAGGAAAGGGTTTATCCTAACTTCTACTTGAATGGTTTCTGGTTTTCCTTGAGAGGAATTGTGTGTTGAATGATGTTTGTGTCATGCGACTTCAAGTCCTCATAACCCCATGCAAAAACATCCTTGAGCTCTTTGAATAGATCGATGTATTTATGTTTTATAAGGGGTGGCAATGTTTTGGACAGATTTATCATTTTAGGTTCTTCATTACTCCCTATGTTGCATTATTCTACATCTGTTTTGGTGGATTCTATTTTAGGCTTCCTAGCAACATCATTGAAATCAAACAACTCTTCTAAGGGGGCAAGTCCTCTTGGAAATAAGTTATCTTTGTGTTGCAATACCTATGATGTCTCTTTTCTCTGATTCTTCAAACAATTCTGCCTCAAGAGGGTGTTCTAGAAGATTTACATCAGCATCATAAGGTGGCTCAGTTTTGTGTGTTTCCTCTTCAACAAAGCAGTCCTCTTCATGGTCTAAGTCTGATTTTGGGATCTCAAATTCATTTTTGGATTGTAGGGAGTCTTCAATGTGTTTTTCACCTTAAAAAAATTTCCAATAATCTATGTTATCAGGTACTGTAGGTTTGTTTTTAACCTTTACCATGAATTGTTCATTGGTGTGAGGTAGTTGGCAAGTGTTGGCAACAAAGGCTAGTTCATTTTCAAGGATGTTTTGAGTTCTTGGAACAGAGGTAAGTTCATATTTTTAAAATGTTTTGAGGAGTTCTAATGCAACATTCCTATATTCTCTTAGACTAGGGTTTTTGGCTAAATATTCTCATTTAATTTGTCTAATGATTAACTCAATATCTCCTTGAATAGAAATCCTCTTAGATCCTATACATTTCATCATTTGTAACCCTAAAAGAAGAGCTTCCTACTCTGAAATATTGTTTGAACATTGAAAATCTAGCTTGCAAGAGTGACCTTGATTAGTGTTTTGCATCCAAACACCTGCTCCTGAACCAACATTTCCACAAGAGCCATCAAATTTCATGTTCCAAAGTGTTTCAAGTTCAGATTCACCATTATGTTGTTGTTCATTGCTGCTAGGGTTTAGGATATTATGTTCTTCATTTTGTGTCTGGTTTGACTGTTCTGATAGGTCTTTCTCTTCCTCTTTTTCATTCACTTGTTCATAAATGTCATATTCATTGTATAAGATAAATGAGTCAAGGTCTAAATGGATAGAATAGAGAGGGGTGTTGTTTGGCCTATGTTGATTGCATACCATGTATTTCATGTGAGATTCTTTGTATAGTCTTCTTTTTTGATTAAATACTAGAATGGTAGCATATGTCATGTCCATTTGGAGGTTTCCTTGGATTTTGGCTCCCCATGATATAGATAAAAACATGCCATACTTCAGGGGAATTTCAACCACTACAATATCCATGACTAGGCTCTTAGCTGGTATTTGTGCTAGATTGAGACATAGATCTTTCATCAGGCCCAAAAATTTAACTCTACTTGAATCAAAAGAGTAAAAGTCTTTGTATGGTTAGGTTATTTTCAAGCTTAATCTCCCCATCACTACTTTTGGCATGAGGTTGTGTGAAGCACTAGAGTCTACCATGGAATTGTGTAGGATTTTGTCACAAATGTTCAAACTGACATAGAATGGAGGCACAATTCCCTTTTGGAAATTTCCTTCTACCTCTAGTCCAAAAAACAAATTTGGCTTGTCATCAGTTAGATTTAGAGTATCGGTGTCATTTGCTATGTTTAAATATTTCAAAACTTGAGATGTATATACATCTTGAGTCACTAGTTCAGTAAGGGGTATGGCTATTTTGATTTTTGAAATTTCACTCTCGATATTGAATGGTGTTTGTGTTCTTGGTATATTTACATTAGTTTTATCATACATTTTATTTTCAACATCTATAGCTTGCTAATTTTTGTTTAGGATCTCAGCTAAAGCAGATTTTTCAGGGCCACTAGTTGATATACTAGGGCAGCTTTGGTCACTATCATGTTGGTTGATTTTGTTTTTGCATTAATCGAGATTCTTAGCCATTATGTTGGCATTCTCTGTTGTCTTTTTAGGAGTGTTTTCAGGGGTCTTCCTAGAAAAAATTTCTGGTTTGTTCCTCTTAGGGATGTCTTGTGTTTTCCTACTTCTGAGGTCATATTGCCTATGAACCTCCATGATAGCATTTTTAGACCCTAGTTTGTATTCTTCAGAATCCTCATATGTTCTTTAAATCTGGTTTGAGGAAAAAAAACCTTGTTCTTCTTCTGTGAGAAAAACACTATCCTCACTATTGGAGCCTATTAGATTGACATTATTTTCTTCTCGTTCCTCAGTCTCTCTGTCCCCTTAGTCTACATAGTTTTCTTGGAAAGGAGGTCTGATTTGCTAGTCATTTTCTCTTTGCCTAATTTGAGGAGGATCTCTTTTGAATTTTTGGCTTCTGTTATTGTTTTGAGAGTTTATTTGATTTTCCCTAGGAGGTTCTCTTTCATTTAAGTTGATTCTCTCCATCATCCTTTCCATTGTCATAACTAGACTGTCAATTTTAGCATTGGCTGTGGAGGCCATAGTTTCCTCTTTTTATGTAACCTTCTTCACTACTTTCAATCTAGCCCTTTTAGAAATTAGATTGGCTTCTACAGTTACTTCTCCCCTTTGCATTTCTTCTAAGGTAAGGAGGTCTCTTTCTCTTAATTGATAATACATGTTTGGATCAAATCCATATAGAAAATTTACTAGGGCTAGGCCTTGTGGGGGGTTTCATGTGGGGAGGGAGTGCATTGTATACACTATTTAACCTAATGCAGTAGTCATGGACACTCTCTCCAAAATTTATTTTAAGGTTGTCATATTCTGATAGGATTTGAAGAGGATTTTTCTTAGCCTCCCACTTATTTATGAATGTTTCATAAAGGGAAGGGAGATCATGAATGCTATTAGGAGTTAAGTTTTGAACCATTTCTTTGATTCTCCTCCTAAGCTTTGGGAAAAAATTATCATTTTTATGGTCTCCTCTTCTATTTATTGGTAGTCAAAAGAATCATTCATATTTTCTACATGTTGTTGGGTAGTGGTAGAATCAGCTCCATCAAAGTGAGGGATTTTATATTGGTAGTCATATGGCAAAGCCAGTAAAGGTTGTGGTAGTACCAGGGGGGCATACCATGCTGCCATGAGAGGAGGTAATGGAACCCAAGGAGAATTTACAATAGGAGGGTTTATGAGTGGAGGTGGAGGAAGAAATGGGGTGGTTTGAACAGTGAATGTATGAGTGGGGGTAGCAGATGTACCTGGACCAGCTAGCTGAGAATGAGCAGATTTGGATTGAAAGGAGTCGAAGTGTTGGAGAAGCTGAAAACCAGGAGTGGAAGGAAAGACTTCTCTACTAGGTTTCTGTTGTGAGTTTGTAGGCTCAAGGTCTGTTTGGTCTATCCAATTTTGAGACTTATTTATGAATAGGTTTATTCTATGGTGTAAGTCAGATTGGGTATCTTGCAAGGATGTAAGGTTTTCAGGGATAATACTTGATTTGTGAATTGGTCTGACAGTAGTTGAATCTTCCATCTTATAAGTTTTTGTTATGATTATTTCTAGGTCATAAACTATATCAGGAGGGTTTGGGTCAGGGTGAGATTTCGTGCTGATCCTTTGTGAAGCCAGATTTCAGACCCACAATGCTGAGAGGTTGAAATTTTGTAAAGGGTTTGAAAAACAGACCTATCTGAAAGATGACTGAATTCACACAGTATGTGTCTGGGTTTTACACTATTAGGATTGATTAATACATTCCCAGAGGAGTCTGTGAGGAACATTGGAGTCACCAGGTCTACTGGAAAACCAGTGGAGTCACCAGGTGGATGATGCTAATTTTTTTGAAGATTTGTTTGTTGTCCACCATCAACAATTGGATACCAATCTAGAAATATTTTTCGGTTTTCTAAGTTCTTTATGTAACTCTAGGATTTTTAATGAGTGTTCCCCAATATGTTCGCCATTATTCCAGTATGGAAAATAAACCAGATATATTTCTTGGCTAACACTTGATTTATCTAGATTTGATAGGGGATTTTTGAG
Source organism: Pinus albicaulis (assembly GCA_034641835.2). Lineage (NCBI taxonomy): Eukaryota > Viridiplantae > Streptophyta > Pinopsida > Pinales > Pinaceae > Pinus > Pinus albicaulis. The sequence continues at coordinate 56,326,127 of MU968359.1, read as the reverse complement.
TTTTGAAGGAATATTTAAGCAGTTACTTACTCAAGTCCCACCGTGATCGCCATTATGTTAGGTCCCTATAATTTTTCAGATTGGCAAGACCAAATAGACAAGGGTAACATCAAACCAAATTTGGAGTCCTAGGACATAGCCTTCCTGGACTCAAAGAGGGCTCTCTCTAAATTTGTATAAAAGATATGACTTGTATGATTTTAGGATGCTGATTTTAGTCTAGTTAAATTGATAGGGTTTGTTTGTTTTGTTTTGTTTGGTTGGGTAGGTTGTCAAGAAGAATAGATAGAGTAAAATAAATTCAAACCATTGGGCTATGGGGTTTGTGAAAGGCTTGAAAAAGACAAAAATGAATCAAGGGTGTTTCATAGGGAAAGTTAACAAAGCCAAATGGATCTTAGTAGCTTATGTGGGTGTAAAATGAACATTGAATTCTGAACATAGTAGGTTTAAAAGGAAATTAAGAATCCTTTAACAAATATTATACCAAGAAGGGCCTTTAAGATCACTATGCTTAAGAAATAACAAAATGATAGGGCACACCATAAACTTCTCTGGTTAAACTTCGCCAAGTAAACTTTAAAACAACAATCCAATAAACCCTAGAGAGAAGGGAACTTCTAAATTATTTATTTTTTCACCTTCAGAGAAAGATAACACATAGGTAATGATTAAAGAGCAGGTAACTCCTAAATTCCTTAGTCAAACTTCAAAAACCTTTAAAATGACTTTTCAAGATATACCAAAGGAAATAAAAAACCATAAACTTCTTTTTCCTAAACCCTAATAAGCAACACTTCAAAGAAAAACCTCCAAAACAATGTTTTAAGCTACACCAAAGGACAGGGCATAACATAAACTTCTTTGGCTTGAATCAATTAAATCATTATTAAGACAACAAGCTAAGTGGAACTAGATACCAATAAATAATTCTTCAATCAGACCTAGCAGATGAAAACATCTAAACAACAGAAGGTAGATAGAATCAAGGTGCATCTCAACAGCATATCTTAATCTAAATTTTATATTTTGTCATAAGGGAAATATGAAAAATACGTAAAACATAAGAAGACAAGTACTAAATCAGAACAACATCACCATTAACCAGGCTTATCAATCCTATGAATATGCTTGCGCGATTTATGCTCACTCCAAGACAATCACAAAGCTCCAAAACCAATTTCTTCACAACTCCAAGTCTATGTATATTGAGCTAAAAAATCAACCAAAAACGAACAAAATTATGAAGCCTTACATGTAGTATTTATCTACCAAATGATGAAGTAAACCCTAGCTATGGTTTTAGAAGTCATTAATTACACATTTAAGTTACTTTGACCATTAAGACCATGCAAGGCCCAAGGGAAAATATCTAAAACACATTTATGGAAAAAATAACTTCTAACATAACTATTTGAGATAATTTGGAGAAAAAGTTGAATTTAAAGCCTCAAAATATCTTTTGCAATAACTCGTAGCGAGGGTGCAGCACTAAGGTACAGGGGCACAACACCAGGCGAAGGGCGCAGTACCAAAACTGGAAAATCACCTATTTTTCAGCTGAGTTTTGTTGTGCTTCTCAGTGTCCAAACGAGCTCCATGATAGCTCATTGGAAAGCTTGTCCTATATAGTTTCGAAATATTTCTTTAGTTTCCAGAATGGTGCCCATTTTCCTTTCCAAAAATCCATTCTCCCAAGACTGCTAAGGGCACAGCACCAGTGCTGAAAAGAGGGCAGAAAGGTATTTTTTAGGTGATTTTTGTCCTTTTGAGGGACCCGTTTTGCTCCAAATGACTTGAAATTTTATGTGGATGATTTAATTGCCATGTGGATGATGAATATGTAAGTCATTTTTCATTTGATTTCCCCAAAAAATAGCACAGTTCCAATGACGTTGTGCGTTAGGCCCTTTTTTCTGCTAGCCAAACAGTCAAAATCTCAAAATTTGCACCAAGTGCCAAAATTTGGAACTTACCTTGCTGATCATGTTTGGGATGCTTGGAGGGATACATCAGCGAGGATATCCAGTTTTTCCTTCTCCTTTAACTCATTTTCTGATTGAATCTTTGCAAAGGCCCTTTTTAGCTTTTCCCTTGGAATTCTATTCCTCATGGCATAATGTCTTTCCATCTTCTTCTGCAGATCAATGTCTCTTTTTTCCTGCTCAAGTTGACCCTTTAGGTGCACATTGGCTCTTTCTAGCCAAGATTCTCTATCATAGCTGATTTCCATGGCAGTCAACTCACTTGGAGTGAGCTACTCTGCCAACTCTGTCTCTTTCTCTCTTTCCCTGGCTAAAGCCTTCTTCAACCCAATTGTCCTTGGCCTCTTCCTAGGAAGCTATTCTTCCTTAGCTTCATTATCATCAAAAGCTCCCAAGGTCTCCTCTAGCATAGCCTTGGCCTTTTCGACCTCCTTTTGAGCTCTGGTTAGTCTAACCTCACTGATGGCCTGCATTGTTTCCAACTGCTGGTTTTCAAGCTCATAATAGTTAATCGCATTTTTTTCCCTGCCAAGATTAACTTGAATTTTACTAATCTCAACATCTTTGCTTTTGAGCAGCATTTTTGTGATCCTCTCCTCATCATCATCCTCTAGTTCAATCAGTTGAAACTCTTGTTCAGTTGCATGTGTATCCTCCTCTTCAACAATGACCTTTTCCTTACCTTTGTCAAGTTGTTTTGTTGATGTAGAAGGCATGGCCCCTTGCCCCTTAAGGGAAGCAAACACATGCGTGTAGCCTCTCCAGTAGGTCAAAGGAAGTGGCTCAATGTTACTCATTTTGGTGCCATTTTTCTCATTGTCCTCATCACTATTTTATGTTGTGTCATCATGATATGAGGGTGAAGGGCTGTGGGAAGGTGATGAAGGAGGATCATCATGGGGTGAAGGAATGTGAGTGTGTGGATATGTGTGAAGAATAGGAAGTGAAGGAGAAGTAGGAATGGGAGAATGAGAAGATGAAGGGATATCTTGCAGATGTTGGCCAGGTGGAGTAGTGAAAACTTCAATGGCAATGAAGGCCTCCCATGGAAAGCCTTTCTACTGGAGTTGGTGCAAAACCACCATCTTGATAAGTGAGTGATGAAACAAGCTTTGTATTTGCTGAGGATAATCTCTCTTTTGGACTATGTAGGCCATTTTTTTAATGCTTCGGTAAAGATAGTATGGTATATGCAGCATCCTAACCCTGGTGAAATGCATAAGAAGCCGGATGTGGTAGGATTATAGGCGAGAAAACCTTCCCTCACATGTGAAATATTTCATGATTATCCTAATCATGGGTGCATATCTATCAAGCAGATGAGAAAAGGGAAATATGGGCTTATGGTGGTCTTTAAACCTAGGTTTTAGATATGGCTCAAGGTAACTCATGTCTAGGTTTTCTTGCTTGAACCACTTTTCTCTCACACTTGGTATTCCTGTAGCATTGGAAATGGTATCTATAGACAACTCAAAGGTGACCCCTGTAAGATTAACTTTTTTTTCATGAAAATTGATAATAAAAATTCTTGTTAGCTCAGGGTGGTTTTGTACTTGTTGCACCTTCTCACAAAAATCAAAGGAGCCTACATGTTTGAAATATGAAATAATAAGGGGATATGCCATGAGTTCCCTAGTATTGAGGGGTTCAAATCTGTTTATCTTGCCTCCTTGGAATTTGTGCCTCAACACCACTATCTTCACCCTCTGACATGTTGAAAAATCTTTTTTAAAAACCCTAGGGCTGCTATGAAATGAGATGAATGGAGGGTATGAAATGGAAATTTTGCAAATGAAGGGAATGAGTGAATGACGGGAATGGATGTTGTGATAAGCCAGATGAATGGCATCCCTTAAGCAATCTAACTTCCCTTGTTTTTAATGACACTCTTTATAAGAAGATGAAGCAAATGGTAAAACAGTGATTTCAAGGTTGAAAATTGGGGTTTGATTAGGGTTTTACTTCCATTGATTAAATGATGATCAAATGGCATAAAAATAGGTTTCATGTGATGTAATTACCCCTTCAGAGAGCATTGATGACCTCAAAAAAAAATTTGGAGGAATTTTGAAATGATTTGGATGGTCTCAACCCTTAGAAACCCCTTCTCTCAAAGCACGCAGCGCCAGCTGCTAAGGGTGAACCACCAGTTCTGAGCACACAACGCTAAGGGTTTCTGGCATGGGCCTTGTCAGGCAAGAGCACAATTCTCCGTCAAGCGTGCATTGCCACCTCCCAGCTACACAACATGTTAGGTCCCTATATTACTAGTATAGTCCCTTATTGTTGTTAGTGTAACCCCTTATTGTTATTATTGTACCCTTGTAACCCCCATTTTGTTATTATTGTGCCCTTAAATTATTCTTAGGTCGGCTATGATTACATTGTGGCCCACTAGGATTACATTATGGCCCCATGGACTCCTATATATAGAAAGGAGGTTTTGTAAATTGTATCATCCAAGAATTGTTCATTTATGTAATGTATTGGAGGTTTCCCTCTCGAAGTGGCTCATTTCTAAGGCGTTGATATCTCTTTTCTTCTCTTTTTGGAGCTGGTTACACAACATTTGGTATCAGAGCTTTGGATTCTAGGGTTTCGCTGCTCCAAACAGGTCATCGTGGAATTTTTGCTATAACTTTGTTTCTACAAAGTTTCAGAAGCTGAAATGTTTAGGGTTCGAAGCTGAAATCCTGAGGAAACTCGTCAAAAAATTTCAGAGCTTGGTTCACAATATTTTCAAAGATATGATCTGTGGAAGTTACGTCGTTTTTCAGGCTCCTAAACAGGTCATTGTGGCATTTTCACTATAAAAAAAATTTCTACGAAGGTTTAGAATCTGAAATTATTATGGTGCGAAGCTGAAATCCTGATGAAATTCTTCAAAAAATTTTAGAGCTTGGTTCGCAATATTTTTGGAGATATGATCTGTGGAAGGTAGTGCCTTTTCAAGCTCCTGAATTTCATCTCAAAGAGGTGATCATGGGAAAAGTTCAATAACTCTCTCTCTGGGTATCAAATTGGAGTTCCGTAAAAATTGGTCACAATTACACTGAGTTTGGTTTCTTGGCTATTAATTTTAGAGACGAAGGATGAAACAGTGACACGTGGAAAGTCGTACAAGTTTGCTCTACTGAACCAGTCCATAATTAGGTCATTGTGGGAGATTGGACACAACTTTGTCTTGGAGAATCCAAATCAGGTCAGACCTATGGCATTCGAAAGATAATTCAGAGGGCTACGTTGGTACTGAAACTAAAATATTGAAGTGCTGCAATCACAAAGATAATCCAATTTCAATATCGAGCTCCTCAAAAGCAAGAAAAAGGTGTGTATTTCTTTTCTGAATTGCATAAGTCTTGTTTGAAGAATCAATTTGAATTGATTCCAAGGGCATATTGTAGAATAGATATAAGTATTGGGGTTCTAAAATATGCCCCATAAAAATAATTCAACACCCATTAAGCCTTTAGAAGGCTCTACTATGACTCACGAAGATGAATAATTGCAACATGATCCATCAAAATTACAAGAGCAAGTGCAACAAATTTCACTCTCGCAAAGAGCAACAAAAAATGAAATGGAATTTTTGAAGAAATGGAAGCTAAGATGGATGGCGTGCAAGTTAATATGGATGGCATGGAAGCTAGGATGGATGGCATGGAATCTGGCATGGAAGCTAAGATGGATGACATGAAATACAACATGGAAAACATGAAGAATGATCTAAAAACATACATCTAAGGTTTGACAAAGTTGATACAAGAAATGTTTCCTAATGGTGAAAAGATAGTAGAAGAACCTCATGATGAGAACAAAATCAATGTTAATCATGATTTCATAAACTCTAACGTTGGCGGGAAGAACCACCATATTCCAAAAATGGATATGAGGAAATTTGATGGAAAGGATCCTATAACATGGATACTACAGATGGAGCAATATTTTGATCTCCATAACGTGCAAAACACACAAAATGTACGCATTGAAACTTTACATTTAGAACAAAATACATTTGTATGGTATCGATGGCTTTGCTCCCATAAAAAAATTGTCACTTGGTCAATTTTTACGGAAGAAATGATAGCACATTATGAGAATACAAAGAGCAAAACCTTATTTAGCCAATTGATAAATCTCAAACAAAAGGTTTTAGCGGGGCAGCACATTGAGGAATTCCAAAAATTGAATATAAGGGTAATTGGTATTCCAGAGGAACACAGGATCAATCTCTTCATAGGCACTTTAAAGGATAATATCCAACATGAAGTTCCCGTTTTGGAACCAGATTCATTGGAGAAGGCATTCAGGTTGGCAAGAAAATTTGAATGTAAAATAATGGCGACAAGGAAGCCTACCACTCAATTCTATAAAGAAGGAAGTGTTGCTACGCCTAGATTTCCACAACCTACAAGGTTGACACCACAACAATTGGAAGAAAAAAGAGCAAAAGGGCTTTGCTACAGTTGGGATAGCAAATACACTAAAGGTCATAAGTGTGCTGAGAAGAAATTATTTTACATAGATTGTGAAGAGGAAGAAGAAAATGAACAAGAAGAGGATATACACCAAGAACCAGCCCTAGAAGAGGAAGAAATGAATTCGACCATATCGTGTAATGCACTGGCAGGAATTACCACTCCTCAAACTCTCAATATAAAAGGAAAAATCAAGAAGAAAAAGGTAATAGTGTTGATTGATTCAGGTAGCACCCATAATTTTATTCATTGTAAGGTAGCCAAGGAATTAAATCGTTTCCTATACCCAGCACCAGAATGTCAAGTGATGGTTGCAAATGGAGGAACTATAAATTGCTCTGGAAAATGCCATAATATCAAGCTAACCATGGGGGAATATGTATTGACCAGTCCAATGCTTGCCATTCCTATGGGAGGTGCTGACGTTGTACTAGGAGTACAATGGTTACAATCTTTGGGGACGGTAGCTTTTAATTTTCAAGAACTTTTCTTGAAATTTTTTTCAGAAGGAAAGGAAGTCGAATTACGGGGTATTGAAGGGAAGTTGGGAAGGATAATAAGCTCTAATGTCATGACAAAGCTTCTAAAGAAAGAACAACGAGGCGTAATTGCACAATTATGCTCACTAGAAGTTCCGACATCAAAATCATCTATTTCTGCAGATCTCCAACAAGTCTTGGACAATTATTCCAAGGTGTTTGAAACTCCCAAAGGACTCCCACCTATTTGTGATCATGATCATGCTATTCATTTGATTCCAGGAAGTGTTCCTCCAAACATCAGGCCTTATAGATATCCTTACTTCCAAAAAAGCGAAATTGAACGTATGATTGCAGAAATGTTAGAGGCGGGTATAATTCAACCCAGTCAAAGTTCTTTCTCTGCTCCCGTAGTATTGGTACACAAGAAGGATGGATCATGGCGAATGTGTCCGGATTATAGGGAGCTCAATAAGCTCACCATTAAAGACAAATTTCCCATTCCTGTGATTGATGAATTATTGGATGAATTACATGGAGAAATTTACTTTACCAAGTTGGATCTTCATTCAGGATATCATCAAATTAGAATGAAGACTGAAGATATTCCAAAAACAGCATTTCGAACTCATGAGGGTCATTATGAATTTTTGGTCATGCCTTTTGGCCTTACCAATGCACCTTCTACATTTCAAGGGTTGATGAATTCCATTTTCAAACCCTTCCTTAGAAAATTTGTGCTAGTATTTTTTGATGATATAGTAATCTACAGTAGGTCTTGGAAGGATCATGTTCAACATGTTGACAGGGTGCTCAAACTATTGTAGGAGAAACAATTATATGCAAAAACATCCAAATGTTTCTTTGGAGTACAAGAGGTGGAATATCTGGGTCATATTGTATCTCACGAGGGTGTTAAGGTAGACCCTAACAAAATTAAGGCCATTAAGGAATGGAAAGTCCCCACAACCATAAAGCAGTTGCGAGGATTTCTCGGGTTAACAGGGTATTATCGCAAGTTTGTTAAGAATTATGGGAGAATAGCAGCACCTCTAACAACATTATTGAAGAAAGATGCATTTTCATGGACTCCTGAAGCAACTAAGGCCTTTCAACATCTTAAAGAGGCAATGTGCCTAGCATTGGTCTTAGCTACGCCAGACTTCACAAAAACCTTTATTGTGGAATGTGATGCCTCAGGAAATGGAATTGGTGCAGTTTTAATGCAGGAAGGAAGACCCATTGCTTTTGAAAGTCGTCCAATCAAGGGAAAGTATTTACAGAAACCTATTTATGAGAAGGAAATGTTAGCAATACTGCATGTACTAAAGAAATGGCGAACTTACCCAATGGGAAGACACTTCAAGGTAAAAACTGATCATGATAGTCTTAAACACTTTTTGGAACAAAGACTATCTTCAGAAGAGCATCAAAAATGGGTCACAAAGATGTTGGGTTATGACTTTGAAATAATCTACAAAAAAAGAAAGCTTAATGTTGTTGCAGATGCACTCTCAAGAAAGAATGAAGAGGTGGAAGTATTGCTTTGTGCCATTTCTATTATCCAACCAGATTGGATAACTGAAGCAAGAGATGAATGGAAGAAGGACAAAGATGTATGGATACTCATTCAAAAGTTGCAGCAAGATCCTAGTACATCCGATACATTTAGTTGGAAAAATGATTCCTTATGGTACAAAGATCGCTTATATCTTTGTAAGAATTCCCAACTAAAACAAAAGATTCTTCTGGAATTGCACACTTCTCCTTTAGGAGTACACTCAGGATTTTTAAAAACTTACCACAGGGTGAAGAAAGAATTTTTTTGGGATGGCCTTAAATCTGATATTCGAAAGTTTGTGGCGGAATGTTTGGTTTGCCAGCAGAATAAAGTGGAAACAATTAAGACCCCAGGACTTCTACAACCTTTATCCATTGCAAGTCAACGTTGGGAGGAGATTTCAATGGATTTTATCACAGGTTTACCTAAGTCCGAAGGAAAGAGTGTCATCATGGTGGTAGTTGATAGACTTACCAAGTATGCTCACTTTTGTGCATTATCTCATCCATTTAAAGCAAGTACAGTTGCTACTACATTTATGGATAGAATTCAAAAACTACATGGAAGCCCAAGGGTTATTGTGAGCGACATAGATCCCATTTTTACTGGAAATTTTTGGACGGAGTTATTTTCTTGTTTGGGTACTCAATTAGCTCATAGCTCATCTTATCATCCTCAATCCGATGGTCAAACCGAGATAGTAAATAAATGTTTGGAAGGATATCTTCGTTGTTTTGTATCTGATAAACAAACACAATGGGTCAAGTGGTTACCTCTCGCTGAATGGTGGTATAACACTTCCTTCCATACTGCAGCAAAAATGACCCCATTTATGGCACTTTATGGATATCATCCACCATTGATCACATCATATTTAAGGGAAAATTCGAAGGTTCAAGCAGTGGAAGATCACATCGAGCATCAGCAAGAAGTTCTCCAACTCTTAAAGGATAACCTGAATTTGGCAAAAAATCGAATGAAACAACAGGCAGATCAACATCGCAGCGAGAGAAGTTTTGATGTAGGAGATTGGGTATTTTTACGGCTACAACCATACAAACAAATGTCCCTCAAGCAAGCTAAGAAGGATAATAAATTATCGCTAAAGTACTATGGTCCTTACAAGGTGTTGCAAAAGATTGGTACTATGGCATACAAATTGGAGCTTCCCGCTTCTTCGCGAGTACATCCAGTTTTCCATGTTTCATGCTTAAAGAAGGTTATAGGTGAAAATCTTCCAGTTCAAACAGTATTGCCAGAACTTGATGGGGAAGGGAAGATCATATTGGAACCTGAAGCAGTCATAGAAAAAAGAACTCGACAACTACCGAATCGATCAATTTCAGAGTATCTCATCAAGTGGAAGAACTTACCCACTGAAGATTCTACATGGGAGGATGAGAATTTTATACAGAAGCACCCAAAGCTACTCAAGCATTGAGGACAACACTTTTTTGAAGGAGAGGGGCATGGTAGGTCCCTATATTACTAATATAGTCCCTTATTGTTGTTAGTGTAACCCCCTTATTGTTATTATTGTACCCTAGTAACCCCCATTTTGTTATTATTGTGCCCTTAAATTATTATTTTTAGGTTGGCTAGGATTACATTGTGGCCCACTAGGATTACATTATGGCCCCATGGACTCCTATATATAGAAAGGAGGTTTTGTAAATTGTATCATCCAAGAATTGTTCATTTATGTAATGTATTGGACATTGCCCCCTCGAATTGGCTCATTTCTAAGGCGTTGATATCTCTTTTCTTCTATTTTTGGAGCTGGTTAAACAACACAACGCCTTCAGAAAATGAGTGGAAGAAAAATTTGAAGGGCACAACGCCCACTTCTAGGTGCACAACACCAAGCCAAGAGCGCAGCGCCAAGGAAACTTGGTCAAATTTCGCTTGAAATCTCACAATTTCTCCCTTGCTGAGCACTCTTGATCTTTTGACAAGCAAGAATGATTCATTTCAAATGTGAAATGAGCTTTTATAGATGATAGCAATCTGATTTAATTATGAAAACCCACTTTCTAATGTCAAAAGTCCTTTTTCTTTTCTCACTAACCCTTTTAAAATATTTTCATGCAGGTTTGCTAAAGTGATGAATTTGACCTTTCTTTTGGTCATAGAGGCATGACAAGTTCATTTTAACACCTTTGGGATATAATCACACATACTATCACCTTCAATATCTTTTGTTGTTTCCACCATGGAGCTAAACTCATGCTTTGTACCTTCTTTAACCATCTTCTTCAAAACCCTAGGTGTTTGCAGTATTTACAACAATCATCAATGTTGTCTTCTAAGTTCTGTATAGCCCTTTCAAGTTCATTAATTTTTGTCTAGTTCACGTCACCTTTTTCCATATTTATTCAATATTTTCTGATATATTTTCTTCATGCTTGGCCTTGTGTGCTTCCTCCATGTCAGTTTCTGCAAGTGATCACTGTTTTGGCACTTAGACGAACCGTCAAGTTCAAAACCTAGTTCTCTATAAGAACAAGTTGTTCCCATTTTCCTTGCTATAAGCTGTCTTCATTTAAGAGTAGATAGTCTACCTCATCAGTACCTTCTACTGACAAATACTTTAACACTCCTACATAAATGTTGAACTATTTCCCTTTTCTCATTGGCAGTCTCTAAAATGATAAGGTAATATTCTTTGGATTTTCTTAGGTCCTTCTTGAATAACCATGTCTTGAAATTCTATTACGTCTGAGCCAGATTTTTAGCAAAGGCAAAGATGTGCCTGAAACATCCAATGATGACCTTAAAACATGTAAAAAACCTAATGACCTAGTGGGATGGTCCTTTGACTTGATTTTGACTGAAATTATGACCTGGATATTTTCAAGTAAAAATAGAGTATTGTTACAAATTATTATGCCTAAAGGGACATTGGAATGAGTCATCACTAGGAAACCCTAGATGGAGGATAGAGTCTATTAACAAGGGGAAAATGAGGCAATGAGGTTATAGGTAGGGAGGGAGGCTGAAAATGATAGGTAAAATCCCATAAGGAGTTTTTTTAGGAGCAACAGGGTGACTTTGAGATGACAAAATTGATAAATAGTGAAAATAGTATTATAAGGATAATGAAGGTAGTGAGATTTATGAAACTCAAGATATTCAAGGAATATTGTTTTTAGAAATATATAAACATCCTATAGTCATCTAAATATAGTGAAAAATACAGATGACTAATAGTGGCTCCATTTGGGGAGGACAACTCCTTTTAGGAGGTGTCAAGAACCTCAGATCTCTGATTTTGAAGATAAGATAAATTACATGTTTGTTTATTTACTTTTTTTATTTGAAGCTATGATATTACAATCTAAAAAACATGATAATATCATTTCTACCTACCCCTCATACCTTTCTTAATATTTTCTCTTCATTTTGGTGCATTTGAATTGGCAAACCCTCAACAACATTTCTCTTTTGAAATCATAAAAACTATCTATTTCTACCCTTATCACTTCCAAGAACTCAGATTAGACTAATGAGCCCTTTTTATTTTCTACCTAATATACTTATCTGTCAAGGTTAAACAATTTGATATATTTTCATTCCCTAAGCTATTAACATAAAATTTAAAACATGACCAAATTAAGGTTAGGCAATTTGGTTTGTCATGAGCTATGGTATTTTGGACAAGTGGCACATAGATTTTATTTTTGTACAAGTAAAACTACAAACTTGAGGGCTCTAATTTGAAATCTGTCACTCATCCCTCTCTTTTCTCTTTGGTTCAAATTTATGCTTTGGGAACTAGTATCACTTCCTAACCTAGTCTACTAATGAGCCAAGTTTAGATGGTTTGGAAAATCTTCATTTTCTAACTTATCAGCAGAAATTTAAAACATGTTCAATCATGGTTAGGTTGTATGACTGAACAAGACTTTTATTCCTCAAAATTAGTGGCATTTAGACTTGCACACTTTCAGACATATTATTTTTTTGGTATGGAGCTTTACCTCTTCTTTTTATCTACCATTTTTTTCTTCTTTTCTTGGGTTTTGTGTTTCATTTTTCTGATCTTCCATTCAAGCAATGTTATGTACAATGAATAAAGCTTCAAACTAAGAACTTTAAAAAAAATAGTGCTTGAGCATCCTGCCATTGACAGGACCTCCAAATAACTCTGTTATATCCATATCTTGTAGGAAAAATGCATTGTTACCTCTAACTGAATGGATGATGTATGGACCTTTCCATATATTTTCAAATTTTCCATGCTTGCCTTTGTCCTCTCTTCTTGAATCCCACTTCAACACTTTGTCTAAAATCTGGAAATCATTTGCTTTGTTTCTCGTTTCAAAAAGCTTTTTGATGCTCTCTTGAACTGTGTGTATTATGTTGTATACTTATTCCCTTGATTGCTGCAATTAAATGGTTTGGTTCAGCCTCCTTTGCATATCATTCTCTTTTGATTGTACCTCTTGTAGGAGCGTCATCACTAGTATTCCCAAGGATGTTGGAAAATTTGCATCCATGCCATACACTAGCTAATAGGGAGACATGTTAATTGATTTCTTGCTTGTTAATCTGTCTGCCCATAGTGCATGCACTAATTTGTTGTATGATGACTTTTTGTTCTCTTCCAACAATTTGTTGATGATGTTTACCAAAATTTTGTTAGAGGACTCAACCAACCCATTACCTTGAGGGTAATAAGCTATATAATTCCCTAACGTAATGTGATATTTGTGGCAAAATTCTACCATTTTCTTGGACTTAAATGCAACAACATTATTAGTGATGATCTTTCTCAGACAACCAAAATTAGACATAATATTGGTTTCAAGGAATTTGATTATTACCAAGTCAGTGGCATTCCTTGAAGGGATGGCTTCTATCCATTTGGTGAAATATTCAGTTGCAGTGAGGATCCATTTGTGTTGGGCAGACGAGGCAGGGTGGATTTCTCAAATGAAATCTAAACCACATTGTTGAAAAGGGGTTTCAAAACTAATGGATGTAATGGAAAATGTAGTAGTTTTCTCTTTCCCTCAAGGATTTGGAATTTATGGGAAGTCACTAATAGCTTGTGGATATCAGGGAAAAGAGTGGGCCAATAGAAACTGGCTCTAAGGATTTTGTTGGCAGTGGTTTTCCAATAGAGATGACCTCCACGCTCTCCCTCTTGAAAATCATGCATGATTCTATCTGCATCATCTTCAAGTAAACATTTAAGCAAGATACCAACAAACTTTTTCCAATATAAAGCTTTATCTAAGATGCAAAAATTTACAATCTTTTGTTTCAAGAATCTGACCTTTGTTTTAGAAAAATTAGGAGCATTTAGATTAAAAATCACATATAATATGACATCATACCAGGGTGAGTTCATAAATGCTTCTTCAATAGGTGGAGTCGCCAACTCCTCTTGTTCATCCAAGGAATGTATCATGTTTATGTCCAATGCTTGAAATTTTTCTTCAGCCATCAGTTTGGCCAGTCTTTTCCCTTTGATTAGCTTGGTGGGATTGATTTCCAAATCATACTCTAAGATGACCAAAATCCACTTACCTCTTTTACCGTCAGGATCCTGAGTTAGTATGTCCTTAACAAATTCATGAGGTAAAAAATAGATGACATGTGAATGCAAGATGTAAACTCTGAAATCTTTTAAGGCTTTGATTAAGGAAAAAGCTTGTTTCTCCATGATGTTATATTTCAGAGCTACATCTCTTAAAGTCTTGTTGAAGAAAGAAATTGGTTGTTCTTGTCCCATTATGTTTTTTTGTAGCAATACTCCAACAATTGTGTGTTCTGATGCAAATGAGAAGATGAAGAAATCCTTGGTAAAGTGAGGGATGATTAGAAGTAGTGTTTGGGTAAGTGCTTGTTTTACCAGTTCAAAGGATTGCTTTGCTTCGGTGGTCCATTTGGCTCCTATTTCTCTTTTCAGAATGTTTGTAATGTCTCTTAGGAGTTCAACAAGGTTTTGTATGAACCTTCTTAAGAATTTGATCTTTCCAATGAAGGATTGCAGCTCTTTGATGTTTCTAGGGTGGTTGATCTACAATATACCTTCAATCATTTTTGGGTCTATCTTGATTCCCTTTTCATATATGATGTGGCCTAAAAGTTTCCCTTATTGAAGGCCAAAGATATTTTTCTCTGGATTCAAAGATAAACCATACTTTCTACACTTTTCAAAGACTTTTCTTAAGTGATCTAGGTGTTATTCATCGGATTTTTAGTAAACAATGATGTCATCAAGGTATATCACAATGAAGAAGCCTATGTCTTCGAAAAAATAAACTTCCATGGCTCTTTGAAAAGTGGCCCCGACATTCATTAACCCAAAATGAATTTTAACATAAATGAAGGTTCCCTAAGGTGTAGTGAATGTGGTTTTGCGTTGATCACTTGGAAGTACAACACCTGATTATACCTGAAAAATCATCAAGAAATGATACTCTTTTGGAGCCTACTACCCTTTACAGTATATGATCCATCTTAGGTAAAGGGTAGTTGTCTTTCATGGAGGCTTTGTTTAAATTTCTAAAGTCTATGCACAAAATGATTTCTCGTGTATTATTCCTCACTGACACAAGGTTTGAGACCCATTCTGAGTACCTGAGTTGGACTATTATTCCATCATCATACATATTTTGGATTTCTTTCTCAACTAGAGGCATTAGGATATGGTTTATCCTACGCAACTTCTGCTTGAATGGTTTTTGGTTTTCCTTGAGAGGAATCTTGTGTTGAATGATGTTTGTGTCATAGGACTTCAATTCCTCATAGCCCCATGCAAACACATCCTTGAACTCTTTGAATAGATCAATGTATTTCTATTTTATAAGGTGTGGAAATATTTTGGACAAATTTATCATTTAAGGTTCTTCATCACTCCCTATGTTGCATTCTTCTACATCTATTTCGGTAGATTCCATTTTAGGATTCCTAGAAACATCATTGAAATCAAACAACTCTTCTAAGGGGGCAAGTCCTCTTGGAAATAAGTTATCTTTGCATTGCAATACCTCAATGTCTCTTTTTTCTGATTCTTCAAACAATTCTACCTCAAGAGGGTGTTCTAGCAGATTTACATCAGCATCATAAGGTGGCACATTTTTCTGTGTTTTCTCTTTAGCAGAGTAGTCCTCTTGATGGTCTAAGTCTGATTTTTGTCATCTCAAAATCATTTTTGGATTGCAGGAAGTCTTCAATGTTTTTGTCACCTTCAAAAACGTGCAAAAAATATATGTTATCAGGGATTGTAGGTCTGTTTTTGACCTTTACCATGTATTGTTCAATGGCATGAGGTAGTTGGCAAGTGCTGGCAAAAAAGGCTAGTTCATTTGCAATGTTGTTTTTATTTCTTGGAATAGAGGTAAGTTCATATTTTTCGAATGTTTTGAGGAGGTCTAAGGCAACATTCCTATATTCTTAGCCTAGGGTTTTTGGCTGAATATTCTTCTTTAATTTTTCTAATGATTAACTTGGAATCTCTTTGAACATAAATCCTCTTAGCTCCTATACTTTTTAGCATTTGTAACCCTAAGAGAAGAGATTCATACTCTAAAATATTGTTTGCACATTGAAAATCCATCTTGAAAGAGTGACCTTGATTAGTGTTGTGTATCCAAACACCTGCTCCTGAACTAGCTTTGCCACAAGAGCCATCAAAGCTCATGTTCCAAAGTGTTTCAAGTTTAGATTTGCCATTTTGTTGTTTTTCATGGCTGTTAGGGTTTTGGTTGTTATTTTGTTCATTTTGTGTTTGGTTTAACTGTTTTGACAGGTCTTGATCTTCCTCTTTTTCATTCATTTGTTCATTAATGTCATCTTCATTGTACAAGATAAATGAGTCAAGTTCTGATTGGATAGAATAGAGAGGCGTGTTGTTTGACCTATCTTGGCTGCTTACCATGTATTTCATGTGAGATTCTATGTATAATCTTCTTTTTTGATTAAAGACTAGAATGGTAGCATATTCCATGTACATTTGGAGGTTTCCTTGGAGTTTGGCTCCCCATGATCTAGATAAAAGCATGCCATACTTCGGGGGAATGCCAACCACTACAATATTCATGACCAGGCTCTTAGCTGATTTTTTGCCAGATTGACACATAGATTTTTTATCAGGCCCAGCCATTTAACTCTACTTGAATCAAAAGAGTACAATTCTTTGTATGGTCTGGTTATTTTGAGGCCTAATCTCTCCATCACTACCTCTGGCATGAGGTTGGTGAATCGCCAGAGTCTAGCATGGCATTGTGTAGGATTTTGTCATGAATGTTCAAACTGACATAAAATGGAGGCACAACTCCCTATTGGAACTTTACTTATACCTCTAGTGCAAAAAACAACTCTGGCTCGTCATCAGTTAGATTTAGAGTATCAGCGTCATTTCCTATGTTTAAATCTTTCAAAACTTGAGATCTATATACATCTTGAGTCACTAGTTCAGTAAGGGGTATGGCTATTTTGATTTTGGCAATTTTACTCTTGATATTGAATGGTGTTTGTGTTCTTGGTATATTTACATCAGTTTGATCATACATGGTCTTTTCAGCAACTCTAGCTTGCTGATTTTTGTTTGGGATCTTAGTTAAAGCTGTTTTTTCAGGGCCACTAGTTGATTTACTAGAGTAGTTTTGGTCACTGTCATGTTGGCTGATTTTGCTTTTTCTTTGATCGAGATTCTTAGCCATTATGTTGGTATTTTCTATTGTCTTTTTAGGAGTGTTTTCATGGGTCTTCCTAGCAGAAATTTGTAGTTTGTTCCTCATAGGGATGTCTTTTGCTTTCGTACTTCTAATGTCATACTGCCTATGAACCTCCATGATAGCATTTCCAAACCCTAGTTTGTATTCTTTAGAATCGTCATATGTTCATTCAGTTTGGTTTGAGGAAAACATACGTCGTTCTTATTTTGGTAGAAAAACACTATCATCTCTATTGGAGTCTATTAGATTGACATGATTTTCTTATGGTTCCTCAGTCTCTATCTCCTCTTCATCTACATAGTTTTCTTGGAAAGGAGGTCTGATTTGCTGGTCATTTTCTCTTTGCCTGATATGAGGAGGATCTCTTCTGAAGTTTTGGTTTTTGTTTCTGTTTTGAGGGTTTGTTTGATTTTCCCTAGGAGGTGCTCTTTCATTTAAGTTGATTCTCTCCATCATCCTTTCCATTTTCCAAACTGGACTGTCAATTTTAGCATTGGATGTGGAGGCCATAGTTTCTTCTTTTGTATGTAACCTTCTTCTCTTCTCTCAATCTAGCCCTTTTAGCAATTAGATTGGCTTATACACTTACCTCTCCCCTTTGCATGTCTTCTAAGGTAAGGGGGTATCTTTCTCTTAATTGATAAGACATGTTTGAATCAAATGCTTCTGGAAATTTTACTAGGGCCAGGCCTTGCAGGGGTTTCATGTGGGGAGGGAGTGCACTGTATACACTATTGAACCTAGTGCAATAGTCTTGGACACTCTCTCCAACATTTATTTTAAGGTTGTCATATTCTAATATGATTTGAAGGAATTTTTTTTAGTCTCCCACTTGTTTATGAATGTTTGAGAAAGGGAAGGGAGATCATGAATGCTATTAGGAGTTAAGTTTTTGGACCATTTCTTTGCTTCTCCTTCTAATATTTGGGAAAAAATTCTCATTTTTATGGTCTAATATTCTATTTCTTGGTAGTAAAAAGCATCATTCATCTTGTCTACATGTTGTTGGGAAGTGGTAAAATTAACTCCATTAAAGTGAGGGATTTTAGGTTGGTAGGCTTGTGGCATAGGCGGTAAAGGTTGTGGTAGTACCAAAGGGGCATACCATGCTGCCATGATATGAGGTAATGGAAACCAAGGAGGATTTACAAGAGGAGGGTTTATGAGTGGAGGTGGAGGATGAAATGGAGTGGTTTTCACAATGGATGTATGAGTGGGGGTAGCAGATGTACCTAGACCAACTAGCTAAGATTGAGCTGATTTGGATCAAAAGGAGTCAAAGTGTTGGAGAAGCTAAAAATCAGGAGGAGTGGAAGGAGAGGATTCTCTACTAGGACTCTATTGTAAGTTTGTAGGCTCAAGGTCTGTCTGGTCTATCCAATTTTGAGACTTAGTTATGAATAGGTTTCTTCTATGGTGTAAGTCAAATTGGGTATCTTGCAAGGATGTAAGTTTTTCAGGGACAAAACTTGCTTTGTGAATTGGTCTGACAGTAGTTGAATCTTTAGTCCTAGAAGTTTTTCTTAGGATTCTTTCCGAGTCATCAACTATATTAGAAGGGTTTGGGTCAGGGTGAGATCTGGTGTTCATTCTTTGTGAAGCCATATTTCAGATCCACAACACAGAGAGGCTGAAAGTTTCTAAAGGGTTTGAAAAACAGACCTATCTGAAAGATGACTGAATTCACAAAGTATGTGGTTGGGTTTTATACTATTAGGATTTATTAATACATTCCCAGGGGAGTTTGTGAGGAACAATAAAGTCACGAGGTCTTCTAGAAAGCCAGTGGAGTCACTAGGTGGGTGATGCTAATTGTTTTGAAGATTCGTTTGTTGTCCACCATCAACAATTGGATACCAATCTAGAGATATTTTTTGGTTTTCTAAGTTCTTTATGTAACACTAGGATTTTTAATGAGTGTTCCCCATGAAATAGTAAGGGGAGATGCCATGATTTCCCTAGTATTGAGGCATTCAAATCTGTTTATCTTGCCTCCTTTATGATCATGCCTTCTTGGCATTTGTGCATCAAAATCATTGTCTTCATCCTCAGACATGTTGAAAACTCCGTTTTAGAAACCCTAGGGCAGCTATGAATGAGATGAAGGGAGGGTATGAAATGGCAGTTTTGCAAATGAGGGGAATGAGTGAATGAAGGGAATGGATGTTGTGATAAGCCAGATGAATGGAAGCCCTTAAGCAATGTAACTTCCATTTTTTTAGACTAATACACTTTATAGGAAGATGAATCAAATGGTAAAACAATGATTTCAAGGTTGAAACTTACGGTTTGATTATGGTTTTACTTCCATTTATTAAATTATGATCAAATGGCATAAAAATGGGGTTCATGTCATGTAATTACCCATTCAGAGAGCATGGATGACCTTAGAAAATATTTGTAGGAAGTTTGAAATGATTTGGATGGCCTCAACCCTTAGAAACCCCTTTTGTCCAAGCACACAACACCAATTCTGAGCGCGCAAAGCTCGTTCTCAACGCGCAGTGCCAAGGGTTTCTAGCATGGGCCCTCGGGAAAGAGCGCAACACTCTGTTAAGTGCACAATGCCACCTCCCAGGCATGAATCGCCTTAAGAAAATGAGTGGAACAAAATTTCCAAGGGCGTGATGCCTAATCCTAGGTGCGCAATGTCAAGGAAACTTGGTCAAATTTCGCTTGAGAACTCACAATTTCTCCCTTGCTGAGAACTCTTGATCTTTTGACAAGAAAGAATGATTCATTTGAAATGTGAAATGAAATTTTATAGGTGATAGGAATTTTATTTAATTATGAAAACCCACTTTCTAATGTCAAATGTCCTTTTTCTTTTCTCACTAACTCTTTTACACTGTTTACATGCAGGTTTGCTGAAGTGATGAAATTGACCTTTCTTTTGGTCATAGAGTCATGACAAGTTCATTTTAACACCTTTGGGATTTAATCAAACATACTAGCATCTTCAAAATGTTTTTTTGTTTCCACCATAGAGCTCAACTCATGTTTTTTAGCTTCTTTGACCATCTTCTTCAAAACCCTAGGTGTTTGCAGTCTTTACAGCAATCACCAATGTTGTCTTGTAAGTTATGTATAGCCCTCTCAAGTTCATTCATTTCTATCTAGTTCATCTCACCTTTTTCCATATTTCTTCAATATTTTCTGATAGATTTTCTTCATGGTTGGCCTTGTGTGATTTCTCCATGTCAATTTTTGCAAGCGATCACTGTTTTGGCACTCAGTTGGACCATCAAGTTCAAAACCCTAGTTCTCTATAAGACCAAGTTGTTCTCCTTTTCCTTGTTGTAAGTTTTCTTCATACAGGAGTAGATATTCTACCTCATCAGTACTTTCTGCTAACAAATCCTTTAACACTCCTGTAGAAATGTTGAACTATTTCACTTTTCTCATTGGCAGACTTTGAACGAATAAGGTAATCTTCTTTGGATTTTTTTAGGTCCCTCTTGAATAACCATGTCTTGACATTCGATTACATCTGAGCCAAATTCTAGCAAAGAAAATGCAGTGCCAAAAACATCCAATGATGACATTAAAACATGTAAAAACACTAATTACCTAGTGGGAGGGTCCTTTGACCTGATTTTGACTGAAATTATGACCTGGAGATTTTCAAGTAAAAATAGCGCATTATTACAACTTATTATGCCCAAAGGGACATTCGAATGAGTCATCACTAGGAAATCCTAGATGGAGGATGGATTCTATTGACAGGGGGGAAATGAGGCAATGAGGTTATAGGTAGGGAGGGAGGCTAAAAATGATAGGTAAAATCCCATAAGGAGTTTTTTAGGAGCAACAGGGTGACTTTGAGATGGCAAACTTGATAAATTGTGGAAATAGGTTTATAAGGATAATGAAGGCAGTGATATTTTTGAAACTCAAGATATTCAAGGAATACTATTTTCAGAAATCTATAAACATCCTATAGTCATCTAAAGATAGTGAAAAATACATATGACTAACAATGGCTCCACTTGGGGAGAGCAACTCCTTTTAGGAGTTGTCAAGAACCTTAGATCTCTGATTTTGCAGATGAGATGCCTTACATGTTTGTTGATTTACTCCTGCTCTTTGAAGTTGTGATCTTAAAATCTAAAAAACATGATAATATCAATTCTACTTACCCATCATACCTTTCCTAACATTTTCTCTTCATTTGGGTGCATTTGAATTCGCAAACCTTGGATAAAATTTTTCTTTTGAAAGCATAAAAACTGTCTATTTCTACCCTTATCACTTCCAAGAGCCCAAATTAGACTAATGGGCCCTTTTTATTTTCTACCTAATTTACTTATCTGTCAAGGTTAAACGGTTTGACATATTTTCATTCTCTATGCAATCAACATAAAATTTAAAACATGACCAAATCAAGGTTAGGCAGTTTGGTTTGTCATGAGCTATGGCATTTTGGATAAGTGGAACACATATTTTATTTTTGTACAAGTAAAACTAGAAATTTGAGGGCTATAATTTGAAATCTTTCACTCATCCTTGTCTTTTTTCTTTGGTTCAGATTTAGGCTTTGGGAACCAGTATCTCTTCCTAACCCAGTGTACTGATGAGCCAAGTTTAGATGGTTTGGAAAATCTTCATTTTCTAACTTATCAACAGAAATTTAAAACATGTTCAATCATGGTTAGGCTGTATTATTGAACAAGAATTTTCTTCCTCAAAAGTAGTGGCATTTAGACTTGCACACTTTCAGACATATTCTTTTTTTGGTATGGGGCTTTACCTCTTTTTTCTATCTGCCCTCTTTTCCTTATTTTCTTTGTTTTTGTGTTTCATTTTTATGATCTTTCATTCAAGAAATTTTATGTACAATTACTAGAGCTTCAAACTAAGAACTTCAAAAAAAATAGTGCTTGAGCATATCTATAGAAATATGTCTAAAAAAGAATATGTCTGAAACTATCTATAGAAATAGATAGTTAAGACTTGTATGATTTTAGGATGCTGATTTTAGTCTAGTTAAATTGATAGGGTTTGTTTTGTTTGGTTGGGTAGGTTGTCAAGAAGAACAGAGAGAGAAAAATAAATTCAAACCATTGGGCTATGGGGTCTGTGAAAGGCTTGAAAAAGACAACAATGAATCAAGGGTGTTTCATAGAGAAAGTTAACAAAGCCAAATGGATCTTAGTAGCTTATGTGGGTGTAAAATGAGCATTGAATTCTAAACCTAGTAGGTTTAAAGGGAAATTAAGAATCCTTTAACAAATATTATACCAATAAGGGCGTTCAAGATCACTATGCTTAAGAAATAACAAAATGACAGGGAACACCATAAAATTCTCTAGTCAAACATCGCTAAGTAAACTTTAAAACAATAATCCAATAAACCCTAGAGAGCAAGGAACTCCTAAATTATTTAGTTATTCACCTTCAAAGAAAGCAAACATTTAAGATAACACATTGGTAATGATTAAAGAGAAGGTAACTCCTAAGTTCCTTAGTCAAACTTCAAACACCTTTAAAATTACTTTTCAAGATAGACCAAAGGACAGAACAAACCATAAACTTCTTTTGGCTAAACCCTAATAAGCAACACTTCAAAGAAAAACCTCAAAAACAATGTTTTACGCTACACCAAAGGACAGGGCATACCATAAACGTCTTTGTCTTGAATCTCTTAAATCATTATTAAGACAACAAGCTAGGTGGAACTAGAGAACAATCAAGAATACTCCAATCAGACCTAGCAGATGAAAACTTCTAAACAACAGAAGGTAGATAGAATCAAGGTGCCTCTCAACAGCATATCTTAATCTAAATTTTATATTCAGTCATAAGGGAAATATGAACAATACGTAAAACATAAGAAGACAAGTACTAAATCAGAACAACATCACCATTAACCAGGTTTATGAATCTTATGAATATGCTTGCTCGATTGATGTTCACTCCAAGACAATCACAAAGCTCCAAAACCAATTTCTTCACAACTCCAAGTCTATGTATATTGAGCTCAAAAATCAACCACAAACGAAAAAAATTATGAAGCCTTACATGCAGTGTTTATCTACCAAATGATGAAGTAAACCCTAGCTATGGTTTTAGAAGTCATTAATTACACATTTAAGTTACTTTGACCATTGAGATCATGCAAGGTGCAAGGAAAAATGTCTAAAACACATTTATGGAAAAAATAACTTCTAACATAACTATTTGAGATAATTTGGAGAAAAAGTTGACTTTAAAGCCTCAAAATATATTTTTCAATAACTCTTAGCAACGGCGCAGCTCCAAGGTACAGGGGCACAATGGTAGGCCAAGGACGCAGTGCCAAAACTGGAAAATCACCTGTTTTGTAGCTGAGTTTTGGAGTGCTTCCCAGTGTCCAAATGAGCTCCATGATAGCTGATTAGAAATATTTTCCTATCTAGTTTCAAAATATTTCTTTATTTCCAGAATGGTGACCATTTTCCTTGCCAAAAATCCATTCTTCCAAGACTGCTAAGGGTGTAGCACCAGTGCTGAAAAGAGGGCAGAAAGGTGTTTTTAGGTGATTTTTTTCCTTTTGAGGGACCCATTTGGCTCCAAATGACCTAAAATTTTATGTGGATGATGTACTTGCCATGCGAATCATGAATATGTAAGCCATTTTTCATTTGAGTTCCCCAAAAGATAGCGCAGTGCCAATGACGTTGCACGTTTGGCCCTTTTTTCTACTAGCCAAATATTCAAAATCTCAAAATTTGCACCAAGTGCCAAAATTTGGAGCTTACCTTGCTGATCATGTTTGGGATGTTTGGAGGGATACATCAGAAAGAATATCTAGTTTTTCCTTCTCCTTTAACTCATTTTGTGCTTCAATCTTTGCAAGGGCCCTTTTTAGCTTCCCTTGGAATTATGTTCCTCATGGCATAATGTCTTGCCATCTTCTTCTGCAGGTCAATGTCTTTTTTTTCCTGCTCAATTTGACCCTTTAGGTGAAAATTGGCTCTTTCTAGCCAAGATTCTCTATCATAGATTATTTCCATGGCAATCAGCTCACTTGGAGTGAGCTGCTCTGCCAACTCTATCTCTTTCTATCTCTCCCTGGCTAAAGCCTTCTTCAACCCAATTTTCCTTGGCCTCTCCCTACGAAGCTATTCTTCCTTAGCTTCATTGTCATCAAAAGTGCCCAAGGTATCCTCTAGCATAGCGTTGGCCTTTTTTGGCCTCCTTTCAAGCTCTGATTAATCTAACATCACTGATGGCCTGCATTGTTTCCAACTGTTGGTTTTCAAGCTCATAATAATTAATCACATTTTTTTCGCTACCAAGATTAACTTGAATTTTACTAATCTTGACATATTTTCTTTTGAGCAGCATTTTTTTGATCCTCTCCTCATCATCATCCTCTAGGTCAATCAGTTGAAACTTTTGTTCAGTTTCATGTGTATCCTCATCTTCAACAATGACCTTTTCCTTACCTTTGTCAAGTTGTTTTGCTGATGTAGAAGGCATGGCCCCTTTCCCCTTAAGGGCAGCAAAAACATGCGTGTAGCCTCTTCGGTAGGTCAAAGGAAGTGGCTCAATGTTACTCATTTTGGTGCCATTTGTCTCATTGTCCTCATCACTATTGGATGTTGTGTCATCATGATATGAAGGTGAAGGGATGTGGGAAGGTGATGAAGGAGGATCATCATGGGGTGAAGGAATGTGAGTGAGTGGAGATGTGTGAACAATAGGAAGTGAAGGAGAAGTAGGAATGGGAGGATGAGAAGATGAAGGGATATCTTGCAGATTTTGGCTAGGTGGATCACAAAAGTGTTAGCCAAGAAAGATATCTGGTTGATTTTCCATACTGGCATAAAATATAAGACTTGTATGATTTTAGGATGCTGATTTTAGTCTGAAAGTGTGCAAGTCTAAATGCCACTAATTTTGAGGAAGAAAATTCTTGTCCAATCATACAGCCTAACCATGATTGAACATGTTTTAAATTTCTGTTGATAAGTTAGAAAATGAAGATTTTCCAAACCATCTAAACTTGGCTCATCAGTACATAGGGTTAGGAAGAGATACTGGTTCCCAAAGCCTAAATCTAAACCAAAGAAAAAATACAGGGATGAGTGAAAGATTTCAAATTATAGCCCTTAAGTTTCTAGTTTTACTTGTACAAAAATAAAATATGTGTTCCACTTGTCCAAAATGCCATAGCTCATGACAAACCAAACTACCTATCCTTGATTTGGTCATGTTTTAAATTTTATGTTGACTGCATAGAGAATGAAAATCTGTCAAACTGTTTAACCTTGATAGATAAGTAAATTAGGTAGAAAATAAAAAGGGCTCATTAGTCTAATTTGGGCTCTTGGAAGTGCTAAGGGTAGAAATAGATAGTTAAATAGATAGTTAAGACTTGTATGATTTTAGGATGCTGATTTTAGTCTAGTTAAATTGATAGGGTTTGTTTTGTTTGGTTGGGTAGGTTGTCAAGAAGAACAGAGAGAGAAAAAGAAATTCAAACCATTGGGCTATGGGGTCTGTGAAAGGCTTGAAAAAGACAACAATGAATCAAGGGTGTTTCATAGAGAAAGTTAACAAAGCCAAATGGATCTTAGTAGCTTATGTGGGTGTAAAATGAACATTGAATTCTAAACCTAGTAGGTTTAAAGGGAAATTAAGAATCCTTTAACAAATATTATACCAATAAGTGCCTTCAATATCACTATGCCTAAGAAATAACAAAATGACAGGGAACACCATAAAATTCTCTGGTCAAACATCGCCAAGTAAACTTTAAAACAACAATCCAATAAACCCTAGAGAGCAGGGAACTCCTAAATTATTTAGTTATTCACCTTCAAAGAAAGCAAACATTTAAGATAACACATTGGTAATGATTAAAGAGCAGAAAAATCCTAAATTCCTTAGTCAAAATTCAAACACCTTTAAAATGAATTTTCAAGATAGACCAAAGGACAGAACAAACCATAAACTTCTTTTGGCTAAACCCTAATAAGCAACACTTCAAAGAAAAACCTTAAAAACAATGTTTTAAGCTACACCAAAGGACAGAGCATACCATAAACGTCTTTGTCTTGAATCCCTTAAATCATTATTAAGACAACAAGCTAAGTGGAACTAGAGACCAATCAAGAATACTCCAATCAGACCTAGCAGATGAAAACTTATAAACAACAGAGGGTAGATAGAATCAAGGTGCCTCTCAACATCATATCTTAATCTAAATTTTATATTCTGTCATAAAGGAAATATGAACAATACGTAAAAAATAAGAAGACAAGTACTAAATCAGAACAACATCACCATTAACCAGGTTTATGAATCTTATGAATATGCTTGCTCGATTGATTCTCACTCCAAGACAATCACAAAGCTCCAAAACCAATTTCTTCACAACTCCAAGTCTAAGTATATTGAGCTCAAAATTCAACCAAAAACGAACAAAATTATGAAGCCTTACATGTTGTATTTATCTACCAAATGATGAATTAAACTATAGCTATGGTTTTAGAAGTCATTAATTACACATTTAAGTTACTTTGACCATTGAGAACATGCAAGGCCCAATGAAAAATGTCTAAAACACATTTATGGAAAAAATAACTTCTAACATAACTATTTGAGATAATTTGGAGAAAAAGTTGACTTTAAAGCCTCAAAATATCTTTTGAAATAACTCTTAGTAAGGACGCAGCTCCAAGGTATAGGGGCACAACGGCAGGCCAAGGACACAAGGGCAAAACTGGAAAATCACCTGTTTTGCAGCTGAGTTTTGGAGTGCTTCCCAGTGTCCAAATGAGCTCCGTGATAGCTCATTAGAAAGATTTTCATATATAGTTTCGAAATATTGCTTTATTTCCATAATGGTGCCCATTTTCCTTTCCAAAAATCCATTCTCCCAAGACTGATAAGGGCGCGGCACCAATGCTGAAAAGAGGGAAAAAAGGTGTTTTTAGGTTATTTTTTTCCTTTTGAGGGACCCATTTAGCTCCAAATGACCTAAAATTTTATGTGGATGATGTACTTGCCATGCAGATCATGAATATGTAAGCCATTTTTCATTTGAGTTCCCCAAAAGATAGCGCAGTTCCAATGATGTTGCGCATTTGGCCCTTTTTTTTACTAGCCAAACAGTCAAAATCTCAAAATCTGCACCAAGTGCCAAAATTTGGAGCTTGCCTTTCTGATCATGTTTGGGATGTTTGGAGGGATAAATTTGCAAGAATATCCAGTTTTTCCTTCTCCTTTAACTCATTTTTTGCTTCAATATTTGCAAGGGCCTTTTTTAGCTTCCCTTGGAATTATGTTCCTCATGGCATAATGTCTTGCCATCTTCTTCTGCAGGTCAATGTCTTCTTTTTCCTACTCAATTTGACCCTTTAGGTGCAAATTGGCTCTTTCTAGCCAATATTATCTATCATAGATGATTTCCATGGCAATCAGCTCACTTGGAGTGAGCTGCTCTGCCAACTCTGTCTCTTTCTATCTTTCCCTGGCTAAAGCCTTCTTCAACCCAATTTTCCTTGGCCTCTCCCTAGGAAGCTATTCTTCCTTAGCTTCATTATCATCAAAATTTCCCAAGGTCTCCTCTAGCATAGCCTTGGCATTTTTTGGCCTCCTTCCAAGCTCTGATTAGGCTAACCTCACTGATGGCCTACATTATTTCCAATTGTTGGTTTTCAAGCTCATAATAGTTAATCACATTTTTTTCACTACCAAGATTAACTTGAAGTTTACTAATCTTGACATATTTGCTTTTGAGTAGCATTTTTGTGATCCTCTTCTCATGATCATCCTCTAGGTCAATCAGGTTAAACTCTTGTTCAGTTTCATGTGTATCCTCCTCTTCAACAATGAACTTTTCCTTACCTTTGTCAAGTTGTTTTTTTGATGTAAAAGGCATGGCCCCTTTCCCCTTAAGGGTAGCAAACACATGCGTGTAGCCTCTTCGGTAGGTCAAAGGAAGTGGCTCAATGTTACTCATTTTGGTTCCATTTGTCTCATTGTCCTCATCACTATTGGATGTTGTGTCACCATGATATGAAGGTGAAGGGCTGTGGGAAGGTGATGAAGGAGGATCATCATGGGGTGAAGGAATGTGAGTGAGTGGAGATGTGCGAACAATAGGAAGTGAAGGAAAAGTAGGAATGGGAGGATGAGAAGATGAAGGGATATCTTGCAGATGTTGGCTATGTGGAGTAGTGAAAACTTCATTCGCAATGAAGGCCTTCCATGGAATGCCTTTCTGCTGGAGTTGGTGCATAACCACCATCTTGATTAGTGAGTGATGAAACAAGATTTGTATTTGCTGAGGATAGTCTCTCTTTTGCACTATGTAGGCCATTTTGTCAATTCTTCGGTAAAGATAGTATGGTATATGAAGCATCCTAACCCTGGTGAAATGCATAAGAATCCGGATGTGGTAGGTTTATAAGAGAGAAAGCCTTCCCTCACATATGAAATACTTCATGATTATCCTCATCATGGGTGCATATCTATCAAGCAGATGAGAAAAGGGAAAGATGGGCTTGTGGTGGTCTTTAAACCTAGGTTTTAGATATGGCTCAAGGTAACTCATGTCTAGGTTTGCTTGCTTGAACCACTATTCTCCCACACTTGGTATTCCTGTAGCATTGGAAATGGTATCTATAGACAACTCAAAGGTGACCCCTACAAGATTAACTTGTTTTTCATGAAAATTGATAATAAAAATTCTTGTTAGATCAGGGTGGTTTTGTACTTGTTACACCTTTAGAGAGCATGGATGACCTTAGAAAAAAATTTGGAGGAAGTTTGAAATGATTTGGGTGGTCTCAACCCTCAGAAACCCCTTTTTTCCAAGCACGCAATGCCAGTTGCTGAGGGCGAAGCACCAGTTCTGAGCGCGCAGCGCCAAGGGTTTCCAGTGCGGGACTTGTCAGGCAAGAGCACAATGCTCTGTCAAGCGCACATCGCCACCTCCCAGCTGCAAAACACCTTCAGAAAATGAGTGGAAGAAAAATTCCAAGGGTGTAGCGCCCACTCCCAAGCAGATAATGCCAAGCCAAGGGCGCAGCGCAAAGGACACTTGGTCAAATTTTGCTTGAAATCTCACAATTTCTCCCTTGCTGAGCACTCTTGATATTTTGACAAGCAAGAATGATTCATTTGAAATGTGAAATGAGATTTTATAGATGATATCAATTTGATTTAATTATGAAAACCCACTTTCTAATGTCAAAAGTCCTTTTTATTTTCTCACTAACCCTTTTAAAATGTTTTCATGCAAGTTTGCTAAAGTGATGAATTTGACCTTTCTTTTGGTCATAGAGGCATGACAAGTTCATTTTAACACCTTTAGGATTTAATCACACATACTATAACCTTAAATATCTTTTTTTGTTTCCACCATGGAGCTAAACTCATGCTTTGTACCTTCTCTAACCATCTTCTTCAAAACCCTAGGTATTTACAGTCTTTACAAAAATCATCAATGTTGTCTTATAAGTTCTCTATAGCCCTTTCAAGTTCATTAATTTATGTCTAGTTCATGTCATCGTTTTCCATATTTCTTCAATATTTTCTGATATATTTTCTTCATGCTTGGCCTTGTGTGCTTCCTCCATGTCAATTTCTGCAAGTGATCGCTGTTTTGGCACTTAGCTAGACCATCAAGTTCAAAACCTAGTTCTCTATAAGACCAAGTTGTTCCCCTTTTCCTTGCTATAAGTTGTCGTCATTTAAGAGTAGATAGTCTACCTCATCAGTACCTTCTACTGATAAATCCTTTAACACTTCTCCAGAAATGCTGAACTATTTCCCTTTTCTCAATGGCAGACTCTGAAATGATAAGGTAATCTTCTTTATATTTTCTTAGGTCCTTCTTGAATAACCATGTCTTGAAATTCTATTACATATGAGCCAGATTCTAGCAAAGGAAAAGTTGTGCCTGAAACATCCAATGATGACCTTAAAACATGTAAAAACCCTAATGACCTAGTGGGAGGGTCCTTCGACTTGATTTTGACTGAAATTATGACCTGGATATTTTCAAGTAAAAATAGAATATTGTTACAGCTTATTGTGCCTAAAGGGACATTGGAATGAGTCATCACTAGGAAAACCTAGATGGAGGATAGAGTCTATTGAAAAGGGTAAAATAAGGCAATGAGGTTATAGGCAGGGAGGGAGGCTGAAAATGATAGGTAAAAGCCCATAAGGAGTTTTTTTAGGAGCAACAGGGTGACATTGAGATGACAAAATTGATAAATAGTGAAAATAGGATTATAAGGATAATGAAGGTAGTGAGATTTCTGAAACTCAAGATATTCAAGGAATACTGTTTTTAGAAATCTATAAACATCCTATAGTCATCTAAATATAATGAAAAATACAGATGACTAATATTGGCTTCACTTGGGGAGGGCAGCTCCTTTTAGGAGGTGTCAATAACCTCAGATCTCTGATTTTGCAGATAAGATGACTTACATGTTTTTTTATTTACTCTTTTTCTTTGAAGATGTGATCTTACAATCTAAAAACATGATAATATCAATTCTACCTACCCCTCATACCTTTCCTAACATTTTCTCTTGATTTGGGTGCATTTGAATTGGCAAACCCTCGACAACATTTTTCTTTTGAAAGCATAAAAACTATCTATTTCTACCATTATCACTTCCAAGAGCTCAGATTAGACTAATGAGCCCTTTTTATTTTCTACCTAATCTACTTATCTTTCAAGGTTAAACAATTTGATAGATTTTCATTCTTTGAGATATTAACATAAAATTTAAAACATGACCAAATTAAGGTTAGGCAATTTTGTTTGTCATGAGCTTTGGTATTTTGGACAAGTGGCACATAAATTTTATTTTTGTACAAGTAAAACTACAAACTTGAGGGCTCTAATTTGAAATTTGTCACTCATCTCTCTCTTTTCTCTTTGGTTCAAATTTAGGCTTTGGGAACCAGTATCTCTTCCTAACCTAGTCTACTAATGAGCCAAGTTTACATGGTTTGGAAAATCTTCATTTTCTAACTTATCAGCAGAAATTTAAAACATGTTCAATCATTGTTAGGCTGTATGATTGAACAAGACTTTTATTCCTCAAAATTAGTGGCATTTAGACTTGCACACTTTCAAACATATTATTTTTTTGGTATGGGGCTTTACCTCTACTTTTTATCTACCCATTTTTTCTTCTTTTCTTGGTTTTTGTGTTTCATTTTTCGGATCTTTCATTCAAGCAATGTTATGTACAATGAATAAAGCTTCAAACTAAGAAATTTAACAAAAATAGTGCTTGAGCATCGTGTCATTGACAGGACCTCCAAATAACTCTGTTATATCCATATCTTGTAAGAAGAATGCATTGTTACCTCTAACTGAATGGATGATGTATGGACCTTTCCATAGATTTTCAAATTTTCCATGCTTGCCTTTGTCCTCTTTTCTTGAATCCCACTTCAACAGTTTGTCTCCAATCTGGAAATCATTTTCTTTGGTCCTCTTTTCAAAAATCTTTTTGATGCTCTCTTGAACTGCTTGTGTTCTGTTGTATACTTCCTCCCTTGATTGCTGCAATTAAATGGTTTGGTTCAACCTCCTTTGCATATCATTCTCTTCTGATTGTACCTCTTGGAGGAGCGTCATCATTGGGATTCCCAAGGATGTTAGAAAAATTGCATCCATGTCGTACACTAGCTAATAGGGAGACATGTTAATGGATTTCTTGCTTGTTAATCTGTCTGCCCATAGTGCATGCACTAATTTGTTGTGCGATGACTTTTTGTTCTCTTCCAACAATTTCTTTATGATGTTTACCAAACTTTTGTTAGAGGAATCAACAAACCCATTACCTTGAGGGTAATAAGCTATATAATTACCTAATGTAATGTGATATATGTGGCAAAATTCTACCATTTTCTTGGACATAAATGCAACAACATTATTAGTGATGATCTTTCTCGGACAACCAAACCTAGACAGAATATTGGTTTCAAGGAATTTGATTGTTACCAGGTCAGTGGCATTCCTTGAAGGGATAGTTTCTATCCATTTGGTGAAATATTCAGTTGCAGTGAGGATCCATTTGTGTTGGGCAGAGGAGGCAGGGTGGATTTATCAAATTAAATCTAAACCGCACTATTGAAAAGGGATTTCAACACTAATGGATGTAATGGCAAATGTATTAGTTTTCTCTTTCCCTAAAATATTTTGAATTTATGGGAAGTCACTACTAGCTTGTGGATATCAGGGAAAAGAGTGGGCCAATAGAAACCGACTCTAAGGATTTTTTTGGCAGTGGTTTTCCAATAGAGATGACCTCCACGCTCTCCCTCATGAAAACCATGCATGATTCTATTTGCAACATCTTCAAGTAAACATTTAAACAAGATAGCAACAATTTTTTTCCAATATAAAGCTTTATCTAAGATGCAAAAATTTACAACCTTTTGTTTCAATAATCTGGCCTTTGTTTTAGACAAATTAGAAGGAGCATTTAGATTAAAAAGCACATATAATATGACATCATACCAGGGTGAGTTCAGAAATGCTTCTTCAATAGGTGGAGTTGCCAACTCCTCTTGTTCATCCAAGGAATGTATCATGTTTATGTCCAATGCTTGAAATTTTTCTTCAACCATCAGTTTGGCCAGTCTTTGCCCTTTGATTAGCTTGGTGGGATTGATTTCCAAATCATACTCTAAGATGATAGCAATCCACTTACCTCTTTTACCATCAGGATCCTGAGTTAGTATGTTCTTAACAAATGCATGAGGAACAAAAGCAATGACACGTGAATGCAAGATGTAAACTCTGAAATATTTTAAGGCTTTGATTAAGAAAAAATCTTGTTTCTCCATGATGTTATATTTCAGAGCTGCATCTCTTAGAGCCTTGTTGAAGAAATGAATTGGCTGTTCTTGTCCCATTATGTTTTTTTGTAGTAATACTGCAACAATTGTGTGTTTTGATGCAAATGAGAAGATGAAGAAATCCTTGGTAAAGTGAGGGATGATTAGAACGGGTGTTTGGGTAAGTGATTGTTTTACCAGTTCAAAGGATTGCTTTGCTTTGGTGGTCCATTTGGCTCCTATTTATGTTTTCATCATGTTTGTAATGTTTCTTAGGAGTTCAACAAGGTTTTGTATGAACCTTCTTAAGAAGTTGATCTTTCCAATGAAGGATTACAACTCTTTGATGTTTCTAGGGTGGTTGATCTGCAATATACCTTCAATCCTTTTTGGGTCTTTCTTGATTTCCTCGTCAGATATGATGTGGCCTAAAAGTTTCCATTATTGAATGCTAAACATATTTTTCTTGTGATTCAAAGATAAACCATACTTTCTTCACTTTTCAAAGAATTTTCTTTAGTGATTTAGGTGTTCTTCATCGGAGTTTTAGTAAACAGTGATGTCATCAAGGTATATCACAATGAAGAAGCCTATGTCTTCGAGAAAAGAAACTTCCATGACTCTTTGAAAAGTGGCCTCGACATTCATTAACCCAAAAGGAATTTTGACATACACGATGGTGCCCAAGGTGTAGTGAATGTGGTTTTGTTTTGATCACTTGGAAGTACTAACACCTAATTATACCTTGAAAAGATATTTTTTTGGAGCCTATTACCCTTTGCAGTATATGATCCATCTTAGGTAAAGGGTATTTGTCTTTCAGGGAGTCTTTGTTTAAATTTCTAAAGTCTATGCACGAACTGATTTCTCCTGTCTTATTCCTCACTGACACAAGGTTTGAGACCCATTCTGAGTACCTGAGTGGGACTATTATTACATCATCATACATCTTTTGGATTTCTTTCTCAACTAGAGGCATTAGGATAGGGTTTATCCTACGCAAATTCTGCTTGAATGGTTTCTGGTTTTCCTTGAGAGGAATCTTGTGTTGAATGATGTTTGTGTCATAGGAATTCAATTCCTCATAGCCCCATGCAAACACATCCTTGAAATCTTTGAATAGATAAATTTATTTATATTTTATAAGGTGTGGAAATATTTTGGACAAATTTATCATTTAAGGTTCTTCATCACTCCCTATGTTGCATTCTTCTACATCTGTTTCGGTGGATTCCATTTTAGGATTCCTAGCAACATCATTGAAATCAAACAACTCTTATAAGGGGGCAAGTCCTCTTGGAAATAAGTTATATTTTCATTCCAATACCTCAATTTCTCTTTTTTATGAGTCTTCAAACAATTCTTCCTCAAGAGGGTGTTCTAGTAGATTTACATCAGCATCATAAGGTGGCACAATTTTGTGTGTTTTCTCTTTAGCAGAGTAGTCCTCTTGATGGTCTATGTCTAATTTTGTCATCTCAAAATCATTTTTTGATTGCAGGAAGTATTCAATGTGTTTGTCACCTTCAAAAAATTTCAAATAATCTATGTTATCAGGGGTTGTAGGTCTGTTTTTGCCATTTACCATCTATTGTTCATTGCCATGAGGTAGTTGGCAAGCGCTCGCAAAAAAGGCTAGTTCATTTGAAATGTTGTTTTTATTTCTTGGAATAGAGGTAAGTTCATATTTTTCAAATGTGTTGAGGAGGTCTAAGGCAAAATTCCTATATTCTCAGCCTACGGTTTTTGGCTGAATATTCTCGTTTATTTTTTCTAATTATTAACTCGGAATCTCTCTAAATAGAAATCATCTTAGCTCCTATACTTTTCAACATTTGTAACCCTAATAGAAGAGCTTCATACTCTACAATATTGTTTGTACATTGAAAATCCAGCTTGAAAGAGTGACCTTGATTAGTGTTGTGTATCCAAACACCTGCTCCTGAACTAGCTTTGCCGCAAGAGCCATCAAAGCTCATGTTCCAAAGTGTTTCAAGTTTAGATTCGCCATTTTGTTGTTTTTCATGGCTGTTAGGGTTTTGGCTATTATGTTCTTCATTTTTTGTTTTGTTTAAATGTTTTGACAGGTCTTGATCTTCCTCTTTTTCATTCACTTTTTCATTAATGTCATCTTCATTGTACAAGATAAATGAGTCAAGTTCTGAATGGATAGAATAGAGAGGTGTGTTGTTTGACCTATCTTGGCTGCTTACCATGTATTTCATGTGAGATTCTATGTATAGTCTTCTTTTTTTATTAAAGACTAGAATGGTAGTGTTTGTTCAATTTAGTGTTCCTAAATTGATTTCATAAATTGTCAACCAGGGCTAGTAAACTGTTGAAGTGAAGTGCACTATATATGACTAGGTATATGCTTCCTACTTCGTTGTGTTTAGTGTTTTTCTAATGTTTTTGGCTTTGTATTTTTATGCTAAGAGGAAAAGAACTAAGTGTTTGACAAAGAGAAGTTATTGGTCACACTAAAACAGAGCAAGATCTATTCTAAACTATGTATGGCACCTAAAAAAAACAGAAAATGTTAATTCACAGATTTCAAACATTGACAAGAAAAATAAATCATAACATGAACTCAATCCAATTCATTTCAATAGAAGTATGTTGGAACAACTTGAGAAAAGGATAAGTTTAATGAAATGAGGTTCTTCTAAGTAAACAACAACTTACAATTATCACAGAGAAAATCTCATCCATAGTTAGAAATTTGTTGGAACACATTTGGGAAAGATTATCTACAACATAGTAAGGAACCCTACCCTAAATTAACTGATGACACTAAAATTAATCCATTATCCAACTCAAAATGTCACTATTAAACCTCATTCAAAGGTTATAAATCTTTTGGAACTGTTTTGGAAAGAGGCAAGTTTGTAAAATTATGAGAGATTGCAGAACAATCAAGACTTCAAAATGAAATTACCAATTCTTTCTCCTATGAAAATGATGTATTAGCAGAGATTAAGAACAAGAGAAGTTTGTAAATAATGAAGGCCTTTAAGTCCAATTTAACAGAACTAGAATACAACTAGCTAATAAAACTTAAAATACATTAAACAGAATTGAACTAATATGCAATTAACCTCCGAAATACTACAACTGAACTAAAATGAAATTAATTTCTGAAATACTACAGCTTTATCTCATTTAGTGTTAGTGCTATTTTGGAACAATTCATAAGAACAAGACTAGCTATAACATTCAATGCAAGTGAGCATATAACATAAAGTTCAGAAAACTGCCTTAATTAGGAACGAAACAGAGCTAAAGTTACTTATCTAAACAATATGCACAGAGCCTCTCAGGCAGTAGGGGCCCTCTACCACCAGATTAGCACACGAATCTCCTCAATATTGCTTAAGATCATGTATTAAAATTTCTCTTCTTTCATTAAAGGAAAATGCTTCAAAAACAGAGTATTACGGTCTTGGACAACTTAACAATAAAACATCAATCTAGCTAACTATCTCTCAGTTTCCCGAGTTGTTCTTATAAGATAAATACATAACTGCCGTGGAGAAGAACTATGGATAAGTGTCTTTTTCAATTAAAATTAAATTAGAACTCTTTTGGAGGCCTCGTACTTTGCTGAAGACATCTGTAGAGTCCTTGTCCTGGTAGGAATCCACTTCTTAGTTTTGGTTTCCTCCACATGCATAACCACCTATAGATTTTTGCTCAGACTTCGTAGAGGGCAAGAAATGATGTAGGAGTGTTGTGGAATTCAACCATATGCATTTTTCCTTTAAGTGACACCTACAACCTGTGTGAACATGAAAATAGCTGTGGAATAGGTGACTAGCTACAGAATTGCTGCATTCTATAACTAAGTTTGATCAAAATTCACTATAACAACATAACCATAAAAGTATAGCAATTCAGTCTTTTTATTTATTCTTAAAGTAACTTTAATCAATCCTATTGATATTTTAAGCCTATAACTGATAAAGGACAAAGGAAATGAAGTGAAATTTGGTGAAAGAAAAGGACATCTTTGGGGCTCAACATACCCCCACTGCAAAACTTTTGCATGTCCTAATGCAATCAATCCATGTATTCTGAAACTTCTACTAGGACATCTAACCTCATTTTTCTTCTTTTCTTGGCGTTCAATGGCATTCTAGCTTTCCTTATGACCAACTTGAATCTCAAATTTATAAGTGCCCTGCTCAATTTTTTGTTTTTCTTCTTTAGCTTATCACTAGCATTGTACAATTTTTCCATTTGCAGAGAGAGATTTGTGTTCATGTTACTCTTCAGTTTGACTTGTTCCTTTAAAATTTCATTTTCATTCTTTATATGCCTATTGAGTACTTCTAATTTATATTTGTCTCTTCTTAGTAATTCAATTGCAGATCCTAGTAGACTAGGAGTTCTTCCTCTGCTTTCCGAGGCTCTGTTTTCTAATGACTCAACATAATTATAGATTTTTTGTTGTGCTGGTTCTATCTCCGGAGCTCCTTCATCAATATCCTCTTCGTACTAGTACTCAGGAGATCTATTAGTTGGCGTCTCTTCATCTTCAATGTCTATGATACCTGTTTTCTTAACTGTTGTCTTCTTCAATATGCCTCTAAGCCTATGGCTTCATCTTAGTTTAGATGGTCCCTCACCTCTCTCCTTAGCTTACTTTCTTATTATCTTCTCCTTTTTAAGTTGTTTCTTGATTTCAGCCAATTTATCAGACATAATCTCCTCACTGTCCTCTTGTATGGACTTACCAGTTTTAAGTTCAACAGATTTGGAAATTTTCCCTCTCCTGCTTCTTCTTTCAAGTTTGCCTTCAGATGGAGATTCCATGGGTTCTTCAAAGTGATTCCTCAAGAGGAACGCATCCCAATTGTCTTCCACCTTTCTCAAATGATGCTCAATTAGGATTTTAACTAGGCCATGGTGATACAAGGTGGTTTCCAAGAATTGAACCCTCTTTTGGACATTAGAAGCCATTCTCTTTAGGCTATGAAGTAAGAAAAATGGTAAATTGATTTCTTCATCTAGGAAATGCATCATTAGCCAAATGTGATAAAAATATAGGGTACGAAACCTTCCCTCACAAGTTATAATTTTTTGCAAAATGAGCAACATATCTCGCCATTTATTCTTTAGTGCTGAGCTAGGAATGCCCTTCTTGAAAACTGAAGTATCCATACCTGGTGTTTTGAGCATCTGCCTCCATGCCTCATTGTGAAATTCCTTGTTTTTGAACCATCGTTCACCTTGCCTTGGTAATTATGCTGCTTCTGCAATGAAGGATTCTGTAATAGTGAACTTGACATCTCCTGTTTCAACTTTTGATGCGTTGAAGGACCATGCAAATGTCTTAGTTACCTCCTTATGAAAACCATTGAACTTTTCCAAAAACTGTAACCACCCAAACTGCTATAGCATCTCTCTAATATGTGAGTAACTCTCTAAGTATTTGGTTCCAACTGGTTCAGACCTTACAATGAGACCCATGGCTTTTTTTCTCACCCTTCAATTTACTGCTCCGTTACTACTCTTCTATTCACATTAAAAATGGCTGTAGAGAGTTGTTTTCACCCCAAAGATGACTTCTCTGTTTATGCATCAGGAATTGGCTATGGAAAGATGACATGAAGTGGTTATGGGATGAGTGAAATACAGTAAGGGTGATTCACACGAATTAATGAGTTTGAGATCTGTCATGGGGGAAAAGACCGCGGAAAAATTTCGTGTGAATTTCAAAATCATCACTGAATACTTTGGATTAGTGACATGACCTAATAGGTCACTTCAGTACTAACCACTAATTTTTAATAAATGATGGTTTGGTATGGCGGAATGGAAAGGATTTTGTCCAAGGTTTTTATGATAAGCTCGATCAATATGAATAATTAAAATGAATTTATGAAACACACATATAGCTTAACCATACTATAACTTTCATAATCTGTTATCATAATAATTTCACAAATTTACCTTAGCCCTTCCTTTTATTTTTATGGTTTTAATATGCTTTGTCTTCCTTTGAAAATCATTGATCCTTCAGTCTTCATAATCCCTTTGATTTTGCTTGTTGACATAGGTGTGCAGGGTCAATTTGCTGCTGAACAAATGGTTGTTGGATAGTTTCCTGCAAGGTATCTGGCTGCAGAATGTCTAGCTACAGAATATACCTGTAGGAGCTTTGAAGCATGAAATGAAATGATTTGAAACATGGATAGACTGTAGTATGAAATGAAATAAACCAGATCACGAAATATGGTGGAATGGAGCATGAGTGAAGTGAATTAAAATGGAATGAAATGGATCATGGGTGTAAAGTGGAATGAAATATGAAAATTGGCTTGCAACTTATGATTTTTTATACTCAATTGCAGGAAGAGATCAAATTTAAAAGTCTGAAATGAAAATGAAGTGGACCATGGAACTGAGTGAATGAAGTATGGATGAATGGAGTGAATGAAATATGAATGAAGTGAGACA
The DNA here is from genome assembly GCA_034641835.2 of Pinus albicaulis. Classification (NCBI taxonomy): domain Eukaryota; kingdom Viridiplantae; phylum Streptophyta; class Pinopsida; order Pinales; family Pinaceae; genus Pinus; species Pinus albicaulis. The sequence continues at coordinate 56,286,662 of MU968359.1, read as the reverse complement.
TAATGGAGTGAAATGGATCATAAGTGGAATATAATATATAAAATGGGTCTGCACTTATGATTTTGTGATAGCAACTTGCAGGAAAATAAGAAATTTGAAAAGCTAAAGTGTCAGAAGGATTCTGATTTTCACTTTATCTTTCTGTATAAACATGTTAATTAGTGATTAGTTTTCATTTTTATACTTTTTTTTTTCTCATGCTTTTGAATTCAGACAACTCAATTAATTTGATGAAGAAGAAGAATTCTTCTTCATTAACTTCACATCACTGTTTTCCTGGAATCTCTTGACAAATTCTTCTCTTGAAAGTGGCTTGTGATACAACTTCAATCTATGACCATTTACAAGAAAAGTGACCTTCTCTTCATCTATTGTTCTGATTTTTATTACTCCATTGTCAAAAATTTTCATAATTTCATATGGCCCAAGCCAATGTGTTTGGAATTTACCTTGAAAATCTTTGAACTTTGAATCAAACATGAGGGCCTAGTCACCTTCTTTTAATTTATTTTCCTTGATGTACTTATCATGCCATCTAGTCCTTTGTTGTTGGACTATACTTTTTTTCTAGGCTGCATCTTGTTTGATCTCATCCAATTCATTAATCTGCTCCAATCTGTGCTTTTGTGCCTCTGTTAGATCAAGTCCTAGCTGAACTGCCATTTTAAAAGTTTGAATCTGAAACTCTATGGGAAACATGATTTTTTTTCCATAAACAAGTTCATAAGGAGTATGACCTGTTGTTCTTCTCCATGTAGTTCTATAGGCCCACAAAGCTTCAGGAAGCCTGTCTGCCCAATCTCTTCTATGTAAATGAACAGTCTTTGTTAGGATCCCTTCAATGACCTTATTAGTAGATTCTACTTGACCATTTTCTTGTGGATGATAGGGAGTAGATTTTCTGTGTCTGATTTTGTACCTCTCCATCATTTGTTCCACTAGCCTTGATGTGAGTTTAGCTCCTTGATCTATAACAATTTCTCTTGGGACACCAAAACGAGTAAAAATATCCTCAAAAATAAAATTAACTACAGATAATTCAGTAGCAGAAAGTAATGGCTTGGCCTCTACCCATTTGGTAACATAATCAGTGAAAAATAATATATATTTCTTTTGTCTTGATGGAGGACTAATAGGTCCTACAAAATCTAAAGCCCATTTCTCAAAAGGTTCAATATGTACCTGAGGCTGCAATGGCATCTCACCTGAAGGAGAATGTTTCCCTACCCTTTGGCAAATGTCACACCTTTTGACATACTCTTTAGCATCTTTAAAAAGGGATGGCCAATAGTATCCTAAATGAAGGACCTTATAAGCTCTCCTTTTATCAGCAAAGTGTCTGCCACAAGGTTCATCATGACATGCCTTGAGGATCTCAGACATCTCATCTTCCTGAACACATCTCCTAATGATAACATCTGGACCTATTTTGTATAACTCATTAGCAACCCATGAATATTTTGCACTGTCATAAATGATGTTTCTTCTGTCTCTTACATTCATTATTGAAGGAAATTTACCTGAAACTAAATAATTAGCAATGTCAGCAAACCAAGGAGTTTGAGTAGAAATTGAAAAAAGGTATTCTTCAGGGAATTTATCTTCAACTGGGGTATTGTCTTTGATGTTTTGGAGTCTATATAGGAAATCAGCTATTGTGTTTTGTTTCCCATGCCTATCTAGAATGGTAATGTTGAATTCCTGTAAAAGCAATAACCATCTTATGACTCTGCCATTAGTAATTGATTTTTTCATTAGATATTTAATTGCAGAGTGATCTGTGTGAACAAAAGTTTCATAGCCTATTATATAGTGTTTGAATTTATTTATGGCATGAACAATAGCTAATAACTCTTTTTCAGTTACAGTATAGTTTAACTATGAAGGAGTCAAATTTTTACTAGTATAGTAGATGGCATAAGGAATCAGGTCTTTTTGCCCCAATACTGCTCCTAAAGCTGTATCTAAGGTATTTGTTGAAATATGAAAAGGTAACTTCCAGTTAGGTCCCCTTAAAATAGGTGCTTCAAAGATTTTTTATTTTCAGGGTCTCAAAGGCTAACTGGCAATCAGGATTCCACTTGAATTCATAGTCCTTGGTAAGTAATTTGAAAAGTGGAGATGATATCTTGGTGAAGTTTTCTATAAACCTTCGATAATATCCTGTAAATCCTAGAAAACTCCTAACATCTTTTTGACAACTTGGAATAGATAAGTTAGAGATGACTTCAACTTTTGACTCATCAACTCTAATCCCATCCCTTGAAATGTGATCCCCAAAAACAATTCCTTCAGTAAACATCATAAAAAACTTCTCATGACTCAGTGAAAGATTTGCTTCTTTACATCTCTTTAAAACTCTTTCCAAGTTTTCTAAGGCTTCTTCAAATGTGTTTCCATAGACTATGAAATCATCCATATATACCTCTACACAATCATGTATTAGATCTGAAAATATTCCTAGTACTACCCTTTGAAATGTTGCAGGTGCATTGCATAGTCCAAATGGAAATACTCGATAAGCATAGGTACCCCAAGGACAGGTAAATGTGGTTTTGTCTTGATCTTCAAGTGCCACTTGAATTTGGTTATAACCACTAAACCCATCTAAAAATGAGAAGTACTTTTTGCCAGCTAATGTATCTAACACCTGATCTATGAAAGGTAGGGGAAAATGATCTTTAAGAGTAGCTTTGTTTAATTCCCAGTATTCAATACATACCCTCCATTTACCATTTTTCTTTGGCACAATTACCAAAGGAGAAACCCACTGACTATCTGAAATGGGATAGATAAAGTTGACATTTAACAATTTCTGCAATTCTTCTTTGACAATCTCCCTATGATTTGGATTCATTCGTCTTTGAGGTTGTCTGATTGGTTTACAATTTTACTCTATGTAGATGTGATGAGTGCAAGTATTAGGGCTTATCCCTTTCATATCAGTGTACTCCCATGCATATGCAGAAAAATGTCTCTGTAATATCTTGACTAGCTTTTCTTGTTGAGATTTCTCTAGGTTCTTGTTTATGTTTAAAGTTTTGCCTGGAAATATCTCAATTGTAGAGCTTCCAAATATATCCATGGAGTAAAGAGACATCTTTCTTGATGATAAAAAATCAATGTTGGATTCTTCTTGAAATTTTTCATGTTTGTATTCCGAAGAGGATTTAAAATTTTCTAAGGTATTCAGAATCTGGCTATCTTCACTAATTTCTGAAATTGTGAAGAGAGGTTGAATGTCTTCTTCATCCTCAATCCATTGAGTATCATCTAATTCTGTAATTGTCTTTGTTGGAGGATATAAGGTAAATTTCTTAGTTAAACTACCATCAGAGATGTACATATCACCGGATCTACAACTAATGAAAGTATCAGCTGTAGCTAACCAAGGTCTTCCTAATATAATAGGATGCCCTCCTAGATTATTCTTAGGAGTTAGGATCATAAAATCCACAGTATACTCCCAAGAATCTAGGGACACAGGAATGTCTTATATTAGCCCATCAGGTTTGATCACAGATCTGTCTGCTAATTGTAATAATGTGGGTGTAAAAAGAAGATTAGGAAGTTTCAGTTTATCCATGATTTGTCTACTCATGATATTGATTGCTACTCCTAAATCAATAAGTGTGTTTTGGATCTCAATTCCATTGATGTGTATTCTAACAACTGGATTTTCTAGGTCTATATACTTTGGAATGGAAATCTTACCCATCATGATATCTGCTATTTTTCCTTCCAGTTGATTTTTCTTTGTCTCTTTGATTCTTTTTCCTGTTTTTTTTCATGCTCAACTCCTTTATTGTTTTTGCTAAAATTGGAATTTCCTTGATAGCTTGTAATAATGGGATCTTAATACAAACATTTCTCAGCTCATCTATGAAATCATAATTAGGCACCATAATTTGTTTTTCTACACCCATATCAATTTGTAATCTTTCTAGAAAGGGAGATGGAGAGGTAGATGTTGATGGCTGCTCTAATATAGGAGTTGAAATTATTGGCTCTTTTTGTTTTGATTTTTCAATATTCGGTTCTTGAAAAGATGGGTCTTCTTCAAGACTTTTATTTACCCGTAGAGAATCTTCCTCAGAGTTGTTTTGTTCTTGTATGATTACAGAAGGTTTCTTCTTTTCAAGTATTCTTCCAGACCTAAGTTGAACATCATTAAGGTCTAAAGGAGTGATCAAATAGGTTGGAAAAGTTGGCCTTCTATCATGTATGTGTTCTGAGGATTCTTATTTTTGGGGTTTGGTATGGGTTGGGTAGGCAACTGATTTTTTTTCTGAGGAAATGGTAATGGAAGTGGTAAATTTTGATGTTGTGGATTTTGATGATTCTGTTGAGGGTTTTTTTGAAGATTTTGTTGAGGATGGAAACGTGGATATGGTGGATAGGATGGTGGATATTGATAGTACTGAGAGTATCTTCCATAGGGATTTTGTGCTCCTTGTGCCCAAGTTTGAGATTGATTTTGAAATTGGGGCCAAGGTTGTTGCCGAGAATTCCAATTTGGTGGGGGTTGATTATATAGATGATCATGGAATCCTTGTGTTTGAGGTCCTTGCCAAGGCCTTCTAGAGACAAAATTGAGAGATTCTGTGGAATTTGTAGGGGTTTCTTCTTGAAAGACAACTTTAAGACTAGGAAGTGAAGGAAAAATCTTGGTATCATGTTTTTCTGAACAAATTACACAAGTCACTACTAATTTTTCATCCAAAGGGCACTCTCTCAAGGCATGATTCTTTCTACATTTGGGACAAAAGATTGCTAAGGCATCAGATTCATATTTTTTCTTGTTTCGTAATTTAAGGGTGTCTATTTTTTCTCTAAGACTCCCTAATATATCATATTTGAATTCATCAAGTATATGTCCTATTTCTGCCCTACTTACTGTCCCAGAAGTAGACTTAATTTCCCTTGCAAGAATAGGGTCTCTTGGTCCTTTTACAGTTTTAGATTTCCCTCTTAAAAGGTTGATACATAATTCAGCTATTTCAGGTAATGTGAGCTGAGATATATCCCCTTTTCCCATAATGTTAAGAATATCTAACCATTCATCCCCGATTTTCTTCAACAAGAGAGCTTTCAAAGTATCTTGGTATAAGTTTTCCATTTTTTCTCTTTTGATGTTGTAGTTAAACCTCTCCAAAAAATCTTCTAGGTTTTCATCCTCTTTTTGTAACATTTTAAACACTTCCTCTTTATGGTTGACTGGCATATAGTAATCCAAATACCTTTCTATAAATGCCTGTTTCATGTCTTCCCATGTCCTAATAGAACTGTTGATCAAACTCATAAACCATTTTAATGCTGCTCCTTTCAATGTTGAAGGGAATAGTTTAAGTTTTTGAGAATCTTGTAAGTAGTCATAGGTTCTACATAGGACTTAAAATTCAAATAGGAAGGTTTCAGGATCTTCAGTTTTGAGTCCATAAAATTTTGGAAGGACATAGGGTGAAATGTTTTTCATAGCTGCATTGGTTTCTTCATCTACGATAGGAAACCCAAAAGAGCTTCCCATTTCCCTTCTACCTCTTCCTCTGCCTCCTTATTCACCTCTACCTCCTTCTCTTCTACCTCTACCTCTACCCCCTCCAAATAGTGTATGTTCTCCATTAAAGACTCCTCCTCCTCCTTCTTCTACCATGATTGATTCTCCTGTGAAAGTGGAAAAGTTTAGGTCTCTAGCAGGGGTCCTTGAATCTTCTTCTAAAACAAGTTCAGTGGATGAAGTGGAAGGTCTCTCTGATGGAATATCTGATCTTAATCCTTCTAGAAGTTTGTGATCAGTATAGGATGGGATGTGGGTTTGAGTTGGAGGTGTGCTGCCTCTTGGTCTTGGTGGAATAAGTGGTGTTCTAGAAATCAAGCTTCTGCTTTTTATGAATCTACACCTTGAGTCTCTTTCTCTACGCATATGACTATTTTTGGGAGGTAAGAAACAAGGCTACCTAGTTACACTTCCCCGGAAATGGCGCCAAAATGTCTACTCAACTTAGTGTTCCTATATTGATGTCATAAATTGTCAACCAGGGCTAGTAAGTGCACTATATATGCCTAGGTATCTGCTTCCTACTTCGTTGTGTTTAGTGTTTTTCTAATTTTTTTGGTTTTGTATTTTTATGCTAAGAGGAAAAGAACTAAGTGTTTGACAAAGAGAAGTTATTGGTCACACTAAAACAGAGCAAGATCTATTCTAAACTATGTATGGCACCTAAAAAAAACAGAAAATGCTAATTCACAGATTTCAAACCTTGAAAAGAAAAATAACTCATAACATGAACTCAGTCCAATTCATTTCACTAGAAGTATGTTGGAACAACTTGAGAAAAGGATAAGTTTAATGCAATGAGGTTCTTCTAAGTAAACAACAACTCACAATTATCACAAAGAAAATCTCATCCATAGTTAGAAATTTGTTGGAACACATTTGGGAAAGATTATCTGCAACATAGTAAGGAACCCTACTCTAAATTAACCTATGACACTAAAATTAATCCATTCCGCAACTCAAAATGTCACTATTAAACCTCATTCAAAGGTTAGAAATATTTTGGAATTGTTTTGGAAAGAGGCAAGTTTGTAAAATTATGAGAGATTGCAGAACAGTCAAGAGTTCAAAATGACATTACCAATTCTTGTTCCTATGACAATGATGTATTAGTAGAGATTAAGAAAAAGAGAAGTTCGTAAATAATGAAGGCCTTTAAGTCCAATTTAACAGAACTAGAATACAACTAGCTAATAAAACTTAAAATACGTTAAACAAAACTGAACTAATATGCAATTAACCTCCGAAATACTACAGATGAAATAAAATGCAGTTAATTTCTGAAATAATACAGCTTTATCTCATTCAGTGTTAGTGGTATTTTGGAACAATTCATAAGAACAAGACTGGTTGTAACATTAAATGCAAGTGAGCATAAAACATAAAGTTCATAAAACTACCTAAATTAGGAACGAAACAGAGCTAAAGTTACTTATCTAAACAATATGCACAGAGCCTCTCAGCCAGTAGGGGCCCTCTACCACCAGATTAGCACACGAATCTCCCCAAGATTGCTTCAAATCATGTATTAAAGTTTCTCTTCTTTCATTAAAGGAAAATTCTTCAAAAACAGAGTATTACGGTCTTGGACAACTTAAGAATAAAACATCAATCTAGCTAACTGTCTCTTGGTTTCCCGAGTTGTTCTTATAAGAGAAATACATAACTGTCCAGGAGAAGAAGTAAGGATAACTATCTTTTTCAATTAAAATCAAATTAGAACTCTTGTGGAGGCCTCGTACTTTGCTAAAGACATCTGTAGAGTCCTTGTCCTGGTAGGAATCCACTTCTTAGTTTTGGTTTCCTCCACGTGCATAACCACCTGTAGATTTTTGCTCAGACTTCGTAGAGGGAAAGAAATGATGTAGGAGTGTTGTGGAATTCAACCATATGCATTTTTCCTTTAAGTGACACCTGTAACCTGTGTGAACATGAAGATAGCTGTAGAATAGGCGACTAGCTACAGAATGGCTGCATTCTGTAGCTAAGTCTGATAAAAAAACACTATAATAACATAACCATAAAAGTATAGCAAGTCAGTATTTGTATGTATTATTAAAATAACTTTAATCAATCCTATTGATCTTTTAAGCCTATAACCGATACAGGACAAAGGAAATGAATTGAAATTTGGTGAAAGAAAAGGACATCTTTGGGGCTCAACAGGTAACATATGCCATGTTCATTTGGAGGTTTCCTTGGAGTTTGGCTCCCCATGATCTAGATAAAAGCATGCCATACTTCGAGGGAATGCCAACCACTACAATATTCATGACCAGGCTCTTAGCTGATTTTTGTGCCAGATTGACACATAGAGTTTTTATCAGGCCCAACCATTTAACTCTAGTTGAATCAAAAGAGTACAAGCCTTTGTATGGTTTGGTTATTTTCAGGCGTAATATCTCCATCACTACCTTTGGCATGAGGTTGTGTGAAGTTCCATATTCTAGCATGGCATTGTGTAGGATTTTGTCATGAATGTTCAAACTAACATAAAATGGAGGCACAACTCCCTATTGGAACTTTACTTATACCTCTAGTCCAAAAAACAAATCTGGCTCGTCATCACTTAGATTTAGAGTATCAATGTCATTTCCTATGTTTAAATCTTTCAAAACTTGAGATCTATATACATCTTGAGTCACTAGTTCAGTAAGGGGTATGGCTATTTTGATTTTGGCAATTTCACTCTTGATATTGAATGGTGTTTGTGTTCTTGGTATATTTACATCAATTTTATCATACATGGTCTTTTTTGCAACTCTAGCTTGCTGATTTTTGTTTGGGATCTTAGTTAAAGTTGTTTTTTCAGGGCCACTAGTTGATTTACTAGGGCAGCTTTGGTCACTGTCATGTTGGCTGATTTTGTTTTTTCTTTGATCGAGATTCTTAGCCATTATGTTGGTATTTTCTGCTGTCTTTTTAGGAGTGTTTTCAGGGGTCTTCCTAGCAGAAATTTCCAGTTTGTTCCTCATAGGGATGTCTTGTGCTTTCCTACTTCTAAGGTCATACTGCCTATGAACCTCCATGATAGCATTTCCAAACCCTAGTTTGTATTCTTTAGAATCGTCATATGTTCTTTCAGTTTGGTTTGAGGAAATCAGACCTCATTCTTCTTGCGGTAGAAAAACTTTATCCTCTCTATTGGAGTCTATTAGATTGACATGATTTTCTTATGGTTCCTTAGTCTCTCTCTCCTCTTCATCTACATAGTTTTCTTGGAAAGAAGGTATGATTTGCTGGTCATTTTCTCTTTGCCTGATTTGAGGAGGATCTCTTCTGAAGTTTTGGTTTCTATTTTTTCTTTGAGGGCTTGTTTGATTTTCCCTAGGAGGTGCTCTTTCATTTAAGTTGATTCTCTCCATCATCCTTTCCATTTTCTGAACTAGACTGTCAAATTTAGCATCGGATGTGGAGGCTACATTTTCTTCTTTGTATGTAGCCTTATTCTCTACTCTCAATCTAGCCCTTTTAGCAATTAGATTGGCTTATACACTTACCGTTCCCCTTTGCATGTCTTCTAAGGTAAGGGGGTCTCTTTCTCTTAATTGATAAGACATGTCTGGATCAAATGCTTCTAGAAATTTTACTAGGGCCAGGTCTTGCAAGAGTTTCATGTGGGGAGGGAGTGCACTGTATACACTATTGAACTTAGTGCAATAGTCTTGGACATTCTCTCCAAAATTTCTTTTAAGGTTGTCATATTCTAATAGGATTTGAAGGAATTTTTGTTAGTATCCCACTTGTTTATGAATGTTTGAGAAACGGAAGGGAGATCATGAATGCTATTAGGAGTTAAGTTTTTAGACCATTTCTTTGCTTCTCCTCCTAATCTTTGGGAAAACATTCTCATTTTTATGGCCTCCTCTTCTATTTCTTGGTAGTCAAAAGCATCATTCATCTTGTCTACATGTTGTTGGGCAGTGGTAGAATTAGCTCCATTAAAGTGAGGGATTTTAGGTTGGTAGGCTTGTGGCATAGGTGGTAAAGGTTGTGGTAGTACCAAGGGGGCATACCATGCTCCCATGATAGGAGGTAATGGAAACCAAGGAGGATTTACAAGAGCAGGTTTTATGAGTGGAGGTGGAGGATGAAATGGAGTGGTTTTCACAGTGGATGTATGAGTGGGGGTAGCAGATGTACCTGGAACGACTAGCTAAGATTGAGCAGATTTGGATCAAAAGGAGTCAAAGTGTTGGAGAAGTTAAAAATCAGGAGGAGTGGAAGGAGAGGATTCTCTACTAGGACTCTATTGTAAGTTTGTAGGCTCTAGGTCTGTCTGGTCTATCCAATTTTGAGACTTAGTTCTGAATAGGTTTCTTCTATGGTGTAAGTCAAATTAGGTATCTTGCAAGGATGTAAGTTTTTCAGGGACAAAACTTGCTTTGTGAATTGCTCTGACAGTAGTTGAATCTTTAGTCCTATAAGTTTCTCTTAGGATTCTTTCTGAGTCACAAACTATGTTAGGAGGGTTTGGGTTAGGGTGAGATCTGGTGTTGATTCTTTGTGAAGCCAGATTTCAGATCCACAACACAGAGAGGTTGAAAGTTTCTAAAGGGTTTGAAAAACAGACCTATCTGAAAGATGATTGAATTCACACAGTATGTGGTTGGGTTTTATACTATTAGGATTTATTAATACATTCCCAGGGGAGTATGTGAGAAACAATGGAGTCACGAGGTCTACTAGAAAGCCAGTGGAGTCACTAGGTGGGTGATGATAATTGTTTTGAAGATTCATTTGTTGTCCACCATCAACAATTGGATACCAATCTAGAGATATTTTTGGGTTTTCTAAGTTCTTTATGTAACACTAGGATTTTTAATGAGTGTTCCCCAATATGTTCACCATTAGGCTAGTATGGAAAATCAACCAGATATCTTTCTTGGCTAACACTTGATTTATCTAGGTTTGATAAGGGATTTTTGAGTTTTGAAGGAATATTTAATATGTTACTTACTCAGGTCCCACCGTGATCACCATTATGTTAGGTCCCTAGAACTTGTCAGATTGACAAGACCAAATAGACAAGGGTAGCATCAAACCAACTTTGGAGTCCTAGGACATAGCCTTCCTGGACTCAAAGAGGGCTCTATCTAAATTTGTATAAAATCTATGACTTGTATGATTTTAGGATGCTGATTTTAGGATAGTTAAATTGATAGGGTTTGTTTTTTTTTTGTTTTGTTTGGTTGGGTAGGTTTTTAAGAAGAAAAAATAGCGTAAGATAAATTCAAACCATTGGGCTATGGGGTATATGAAAGGCTTTCAAAAGACAACAATGAATCAAGGGTGTTTGATAGGGTAAATTAACAAATCCAAATGGATCTTAGTAGCTTATGTGGGTGTAAAATGAACATTAAATTTTGAACATAGTAGGTTTAAAGGGCAATTAAGAATATTTTAGCAAATACTATAACAAGAAGGGCCTTCAAGATCAATATGCTTAAGAAATAACCAAAGGACATGGCACAACATAAACTTCTCCGGTCAAACTTCGCCAAGTAAAATTTAAAACAACAATCCAATAAACCCTAGAGAGTAGGTAAATCCCACAAGTAAAATTTAAAACAACAATCCAATAAACCCTAGAGAGTAGGGAACTCCTAAATTCACTAGTTATTCACCTTCAGAGTGTAATATCCCAAAATTGGGATTTTCTACAACAAATATAATATCTTAAGATATTTTAAAGTTGGAGATCCAGAAAATAGACTCATATGATGTGTTAAAAAACACATAGTCATCTAATGAGTGAAACAACAACAAAAGAAGAATGCCTACACCTTCCCAAGTGGGGGAAATGCAAGAATTCGAGCATAGAAACGTTATTTTTGAAGATCTGTGTTTTTACTGGGTGAAATAACACTGGTTTCCTTTAGAATATGATTTTAGGGTCTCACATACAAAAGGGGATCAGAAATAAATCCCTTTTGATATGTTAAACAGACCTCCAGACTACCTGACAGCTTAAAAATAACCAAATCCCATGACTTAAGTTATGTAGAAAAATATTGAAGCATGTAAAACATTATTTTATGAGGGTTTCTATAGTAACATGGTAAAATAACATGGATCTAGAACTTTATGGAACAATATGCCTAGGAAACAGAGATCTGGCCTCCTTATTGCATTAATAAGCTAACCCGGCAAGGATTTCATGAAACACAGGTACAAGAAAGAGGAGATCTGAATATTCGGCTCAGAAAATGTAGTATTATTGCAACATTAAAAAAAAATATCTGAATAATACAAAATAGGGTTGAGGATCCCTTCTCTAGATTTCCAGGAGAAGGGTTTGCCCCTTCCCTAGGAAACTAGCCCAAAAACAAGGGTCTTAACCCTGCTGCAGCAACTCTGCATAAAATGACGCAGTTCCTTCAAGGGAATACAATGTAGGAGATGAGAAACACTTTGGCCTATTGCCAAGATCTGAAATGTGCTTAGAAATATTCCTAGCTGATTTCTCAAGAGGAGGAAATCAACTTCTACTGAGAAACAGACTCAGAGGTGGTGTAAGAATCCTCCACTGCAACACCCTGCAACTCAACAATATTCTGTTGTAGAAATAACATTGGGACTGGAGAATGGTGCTTGGCCTTGAGCCTCGATGTGGAGAAATACATGAAAAGCTCTCCCAAGAGGCCTCTCAAGGAAGAGGCGGGATTCCTGCCCTGGAACACCCAATCCTACCTTGCTAAACAACAAGGGGAAGCCAATTCTAAATAGACAAGATCAATAGATCGAAATAAAAAAGCATGAATAACAAAGGCCTCCATCCTCTCCTTATGTAGCAAGTGAACCTCTCCTCATTGGGTCCCATCCACATGTGCCATCAAGCTCATGCAAGTTGTCCTCCACCAAAATTGTGCTATCCATCAAGGTGGTTCAATGTATCTAGACAGCTTGTAGACTTCGTCAAAGTTGATTGAATCAACATGTCCCCATCTCTGTTCACACCCAATGGTGCTCAAATAAGCTTCTTATTATTTCTCCTTTCACATTAGGAGTGTTATTGATCCTTCTAAAGAGGTTAATGGGCCTCCCTACCCATTTATTCACCTACCTAGTGATGAAACAACTCTAATATTCCATTTAGCTTGAAGGCTAGCAATTCAGAATATTACAGTCCTCCCCTCAAAAATGTTGCTTGTCCTAAAGAAAATATATAAGGAGAGAAAAATCCTCCCCTCCTCTTCTTGGGGGCTCCTCATCAAAAAATTTCGACCACTGCTCACATGATCTACTACAAATCTGTCCTCCAATGTCTCCTCCCAAGCATGCAAAACCTTATGGCTCACATCATAGAAAGGTGGAAGATGGAAGTGGAAACCTCCCTGCTATCCAATGGCCTCCTTAAGGTTGGAGTGATGATGAACATGGGGAATATTATTCCCAATGAGTGACTCCCACACCCATGCTATCATCCAAATGAAATGAGCCAATCTGTTAGCTCAAAAATATCCTCAACCCCTAGTTCATGCAATGTGTTGGGACTGCATGGAGAGATTGGATCCTCCCAACCAAGTGGTTTCTCTCCCCATTTATGATAATTATGGGGTTGCTGCTGATCTTGGGCTGAAATTTCATGACCTCCAAGAGTTTCCCAAGCTACCCCATCAAACAAATAAACCATGAAGTGCCTCCTCCAAAAACTGAAGTTCTCTGAATGGCTTCTCCCACATGAAGAAGAGAGGTGTAATTTGGAAATCATGGGCTGCCCATTTCTCCTCTAGACACATGCATCATGCAAATTAGGGATAATCATACCCCCAATGGACATCTTCAAATCATAGCCCTCTCCAAACAAAGCTTCTCATGAAATCAACAATACATGGAAGCAAACCCCAATAGAAACAAGCTGTCATATGACAACCGGAAAGTGGATCAAGGTCCCACACAAGGAACTAGCACAGTGCATTTCTTGCTTGCATAAAATCAATAAAAAACAAGTCCTTTTCCAGCCACTTGTTTCCTACCACAATAATTTTACAAGATATAAACATGAAAGTAAAAAAGGGTGTCAATGGTGCACACCAAAATTCATGTGGCTTCCCCCACAAACCACCAATGAGATAGCCAATCTCAATGCTACAAATGGAATCAAGTACATCACTATACAATATGCAAGAGGGAATAATCCTCCTTGGTACAAAATGCTACTCATAAAAAGACAATAAGTACAAAATATAAGGTGAAATTATACATTCACCATCATGCACTTGAACTCTTGAGCTGAAATGGCTCGATTGAAAATGCTCCCTCACTCCCAATGAGTAGGAAGGTGGCTGTGACATCCTCTCTATCACCATCTAGGCTATGCATCTCTCCATATGCTGAAATATGTCATGCTGAATTCCCTCCCAAATGAATTCCTCTGCCAAGGAAAGATATGCATCAAAATGCATGGAGAAGAAGTCTTCATGTGCTGCATGTAGAAACTTCTCCTTGAGCTTAGAGGCTCTAGTCAAGAATACTTTTCCATAAGAATAGATAACCATATCATCCACCATATATCTATCATCTCCATCTATATCATCAAGAGTCATGCATGCACCAAGATCCTTGGAGTACTCCACAAAAAGTTGAGATCTCTAGTACGGATCAATCCTCCCAAGAGACAACGCTGGTGATCTACAATGTGAAGCTCTAAACATGTTGTTGTCTTTTCCTTTGACATCCCTCATGCCAAATTTATCCTCCAAATTGCTGCCATGCCCATCATGCAGTTGCTCGTGCTAAAAAGGAAGTAGTAACCTTTAAAAGTTGGCCTTCCATAAGAAGCTCTCCTCCAAAAATAATCTCCCAATATTGGCCAAAGCAGGCATGAGTGGCCTCCATCTACTCCAATGTATGGCGGATTCCTTCCTCAAAGGAAGTACCCTCTATTTCTCCAAATCCATGGAGCAGCTCCCTTGCATCATGAAGGTGCCATCCTCCATGACTACAACAACCTCTGTTAGTGCAGTACAGATAGTGAGAGTGGGTAGTGTTGAAAATGGGAGAATGTCTCTCTCCTCCTTGAGACTATCCCGAACTCTCTGTGTTGTACTAGACTCCTCCAAAGTCTTCAGCTCTTTGGAATATAAGAGTGGTGATCCAAATGGAAATATTTCTCTTACCAATTCCAAGCCTGGTGGCCTCCCCAGTGGAATGCCTCCATGTAGTGAGACATCCATGGCAAGAGAAGACTGTTCATATGGTTGGGCAACCTTGCCCTTGCCTTCAAAATGCAAACTAGTATCCCTCCTCCTTGCACCAACTCTCTAAAATAAATAGGGGTGTGTGCTCGTCATCAAGTGATGATGTCCTTCTTCCCTACGTTGTCCTTCCATCAACATCATCTCACAATCATGTTGCTCATCTATTTTACATTGCCTCTCATGTGTGAGATCATGGGGAGCTTCTTGCAATGACACAAGAAATCCTCATGTTGGAGCATGTGCTCCTCCTTCCTCTGCATGAGGCACTGGATGTGCTCTAGATGTAACAGCACTGTAACCCCCATCCTTTTCTTCATCTTCAATATGAATAGGAGGTAACTGCTCAAGAAGAGGTTCCTTCTTCTCAAAAGGACCCTTCATGCCCTCTTTCCCAATGTTATGAAACAAATATCTTGCCTCCAGAAATGTATCATGCAAGAAATGACCTCCTCCAATAGGTTTCTGAAGTGGTTTTGAGTTTGCAGGTCCTCCCAACTTATGTAAAAGTTTCATTGGTTTGATTGTCTCCTGTTTTGCATCAAATATTTTGACCAATATTTTAGTGAACTTTGAAAAAAAGGGAGTATTAACATTCCTTAATGAAAATGACTGAAACATCCACTAAGCATAGGCCTTACCTCCAAAGTGCATCGCTGCAACTCTGATGGCTTCTTCTTCAGAAACTAGGTGTTGCTGCAAATAAGTACACAAGTCCTCCACCCAATCTTTGGCTGAGCAAGTTGGAGATCCATCGAAGGTATATCGAGAAAATATATCCATGTCATGTAGCTAGCCCCTCTCCACCTTGATCTTGCGAAACTCTTTGAAAGTAATATGACCTATAAACTTCTCAGTTTGAGACTCATACTCTTGCAGAAAGTTACTAAGAGTTTCCTTCTCCGACATTTCCTCTTCTTTCATCTTTCTCACAGAAAACCTGGGATTTTGACTGCGCTATGCATAATAGGGCGTAGCTACATGCTCACACCTATCATGTACCAATCTATATCTAGCTCTAGATCCAAACTTCTCAGAAGATTCCATCTCCCCCCTCATCTTCTTAAGATTTTCATTGATGCATTGTACAAATTTTGGAAGAAGCTTTGTAAGCCTATCTTCCCTTTTTCCTCCACATAATGAAGTATTATTTATATTCATATCTCCTTCTCTTTATAGCTAAATGGCTGAGTTCCACAGGTTGAGCCAAGATTGAAGCTTTGATACCACTGTAATATCCCAAAATTGGGATTTTCTACAACAAATAGAATATATTAAGATATTATAAAGTTGGAGATCCATAAAATAGACTCAAATGATGTGTTCAAAAACACATATCCCTCTAATGAGTGAAACAACAAAAAATAATAATGCCTACACCTTCCCAAGTGGGGAAAATGCAAGAATTAGACCCTAGAAACGTCATTTCTGAAGATCTGTGTTTTTACTGGGTGAAATAACACTATTTTACCTTAGAATATGCTATTAGGTTCTCACATAAAAAAGGGTATCAGAAATAAATCTCTTTTGATATGTTAAACAGACATCCCAGCTACCTCACATCTTAAAAATAACCAAATCCCATGACTTAAGTTATGCAGAAAAAGACTGAAGCATGTACAGTGTTATTTTATGAGGGTTTCTATAGTAACATGGTAAAATAACATGGATCTGTAACTTTATGGAACAATATGCCAAGGAAACAGAGATCTAACCTCCTTATTGCATTTATAAGCTAACCCGGCAAGGGTTTCATGAAACACAGGTACAAGAAAGAACAGATTTGAATATTCAGCTCAGAAAATGCAGTCTTACTGCAAAATTACAGAAATATAGCTGAATAATACAAAATAGGGATGAGTATCCCTTCCTCTAGCTTTCTAGGAGAAGGGTTGGCCCTTTCCCTAGGAAACTAGCTAAAAAAAAAGGGTCTTAACCCTGCTGCCACAACTCTGCATAAAATGACACAGTTCCTTCAAGGGCCTGCGATGTAGGAGATGAGAACCACTTTTTCCTATTTCCAAGATCTGAAATGTGCTCATAAATATTCCTAGCTGATTTATCAAGAGGAGGAAATCACCTTCTACTGAGAAACAGACCCATAAGTGGTGTAAGAATCCTCCACTACAAGACCCTACAACTCAACAATATTTTGCTGTGGAAATAACACTGGGACTGAAGAATGGTGCTTAGCCTTGAGCCTAGATGTGGATCAATACATGACAAACTCTCCCAATAGGCCTCTCAAGGGAAGAGGTGGGATTCCTACCCGAGAACACCCAATGCTACCTTGCTAAACAACAAGAGGAAGCCAAGTATAAATAGACAAGATCAATAGATCGAAATACAAAAGCATGAATAACAAAGGCCTCCATCCTCTCCTTATGTAGCAAGTGAACCTCTCCTCATTGGGTCCCATCCACATGTGCCATCAAGCTCATGCAAATTTTCCTCCACCAAAACTACGCTATCCATCAAGGTGGTTCAATGTATCTAGACAGCTTGTTGACTTGTTAAAGTTGTCTGAATGAACATGTCCCGATATCTATTCACACCCAATGGTGCTCAAATAAGCTGTTTATTCTTGCTCATTTCACATTAGGAGTGTTATTGATCCTTCTAAAGAGGTTAATGGGCCTCCCTACCCATTTATTAACCTACCTAGTGATGAAACAACTCTAATATTCCATTTAGCTTGAAGGCTAAAAATTTGGAATATTACACAGAGAAAGAAAAAATTTAAGGTAACACATTGGTAATGATTAAAGAGAAGGTAATTCCTAAATTCCTTAATCAAACTTCAAATATCTTTTAAATGAATTTTCAAGATACACTAAAGGGCAGGGAAAACCATAAACGTCTTTAGCCTAAACCCTAATAAGCAACACTTCAAAGAAAAACCTCAAAAACATTGTTTTAAGCTACATCAAAGGATACAGCATACCATAAAATATTTTGGATCTGCTCCATTAAATCATTCTTAAGACTAACATGCTAAGTGGAACTAGAGAGCAATCAATAATTCTCCAATCAGGCCTAGCAGAGGAAAACATCTAAACAATAGAAGGTAGACAGAATCAAGGTGCCTCTCAACAACATATCTTAATCTAAATTTTCTACTCTATCATAAGGGAAAGGTGAACAATATGTAAAACATAAGAAGACAAGTACTAAATTAGAATAACATCACCACTAACCAAGTTCATGAATCCTATGAATATGCTTGCTCCATTGATGCTCAATCCAACACAATCACAAAGCTCCAAAACCAATTTATTCACAACTCCAAGTTTATGTACATTGTATATTGAGATCAACAATCAACCAAAAAAAAACAAAATTATGAAGCCTTACATGTAGTATTATCTGCCAAATGATGAACGAAACCCTAGCTAGGATTTTAGAAGTCATTAATTACACATTTAAGTCACTTTGAACTTTGAGACCATGCAAGACCCAAGGAAAAATATCTAAAACACATTTATGGAAAAAATAACTTCTAACATAACCATTTGAGCTAATTTAGAGAAAAATTTGACTTTAAGGCCTCAAAATATCTTTTGCAATAACTCCTAGCAAGGGGGCAGCTCCAAGGTACAGGGACATAGCACCAAAATGAGAAAAATCACCTCCTTTGCAGCTGAGTTTGGGAGGGCTTCCCGGTGTCCAAATGAGCTCCATGATAGCTCATTGGAAAGCCTCTCCTGTCTAGTTTCAAAAACTGCCTTTATTTCCCATAATGGTGCCCATTTTCCTTGCCAAAAATCCATTCTCCCAAGAATGTTAAGGGCGCAGTGCTAGTGCTGAAAAGAGGGTAGAAAGGTGTTTTTTAGGTGATATTTGGCCCTTTTGAGGGACCAGTTTTTGTGCAAATGACCTGAAATGTTATGTGGATGATTTAATTTCCATGTGGATCATGAATATGTAATCCATTTTTCATTTTAGTGCCCCAAAAAAGATCCCAGCGGTAGTGGCGCTACGTGTTTGGCACTTTTTTCTGCTAGCCAAACAGTCAAATACTCAAAATTTGCACGAAGTGCCAAAATTTGGAACTTACTTTTCTGATCATGTTTGGGATGCTTGGAAAGATACATTAGAAAGTATATCTAGTTTTTCCTTCTCCTTTACCTCATTTTTTGCTTGAATATTTTCAAGGGCTCTTTTGAGCTTGGCCCTCACAATTATGTTCCTCATGGCATAATGCCTTGCCATCTTCTTTTGCAGGTCAATGTATATTTGCTTTCTCAAGTTGACCCTCTAGGTGCAAATTGGCTCTTTCTAGCCAAGATTATCTATCATAACTAATTTCCATGGCAAGAATCTCACTTGGAGTGAGCTGCTCTGCCAACTCTGTCTCTTTCTCTCTTTCTCTGGCTAAAGCCTTCTTCAACCCAATTGTCCTTGGACTCTTCCTAGTAATTTGTTCTTCCTCATCTTCATTGTCATCGAAAGTTCCAAAGGTCTCATCTAGCATAGCCTTGGCCTTTCCAGCCTCCTTCCGAGCTCTAATTGCTCTAACCTCACTAATGGCCTGCATTGTTTCCAGCTGCTGGTTTTCAAGCTCATAATAGTTAATCACATTTTTTTCCCTATTAGGTTTAGCTTGAAGTTCACTAATCTTGGCATCTTTGCTTTTTAGAAGCATGTTTGTGATCCTCTCCTCATCATCATCCTCTAGGTCAATCAGTTGAAACTCTTGTTCAATATCATGTGTATCCTCCTCTTCAACAATGAACTTTTCCTTACCTTTGTCAAGTTGTTTTGTTGATGTAGAAGGCATGGCCCCTTGCCTCTTAAGGGAAAAAAAAAAATTCCTGTAGCCTCTCTGGTAGGTCAAAGGAAGTGGCTCAATGTTACTCATTTAGGTTCCATCTGTCTCACTCTCCTCATCACTGTTTGATGCTGTGTCATCATGATATGAGGGTGAAGGATTGTGGGAAGATGATGAAGGAGGATCATCATGGGGCGAAGGAATGTGAGTGAGTGGAGATGTGTGAACATCAGGAAGTGAAGGAGAAGTAGGAATGGGAGGATGATAAGATGAATGGATATCTTACAGATGTTGACCAGGTGGAGTAGTGAAAACTTCATTGACAATGAAGGCCTTCTGTTGAATGCCTTTCTGCTAGAGTTGGTGCATAACCACCATCTTGATAAGTGAGTGATGAAACAAGCTTTGTAGTTTCTGAGGATAGTCTCTCTTTTACACTATGTAGGCCATTTTTTCAATGCTTCAGTAAACATAGTATGGTATATATAGCATCCTAACCCTGGTGAAATGCATAAGAAGCCAGATGTGGTAGGAGTATAGGCGGGAAAACCTTCCCTCACATGTGAAATACTTCATGATTATCCTATTCATGGGTGCATATCTATCAAGAAGATGAGAAAAAGGAAAGATGGAATTGTGGTGGTCTTTATACCTAGGTTTTAGATATGTCTCAAAGTTACTCATGTCTAGATTTGCTTTCTTGAACCACTTTTCTCCCACACTTGGTATTTCTGTAGCATTGGAAATGGCATCTGTAGACAACTCAAAGGTGACCCCAACAAGATTAACGTGTTTTTCATGCAAATTGATAATAAAAAGTCTTGTTAGCTCATGGTGGTTTTGTACTTGTTGCACCTTCTCACAAAAATCAAAGCAGTCTAATTATTTGAAACATGAAACAATAAGGGGAGATGCCATGAGTTCCCTAGTATTGAGGGTTTCAAATCTGTTTATCTTACCTCCTTGGCATTTATACCTCAACACCATTGTCTTCACCCTCTAACATGTTGAAAAATCTGGTTTAGAAACCCTAGGGCTGCTATGAAATGAGATAAAGGGAGGGTATGAAATGGCAGTTTTACAATTGAGGGGAATGAGTGAATTAAGGGAATGGATGTTGTGATAAGCTAGATGAATGGAAGCCCTTAAGAAATGTAACTTCCCTTTTTTTGACTAATACTCTTTATAGGAAGATGAAGAAAATGGTAAAACGATGACTTTAAGGTTGAAACTTAGGGTTTGATGAGGCTTTGACTTCCATTGATTAAATGATAATGAAATGGCATAAAAATAGGGTTCATGTGATGTACTTACCCATTTAGAGAGAATGGATGACCTTAGAAAATATTTGGAGGAATTTTGAAATGATTTGGATGGCCTAAACCCTCAGAAACCCCTTTTTTCCAAGCACGTAGTGCCAGTTGTTGAGGGCGAAGCGCCAGTTCTGAGCGCATAGCGCCAATAGTTTCCAGCATGGGCCCTGTCGGGAAAGAGTACAACACTCTTTCAAGAATGCATCGCCACCTCCTAGGCTCACAACACCTTCAGAAAATGATTGGAATAAAAATTCCAAGGGTGCAATGCCCACTCCCAAGCGCCAAGCGCCAAGCCAAGGGTGCAACGCCAAGGAAACTTGGTCAAATTTCACTTGAAAACTCACAATTTCTCCCTTGCTAAGCACTCTTGATATTTTGACAAGAAAGAATGATTCATTTGAAATGTGAAATGAGCCTTTATAGATGATAGGAATTTGATTTAATTATGAAAACCCACTTTCTAATGTCAAAAGTCCTTTTTCTTTTCTCACTAACCCTTTTACACTCTTTGCATGCAGGTTTGCTAAAGTGATGAATTTGACCTTTCTTTTGGTCATAGAGGTATGAAAAGTTCATTTTAACACCTTTGGTATTTAATCACACATACTATCATCTTCAAAATATTCTTTTATTTCCACCATGGAGCTCAACTCATGCTTTTTACCTTCTCTAACCATCTTCTTCAAAACCCTAGGTGTTTGCAGTCTTTACAACGATCATCAATGTTGTATTCTAAGTTCTGTATAGCACTTTGAAGTTCATTCATTTATGTCCAGTTCACCTCACCTTTTTCCATATTTCTTCAATATTTTCTAATATATTTTCTTCATGCTTGGCCTTGTGTGCTTCCTCCATGTCAATTTTTGCAAGTGATCACTATTTTGGAACTCAACTGGACCATCAAGTTCAAAACCCTAGTTTTGTATAAGACCAAGTTGTTCCCCTTTTCCTTGTTGTAAGTTGTCTTCATTTAGGAGTAGATAGTCTACCTCATCAATAATTTTTGCTAAGAAATCATTTAACACTCCTGCAAAAATGCTGAACTATTTCCCTTTTCTCATTGGCAGACTCTGAACTGATAAGGTAATCGTCTTTGGATATTTTTAGGTCCTTCTTGAATAACCATGTCTTGACATTCTATTACATCTGAGCTAGATTCTAGCAAAGGAAATAAAGTGCCTGAAACATCCAATTATGACCTTAAAACATGTAAAAACCCTAATGACCTAGTGGGAGGGTCCTTTGACCTAATTTTGACTGAAATTATGACCTGGAGATTTTCAAGTAAAAACAAAGTATTGTTACAGCTTATTATGCCCAAAGGGAAATTGGAATGAGTCATCATTAGGAAACCCTAGATGGAGGATGGAGTATATTGACAAGGGAAAAATGAGGTAATGAGGTGATAGGTAGGGAGGGAGGCTGAAAATGATAGGTAAAAGCCCATAAGGATTTTTTTAGGAGCAACAGGGTGACTTTGAGATTGCAAACTTGACAAATAGTGAAAATAGGTTTATAAGCATAATGAAGGCAGTGAGATTTCTGAAACTCAAGATATTCAAGGAATATTTTTTTTAGAAATCTATAAATATCCTATATTCATCTAAAGATAGTGAAAAATATTGATGACTAAGAGTGGCTCCACTTGGGAATGGAAGATCCTTTTAGGAGGTGTCAAGAACTTCAGATCCCTAATTTTGCAGATGAGATGCCTTACATGTTTGCTAATTTACTCCTATTATTTGAATATGTGATCTTAAAATCTAAAAAACATGATAATATCAATTCTACCTACCCTTCATACCTTTCCTAGCATTTTCTCTTCATTCGGGTGCATTTGAATTGGCAAACCCTGGACAACATTTTTTTTTAAAGCATAAAAACTGTATATTTCTACCCTTATCACTTCCAAGAGCTAATATTATACTAATGAGCCCTTTTTATTTTCTACCTAATCTACTTATCTGTAAAGGTTAAATAGTTTAACAAATTTTCATTCTCTAAGCTATCAACATAAAATTTAAAACATTACCAAATCAAGGTTAGGCAGTTTGGTTTGTCATGAGCTATGGCATCTTGGACAAGTGGCACATAGATTTTATTTTTTTACAGGTAAAACTAGAAAATTGAGGGCTATAATTCGAAATCTATCACTCAACCCTCTCTTTTCTCTTTGGTTCAAATTTAGGCTTTGGGAATCAGTATCTCTTCCTAACCTAGTCTATTGATGATCCAAGTTTAGATTGTTTGGAAAATATTCATTTTATAACTTATCAACATAAATTTAAAACATGTTCAATCATGTTTAGGCTGTATGACTGAACAAGGCTTTTCTTCCTCAAAAGTAGTGGCATTTAGTCTTGCACACTTTCAGACATATTCTATTTTTGGTATGGGACTTTATCTCTTCTTTTTATCTACCCTACTTTTCTTCTTTTCTTTGTTTTTGTGTTTCATTTTTATGATATTTAATTCAATAAATGTTATGTACAATGAATAAAGCTTCAAACTAAGAACTTTAACTAAAATAGTGCTTGAGCATCCTACCATTGATAGGATGTAGTATCCCAAAAAGGGAAATGTCAGCAAGGCATGACTGGGAAATGCATTTTCCGAGAATGGCTACTAAAAGAATTGAAACAAGGGGATGGATCCCTTAGATCTATGTCTCTAAGTCCAAAATCCAGGAGCAGGCTCCAAAGAAATCCTTCTAGGTGGGTTAAGTAGATCTCCCACACCTAGTTGTCCTTAGAAAGTGCCTGATGAGGGACTGCAACAATGTATGAACATATAATGGAATAAAAATGTTATTTTATTAAGCCTGGGTACATGAAGAAGTAGATAGCCAAAAAATGTGTATTATAGTAGAAATGGTATACAAATCCTTGAGGAAGAAGTCACTCAAGTAAAGCAATACATCCTCAATGGAAGATATACATGATAAATGGAAAATACTGCTACATGAAAGAAGCCATGGCTATAACAGCACAGTTTATAGGAGAAAATACAGCATAAAAATAGATAATACAATGATATAGAAATATAAGATCAGGAAATGTGGGGGAGAAAGCTCTCAACCCCTGAAAATAACAATACAACAATCCTTAAGAGGATTGGCTAAAATATATGTACAAATGGTAAATCTGCAGAAATGTCAAAGTTGCTGGGCAGCAGCTGTAACTCAGAAAATAGACATGGATGAAGATAGTTGATGATGCTACATATGATGCATATATCTCATCCAATGGATCTCTCAGGTGAAAGGCTTATCCAATCCCTGAAGATCTTACCCTCCAAAATAGTGGTGCAACCCCCACTGCAAATGTGCTCAGAAATAATGCAGTCAAGGAGCTAGACTGCACTATAAGAGATAGAGAATGCTTGGCCTGGTGCTAAAGATGTGAAATCAGTTCTAAAATTTTCCTTACTAACCTCCTGGAGGAATAGGAGCTCCCTCCTCTAAAATATGATCCAAGGAATGGAGTTGTGGAACCCTCCACTGCAACACCTTGCAATACTGTGTTATACTTCAGCATAAATAACATAGTGACTAAAAGAGTGGCTTTGGCCTTGAGCCTATATGTGGAGAAATGAAGTGAAATCCTTTAAGAGGCCTCTCAAGAAGGAGAGCAATTCCTAAACAGGAATTCCTCTTGCTAAACAGCACTGCAACTCAGCTGAACATTCGGAGAATGCAAATAGTATTCTAGACCAAAATCAATATACTCAAAGATGTCTCACTATGGCTGCCTCTTCCTTCTTTTATGCAAGTGAATGTCTCTTTGCCCTAGACCCCACACATTAGGGTTTCTTCCACAAAGAATCTTTCTCGCTCTCAAGCTGCGTTGTCTTCCCAAGCAAGCTACACATCTTAGGCAGTGTTGTTGACTTGGTCAAAATTGACATTGTCCTCATGCATTTTCCCCTTTTCACACTGGAAGGTGAAAAATAAAGTTGCTCCATTGATCCCTTTCACACTATGAGGGATTTATTCCTACTTATGGGTATTTTTACCCATTTTATTCACCTCCTAGATGATATAAGAAAAAATTAATATTCCAATTTGTTGCATGCAAATTTTGGAATATTACAGTCCTCCCCTCTCAAAGATTACTTGTCCTCAAGCAAGTGTAAGGATAGAATAAGTTGCTTTCTCCTCCTCTCCCTGTAGCATCCATGTATGATGATCTCCTCCAAGGAAAGCAATTCTATCTCATCAATAAAGTCTCCACATTGCTCCTCCTCAACATGTAAGTCAGCTATCAAGTTATCATCATGTAAAGATAAGATACTCAAGAGGATAGAAAAATGATGTCTAGAGGTCCCTTTGAGGAATGGGATCTGAAATATAATGGGAACTATTCCTCCCATATGTATCCTCCATCCCTAAGCTATTAGCCATGCAAAATGAGTCACCTCCCAACTAGGAAACTCTTGAAAAATCTCCTCCACCTTGGGCTCCGACAAAGTAGGTGGGCTGAAATTCTACATATGGTAGACAATGTAGCCTACCCCACGCTATCCATCTCTCCACTTACGATAAGTGTAGAGTGTTGGTTGTCCTTGGGCTGCAATAATGTTTCCCTCAAGTTGCAAGATTAGGACTAGATCTCCAAAAACCTCTCCTCCAATGCTTCAAATCATGTTGGCCCAAACATCCCCATATATGATGAGTTGGAAGTCATCCTCATATGGCATCATACCCATCATATGGATCACCTCACATAGAAACAAATTTGTTGCTCTAGTGGCCATACCATCTCCCATGTTCCCCTTAGAACATGTAGTGAAAAAAGTGTGGGAGGATCCTCCCTCAAAGGACACTTTCACCCAATGTGTCTTCCTCCCAAGCACGCTCCTCATAAATATAGAGACAATAGAACCATAGGGAGCAAAGATGAGAATAATGCTTGCTGCCATGTGTAACAAATGAGAAGGAGAATGTTACCTCAAGTGCAACCAATGCAGCTTGACCCTCAACTGCAATAGAGACTGATAAAAGTGTGGTTTCTCAACCACTTTCCTGTTTCTCCAATCTCCTCATAAGTACAGAGGTAGTGAATGATGTAAGGTGTACAATGAGCATACATCTCTTCCCCAAGTCCTCCTAGGGGTTGGCCATCAATCATGCTTATGGACTCAACTAAACCATGTGGTCTATAAAAAAGAATGCTCCTCCTTAGAGCATCATCCTGCATAGGTATGTTTAAGGGATGCATATATACATTGTAAAAATAATAATGTACACAACAATGAATACCCTTACCATATTTTCTGCTCATGCAAAGGTAGTGGCTCATAAATGAGTCTCCACTCATCCTCAAAGAGAAAATAGGTGGTTGTGCTAACTCCCCCATCTCCATATGATCTATGCATCTCCTCATATGCTGATAGATCTCCTCCTCAAAACCCTTCCAAAGATACCCCTCCATGATGGTGTGGTATGCTCTCATAGAACAAGTAGGGCTGAAAAGGAAATCTTCATGAGCTGCTTGTAGTAAATTCTCCTTGAGCTTGGAAGCTCTAGATAAGAAGATCCTGCCATGATAGTAGATGACCCCATCTTTGACTGAATATCCCTCCTCATGCAATTGGTCATCCAAGATCATGCAAGTTAAAATATCCTTGGAATACTCCACCAACAACTGGGATTTCCAATAGGGATCTATCCTCCATAGTGACAACGTTGATGATCTCTCATGAAGAACATCTGTCATATGTTCATCCTATCCTTTGACATCTCCTATGCCAAATATGCAAGTTGGAAGGCTGCTATCCTTCCCCTACTGCTTCTGCCACAGCACAAAATCTGAAATGTGAGGGCAAAATTGATGTTAGGAGAATGCATCTCTCCTCCTTGAGTCTACCCAAGATTCTCAGCGTTGTACCCAACTCTCCCAAGGTCTCCACCCTCCTGAAATCAATGAGTGGTGCCTCAACTGGTGAAGCATCCATCCTCCTTTGTTGTTCCAGTGGTCTCCCCGGAAAAATGCCTCCATGTAATGAGAGATGACTGCATATATGAATGGAAAAACTTTCCCATGCTCTCACTACGCAATCCAATCTCCCTTCTAGGTGTAACAACCTCCAGAAATGAATAGGGGTGTGTACTCCTCTTCTCATGATGCTCAGTCTTCTCCCTACCTCCTCCTTATGTCTCCATGGTTCCCCACCTCCTCAACAATGGCACATGAGTTTTTCCTTGATCTCCACACATGAGATCCTAGGGACTCCCTTGCAAAGATGCAAGAATCCCTCTACTTGGAGCAAGAGCTCCTCCTTCCTCTGCATGAAGTACTAGATAATCTCTAGATGAGACAACAAAGTTTCCCTCAATATCTGCAACATGAATGGGCAACCTCCCAATGATTGGATCCATTTTTGAAAAAAATATCTCCATGCTCCCTTGCTCAAAGGAGTGAGATGAAAGACCTTCTTCCAGCAAGATATGGTGCAAGGTTTCAGCCTCCTCCATGGTTTTCTGAAGTGGAATTGTATTTTCATGCAAGGGTTTTGTTTGAGTTCCCTTGTTTAGCTCCACCATGTGTGTCTCATGGACCCTTCTATCAAATCTCTTCACTAATGTCTTAGTGAAACTTGCATAAGATGTAGTGTTTACATTCTTTAAAGAAAAGGATTCAAAGCTCCACCAAGCATAGGCCTTACCTCTCAAATGCAGCGCTACAACTCTGATGGCTTCATCTTTTGGAATTTGGTGCTGCTGTAAGAAGGTATATAACTCCTCCACCCAATATTTGGCTGAACATGTAGGTGAACCTTCAAAGGTAGATAGAAGAAATATATCCAGCTGCTCTCTTTCCTTCACCTTGTGCTTGCAAAACTCTGAAAAATTGAGATGATCTCAGAATTTTTGAGTTTAAGACTCATACTCCTTCAGGAAATCACTAAGAGTTTCCCTCCTTGAAACCTTTTCTCCTCTTTCCATCTCTCTTCCTGAAATCTTGGGCATGTGATCGCGCTGTGTGTTAGAGTGTGTGGTTGCTTGCTCACACTTCTCATATGACAATCTAGAGTTTGATTTAGATTCAAAGTCTTCCAGAGATTCTTCATACATCTCCCTCCTGATCTTTTTGAAATCTTCATGAATATTTTTCACAAATATAGGAAGAAGCTTTGTAAGCTTATCCCCTTTTTCTCCTCCAGAAAATGGAGTCTTTCTCCTGCTTATTTCTCTGTCTCCTTCTTGATGAGAATGGGAAGTGCAGGGGCCTCCCTCTTCTATTTTCTTACCCCCCTTGGGAAGGTTCTTCATGGATCTAAAATATGATGAGATAAAACCAATCCTCTTCAATATTCTGATCTTCTTGGGCTGAGACTCACAATCTGAGCCAAGAAAGTAGCTTTGATACCACTGTAGTATCCCAAAAAGGGAACTGTCAGCAAGGCATGACTATAAAATGCATTTTCCAGGAATGGCTGCTACATGAATTGAAACCAGGACCTAGATCCATTATATTTGAGTATCTAAGTCCAAAATACAGGAGGAGGATCCAGATAAATCCTTCTAGGTGGGTTAAACAAATCTCCCACACCTAGTTGTCCTCAGAAAGTGCCCCATGAGGGACTACAACAATGTATGAACATATAATGGAATAAAAAAATTATATTAGTAAGCCTGGGTACATGAAGAAGTAGATAGCCAAAAAATTTACATTATAGCAGCAATGGTATACAAATCCTTGAGGAAGAACTCACTCAAGCAAAGCAATACAGCCTCAATGGAAGATATACATGATAAATGGAAAATACTACTACATGCAAGAAGCCATGGCTATAACAGCACAGTTTATAGGAGACACTGCAACATAATAATAGATAATACAATGATATAGCAATGTCAACTCAAGAAAGGTGGGGGAGCAAGATCTCAACCCCTGAAAATAAAAATACAACAATCCTTAGGAGGATTCGTTGAAATATATGTACAAATGGAAAAACTGCAGAAATGCCAGAGTTGCTGGGTAGCAGCTGCAACTCATAAAATAGGCATGGATGAAGATAGCTGATGATGCTGCATATGATGCATATATATCATCCAATGGATCTCTCAGGTGAAAGGCTGATCCAATCCCTGAAGATCTTACCATCCAAAATAGTGGTGCAACCCCCACTGCAAATTTTCTTAGAAATAACACAGTCAAGGAGATGGACTGCGCTGTAGGAGATAGAGAATGCTTGGCCTGGTGCCAAAGATGTGAAATCAGCTCTGAAATGTCCCTTAATAACCTCCAGGAGGAATAGGAGCTCCCTCCTCTGAAATATGAGCCAAGGAATGGAGTTGTGGAACCCTCCACTGTAACACCTTGCAATACTGCGTTATACTTCAGAAGAAATAACGCAGTGACTAAAAGAGTGGCTTTCGCCTTGAGACTAGATGTCGAGAAATGAAGTGCAGTCCTTAAAGAGGCCTCTCAAGAAGGAGAGGAAATCCTAAATAGGAATCCCTCGTGCTAAACAACACTGCAACTCAACTGAACAGTCGGAGACTGCAAATAGTCTTCTAGACCAAAATCAATATACTCAAAGATGTCTCACTATGGTTTCCTCTTCCTCCTTTTATGAAAGTGAATGTCTCTTTACCCTGGACCCCACACATTATGGTTTCTTCCACAAAGAATCTTTTTCCTTTTCAAACTGCGCTATCTTCCCAAGCAAGCTACACCTCTTAGGCAGCGTTGTTTACTTGGTCAAACTTGACCTTGTCCTCATGCATTTGCCCCTTTTTACACTGGAAGGTTCAAAATAAAGTTTCTCCATTGATCCCTTTCACACTATGAGGGATTTATTCCTACTTATGGGTATTTTTACCCATTTTATTCACCTCCTAGATGATATAAGAAAAAAATAATATTCCAATTTGCTGCATGCAAAATTTGGAATATTACACGGGACCTCCAAATAAATCTGTTCAATCCATTTCTTGTAGGAAGAATGCATTGTTACCTCTAACTGAATGGATGATGTATGGACCTTTCCATATATTTTCAAATTGGGCATGCTTTCCTTCTTCCTCTCTGATTTAATCCCACTTCAACACTTTGTCTCCAATTTGGAAATCATTTGCTTTGGTCCTGCTATCAAAAATATTTTTAATGCTCCCTTGCACTGCTTGTGTTTTGTTGTATACTTCTTCCCATGATTGCTACAATTGAATGGTTTGGTTTAGCCTCCTTTTCATATCATTCTCTTCTGATTGTACCTCTTGGAGGAGCTTCATCACTGGGATTCCCAAGGATTTTGGAAAAACTTCATCCATGCCATACGCTAGCTGATAGGGAGACATGTTAATTGATTTCTTGCTTGTTAATTTGTCTGCCCATAGTGCATGCACTAATTTTCTGTGCCATTAATTTTTGTTCTCTTCTAACAATTTCTTGATGATGTTTACCAAAATTTTGTTAGAGGACTCATCCAGCCCATTACCTTGAGGGTAATAACTCCCTAATGTAATGTGATATTTGTCGCAAAATTTTACCATTTTCTTGGACTTGAATGTAGCAACATTATCAGTGATGATCTTTCTCAGAAAACCAAAGCTGGATAGAATATTGGTTTCGAGGAATTTTATGATTACCATGTTAGTGGCATTCCTTGAAGGGATGGCTTCTATCCATTTGGTGAAATAGTCAGATGCAGTGAGGATCCATTTGTGTTGGGTAGAGGAGGCAGGTGGATTTCTCCAATGAAATATAAACCCCACTGTTGAAAATGGGTTTCAACATTGATATGATGTAATGGAAAAGGCAATAGTTTTCTCTTTCCTTCAAATATTTTTCATTTATGGAAAATCACTACTAGCTTGTGGATATCGGGGAAAAGGTGGGCCAATAGAAACCAACTCTAAATATTTTGTTGGCAGTGATTTTCCAATAAAGATGACCTCCACACACTCCCTCATGAAATTGATGCATGATTCTATTTGCATCATCTTCAAGTAAACATTTAAGCAAGATACCAACAAAATTTTTCCAATATAAAGCTTTATCTAGTATGCAAAAATTTACAACCTTTTGTTTCAAGAATTTGGCCTTTGTTTTAGACAAATTAGGAGGAGAATTTAGATTTAAAATCACATATAATATGTCTGCATACCAGAGTGATCTCAAAAATTATTCTTCAATAGGTGGAGTCGCCAAATCCTCTTGTTCATCCTAGGAATGTATCATGTTTATGTCCAATGCTTGAAAGTTTGCTTCCGCCATCAGTTTGGCTAGTCCTTGCCCTTTGGTTAGCTTGGTGGGCTTGATTTCCAAATCATACTCTAATATGATAGCAATCCACTTACCTCTTTTACCATCAGGATCCAGAGTTAGTATGTCCTTAACAACTTCATGAGGAACAAAATCAATGACATGTGAATGGAAGATGTAAACTCTGAAATATTTTAAGGCTTTGATTAAGGAAAAAACTTGTTTCTCCATGATGTTATATTTTAGAGGTGCATCTCTTAGAGCCTTGTTGAAGAAAACAATGGGTTTTTCTTGTCCCATTATGTTCTTTTGTAGTAATACTGTAGCAATTGTGTGTTCTGATGCAAATGAGAAGATGAAGAAATATTTGGTAAAGTGAGGGATGATTAGAACTGGTTTTTGGGTAAGTGCTTGTTTTACCAGTTCAAATGATTGTTTTTCTTCGGTGATCCATTTGAATCCTATTTCTCTTTTCAGCATGTTTGTAATGTTTCTTAGGAGTTCAGCAAGGTTTGGTATGAACCTTCTTAAGAAGTTGACCTTTCCAATGAAGGATTGCATCTCTTTGATGTTTCCAGGGAGGCTGATCTACAATATACCTTTAATCCTTTTTGGGCCTATCTTGATTCCCTCTTCAGATATGATGTGGCCTAAAATTTTCCCTTCTTGAAGACCAAATAGATTTTTCTTAGGATTCAGAGATAAACCATACTTTCTACAATTTTCAGAGACTTTTCTTAAGTGTGCTAGGTGTTCTTCATCAGTTTTTGAGTAAACAGTGATGTCATCAAGGTATATCACAATGAATAAGCCTATTTATTCAGAAAAATAAATGTCCATGGCTCTTTGAAAAGTGGCCTCGACATTCATTAACCCAAAAGGAATTTTGACATACATGAATGTGCCCTAAGGTGTAGTGAATGAAGTTTTGTGTTGATCACGTGGAAGTGCTAGCACCTGATTATACCCTGAAAAACCATCAAGCAATGATATTATTTTGGAACCTACTAACCCTTGCAGTATATGATCCATCTTAGGTAAAGGGTAGTTGTCTTTCAAGGAAGCTTTGTTTAAATTTTTAAAGTCTATGCACAACCTTATTTCTTCTGTCTTCTTCCTCACTTACATAAGGTTTGAGACCCATTCTGAGTACTTGAGTGGGACTATTATTCTAGCATCATACATATTTTTGACAGGATAATTTTAAGGATGGAAAATTATCTTGAAGTTTAAAACGTTGGTGAATTTCACTAGTCCCTAATATGTGAACTATAAAATTTTATTAATATGTTTGTAAAATTATACAAATTTATAATGATTTTATATATAGTCTCTATATAATGTTGGCTATTTTTAAGGTAAAATAATTTTATATTGTAAAATGTGGGTGAATCATTTTTACAATAAATGCAAATTGGTGAATATTTTTTTTGGAAATATCATGGAAAATTATCCCACCTGGGAATATTAGCCCTTAAAATTTTCCATGCTTTTTGATTTATTTCTCAGCTAGAGGCATTAGGACATGGTTTATCCTATGCAACTTCTACTTGAATGGATCTGGTTTTCCTTGAGAGGAAGCTTGTGTTGAATGATGTTGGTGTCATAGGACTTCAAGTCCTCATAGCCTCATGCAAACACATCCTTGAACTGTTTGAATAGTTCAATGTATTTCTATTTTATAAGGGGTGGCAATGTTTTGGACAACTTTATCATTTTAGGTTTTTTATCACTCCCTATGTTGCATTCCTCTACATCTGTTTCAGTGGATTACATTTTAGGCTTCCTAGCAACATCATTGAAATCAAAGAACTATTCTAAGGGGGAAATTCCTCTTGGCAATAAGTTATCTTTGCATTGCAATACCTCAATGTATCTTTTGTTTGAGTCTTCAACCAATTCCACCTCAAGAGGGTGTTCTAGTAGATTTACATCAGCATCATAAGGTGGCTCAGTTTTGTGTGTTTTCTCTTCAACATAGCAGTCCTCTTGATGTTCTAAGTCTGATTTTTGTATCTTAAATTAATTTTTGGATTGCAGGAAATATTCAATGTGTTTGTCACCTTCAAAAACGTGCCAATAATATATGTTATTGGGGAATGTAGCTTTGTTTTTTACCTTTACCATGTATTTTTCATTGGCATGAGGTAGTTGGCAAGTGCTGGCAACAAAAGCTAGTTCATTTGCAAGTCTATTTCGAGTTCTTGGAACATAGGTAATTTCATATTTTTCAAATGTTTTGAGGAGGTCTATGTTACATCCCTATATTACTAGTATAGTCCCTTATTGTTATTATTGTAACCCTCTTATTGTTATTATTGTACCCTTGTGACCCCCATTTTTTTATTATTGTGCCCTTAAATTATTATTGTTAGGTTGGCTAGGATTACAATGTGGCCCACTAGGATTACATTATGGCCACATGGACTCCTATATATAGAAAGGAGTTTTTGTAAATTGTATCATCCAATAATTGTTCATTTATGTAATATATTGGAGGTTTCCCCCTCGAAGTGGCTTATTTCTAAGGCATTTATGTATCTTTTCTTCTATTTGTGGAGCTGGTTACACAACATTTGGTATCAGAGCTTTGGATTCTAGGGTTTCGCTGCTCCAAACAGGTCATCGTGGAATTTTCGCTATAAATTTTTTTATATGAAGTTTCAGAAGAGGAAATTTTTAGGGTGCGAAGCCGAAATCCTGAGGAAGATCTTCTAAAAATTTTAGAGCTTGGTTCGCAACATTTTTGAAGATATGATCTATGGAAGTTAGGTCTTTTTTCAGGCTCCTAAGTAGGTCATCGTGGCATTTTCGCTATAACTGTTTTTCTACAAAGGTTCAAAATCTAAAAATTTTAGGGTGCGAAGCTGAAAGCCTGAGGAAACTTGTCACATAATTTCAGATTTTGGTTCACAATATTTTTTGAGATATGATCTATGGAAGGTAGTGCTTTCTCAGGCTCCCGAATTTCATCTTAAAGAGGTGATCATGGGAAAAGTTCAATAACTCTCTCTCTGAGCATCGGATTGGAGTGCCGTAAAAAGTGGTCATAAGTATATGGACTTTAATTTCTTGGTTATTAATTTCAGAGGTGAAGGACGAACCAGTGACACATGGAAAGTCATACAAGTTCGCTCTACTGAACCAGTCCATAATTAGGTCATTGTGGGAGATTGGACATAACTTTGTCTTGGAGAATCCAAATCAGGTCAGACCTGTGGCATTCAAAAGATAATTTAGAGGGCTAATTGAGTGCTGAATTTCAGACATTTAAGATCTGCAATCACAGAGATAATCCAATTTCAATATCGAGCTCCTCAAAAGCAAGAAAAAGGTGTGTATTTTTTTTCCGAATTGCATAAGTCTTGTTTGAAGAATCAATTTGAATTGATTCCAAGGGCATATTATAGAATTATATATCATACTCAGGTTCTAAAAAATTCCCCATAAAAATAATTCAACACCCATTAAGCCTTCAGAAGGCTCTACTATGACTCATGAAGATGAAGAATTGCAACATGATCTATCAAAATTACAAGAGCAAGTGCACCAAATTTCGCTCTCGCAAAGAGCAGCAAAAAATGAAATGGAAGTTTTGAAGAAAGGCATGGAAGCAAAGATGGATGGTGTGAAGAATAATATGGATGGTTTGAAGAAAGGCGTGGAATCTAAGATAGATGGCATGGAAGCTGGCATGGAATCTAAGATGGATGACATCGAAGCTAAAATGGAAAACATGAAGACCGATCTAAAAGCAGACATAAAAGGTTTGACAAAGTTGATACAATAAATGTTTCCTAATGGTGAAAATATAGTAGAGGAAACTCATGATGAGAAAAAAATAAATGTTAATCATGATTTCATAAACTCTAATGTTGGCGGGAAGAACCACCATATTCCAAAAATGTATATGAGGAAGTTTGATGGAAAGGATCATGTAACATGAATACTACAGATGGAGCAATATTTTGATCTCCATAATGTGCAAAACACACAAAAGGTACACATTGCAACTTTACATTTAGAACAAAATACATTTGTATGGTATTGATGGCTTTTCTCCCATAAAAAAATTGTCACTTGGTCAATTTTTATGGAGGAAATGATAACAAATTATGAGGATACAAAGAGCAACACCTTCTTTAGCCAATTGATAAATCTCAAAAAAAAGGGTTTAGTGGGGGAGCACATTGAGGACTTCCAAAAATTGAATATAAGGGTAACTGATATTCCAGAGGAACACAGGATTGATCTCTTCATAGGCACTTTAAAGGATAACATCGAACATGAAGTTCACATTTTGGAACCTGATTCATTGGAGAAGGCATTCAGGTTGGCAAGAAAAATTGAATGTAAAATTATGGCGACAAGGAAGTCTACCACTCACTTCTATAAAGAAGGAAGTGTTTCTATGCCTATATTTCCACAACCTACAAGGTTGACACCACAAAAATTGGAAGAAAAAAGAGAAAAAGGGCTTTGCTACAGTTGTGATAGAAAATACACTAAAGGTCATAAGTGTGCTGAGAAAAATTTATTTTACATAAATTGTGAAGAGGAAGAATAAAATGAACAAGAAGAGGATAAACACCAGGAACCAGCCCTAGAAGAGGAAGAAATGAATCCGACCATATCATGTAATGCACTGGCAGGAATTACCACTCCTCAAACTCTCAAGATAGAGGGACATATCAAGAAGAAAAAGGTAATAGTGTTGATTGATTCAGGTAGCACCCATAATTTTATTCATTGTAAGGTAGCCAAGGAATTAAATTGTTTCCTATACCCAGCACCAGAATGTCAAGTGATGGTTGCAAATGGAGGAACTATAAATTGCTCTGGAAAATGCCATAATATTAAGCTAACCATGGGGAATATGTATTGACTAGTCCAATGCTTTCCATTCCTATGGGAGGTGCTGATGTTGTACTAGGAGTACAATGGTTACAATCTTTGGGGACGGTAGCTTTTAATTTTCAAGAACTTTTCTGGAAATTTTTTTCAGAAGGAAAGGAAGTCGAATTACGGGGTATTGAAGGGAAGCCAGGAAGGATAATAAGCTCTAATGTCATGACAAAGCTTCTAAAGAAAGAACAAGGAGGCGTAATTGCACAATTATGCTCACTAGAAGTTCCGACATCAAAATCATCTATTTCTGCAGATCTCCAACAAGTCTTGGACAATCATTCCAAGGTGTTTGAAACTCCCAAAGGACTCCCACCTATTCGTGATCATGATCATGCTATTCATTTTATTCCAAGAAGTGTTCCTCCAAACATCAGGCCTTATAGATATCCTTACGTCCAAAAGAGCAAAATTGAACGTATGATTGTAGAAATGTTAGAGGCGGGTATAATTCAACCTAGTCAAAGTTCTTTCTCTGCTCCTGTAGTATTGGTACACAAGAAGGATGGATCATGGCGAATGTGTCCGGATTATAGGGAGCTCAATAAGATCACCATTAAAGATAAATTTCCCATTCCTGTGATTGATGAATTATTGGATGAATTACATGGAGCAATTTATTTTACTAAGTTGGATCTTCGTTCAGGATATCATCAAATTAGAATGAAGACTGAAGATATTCCAAAAACAACATTTTGAACTCATGAGGGTCATTATGAATTTTTGGTCATGCCTTTTTGCCTTACCAATGCACCTTCTACATTTCAAGGGTTGAGAACTTCCATTTTAAAACCCTTCCTTAGAAAATTTGTGCCGGTATTTTTTGATGATATACTAATCTATAGCATGTCTTGGAAGGATCATGTTGAACATGTTGACAGGGTGCTCAAACTATTGCAGGAGAAACAATTATATGCAAAAACATCCAAATGTTTCTTTGGAGTACAAGAGGTGGAATATCTGGGTCATATTGTATCTCACGAGGGTGTTAAAGTAGACCCTAAGAAAATTAAAGCCATTAAGGAATGGAAAGTCCCCACAACCATAAAGCAGTTGCGAGGATTTCTCGGGTTAACAGGGTATTATCGCAAGTTTGTTAAGAATTATGGGAGAATAGCAGCACCTCTAACAACATTATTGAAGAAAGATGTATTTTCATGGACTCCTGAAGCAACTAAGGCCTTTGAACGTCTTAAAGAGGCAATGTGCCTAGCACCGGTCTTAGCTACACCAGACTTCACAAAAACCTTTATTGTGGAATGTGATGCCTCAGGAAATGGAATTGGTGCCGTTTTAATGCAGGAAGGAAGACCCATTGCTTTTGAAAGTCGTCCAATCAAAGGAAAGTATTTACAGAAACCTATTTATGAGAAGGAAATGTTAGCAATACTGCATGCACTAAAGAAATGGCGAACTTACCTAATGGGAAGACACTTAAAGGTAAAAACTGATCATGATAGTCTTAAACACTTTTTGGAACAAAGACTATCTTCAGAAGAGCAGCAAAAATGGGTCACAAAGATGTCGGGTTATGACTTTGAAATAATCTACAAAAAAGGAAAGCTTAATGTTGTTGCAGATGCACTCTCAAGAAAGAATGAAGAGGTGGAAGCATCACTTTGTGCCATTTCTATTATCCAACCAGATTGGATAACCGAAGCAAGAGATGAATGGAAGAAGGACAAAGATGTATGGACACTCATTCAAAAGTTGCAGCAAGATCCTAGTACATCCGATACATTTAGTTGGAAAAATGATTCCTTATGGTACAAAGATCGCTTATATCTTTGTAAGAATTCCCAACTAAAACAAAAGATTCTTCTATAATTGCACACTTCTCCTTTAAGAGGACACTCAGGATTTTTAAAAACTTACCACAGGGTGAAGAAATAATTTTTTTGGGATGGCCTTAAATCCGATATTCAAAAGTTTGTGGCGGAATGTTTGGTTTTCCAATAGAATAAAGTTGAGACATTTAAGACCCCGAGACTTCTACAACCTTTATCCATTCCAAGTCAATGTTGGGAGGAGATTTCAATGGATTTTATCACAGGTTTACCTAAGTCTAAAGGAAAGAGTGTCATCATGGTGGTAGTTGATAGACTTACCAAGTATGCACACTTTTGTGCATTATCTCATCCATTTAAAGCAAGTACAGTTGCTACTACATTTATGGACACAATTCAAAAGCTACATGGACGCCCAAGGGTTATTGTGAGCGACAGAGATCCCATTTTTACTGGAAATTTTTGGACGGAGTTATTTTCTTGTTTGGGTACTCAATTAGCTCATAGCTCATCTTATCATCCTCAATCTGATGGTCAAACTGAGATAGTAAATAAATGTTTGGGAGGATATCTTCGTTGTTTTGTATCTGATAAACAAACACAATGGGTCAAGTGGTTACCTCTTGCTGAATGGTGGTATAACACTTCCTTCCATACTCCAGAAAAAATGACCCCATTTATGGCACTTTATGGATATCATCCACCATCCATCACATCATCTTTAAGGGAAAATTCGAAGGTTCAAGCAGCGGAAGATCACATCGAGCATCAGTAAGAGGTTCTCCAACTCTTAAAGGATAACCTGAATTTGGCACAAAATTGAATGAAACAACAGGCAGATCAACATCGCAGCGAGAGAAGTTTTGATGTAGGAGATTGGGTATTTTTACGGCTACAACCATACAAACAAATGTCCCTCAAGCAAGCTAAGAAGGATAATAAATTATCGCCAAATTACTATGGTCCTTACAAGGTGTTGCAAAGGATTGGTACTATGGCATACAAATTGGAGCTTCATGATTCTTCATGAGTGCATCCAGTTTTCCATGTTTCATGCTTAAAGAAGGTTATAGGTGAAAATATTCCAGTTCAAACAATATTTCCAGAACTTGACGAGGAAGGAAAAATCATATTGGAGCCTGAAGCGGTCACGGAAACAAGAACTCGACAGCTACGGAATTGATCAATTTCAGAGTATCTCATCAAGTGGAAGAACTTACCCACTGAAGATTCTACATGGGAGGATAAGAAGTTTATATAGAAGCACCTAGAGCTACTCAAGCGTTGAGGACAACACTTTTTTGAAGGAGAGGGGCATGTTAGGTCCCTATATTACTAGTATAGTCCCTTATTGTTATTATTATAACCCTCTTAATGTTATTATTCTACCCTTGTAACCCCCATTTTGTTATTATTGTGCCCTTAAATTATTATTGTTAGCTTGGGTAAGATTACATTGTGGCCCACTCGGATTACATTATGGCCACATGGACTCCTATATATAGAAAGGATTTTTTGTAAATTGTATCATCCAAGAATTGTTCATTTATGTAATGTATTGGAGGTTGCACCCTCGAAGTGGCTTATTTCTAAGGCGTTGATGTCTCCTTTCTTCTATTTGTGGAGCTGGTTACACAACATTCTAAGGAAAAATTCCTATATTCTCTTAGCCTATGATTTTTGGATGAATATTCTCCTTTAATTTTTCTAATGATTAACTCAAAATTTACTTGAACATAAATCCTCTTAGCTCCTATACTTTTCAGCATTTGTAACCCGAAGAGGAGAGCTTCATACTCTGCAATATTGCTTGTACATTGAAAATACAACTTGTAAGAGTGACCTTTATTAGTGGTGTGTATATCTTTGCCACAAGAGCCATCAAAACTCATGTTCCAAAGTGTTTCAAGTTCAGATTTTCCATTATTTTGTTGTTCATGGATGTTAGGGTTTTGGTTGTTATGTTCTTCATTTTGTGTTTGGTTTGATTGTCCTACCAGGTCTTACTCTTCCTCATTTTCATTCACTTGTTCATTAATGTCATGTTCATTGTACAAGATAAATGAGTCAAGGCCTGAATGGATAGAATAGTGAGGGGTATTGTTTGGCCTATCTTGGCTGCTTACCATGTATTTCATGTGAGATTCTCTGTATAGTCTTATTTTTTGATTAAATAATGGAATGGTAGCATGCGAAATTTCCATTTGGAGGTTTCCTTGGAGTTTTGCTCCCCATGATCTAGATAAAATCATGCCATACTTTGGGGGAATGTCAGCCACTACAATATCCATGACCAGGCTCTTAGCTGGTATTTGTGCCAGATTGACACATAGATCTTTGATCAGGCCCAGAAATTTAACTCTACTTGAATCAAAAGATTACAAGTCTTTGTATGGTTTGGTTATTTCGAGACCTAATCTCTCCATCACTACCTTTGGCATGAGGTTGTGTGAAACACCAGAGTCTAGCATGGAATTGTGTAGGATTTTTTCATGAATGTTAAAACTAACATAGAATAGAGGCATATCTCCCTCTTGGAACTTTCCTTCTACCTCTGGTCCAAACAACAAACCTGGCTTGTCATCAGTTGGATTTAGAGTATCAGGGTCATTTCCTTTGTTTAAAGCTTTAAAAACTTGAGATCTATATACATCTTGAGTCACTGGTTCAGTAAGGGGTATGACTATTTTGATTTTGGCAATTTCACTCTCGATATTGAATGGTGTTTGTGTTCTTGGTATATTTTCATCAATTTTATCATACATGGTCTTTTCAGTAACTCTAGCTTGCTGATTTTTGTTTGGGATCTCAATTAAAGCAGTTTTTTTAGGGCCACTAGTTGATTTACTAGGGAAGCTTTGGTCAATATCATGTTGGATGATTTTGTTTTTTCTTTGATCGAGATTCTTAGCCATTATGTTGGTATTTTCTGTTGTCTTTTTAGGAGTATTTTCAGGGGTCTTCCTAGCAGAAATTTCTGGTTTGTTCCTTTTAGGGATGTCTTGTGTTTTCATAATTTTGAGGTCATACAGCCTAAGAACATCCATGATATAATTTTCAAACCCTAGTTTGTATTCTTCAGAATCCTTATATGTTCTTTCAGGTTGGTTTGAGGAAAAAATACCTTGTTTTTCTTCTGTGAGAAAAACATTATCCTCACTATTGGAGTCTATTAGATTGACATGATTTTCTTCTGGTTCCTCAGTCTCTCTCTCCTTTTCATCTACATAATTTTCTTGGAAAGGAGGTCTGATTTCCTATTCATTTTCTCTTTGTCTGATTTGAGGAGGATCTCTTCTAAATTTTTGGTTTATGTTTATGTTTTGAGGGTTTGTTTGATTTTCCCTAGAAGGTGCTCTTTCATTTAAGTTGATTCTCTCCATCATCCTTTCCATTGTCCTAACTAGACTGTCAATTTTAGCATCGGATGTGGAGGCCATAGTTTCCTCTTTGTATGTAACCTTCTTCTCTGCTATCTATCTAGCCCTTTTAGCAATTAGATTGGCTTATACGCTTACTGCTCCCTTTTGCATGTCTTCTAAGGTAAGGGGGTCTCTTTCTCTTAATTGATAAGACATATATGGATCAAATCCATCTAGAAATTTTACTAGGGCTAGGCCTTGTGGGGGTTTCATGTGGGGAGGTAGTGCATTTTATACACTATTGAACCTAGTGAAATAGTCTTGGAAACTCTCTCCAACATTTATTTTAAGGTTGTCATATTATGATAGTATTTGAAGGGGATTTTTCTTAGACTCGCACTTGTTTATGAATGTTTGA
This sequence comes from Pinus albicaulis, assembly GCA_034641835.2. NCBI lineage: Eukaryota > Viridiplantae > Streptophyta > Pinopsida > Pinales > Pinaceae > Pinus > Pinus albicaulis. Next base: position 56,245,135 of record MU968359.1, on the reverse strand, counting down.
TAAAGGGAAGGGAGATCATGAATGCTATTAGGAGTTAAGTTTTTGAACCATTTCTTCGCTTCTCCTCCTAAGCTTTGGGAAAACATTCTCATTTTTATGGTCTCCTCTTCTGTTTCTTGGTAGTCAAAAGAACTATTCATATTGTCTACATATTTTTGGGAAGTGGTAGAACTGGCTCCATTAAAGTGGGGGATTTTAGATTAGTAGTCATATTGGCATAGGCAGTAAAGGTTGTGGTAGTACCAGAGGGGCATACCATGCTGCCATGATTGGAGGTAATGGAACCCAAGGAGGATTTACAAGAAGAGGGTTTATGAGTGGAGGTGGAGGATGAAATGGAGTGGTTTGCACATTGGATGTATGAGTGGGGGTAGAAGATGTACCTAGACTAGCTAGCTGAGATTGAGCAGATTTGGATCGAAAGGAGTCGAGTCCAAGTCTATGTATCTTGAGATCAATAATCAACCAACAAACAACAAAATTATGAAGCCTTACATGCATTATTTATCTGCCAAATGATGAAGTAAACCCTAGCTAGGGTTTTAGAAGTCATTAATTACACATTTAAGTCACTTTGACCTTTGAGACCATGCAAGGCCCAAGGAAAAATATCTAAAACACATTTATGGCAAAAATAACTTCTAATATAACTATTTGAGCTAATTTGGAGAAAACATTGACTTTAAGGACTCAAAAAATCTTTTGCAATAACTCCTAGCAAGGGTGCAACTCCAAATTAGAGGAGTGCAATGCTAGACCAAGGGCACAACACCAAAACTGGAAAAATCACATGTTTGGCAACTAAGATTTGGAGGGCTTTCCGATGTCCAAATGAGCTCCATGATAGCTCATTGGAAAGCCTATCTTGTCTAGTTTCCAAATATTTCTTTAGTTTCCAGAATGGTGCCAATTTTCCTTTCCAAAAATCCATTCTCGCAATAATTCTAAGGGTGAAACGCTAGTGCTGAAAAAAGGGCAGAAAGGTCGTTTTTTGGTGATTTTTGGCCCTTTTGAGGGACCATTTTTTCTTCAAATGACCTGAAATTTTCTGTGGATGATGTAATTTCCATGAGGATCATGAATATGTAAGCCATTTTTTATTTGAGTGCCCCAAAAAATAGTGTAGCACCAGTAGCGCTACACCTTTAGCCCTTTTTTCTTCTAGCGAAACAGTCAAAAACTCAAATTTGCACCAAGTGCAAAAATTTGGAACCTACCTTACTGATAATGTTTGGGATGCTTGGAGGGATAAATCAACAAGGATATCTAGTTTTTACTTCTCCTTTACCTCATTTTGTGCTTAGATCTTTACAAGGGCTCTTTTGATCTTGGGCCTTGCAATTATATTCCTCATGGCATAGTGTCTTGCCATCTTCTTCTGCAGGTAAATGTATCTTTTTTCCTTCTCAAGTTCACCCTATAGGTTCACATTGGCTCCTTCTAGAAAATATTCTCTATCATAGCTGATTTCCATGGAAATAAGCTCACTTCGAGTGAGCTGCTCTGCCAACTCTATCTCATTCTCTCTTTCCCGCGCTAAAGCCTTCTTCAACCCAATTGTCCTTGGCCTCTTCCTAGGAAGTTGTTCTTCCTCATCTTCATTATCATCAAAAGTGCCCAAGGTCTCATCTAGAATAGCCTTGTCCTTTCTGGCCTCCTTCCATGCTTTGATTGCTCTAACCTCACTAATGGCTTGCATTGTTTCCAACTGCTGGTTTTCAAGCTCATAATAGTTAATCACATTTTTTTCCCTACCAAGATTAGCTTGAAGTTCACTAATATTGGCATATTTTATTTTGAGCAACATGTTTTTGATCCTCTCCTCATCATCATCCTCTAGGTCAATCAGTTGAAACCCTTGTTCAGTTTCATGTGTATCCTCCTCTTCAACAATAAACTTTTCCTTACCTTTGTCAAGTTTTTTTGTTGATGTAGAAGGCATGACCCCTTGCCTCTTAAGGGAAAAAAAAACATGTGTGTAGCCTCTCTGGTAGGTCAAAGGAAGTGGCTCAATGTTACTCATTTTTGTGCCATCTCTCTCACTATCCTCATCATTGTTTGATGTTGTGTCATCATGATATGAGGGTGTAGGGCTGTGGGAAGGTGATAAAGGAGGGTCATCATGGGGTGAAGGAATGTGAGTGAGTGGAGATGTGTGAATAGTAGGAAGTGAAGGAGAAGTAGGAATGGGAGGGTGAGAAGATGAAGGGATATCTTGCAGATGTTGGCCAGGTGGAGTAGTGAAAACTTCATTGGCAATGAAGGCCTCCCTTGGAATGCCTTTCTGCTGGAGTTGGTGCATAACCACCATATTGATAAGTGAGTGATGAAAAAAGCTTTGGATTTGCTGAGGATAGTATCTCTTTTGCACTATGTAGGCCATTTTTTCAATGCTTTGGTAAATATAGTATGGTATATGAAGCATCCTAACCTTGGTGAAATGCATAGGAAGTTGGATGTGGTAGGGTTATAGGTGGGAAAACCTTCTCTCACATGTGAAATAATTCATGATTATCCTCATCATGGGTGCATATCTATCAAGCAGATGAGAAAAGGGAAAGATGGACTTGTGGTGGTATTTACACCTAGGTTTTAGGTATGGCTCAAAGTAACTCATGTCTAGGTTTGCTTGCTTGAACCACTTTTCTCCCACACTTGGTATTCCTGTAGCATTGGAAATAGCATCTATAGAGAACTGGAAGGTGACCCTGGAAAGATTAACTTTTTTTTCATGCAAATTTATAATAAAAAGTCTTGTTAGCTTAGGGTGGTTTTGTACTTGTTGCACCTTCTCACAAAAATCAAAGCAGCCTACATGTTTGAAACATGAAACAATAACGAGAGATGCCATGAGTTCCCTAGTATTGAGGGGTTCAAATCTGTTTATCTTGCCTCCTTTATGATCATACATCCTTGGAATTTATGCATCAACACCACTGTATTCACCCTATGACATGTTGAAAAATCTATTTTAGAAACCCTAGGGCTACTACGAAATGAGATGAAGGGAGGGTATGAAATGGTAGTTTTGCAAATGAGGGGAATGAGTGAATGAAGGGAATGGATGTTGTGATAAGCCAAATGAATGGTAGCCCTTAAGTAATGTAACTTACCTTTTTTTGACTGATACTCTTTATAATAAGATGAAGCAAATGCTAAAACAGTGATTTGAAGGTTGAAACTTAGGGTTTGATTAGGGTTTTACTTCCATTGTTTAAATGATGATCAAATGCCATAAAAATAGGGTTCATGTGATGTACCTACCACTTTAGAGAGCATGGATGACCTTAGAAAATATTTGGAGGAAGTTTGAAATGATTTGGATGGCCTCAACCCTTAGAAACCCCTTTTGTCCAAGTGTGCAACGCCAGTTGCTGAGGGCACAACGCCAGTTCTAAGTGCGTAGCACCAAGGGTTTCCAGCACAGGTCCTATCGGGCAAGAGCATAGTGCTCTGTCAAGTGTGAAACACCACCTCCCATGTGCACATTGCCTTCAGAAAATTAGTAGAATAAAAATTCCTAGGGCGCATTGCCCACTCCCAGGTGCGCAGCGCCAAGGAAACTTGGTCAAATTTCACTTTGAAAATTCACAATTTCTCCCTTGCTGAGCACTCTTGATCTTTTGACAAATAAGAATGATTCAATTGAAATGTGAAATTAGCTTTTATATATGATAGGAATTTTATTTAGTTATGAAAACTCACTTTCTAATGTCAAAATTGCTTTTTCTTTTCTCACTAACCCTTTTACACTGTTTGCATGCAAGTTTGCTAAAGTGATGAATTTGACCTTTCTTTTGGTCATAGAGACATGAAAATTTCATTTTAACACCTTTTGGATTTAATCACACATACTATCACCTTCAAAATATTCTATTTTTTCCACCATGGAGCTCAAATCATGCTTTGTACTTTCTCTGACCATCTTCTTCAAAACCCTAGGTGTTTGCAGTCTTTACAACAATCATCAATGTTGTATTCTAAGTTTTGTATAGCCCTTTCAAGTTCATTCATTTCTGTCCAGTTCACCTCACCATATTCCATATTCTTCAATATTTTCTGATAGATTTTCTTCATGCTTGGCCTTGTGTGCTTCCTTCATGTCAATTTTTGCAAGTGATCATTGTTTTGGCACTTAGCTAGACCATCAAGTTCAAAACCCTAGTTCTCTATAAGACCAAGTTGTTCCCCTTTTCCTTGATGTAAGTTGTATTAATTTAGGAGTAGATAGTCTACCTCATCAGTACTTTCTGCTGACAAATCCTTTAACACTCTTGTAGAAATTTTGAACTATTTCCCTTTTCTCATTGGCAGACTCTGAACTGATAAGGTAATCTTCTTTGGATTTTTTTAGTTCCTTCTTGAATAACCATGTCTTGAAATTCTATTACATCTAAGCCAGATTCTAGTAAAGGAAAATCTATGCCTGAAACATCCAATGATGACCTTAAAACATGTAAAAACCATAATGACCTAGTGGGAGGGTCCTTTGACCTGATTTTGACTGAAATTATGACCTGGAGATTTTCAATTAAAAACAGACTATTTTTACAACTTATTATGCCCAAAGGGACATTGGAATGAGTCATCACTAGGAAACCATAGATGGAGGATGGAGTCTATTGACAAGGGAAAAATGAGGCAATGAGGTTATAGGCAGGGAAGGAGGTTGAAAATGATAGGTAAAAGCCCTTAAGGAGTTTATTTAGGAGCAACAGGGTGACTTTGAGATGGAAAACTTGATAAATATTGAAAATAGATTTATAGGGATAATAAAGGCAGTGAGATCTCTGAAACTCAATATATTTGAGGAATATTGTTTTCAGAAATCTATAAACATCCTATAGTCATCTAAAGATAGTGAAATATATTGATGAATGAAAGATACACCATACCTCTGTGCATACCTCCTTGCCTTTGTCTTGTTGTAAAATTTTAATATCCAAATGCATTTCTTCTAGCTGTCTCTGAATCTGTTGAGTTCCCAATGAAATAGGTGTTTCGGGTAGCTTCTAGTTTCATTGCAACTTCTATATCCTTAGCTTGTGTAGCAATATTTTTCTGACCTAATGGTTGGCATATATGTAGGAGAAATATGGAAATGAACCATTGTTTATGTTGAGTATCATCAATCAGAAATCTGCCATCTTTGATGGTGCACTTCAATATTTGACCAACCTCCCATATAGATTCATTAAGTTCTTGATGAATATCCTTCATCTCTGTCATGATCTGCACGTATGACATAGGTTTCTTAAACTACTCTTTTAGCATTGATTTAATTTCTTCTATAGTATCATTATGGTTTTCTTGCGCATACCTAATGTACCAGTCTAATGGGCGATCTTGAAATAAAGTAGCCAACTGCGATTTTCTGATATCATAATTGTTCACTTGTTGTGCCTGCAATACGACCTCATTTATAAACCAGAAGTGATTAGTGTCCTCATTTCAAATGCCTTTGAAATTAGATAACTTCATGGATGCATCCATATCTACTTCAGGAGGGGGTGGAGGTGTAGGTGGATATGGACTGCACGATAGGGTAGGTGATCGACAATGCAAGCTCAAAAGTGGAGTGGATGGTCTAAGAAACAGATTCAAGGGCTCCTGATATGACGATATTTCTTCTTCAGTCACTCGAGCTAGCAATTTCTGGTTTCGGTTCACTATAAAATCTAGGCTTTAGAGGGCTATAAAGGACCTCTTCAGAGCCTTCTCAGTAAATTCTTCCACTGTGCATAGATGAACCTCTTTGATGCATTCAAGTAGTATGTTAACATAGAAAAACCTTTTAACACAATAAAATTTTCAGTAATAATTTCAATGAGCATAGAAAATTACCTCTAGGACCTTTCAAAAACCTCCTTTCAGCTTCAGAATATGACGCAAATTGGTCGACAACAAATTCAGCCAAAAATTCACCCAAAAGGTGATGGATCCAATGATCTATCGTGGGAGTGATCTTATTATCAAAATTATCTACCTGATGGATCAATTCAAGTGTCCACTCAGTGATTACATCATCTTTTATACAGTTATGGAACTCAGCCAAGTGTGACAACCACTCTTGTAGTTAATGTGAAAAGGAAAAAAATAAAATTTCGTGCACTTCGGTATAAATATACTTTTGTACCCACTGTTTGTTAGATAATTTAGTTCTTTTATTCTCTTGTAGCTCAAATTCAAGGATCTTTCTATCCAAATAGTCTTGTAATTCGTTGTGCAATGGATGCCACAACATCAAATCTCCCTGAAAATGATGATCCTGTTCATGGCAATGGAACCATTTGTTGGATTGAGGGGTCTTGACCTAGGTTCATAGTTTATGGAACAACCAACAAACCCTCCAACTACTGGCCCTTTGGGCAATGATCTTCTTGCACAGACCAAAGTCTCACCTGAAGCAATATGGGGGTGATGATGGAACCAAGTTTCTACACCCTGAGAGATAATATGATGAAGTGGTCCTCAGAAAAATCCTATTTGATCTTCCACAGAGCCGCGTAGTGAATTTATAAGATAACTACATATCTTTACACAATCATTAACATAATACACATAAATAATTGTCTTAATTATCACAGGAAATAAATCATAACTAGATCTCGATCTAATTAATGTAATACTTAACATATGCCAATACTCATGCATAAATGCATCAATTATCTATGCACATTCATCAATAAGAAAATAGGTAGTGTGATCTCATCAAAGCATAACAGTAAGAGTAAAGAACAAATACACGCAGAACACAAAGAATTCGCCAAAACTGTTCCTTCTATTAATTCTTCAGATTTGTCAATACATCAAATTTTCTTCAAAAACCCTTACAAAACCGTTACAATCCCTTCCACGCACATAGCTAGCAATGACCACACACAGCCAGGACTAGGTATCTTCGCACACAACCAGCAGAAGCCTTTTACCCAACCCAAACCCTTACAGGTGAAAATGTCAGACTATCAGTATCACATATCACTTCTTACTCAAACTGAAGTAATTATCTTAGAAAAATGTTATCTATTTATAATACGCCTAACACATAGATACTATGGTCTCAAACAATTGTTTGAGGCTCATAGTTTACATTTAAGATTAAATTATGTCCAAAATTGGGGAAAAAATCCCTTTGACTACATCTGTGTACTGCACACGTACAAACATACAAAAAATATCATTGGAACTTGTGCCTTAGGGGACCTCAATCCAACACTTTGTAATTGGTGTAATGGTACAACATTTCCAACAGTGATAATAGTAGAAATAGCAAGATGGATTAACATTTGACAATTATTTCTTAGTGTTTAAACTAATAAACTAAAAACCTTCGAAAATTGTGGTTTTATTGGTGCATTTTTCTATTATAGAGGAGAGGGGGAGTGTAATTAACGTGTAATTTATGACTTTTGCATTGAAATATGTGATTGGTGGAGGAGGATTCCACTTGGTAGGATGGGATTGGTAGCATAAGTTTTTGGTGGGAGCAGGGTCAGCGGTTCTTTTGAACGAGCGAAGGCATTTTCCAGGGGGGATGATTTATGATATTGGAACGAGGGGACGCAAAATGAATGGAGGGAGGGTATGTGACAAAAGTGGTATGCAGGGAAATAACTTTTCACAACCCCCCAGTTGTTGAAATGTCTGGTGGGCTTGGGGGGTGTGAAAATCATATTGGTCATTTGATTTGTTTGGCATAGATCACAATGCTTTAATCATAGTAGAGGTTTAGTCCAAAAAACGACAAAAATCTCTTCGGTTTCTTTATCATTTAAACCCTTTTTTTTTAACTGGCTAATCACAATTATTACCTAATTAAATGTAATTTAAATAGTAAGGAGGCAACATTTAAATTTTCTCACCAATACAATGGGGAAACATACTTTTCTATTTTTTTCATAGATATATTTTTTACCTAGCATTTTATTTTATCCTCTTTTATTTTATTTTTTCATTTTTTTCATTTTTTGCCTCTTTCTTTGATTCTTTTTCTATTTTCTCATTTTTACCTAACATTTTTTGATTTTTTTTTCTTATACAAACATCTAACTTATCAAGATCAATTATGTTACAACATAGACTCCAACTGGGGAATTATTCCTCCTGTAGTATGTAGAGAACATGAAGATCCAAGTGCCTTCTCCTCGGGCTAATGGAGTCTTTGTTGAAAACAATCACACTTTTCTAAAAAATGAAACAAACTAGTAATATATAGTGATGGATAATTGATGTAGTTTTAGTACTGGATATAATATTTCAAGCATTTTCCATTGACTGGAACTGAAGAATATTGGCCCTCCAAGTTTTGTAAGATAAATATATTGTTGCATTTAACTTCTGCAATGCTGAAAGGCCCCATCAAAATTTCCATGTTTCCCTTTATCCTCTCTTCTGGTATCTGAATTTAGTAATAAATCACCTTCTTTGAAGTCTCTTTCTTTGTATTTCCTGTCAAATAAGATTTTCATTTTGTTTTGATACTTTCTAAGCTTATACTAAATTCATCTTTTTTTTTCATTCAATTCTGTGATATGATTTATTCTTCTAAAAAAAGTCACCATGTTCTTCATATGTTTCTTGTAAGAAGTTCAAAATAGGAAAGGATAATTGTGTGGGAAAAATGGCTTCAGTACCATAAAAAAGTTAAAAAGGTGATTCACCTGTTGATCTCTTTTGTGAAATTCTGTTTGCCCAAGCTGCATACTTGGGATGGCTATCCCAATTTCTGTTATTACAAGTAAGTACTTTCTTGATGACTTTAACCAGAATTTTATTTGAAGACTCTACCAATCCATTTCCTTGAGGGTAATATGGGGTGGAGTGATGTAATAAAATTGGGTATTTCTCACAAAAATCATCATCTTAACACTATTGAAAGCTTGTGCATTGTCTGTAACTATCTGCTTTGGGAAACCAAATCTAGACAATATATTTTATTCAATGAATATAATAACAACAGTGTAAATAGAATTTTTGATTGGGATGGATCTATCCATTTTTTGAAATAGTCTCTGGCAATGATAATCCATTTATGCTAATTTTTGGATGTTGGGTGAATCTCTCCAATAAAATCTAGTCCCCACTATAAAAAGGGTGCTTCTACTAGGGCTCGAACAAGATGGAGTGATGCTAATCTCTGTTTTCCAACAAAAACCTAACAAAGTATAAAAAATTTGAAATTTTATCCTATTGTAACATATCTAGTTTTGATAAGATATATGTTGTAAAAGAAAAATAAAACAAAAGAAAAATATGAAAAAAAGTTAGAAGTGAAAAATCGAAGAAAATAAAAAGAAAATAAATAAAGAAAAATATAAAGAAAGCACATTAAAATGCCTCTTAAAAAATTAAATAGTGATATATATAGTGTTGCTAGTCCAAATGTCACTAAAAATATGATTAAAGTTTTAAATAATTTATATTTATATTCTTAATAAAGTGTTAACCATACATTTTGATATGGTTAATAAAAAAATTGTAATAAATTGATAAGTGATGTGACCCTTTGTCCGCAAGCGATAAAATGACCACAAGATTAGACAGAGGAGATGTGGTCCACCTAGATCGATGACATCCACACTTCTCTGCTCCCCCCATCCCATCCAAACATTATCCGGGGGGGTTTGGGTTGGCTATATCTGCAAACCCACCTTTGGAAACGTGGCTTCTATCTGTTAAACCCACACCCTCCCTCTACAATTCAAATGATCACATAAAACCCCCTATGGATCCTCTAAAAAACCACTATTCCTTTCTATTGACCGTTAGACCACTCACTCCCACCGCTCCATCGTCACCCTCCACGTCACTTCACATACCAATCACCAATTTACAGTTCTCTTAATTTATTCGATATAACATAAAAATTTTAATATACCCATTTCACCATTACTAATGCTCATTCGACATTAATTCAACCCCAGCACTCGAAACAAACATTCCCCATGGAAAAAGTGTCAAATTATAAATCATTTGTTTGAATTCGATATTGAAGTTTCTTTGTTAATTACCATGGTATATAAACAATTCCACAACTCATTCAAATACCCGATCCTTCCAAAAAAGCTTCCACACAGTTGCAGTGCTGCCAAAATCTTCGTTCAAACAACCAATTACTAGTTAACAAGGTATTTACATCAAGTCCTCCACTTTTTGTTCAAATATGGCTCCTAAGAATAAACCTATCCCTTAGGATAACCCAATGTCCCCCCAGTTGTATATTTGAACCAACAACCCATAGTTGACTAACTTTACCAAATTTCAGAGGCCAATTATGAATTATGTTATCACTCCCCCCGTTTCCTAAGGCTAAGAATGGAACTGAAGGAGGTAACCTGAAACCAATCTTTAGATATGGTAGCTAGCCCTACCAAAACCAGAGAGTGATCTCTCAATCTCACTTGTGCATCCAATGCGATGACTGGATATGTAATAATCTTAGGCTAGTTATAAAGCTAAGTGAATTAGGGTTTTGTTTGTTTTTAGCTTTTGATGGATAGGAATGACAGTCAAGGAACTAGGGGTGGGTTTTAGGTTTGATTTCAAATGTTCAATTGCAGAGATAAGGATGAGGCCATGTAGGTAAACTTAATAACATACCTTAATTATGATTATGTATAGGGTTTGAAAAGAGGCAGAGTTTCATAATGGACATTTTAAATGAATTCATTCATTAGAAGAGTAGAAACACATTTATGAAAATATTATAAAACAAACCATGGAAAGCAAGCCTCAGATGCGGATGTCACATGGAAGGTGGGAGGGATGCCAGGAGCTCACCACGGGGTTGAGCACACAGTGGAAGTAGGAGAACGGCGATGTTGCTATAGGCATGCCTGGGGTTAACAGTTTAAGCGGGGGAAGGACGGTGATCGAAATTAGTATTGGGCAGAACGAAAAAATGGAGGAAGAGGCAATGGGGATGAAGGATCTCAAGGGGGAGAGGCACCACCTTGGTATTATTATATGTGTGTGCAAGGGTATTACTATCAAAAGGTGGAGGGAAGGAGGCTCAAAAGAATGGGAAGTTTGGGAAGGGGTTATATGGTCATGCAGGGGCAAGGAGGCATTGTTGAATTCTTGTGCTGCAGGGTGGTTGAATAGAAAGGTGGTGAAGCTATGCTGGAGGCTGTGGAGGAGGTCTATCACAAATCACTTCAGGAAGAGAGTATGGTAGGCCTTCCATTTTTGGGCCACCACAGAGTGGTGCGGGGATTAGGGAGTGGGAGAGAAGAGGAGCCCAGGGGTGGAAAAACTGCACAGTCTTCTCAACCATGGAAATGGAGAGGAAGAATGGACTGGGAGGATTTGTTCTTCGGAGAGAACGAAGATGAGGATGCCCGTGCCATTTCAAAAATGGAGGCATACCTAGTCAAGTCTTTGTGTCAAGAGTATGGGAGGGATTCGAGGTGCGCCTAGTGTGGGTGTCAAGGATCCTCGTGGGTCATCTGATTCAGGAGAGGAGGAGAATTGGGTAAGCAATCAGGGAAAACATCAACAACATAAGGGAAGCGATGGATAAAAGCCTCAACAAACTATAATACAATAGGCTCATTTCTAGATACCTCAATATTCTGTGGCCCGACAATGCACTCCCGTTGGAAGATGATGAGGATGGAGAAGAAGAGGAAGAAGAGACTAAGAAAAAGGTAGAAAATCTAGGAGGGGAGGACAAGGACTAGGACTAATCATTTGCCTCAACCCCCTTTTTGTTTGATCAGTTATTTGTGTGTTTTCTTCCTTGAAATGTCTATAGTTCTCAGTCTTAGTAGGTTTAGCTGGTTACAAGTGGGAGTTCTGGCACTGCTACCTATGTTAGGGGCCATCAGACTAGAATTTTCTTTGGTTTCCTGATATGGGCAGAGAATATTTTATAATTTTGGTAACATGGGCTGGTTTCTAGAGTACTGATAGATCACTGTATGTAAACATCTAAATAGTTAATAGAAGGAGACCTATACTTGTTGATAAAAAAAAAGCATGGAAAGAAATATTTCTATTCATAGACTCATATGATCAACATATAGAAGCATTCATGTGATGGTAAGAAAAAATAACATTCAACTTGTGGAGGTTACAGAGAAAAAACAATGCTTATAAGCATACCACTGGAGTCCCAAGATTATAGCTGCAACATGTCTTTGATTTCATTGAAAAAATTTTGTACAATAGCTCTAAACTACTCTAAACTAGAATATTCCACCTCATTGGGTTGATATTTGATCCAAAACACTTCATAAATTCACCCTATGAGTTATTTCCTAGTTTCTAGGGAAGTTAGAAATAATCCCCCCAAATTTAGCTAATAACTTGGAGTCTTTGTCTCCTTGATTAATTACATGATTAATTCACAATAAAATGCTAAAATAATATCTCTTATCTAAAATACACTTGCAACATTGAAATCTGGACCATTTTGGCTTGAAAACTATCCAAAAGGAATCCAAGACAGAATCGTTGTGCCTCCTCGCAGAAGCGTCATGCCACTTTGAGGGTTATTATGGCTGACCTTAAGGCACCTTATTGAAAATATGAATATTGGGCTAGGTAGCCCTATGTGTCCTCTTTCCATCCCAACCTTTAAAATAAGAAAATACCTCATGTACGGCCTTCAAAAATCCATTCTCCCAACCTTACACCAGAAGCATCTTGCATAGGCAAAATCAGTGGTAGAAGCATGAAAAAGAGGCTATTTTTTGAGTTTTTCTCTAAAAATAAAGGGTTTCATGCCAACTTGAGACCATATTTGTAAAGTAGAAGGAAAAATCTATCCATACATGTAAACATTTCCTCATTTGGAGGCTCTAAGGAAAATTGTTGTGCCACTGTGCGATGCTTCTGCACAACCGAAATTGTCAAAATTGCCAAAAATCCAGAATTTTCCAAAATTGTTCCTGCAAATATAACACTTAAGTATGGATCACTATATTTATAACCATAAATTTTTCTCAAAAATGATAGATGTTTTTGTTTCTTTGGTATTCTATGAACAGAAATCTCCTCCTGTGTTCAACAATACTTTTCCCTTTGTTCAGAATCCAAGTTTGAGGTTGGCCACTAAAATTTGCAGAAGCGTAGCACACTCTCAGCAAAAGCATCATGCCAATTTCAGAGGGATTTTGGAGGCCTTCCCAGAGTATTTTTGGGCTACAATTGGTATTTTTGGAAATATTAGGATGGATGCTACATAATGAAGTCATCATGAACTACAAACCCATTCTCCAAACCCATGAAAACTTAACTTTAAGATAACCTTTCCAAAAGTGGAGAAAATGACCCTGAGAAACTATATTTTGGGAATTTCTCTCAAATAATAATGCTTGTGCATAAAGGAAATTAGGTTTTTCTTCCTTAATCTATTATTGACAAAAATCTATTTCACTTTTTTCAAATACATCATCATTGCTTCATAAAGTAAATTTGAAATAGGATTGTCCCTATCTGTAATGTAAACCCTAGAAAATGATCACAAAAATGTAAAAATGATTCCATGGGTCTGAGTTGGCTCAAATCTAGAATGATGACCTCCCTTACTATATTTTCGCTTCTCACCTTCCATGATGTTTTTCGGACAAAATAAACCCTAGATTGATATGAAGGAAAGGAAGGGTGAAAACTAGGAAAACATGGGAAAATGGAGCAACACGTTTAGGGAGGGAAATGGAGGGGATAGGAGTTAGGGGAAAATATGAAAAAATTACGGGAGATAGGGTATATTTTAGAAGAAAATATAGGTGGAATTTTTTGAAACATATAAGGAAAGAGGGAAAATGAGCCTAAACACGGAGTTGACCTAATATCTCTACAAAAGTGTAGTGAGAACTAGGGTTTGAGTGAAAATGATATTTATGAGAGGTATGCATGATATTTAGTGTTTTGTAATATATATGAGTGTTTTTTGAAGGTTATTAGGTGATGAAACTCGGGGTTTTCCAAATTAAACAAGCCAAACATCAATGAAACCAAAAATGTAGTTGAAAACCCTAGAAGAGGGAATCCACCCTTTGCTGAAGAAATTGAGCTGAATGAAAGGTAAAGGATGATCACTTATTGACTTGGAAGGCTATGAAACTTTAGAAATGATGAATTGACCCTTATGATGTTTTCTTGGAAGTTTAAGAGAAAAAACGTAGCAAGATTCCAATCTTTGGATGGCTATGGAGAGTTGTGAGCATGAGAGAGGAGCTCTTTTGACCATGTAACATACTTCTTCAAAATAAAAAATTTTCCTTTGTTTTATTTTACTATATTTTCTAACTCCCAATGAAGATGATTTTTATGGTGAAAATGACTCTTGTTTTCCTTCTTTCATGACTTGATTGGACATTATGGTGGTGAAAGAAAATAAAACCTAGACTCTTACCTAGATGGAGGTATGGTGATTGAACTATGACCCCAGATTGATGATGAATGACATGAAATTGAAACTGATGATCACCATTAGTGGGTGGATGGATTAGCATTCATACCTAAAAAACATTTATTGAACAAAATTTTATTTAGAATTAGTTTGAAAACATAAAAGTTTGAACAAGGACCACTACCAAGTAAACCTGAAAGAGTATATTTGATCGTTGAACATTTAGACACTAACATTGGCTCCAGCTATGGATGGAAGCTCCATCATGAGGTTTCAAGAACACCATATATGAGGTAGCCTCATCCATTGGGAAATGGAGTGAAAAATAAAACACTAGACACTCAAATCACTAACTAAAACAAAAATCAACTTTGACTCAAAAACTTCACTACTAGCTGAACTTACTTATGGCAGCAGACCATTGGGATCTTAGGGCCTTTGCCTTGGGCTTCCAATTATGATAGTAACCACCCACACACTAAAGATATATATACAATCATGCAATATGATCCCTTCAGTATAACCAATCCAGAAAATGGCTACTTACTTGAATCTTACTCATGCTTTCCTTGAAAAGGAAGAAGAAACAAAATATAGGCAACTCCAAGTGTCCATGGAACATGTGATCATGATTCATAAATACAAGAAGATTCATCCTCCCAGATGGCTGCAATAGACTGACCAAAGGATCATGAAAAGTTAGCTCTTGATGATTTTGAGGAATCAAGAAACATCCTTCTACTGAAACTAGTTTCTCTTAATTGTGAATTTCAGCAAGAGTGTGCTCTTGGCCTTCAAAAAAGTCTGAACATATAGATGAACCAATTTCCTCTTGAAGAAAAAATTCAAGAAATGAAATGTTCGAAGAGGAATCTGACTGACACTCCTCATCAATGTCTTGGTTGCGTGAAAACTTATGAATACCTTCATATAATTCAAGGGAATGATCATCATCTTCATCAATTGATATTTTATTAATATTATCTTCAGTCAAAGAAAACATTTTTTGCTGGAAATGATCATGAATACAATCTTCTTTTGCAATATGATTTAGGAAAAACTCTTCTCTTTCACTTTTCTCTTCTTGAAATAAATATTCAAGAGATCTATGATTTTAAGGGAAATATGAATGACCATTTTCATCCCTGTTCTCATATATAATAAAGAGGAAAGCTACTCATTGTTGAAGATCTTCCTGAATGTCATTGTTATCCTTTACTACTTCCTCTCGATGAGAAATTAAATCAAACAAGGCTTCTTCAATCTCATCATCCATTAAATCTTCATCATGAATGTCAATCTCCATATTTTGAATAATATCATTGAGGTTTCCACAAAGGCTTTCTACTAGCACTAGAGAAGGATATTTTTGTTTGTAATTTTTACAAAATTCTACATATAAATCCTTAAGAGAACATAAACTAGCAGATGGAAACTTCTCATACGAAAAACCTTTCTCTTTCTTCTAAGGTCACCATAAATATATTCATCAAGAAGTCTTCATTAATTTCAACCCCTAGCCTATGTATGTGCATATGAAGCTTGATCAAGTGAAAGGAAACATCATATTTTCATCTTTGAACATGGGAGTATAAGATAACCAATCAACATGATGCATAAGATTTGGAAATCTAGGGATATGAGACCGATCCATAGAATCATACCTATCATTCCTTCTTGGAGTTTCACCCATCTTTCAAAACATTGAATTCAAAAAAAAAATTCTTCAAGATACCCTTTTTTGAACAATGGAGTCGCCATGAAAACTCTGAACTTTTAGATTCTTCGACATTGGAGTCATCAGGTGAAATATGCACAACCTTCTTGTGCCCGATCACTGCTCACCATAAAAAATCAGAGCTAATATTTTTCATTCTTTCTCAAGAAATATTTAACCTTCACTCCCCGAAAATGGCACCAAAAATGTTATTACTCCCCCCATTTCCTAAGGTTGAGAATGGAACTGAAGGAGGTAACCTCGAAAAAATATTTAGGTCTAGTAGCTAGCCATACTAAAAGCATACAGGGATCTCTCAATGTCCCTTTTGCATCCAATGAGATAGATGGATATGTAATGATCTTAGGCTATTTTTAAAGCTCAGTAAATTATGGTTTTGTTTGTTTTTAGTTTTTGCTAGATAGGAATGACAGTCAAGGAACTAGATCTAGGTTTTAGGCCTGATTTTAAAGGTTAAGTTAGAGAGACAAGGATGAGGAAATGTAGGTAAAATTAAGAACATCCTTTAATTTTCATTGTGTATATGGCTTGAAAAGAGAGAGAGAGTCAGAATGAGCATGTTAAATGAATTCATTCATCAGAATATTAGAAACACATTTATGAGAATCTTATAAAAGAGAGCATGGAAAGAAAGATTTTTTTTCATAGACTCATAATATAAACATATAGAAGCATTCATGTGATGGCAAGAAAAAATAACATTCAACTTGATGAGGTTACAGAGAAAATTGTTTTTATCATAAGCATACCACTGGAGTCTTAAGATTATAGTTGCAACATGTCTTTGATTTCACTGAAAAAAGTTTGTACAATAGCTCCAAACTGCAAATAACAACTATCCAACCTCTAAAAAGGCTTGATTTTGGATTACATATAGAAAATAGAGAATATTTCACCTCATTGGGTCGAAATGTGATCCAAAACACTTCATAAATGAACCCTGTGAGTCATTTCCTAGTTTCTAGGGAAGTTAGAAACAATCCCCCAAAATTTAGCTAATAACTAGGAATATTTGTCTCCTTGATCAATTACATGATTCCTCCATAATAAGAGGCTAAAAAAAACTCTCTTATCTAAAATTAACCTCATATGATAGTTGCAACCTCAAAATTTGGTCCATTATGGCTTGACAACTATCCAAAAGGAATCCAAGATAGAAGCATCGCACCAATTAGTACAAGAGTCACGCCTCCTATCAGAAATGTCGTGCCACTTTGAGGGTGATTTTGGCTAGCTTAAGGAACTTTATCACAAATCTAAAGATTGGGATAGGTATCCCTATGTTTCCTCTTTCCATCCCAACCTTTAAAGTGAGAAAATACCTCCTGGAAGGCCTTCAAAAATCCATTCTCCCAACCTTACTCTAGAAGCGCCGCACACAGGAAAAATGAGTGGTAGAAGCATGAAAAAGAGGCTATTGTTTGAGTTTTTCTCCAAAAATAAAGGGTTTCATGCCAACCTTAGAACATATCTGTAAATTAGAAGGAAAAATGTATCCATTGATGTAAAAATTTCGTCATTTGGAGGCTCTAAGGAAAAGCATTGTGTCACTACATGATGCTTCTGCACAACCGAAATTGTCAAAATTGCCAAAAATCTAGAATTTTCCAAAATTGTTCCTACAAAAATAACGCTTAAAGATGGATCACTCTCTCTCTAACCATAACTCTATTTGAAAAAATGATAGAGGTTTTTGTTCTTTTATATTATGTGAAAAAAATATCCTCCCATGTTCAACAATACCTTTCCCTTTATTTAGTGTTAGGGTCCTATAATAATAGGGTTCATAATTTTTGAATTGACTATGATTATTCTTGTAAATGTGTACATACCTTACTTTCTACAAGTTGTTTTCCCATATTTGAAAATAATAAAAAATGAAAAGAGGGTAAGAGTCATAAAATAAAGATCAAAAGACTTGAAAAGAAAATATCAAAAAGATTAAAAAATGGACCCCAAAAGAAAAAAATAGATAAGAATAAGACATGAAAGTGATGCAATTCAAAATGCCACTAGTTTTACTTTTACTGCAAAAATAATGATTATGTGCAGCTTGTTCAAAATGCCATGATCCATAATAAGTTGAATAGCTTCATCTTAACTTTTCATTCTTTGAATTTCATGTTTATAGATAGAGAATACAGATCTGTCAAATAGTTTAAACATGGAAAATTAGTAGATAGTTAGAGAATAAATGAGGAGCTTAACAGTTTAATCTAAGCCCTTGGATGAAATAAGTTTAGAATTATATATTTTATGCTTTAAAAGAAAAATGGATTTAGGCTTGTAAGCTCAAATTCACCCATGCAAATAATGAAAAAATTATAGAATAAATGATGGGTAGGTAGAAAGAAGTTTTATAAGGAATGGATAAACATCATCTGGAAAATTAATAATTTCCCCTCCCTCAAAGTATTCTAGTATTAAAAATCTTCAGTTAAAAAGGATCAGAGCATTTCTCTAACTTTTTTTTGGGACCGGACCCAAGGCTTAATGACTGATTGTTAATAAGTATTGGATTCCCTTCATAAAGACCCATTTCCTCAAAATTATCACCTTTTTCCTAAGATAAAATCTCTTTTCCTAAGTTAAAATACCTTTTTGCTTAGGGAAAGTAAAAAAAGCCCTCTAACTAATTTCATTTCATACAAAAACATTCAAAAACCCACAAAATTCTATTTATCCTAAGTGTAAGTATAAAAAGGGGCCACCATTATGAAAATGTACCAAAAACACTTAAAAACACACTTTACTTTGTGTTTATATGTATTTCCACTCATTCAATTTCATATTAACATTTAATTTATTTTATTAAATCCTTATAAATACCCCTTCCCCCCCATAGTTATATTAATTCATTTATTTCAAATACATCAAAACCCACTTTATTAATATTAATCTATAGTTTTGTTTTAGCCTCGAAAATCATTGCTTCAAACATTGGGGGAAAACCACCTGGTCCGGACCTTAGAACAGTACCTTATCCATTTGGGATGGTGGCTCTGACTGGATTTATAGGACCAGTTTCCTAGTAATGAAAAATATTGGTGATGGGGTCTTTTTGCAAGTGAATAATGGAACTAAATATCTCAGTTAATCTGTCTAAATTAATCTGACTTACAAATAATTCTAAAACTAACCCGGGTATTAAATATGAATACGACTTAAAGATTGTTTCAATTAACAAATAACCATGAAAATGTATTATTTACTTAAAAGAAAGATGCAGTATCATATAATGATAACTCTGTTTAAGAAATTAAACAGAGTTATAATAGCACATCGCACTCATAAATTTATATCATTTACACACACTATGAAAGAATATATCTCTCTATCTTCAGAAATGATATGATAAAGAAATATTTGAGAAACAAGTATATATAAGCGATAGCAAATTTTAATGAGAATATTTCATCACATAAAGAAAATAAAACGAAATCGATAGAAATACCAGATACATTTGATATCTTCCTGATGCAATTTGATATCTTCCTGATCATGCGCTTTAACTTAGAACAATCTTCAAGGTACGGAAATGCAACTCTCAGAAATAATTCACCATGAAATCATAGGAATCTTGTGCCTTAACTTAGAACAATCTTCAAGGTAAAGAAATGCAACTCTCAAAAATAATTCACCATGAAATCACAGGATGTCATCCTTTATAAAAATAAGATAGTCAAGGAGTACAGAAATGTATTGTCCAAGCCCAAAATATTACAAATTCAAGACCCTTTCTCAAATGTTTGAAAGGGGTTTAAATAGGAAATTAACGAAACAAATCAACTAAAAATTATGCTAGAAATGATCATCAAAGATTCAGGAATAGACTTGCGATATCCAATAAAAAAGATTCATTGAATTTCTTAAATATCAAATGTGCTAAGCTGGAATATTTTAAGCATATCCTTAACATCGGTTGGATGACTCAGCCTAGAATGCAACTAACTAGTGTATGTTGCATCGAAGAGCTATGGAATGATGAAATTGATGGCATTAGAAAGGCATTTGATTGCCATTTGCTGACTGTGTGGTTTAATTAAATATTTCCATAGGACATCCCATGTAATTTCTTGTATTTCACTGATTTTTTGATTCTGATTGATTGATTCCTGCTTCCACCTAGTATCAGTTTCTCCTACCCTTGGCATCTTTCCTGGAGTACAATCTGAAATTAAATTAGCTGCATATAGATTATCATTAATGAATTGTGTCGGATTGTTCATTATGGCTCTTGCTCTTGATGTACCATGTTCTTCTTTAATCATTTTTGCTTCCCATTCAGCAAATAAAATCTTTTTATGATTTTCTTCAATTCTGGGAAGATTTGCAATTCTTCCTTGTTTTGAGTCCTGCCATGAAATAAATTCTGAAATCTTATCATCTTCATTTTCAAATTCTATTCTTATGTTGACTGCTTCATCGATGAGAGATGATGTTATTTCACATAGAGGTTCATCTTGTGCAATTTTTTTACACAGATCATCCAACTATTGAGATAACAACTTACTTGTTTCCAGAGCTTCTGTTTTGAATTGGTCAATTTTAGGATAATCCTTGAATTTATCGAATCTCGCTTGAAATATTTTACCTTGCTCTTCTTTGGTAGTCTTTTCATTTTGCACCAATGTCTGAAATTTGGATACCTCTTGAGATAACTGTTGTTGTTTATTTAAAGCTTGTTGATAAAGCTTCTTCTTTTCAATACTCAATTGTTCTTCTAATTGTTTGACTCTGAGCCTTTCTTATTCCAACTGCTACTCTAACTATAATATATTTTGTTGATCACCTATTCTTATTTCTTCTAATAATGCTATCTTTATGTCTTTTTGTTTTACCAATTGAGTGATTTCAGTAGCTTTATCTATATGAGCTATAATATAGGCACCTACATATTGTGATAGTTTGGTAAGATCCTCTGAAGGATTTACTTCAGTGTTCTTCCAAACAACATCCATTAGTTCAACTTGTGGAGTTGCAAATGGTCCTTGATCAGTTATCCTTCTCTTTCTTTATTTTCTGACAAAAAACCTATGCTTAGGGCTGTAAAAGATATCCAGAGGAGGTATGTATTCAAATCTCAGCACAATTTCTTCAGATGGATTTTTAGGAATGATCTCAATATCCTAATTGTTCAGATTCTCAACTTGAGGATTGTTTTGTTCTCCTATTTCCTGAGCGAATTGTTCATACTATTTTAGAAAATGGGGAGTAGTAATAATTTCAGTAGAATTTGCCTCTTTCTTTGAGGTATTTTCTCTTTCAAGTTGAACATCAGGCTTGCTACCTATATTTTCCTTCTCTGACTGCACATTAATTTTTCTAGTTGTCATTTCTTTCTCTATTTTTCTAGTTGTATCTTCATTTTCGTTTTGTTCTATTTCAATAATTTTATTTGCTTGTAAAGGAATCCTCAGCCAGTCAAGGGGAACTTTAAGTAATCTCTGGCTTCTGAACTGCATAAATTTATTCATATCTTCTGCTTGAAACTTAGATTTAGCTAGATCATGAACTTGGGAAAATTTCTCAATTGAGACAAATAAATCATCAAAGTCATCAGGCTCATGCTCAAACTTAGCAATTTGGACCAAAGTTGTGAAATCAAAAGCTACTTTATTTGGATCATATTGTCTGCCTGGAACAGTTGCAAGCTTAAGATATCTTATCTTAAGGAATTCTTTTTCAGGATGCTTAAAATCATTAAGGGTATAGGTTCCACAATGGAAATGAAAGGTAGGCCACATCAATTTTTTGGAATTATTTAAACACCTGGACATCCCTTTTTCTATCAAATGGTAAGAAATATCTTGGGCTAAAATTTTATCAGGGACATATAAAGGTAAGAAATGAGGCTTCACAATGCTTCGAAATACTCTAATATAGGTGAAATTCTCTTCACCGAACCAATTTCTGATTTGGGATATGTCAAGTTTTTCCTTATGAGAGAGCCGAGGAGGGGGTTGGTTAAAAATGGTCTGGTAAATAGGCAACATATGGCCATGGAAAATTCTATCTACATGGTTCTTGAAATGGGTTTTCCACAAATTCTTATGGTAGATGTGTATAGGGATAGGATCTTGAGGAGTTCACTTCCAACCCAAAATAGGAAATTCAGAATTAAAACGCAAGGCATCTAAAATATAAGCACATAAATGAAATGGAGGAATATTTCTAGTATGCTTATTTCTTCTATAATCCATAATCTTACTTTCTATTTTGTCAGATAAAATAACTAATCAATCCATAATAACAGAACCAATAGCGGCCTCAATCAGGGGTACCATTTGAATAGAAAACCTTGCTGAATTATTATTCCCAAAAAATTTTCACATCATGGCAGTAGCATAGCAATATGGAGGTGCGAGAGACTCTATAGAATACATACCTGAGGTCTCATGCTTATGTTTGTCTGGAGCTCGTCTCCATTCCTTAATTGGTTCTGATTCAATTTCATTGCTTGAGGTGAAATCTTCTATGAAGGCTTTGTTGTAGGTCTTTTGAGGATCTGGCAGATGGTACATTGATTTGATGTATTTTGCTCTAAAGGACCCAAAAATCTTTCCCCAAACTGTTACAAATGCTCTATTTGTGATGGTGGTGTTGTCTATCACCCATCGTATTATGTCATAATATGTGAATACATTCGCCCGAGCTACAATTCTATGAAGAAAAGAATTTGCAAGTTCTTTGAGAAGACTATCATCTGAATCTGATTCTTCATCTGGCACCGTCACCTTTACTTCTATATCTGTAGGGTTTTTTTCTTCATGAAAGTTATAGACTTATTCCCAGGAAAGCTTTCTCAGACCTTGGCATGTAGTATCCATAACTAGCTTTATCTTGGCTGGATTTTCTTTTGGCATTGTGGTGGTGGTAGCAGTCTTTTAGACGGCAATAGCTCTTGATTTCTTAAGTTTCTTGGACATTTTCTTCATCTGATATTGTTTCACTAATTCGGCGGACGAGAGGGTTTGATGTTCTATAGCTCTGCAAATGAGAAAAATCTTTCAGAAGCGGGAATAAATGGAGTTAGAAGAACAACTATGCAAAAATATTTTATTAATGATACCAAATTGATTAACTCCATATTAAAATTGAATGCCTTAAAGGAAAGTCACATTCATGCATTCATAATAGAATCGATTACCATAATTCGTTTGATTTTCAAATTAATGATGCTCAGAAAATTGGAGATCGGCGATATTGCAATCTTAATGTAAAAATTTCCTTTTGAGGCTTTCGATTGCGATAGGACGATAAAAGATATATGTGAAGTTCAAATAGCAATTAGTGAAAACTGATGATTCATCACATCAGAGTTTTCGAAAGGAAAAACAAAAATACATCTCATGTTTTCTTGATTTGAGATTTGCGATCAAGTCATATCGCATCGAATATTTTCAAAGGTGTTGTGTAACCAGCTCCAAAAATAGAAGAAAATAGATATCAATGCCTTAGAAATAAGCCACTTTGAGGGGTCAACCTCCAATACATTATATAAATGAACAATTCTTGGATGATACAATTTACAAAACCTCCTTTCTATATATAGGAGTCCATGTGGCCATAATGTAGTCCTAGTGGGCCACAATGTAATCCTAGCTGACCTAAAAATAATAATTTAAGGGCATAATAATAACAAAATCGGGGTTATAAGGGTACAATAATAACAATAAGGGGGTTTCACTAATAACAATAAGGGACTATACTAGTAATATAGGGACCTAAAATGCCCCTCTCTTTCAAAAAAGTGTTGTCCTCAACGCTTGAGTAGCTCTGGGTGCTTCTATATAAACTTCTCATCCTCCCATGTAGAATATTCAGTGCGTAAGTTCTTCCACTTGATGAGATATTCTGAAATTGATTGATTCCATAGCTATCGATTTCTTGTTTCCGTGACCGCTTCATGTTTCAATATGATTTTTCCTTCCTCATCATGTTCTGGAAATATTGTTTGAACTGGAAGAGTTTCACCTATAACCTTCTTTAAGCGTGAAACATGGAAAACTGGATGCACTCGCGAAGAAGCAGGAGCTCTAATTTGTATGCCATAGTACCAATCTTTTGCAACACCTTGTAAGGACCATAGTACTTTGGCGATAATTTATTATCCTTCTTAGCTTGCTTGAGGAACATTTGTTTGTATGGTTGTAGCCGTAAAAATACCCAATCTCCTACATCAAAACTTCTCTCGCTGCGATGTTGATCTGCCTGTTGTTTCATTCGATTTTGTGCCAAATTTAGGTTATCCTTTAAGAGTTGGAGAACTTCTTGTTGATGCTCGATGTGATATTCCACTGCTTGAACCTTAGAATTTTCCCTTAAATATGATGTGATGTATGGTGGATGATATCCATAAAGTGCCATAAATGGGGTCATTTTTGCTGCAGTATGGAAGGAAGTGTTATACCACCATTCAGCAAGAGGTAACCACTTGACCCATTGTGTTTGTTTATCAGATACAAAACAACGAAGATATCCTTCCAAAAATTTATTTACTATCTCGGTTTGACCATCAGATTGAGGATGATAAGATGAGCTATGAGCTAATTGAGTACCCAAACAAGAAAATAACTCCGTCCAAAAATTTCGAGTAAAAATGGGATCTCTGTCGCTCACAATAACCCTTGGGCTTCCATGTAGCTTTTGAATTCTATCCATAAATGTAGTAGCAACTGTACTTGCTTTAAATGGATGAGATAATGCACAAAAGTGTGCATACTTGGTAAGTCTATCAACCACCACCATGATGACACTCTTTCCTTTGGACTTAGGTAAACCTGTGATAAAATCCATTGAAATATCCTCCCAACATTGACTTGGAATGGATAAAGGTTGTAGAAGTCTCGGGGTCTTAATTGTCTCAACTTTATTCTGCTAGAAAACCAAACATTCCACCAAAAAATTTTGAATATAAAATTTAAGGCCATCCCAAAAAAATTCTTTCTTCACCCTGTGGTAAGTTTGTAAAAATCCTGAGTGTCCTCCTAAAGGAGAAGTGTGCAATTCCATAAGAATATTTTGTTTTAGTTGGGAATTCTTATAAATATATAAGCGATCTTTGTAGCATAAGGAATCATTTTTCCAACTAAATGTATCAGATGTACTAGGATCTTGCTGCAACTTTTGAATGAGTGTCCATACATCTTTGTCCTTCTTCCATTCATCTCTTGCTTCGGTTATCCAATCTATTTGGATAATAGAAATGGCACAAAGCAATGCTTCCACCTCTTCATTCTTTCTTGAGAGTGCATTTGTGACAACATTAAGCTTTTATTTTTTGTAGATTATTTCAAAGTCATAACCCAACATCTTTGTGACCCATTTTTGCTGCTATTCTAAAGATATTCTTTGTTCCAAAAAGTGTTTAAGACTATCATGATCAATTTTTACCTTGAAGTGTCTTCCCATTAGGTAAGTTATCCATTTCTTTAGCGCATGCAGTATTTCTAACATTTCCTTCTCATAAATAGGTTTCCGTAAATACTTTCCTTTGATTGGACGACTTTCAAAAGCAATGGGTCTTCCTTCCTGCATTAAAACAGCACCAATTCCATTTCCTGAGGCATCAAATTCCACAATAAAGGTTTTTGTGAAGTCTGGCGTAGCTAAGACCGGTGCTAGGCACATTGCCTCTTTAAGATGTTCAAAGGCCTTAGTTGCTTCAGGAGTCCATGAAAATGCATCTTTCTTCAATAATGTTGTTAGAGATGCTGCTATTCTCCCATAATTCTTAACAAACTTGCGATAATACCCTGTTAACCCGAGAAATCCTCGCAACTGCTTTATGGTTGTGGGGACTTTCCATTCCTTAATGGCTTTAATTTTGTTAGGGTCTACCTTAACACCCTTGTGATATACAATATGACCCAGATATTCCACCTCTTGTACTCCAAAGAAACATTTGGATGTTTTTGCATATAATTGTTTCTCCTGCAATAGTTTGAGCACCCTGTCAACATGTTCAACACGATCCTTCCAAGACCTGCTGTAGATTAGTATATCATCAAAAAATACTAGCACAAATTTTCTAAGGAAGGGTTTGAAAATGGAATTCATCAACCCTTGAAATGTAAAAGGTGCATTGGTAAGGCCAAAAGGCATGACCAAAAATTCATAATGACCCTCATGAGTTCAAAATGTTGTTTTTGGAATATCTTCAGTCTTCATTCTAATTTGATGATATCCCGAATGAAGATCCAACTTGGTAAAATAAATGTCTCCATGTAATTCATCCAATAATTCAACAATCACAGGAATGGGAAATTTATCTTTAATGGTGAGCTTATTGAGCTCCCTATAATCCAGAAACATTCACCATGATCCATCCTTCTTTTGTACTAATACTACAGGAGCAGAGAAATAACTTTTACTAGGTTGAATTATACCCGCCTCTAACATTTCTGTAATCATACATTTAATTTCGCTCTTTTGGACGTAAGGATATCTATAAGGCCTGATGTTTGGAGGAACACTTCCTGGATTCAAATGAATAGCATGATCATGATCACGAATAGGTGGGAGTCCTTTGGGAGTTTCAAACACCTTGGAATGATTGTCCAAGACTTGTTGGAGATTTGCAGAAATAGATGATTTTGATGTTGGAACTTCTAGTGAGCATAATTGTGCAATTACACCTCGTTGTTCTTTCTTTAGAATATTTGTCATGACATTAGAGCTTATTATCTTTCCAGGCTTCCCTGCAATACCTCGTAATTAGACTTACTTTCCTTCTGAAAAAAATTTCAAGAAAAGTTCGTGAAAATTAAAAGCTACCATCCCCAAAGATTGTAACCATTGTACTCCTAGTACAACATCAACACCTCCCATAGGAATGGAAAGCATTGGACTATTCAATACATATTCCCCCTTGGTTAGCCTGATATTATGGAATTTTCCAGAGAAATTTATAGTTCCTCCATTCGCAACCATCACTTGACATTCTGGTGCTGGGTATAGGAAAAAATTTAATTCCTTGGCTACCTTACAATGAATAAAATTATGGGTGCTACCTGAATCAATCAACACTATTACCTTTTTCTTCTTGATATGTCCTTCTATCTTGAGAGTTTTAGGAGTGGTAATTCCTTCCAGTGCATTACATGATATGGTCAGATTCATTTCTTCCTCTTCTAGGGCTGGTTCCTGGTGTATATCCTATTCTTGTTCATTTTCTTCTTCCTCTTCACAATCTATGTAAAATAATTTCTTCTCAGCACACTTATGACCTTTAGTGTATTTTCTATCAAAACTGTAGAAAATCCCTTTTTCTCTTTTTTCTTCCAGTTGTTGTGGTGTCAACCTTGTAGGTTGTGGAAATCTAGGTGTAGAAACATTTCATTCTTTATAGAAGTGAGTGGGAGGCTTCCTTGTCACCATAATTTTACATTCAATTTTTCTTGCCAACCTGAATGCCTTCTCCAATGAATCAGGCTCCAAAACACAAACCTCATGTTGGATTTTATCCTTTAAAGTGCTTATGAAGAGATCAATCTTGTGCTCCTCTGGAATGTTAGTTACCCTTATATTCAATTTTTGGAAGTCCTCAATGTGCTCCCCCACTAAACCCTTTTGTTTGAGATTTATCAATTAGCTAAAGAAGGTGTTTCTTTTTGTATCCTCATAATGTTCTATCATTTCCTCCATAAAAATTGACCAAGTGACAATTTTTTTACGGGAGCAAAGCCATCAATACCATACAAATGTATTTTTTTCTAAATATAAAGCTGCAATGCGTACCTTTTGTGTGTTTTGCACATTATGGAGATCAAAATATTTCTCCATCTGTAGTATCCATGCTACAGGATCCTTCCCATCAAACTTCCTCATATCCATTTTTGGAATATGGTGGTTCTTCCTGCCAACATTACATTTTATGAAATCATGATTGACATTTTTTTTGTTTTCATCATGAGTTTCCTCTACTATCTTTTCACCATTAGGAAACATTTCTTGTATCAACTTTGTCAAACCTTCTATGTCTGCTTTTAGATCATTGTTCATGTTTTCCATTTTAGCTTCCATGTCATCCATCTTAGATTCCATGCCAACTTCCATGCCATCTATATTAGATTCCACGCATTTCTTCAAACCATCCATATTATTCTTCACACAATTCATATTTTCTTCCACGCCTTTCTTCAAAACTTCCATTTCATTTTTTGCTGCTCTTTGTGAGAGCAAAATTTGGTTCACTTGCTCTTGTAATCTTGATAAATCATGTTGCAATTATTCATCTTCATGAGTCATAGTAGAGCCTTTTGAAGGCTTAATGGGTGTTGAATTATTTTTACGAGGAATTTTTTAGAACCCAATACTGATATCTATTCTACAATATTCCCTTGGAATCAATTCAAATTGTTTTTTCAAACAAGACTTATGCAATTCGGAAAAAAAATACACACCTTTTTCTTGCTTTTGAGGAGCTCGATATTGAAATTAGATTATCTCTATGCTTGTAGCTCTTTAATATCTGAAATTCAGCACTGAAGTAGCCCTCTGACTTCTATTTTGAATGCCATAGGTCTGACCTGATTTGGATTCTCCAAGACAAAGTTATGTCCAATCTCCCACAATGACCCAATTATGGACTGGTTCAGTAGAGCGAATTTGTACGACTTGCCACATGTCACTGTTTTGTCCTTAGCCTCTGAAATTGATACCCAAGAAACTAAAGTTAGTGTACTTGTGATAAATTTTTACGTCACTCCAATCCGATGCTCAGAGAGAGATTTATTGAGCTTTTCCCAAGATCATCTCTTTGAGATGAAATTCGGGAGCCTGAAAAAGCACTACCTTCCATAGATCATATCTCCAAAAATATTGTGAATCAAGCTCTAAAATTTTGCGAAAAATTTCCTTAGGATTTCAAATTCACACCACAAAAATTTCAGATTCTGAACCTTTGTAGAAAAAAATTTATAGCGCAATTTCCACGATGACCTGTTTAGGAGCCTGCAAAAAGACCTACCTTCCACATATCATATATAAGAAAATGTTGCGAACCAAGATCTGAAATTTTTAGATGATATTCCTCAGGATTTTGGCTTCACACCCTAAAATTTCAGCTTTTGAAACTTCGTATAAAACAAAGTATAGTGAAAATACCACGATGACCTATTTGGAGCAGCGAAACCCTAGAATCCAAAGCTCTGATACCAAATGTTGTGTAACCAGCTCCAAAAATAGAAGAAAATAGATATCAATGCCTTATAAATAAGCCACTTCAAGGGGGAAACCTCTAATAGATTACATAAATGAATAATTCTTGGATGATACAATTTACAAAAACTCCTTTCTATATATAGGAGTCCATGTGGCAATAATGTAATCCTAGTGGGCCACAATGTAATCCTAGCCGGCCTAACAATAATAATTTAAGGGCATAATAATAACAAAATGGGGGTTACAAAGGTACAATAATAGCAATAAGGGGGTTACACTAGTAACAATAAGGGACTATACTAGTAATATAGGGACCTAACAAAAGGAATTGAGTTGTACATAATTTTCGCCGAAATGCGATTGCGATGATGGTGGGGTCCATCGCATCGGATCTTTTATAAAACAAGTAGTCGTGATGTTGATTTTTTGAAATGTGATTGCGATTATGACATCGCATCGTTTATCAAATAGACCCGAATGAAATATAACTTATTCGAAATGCGATTGCGATAAGTCTCATCACATCGTAGTTTTGCAAAGAAGATATGAAAAAATAATACTCCTCCGATTTGCGACTTGCGATTTTCTTTATCGCATTGGAATTTTTTTAAAGGATAACACTTAGACTTTGTGCGATGCAATATAAGTCTTATGATTTTATTGGATCAAAATTACTTTGATATTGCATTTTTTATTTGCTTTAAGAATTAAGCGATATGCAAATGATGTTTTGTGTGTTTTTAACAATGAATATTTTTATTGTTTTTCTTATGATAATCAGATTTCCTTAAAGTTTTATTCTAATCTAGAAAGAAAATGGGTCCTATTTCTTATTGAATTTTAACATAAAAATTTAGAAATGGAGAGGTTTGTTGTACAGCACAACAATTAGCGATTCACTGGAAGAAACAATTATCTCTGAAAAATGAACACTATACTTTCAGCAAGTAAAAAGTTTTAAAGACAATGAAAACTATCTTAGAAAAATTTAAATAAAATCTAACTCTGAAAAAGAAAATAAAAAATCACTTGCAATCTCTTTTGAATTCCTCAAAAATAATTTTTTTTTTTTGGTTTTATCAAGCTTCGATTGGTTGATAAAGATAAAGTAGGGGGGCCCTCCGTTCTTAGCCTTGTGATTTACTCTATTGTCATAGGTAGTGCCTCTGCTACCCGCAAACGTTCATAGTATCGATAGGGTTACCTTTTAACCATTAATCATTCATTGTCCCATCCATCTAAGAGCATGACTCTTTAAAAGATAAATTCATAAGATATATTATCTTGTGTTTTTCTCTTTTTCTTTTAATTTAAATTCCATTGTTCTAGTTTGGTAGCTAGTTGATAACAATTCCACTCACTAGTTGCAATCAAACTAAACACGCTAGCTTGTGATGAGACCCCTTGTCTTATAATTATAAGCCATTACCCTGTTTTGGTATTGAATGGTGGTAATGTATGTTTAATTACTTCTTATGATCATGGTAAGCAGGCTCGTGATGAGACCTCTTATCTTTTAATATTAGACAAATAATTTTTTAGAATTCTAAAAAATCACAACCTTAATGGATGGGGTGAAAGATTTTCCCCTTAGGAGTCAATGGATGACAATTTTTAGAGTTTTAAGTGCCAAAATTGGAGAAGTCTTTACTTTTTATAGATAACCTTTCTCCGCTTAACAAAATTATAATGATTTACAATATTTTCAAGGTTTCGAAATATTTTGAAAATGTTTTAAACATATTTTCAAAGTTTAATATTTTATTTTAACTATCCAAAACAGTAATCATTTCCTTAAAGTTTTTATTTACATAAATAAGTATTTACAATATTTTCTCAAAGAAATTTTCAAATAGTAAAAATTCAATTAAATACTATTAACAACCTTATTTGTAAACAAACAAACTTGCATAATGGAATATGTATAGGTAAGAAGGGGTTACCTTCTTAAGAAAAGAATTTTTTCAAGATAAGCCCATTCACAGGAAGATATTCTCTCTTTCCTGTTAAATCTTGCAATATGAATGTTGATGAGCCTATCTTTTCAACAATCTGAAATGGTCCAAGCCACATCTTTTGGAATTTGGTATGTTTACCCTTATCTTCATGTGCTTTGTCCCATTTCAGAACAAGATCACCAATTTGCAAAGTTTTGGATCTGGTAGAACTTGAATAAAAAGAAGATTTTATGAGTTGTTGATGTTTGGTATGAACACTTTTAGCTTCCTCTCTATCTTTTTCTAACTTAGGAATTGGATCAAATATCAATTGAAGAGATGATGGAGGATTCTCTTCAATGAATTGAACTAGGGCTAGAGATGGAAGTACTAGGTTTTATGGTATAACAGCCTGTTTTCCATAGACTAGATGAAGTACCTATTGAAGCTTTTTGAGTTATGCGATCAACCCATAGTGCAAAAATTAAAGACTTATGCCAATTCTTTTGACTCTGATCAATTGTTCTTTTCATGATTTTGATGAGATTTTATTCGTTGATTCGGCTAAACCATTACTTTGTGGATAATAATTTGCTGAATATTTCAATTTGAAACCTCTTTTGATTGCAAATTCCATTATACTATTTCCAGAAAAATAAGATGCAGTATAAAAAACAAGGGCATTAGGTACACCAAACCTGGTAATGATAAACTAATCAATGAATTCAATGATTGCATTAGAATTGGCTACCTTTAAAGGAATTGCTTCTACCCACATTGTAAAGTAATCTGCTACTGTAAGGATGTATATGTGTTGTTTGGTAGAATGTGGAACAATTTCTCCAATAATATCAAGTCCCCATTGTTCAAATGGTTGCTCAATATTTACTAGTTGTAAAGGAAAGGCTGGTTTCCTTTGTCTCCAGCTAGCAGTTTGACAAGTCTCGCATTTCCTTACATAGTCATGTGCATCTTTGAACAAGGTAGGCCAATGGTAACTAGCATGGATAATTTTGTGGGCTGTAGTGTCTCCTCCAAAATGTCCACCTGCTGGTCCATCATGTAATTCCTGCAACACCTTGTGTGCTTCAATTTTTTCAAGACATGTTAATAGAATGGAATCATAATTTCTTCTAAATAACACATCATCAATGATTTCGAAGTGTTTTTATTCTAATCTTAAAGTGCGCTTGTTTTTATAGCTGAGATTAGAAGGAGCATACCCATTTTTCAAATAAAAGATCAGATCAACATATTGAGATTCAGAATCTATAATACTTATCTAATTTACTTGAACAGTATTATCTTGATCTTGATGTTCTGGTATGTTGTAAGCTCCTTCTAACAATCTGCAAAAACCTTGTCCTCTAACAATTTTAGCTGGCTTAATATCAATATCATACTCTTGTAAAGCTGTTACCCAATTAGCTCTCTTTTCTCCTACGTCCTTTTGTATTAACTATTGTCTCACTGTAGAGCATGGGAAAACTATTTTTGTATGTGTCTTTAGGAGAAATGGTCTAAAATGTTTGATTTATTTAAACACAGCAAGGGATTGTTTTTCTACATCAGAGTAATTAAGTTCGGCCCCTTGCAGAATAGAGCTAAATAAAGAGATTGGTGCTTCTTCTTGTTGATCATTGGGTTGTGTCAAAATGGTAGCATAGGATGTTTCAGTAGCCAAATTATACAGAATGAAATGTTTAGAAAAAATAGGAGTATTCAATGTAGGTGCATTAATGATTGCCCGTTTGATTGAATCGAAGGCTTCTTTTTCTTTATGCAACCATTTGAAAACTGAATTTTTCTTTATCATATTATGCAAAGGTAAAACTATTTGAGAAAAATCAGGAATAAATCTCTTCACAAAATTGATCTGTCCCAAAAAGCATTGCATGTATTTCTTGTTTTGTGGTAAGGAAATATCAGAAATTTCTTTCACTCTATCGGGGTAAATATATATGCCATCTTTAGACACAACAAAACCTAAGATATTTCCTTCATTGAGAGCAAAGAAAGATTTCTTTGGATTCAAAGAAATGCCAAAATTTCTATATCGTTCAAATATATGTTTCAAATCATGCAGATGATTAGCTCTTAACACTGTTACCGATCAAATAGGTAACCTGACCTCAAAAAGGGAACTCTAGCCCAAAAAGTCTCAAAAAACATGAAAAAACACCCCCCAAAAAAAAAGTGTCTTCCAGAATGCACTTGGTTTTTTTTTAAGGTCAAATTTCAACATTTTATAAAATTATGCTAAAAAAAAAAAATTTTGTTGAAAAAGGGATTGAAAAAACACCCTCAAAACAAAACCAGTTGATGCTGGAATAACAAAAAAAAAATTTTGTGTCATAATTTTGACACTTGTAACAATGGAATTAAAGACAACATATTAGGACATTTTTTAAAATCGTAAATTTCTAATATTTTTTATAGATGATGTTAAAGATAAACAAATACATGTCTGAAGGGCTTCTCATTTCGAACAATTTTTATCCATGTTGTTAAACATAAAATATCTTGACTTTAAACAACCCCAAAATTGTAATTATTGTCAACCATAACCTTAAAGATAAAATTTTGTAGCGCATAAAAACCTTAATGACAAGTTGCAAATCTAAAGTTTTTCAATCTTAAGTGTTCAACATACTTGAACAATGAAATTATGGAGAAATTATAAGACTTAGCAATTTAAAAAAATGAACAAGTAAATGAAAAAATTATCATTGAACAGAAACAAGTAAGAGTAATTTTAATTTTAAAGGATAAAAACTTATCTTTTTTCAAATCTTAGCATAAGAAAAATTTAAATATAATTTCAACCAAAACCTAAAAATCAAGCATCAAAACAAAGTGTTATGTTTCAATGACGCATATAATTATTAAAACTTTTAAAAGTATCTTATACCAAATGGTAACAATACATAATATCATGGTAATATCACTGCATAATTTAAAAATTCAACATTAGTTTCTATTTTCTATTTTACTTATAATTAAAATATCAACATTGGTACATTAAATATAACATAAATTATTTTTGTAATTCATTGTTACATTGTCGATATTCTAAAGAAATGAATTCTTCATAATTAAAACATATAATCCACCAAACATAGAAATGTCTTAGAACTTCATGAAAAATGACATGGAAGTCAAAATTCCTATTTCAAGTTACCATGCAAACATCAATTACATAAAAGTGTCTTAGATAGTTATTCAAAATCAGCCATAGGTTCTGGCACACCATCATAATCTACATCTTCAGATGAATGGCTCGATGCAGATGAAGATGATCCATATTCTTCTCTTTCATCAACTAGTGCTCTATCTGAGTCAACATGCATGCCCACCATTTCAGAGTTCAAAAGTCTTGTAGATCTACGTCTACATTCTGCAGAGTCCCATTTCAACAGTAATTGTTCTGGTAGTAATTTCTTCAAAATATTTATGGTCTGCAACCGAAGAGTTCCTCTCTTTGTCAAATTGAAGTCATACACAAGTATGTCAACATCCTCCAATTTTAAGACATCCGTGCGACGACGATTTATATTTGTGCCCTTTCTTTTTCTCTTTCTGCCAATTTTTTTTTCCACTACCATCTCTGGCTTGTACACACCATTGAAAGGGTGGGTACTTGTGGCATACCAATGTACATCAACAACTGTAATATCTTCATTTTCATTAATGACCTTTATAACCTTGGCAATCCAGAATGGATAGCCAAGTGGATCTTCATCTACTAACACTGCTATCATGCAACCCTCCTTAAGATCTTGCACAAAACCCCTGTAAAGGTCTTCCATGGCTTCACGTTGTGCACGTGATCTTCTAGAACCAATATAGATTTCTCTTTCCTCTAGCTGTGGGGAATTAATAATAGCTTGAGGCTGTTGTTGTTCAACATTGTGTGTTTCATGATGTTCATGTTCATTTGGCATATTTTGTGGCCAAAAAAAAGGAGTCTTCAAAAGCGTATCCCCATTTACTGATCTTGAAATCATATCACTTTGATTACTGAAAAAAGGCTCCCACCAAACTGAATCAGCAACATCTAAGTATTCATATGTATCTCTAATACATCTTTTAATTTCCTCTAGACATTCAGAATAATTTATGTCTCTCTTCTGCCTTCGTGCATTATGGAGTTCGGAAACTGACTGTAATAACAATATCTTTGATGAAAACATTGGACGCTCTGGAATGAACTTCAAAAATGCTAAACCTAATGATGGTCCCCATTCTTCAATAGTTGAATACTTCTTGCCCCATATAAGTGCTGTCCCATCAATTTTTTTGATACGAAATTGATGCTGGAAGCTAATGTCGTTAAGTTGTTCAATGCATTTCTCCTCACCATGCGATCCAAAAATAAGCCTTCACATGTCAATATTTTCTTCCAACACATGAAAAACAGGCTCTGGAATGTACGATTTCTTAATACATTCAATTAATGATGGCAGGCTCCCAACACCTTTCCTCCTCAATGTTACTGAAAAACAACTAAACATTTGATCAATATGATCATGAGTATTCCCAACAAGAAGGAAACCAACCTTTATCTTTTTAAAAATCCCCAATTCAACGAGCATGTTTAGATACCCAAAAGAACTTGATTTTTTTTCTCACAACTTGTGTTGTCTAATTGTAAATACAAAACTTCAGGAAGAATCCCAGACCAATGAGTAACCACATCATGGATTATAGTTATGGTCAGATTTGCATCATTGTGAATATTTGGAGTTGTGAAGAAAACTCTTGGAAACATATTCTCATTAAATACCATACAACCAACCAAGTGAAACTGAATGAAATTTTCCTCCTGTAATTTTTTTGGCGTGTGGACAAAATGTGGAAGAAGTGTTTTATTTTGGTCCATACCATCAATTATCAATCCCAGATATTTATTTGGATGATCATAACACTTCTTTCGATGTTTATAGAACTTTTGTCTTTCACTTGTTTGCTGATTACGATGGTCTTGAAGTTCTTTGACAACGGAATCTGTACATAAAATAAAAGAAACATATGAATAAATATATTTTCATAGTTGATAAGTATCAAATTTTAAAAACAATGTTTTGAACACATACCTCTTTCTGCCCCTTGACATTTATCTCTTTTTTCTTTAAGAGAAGCACATGTGCTGCAAATCCCCATCCTTGTCTTCTTAGGAATACGAACATTGTTGAATTTCGTTTTCCATATCCTTGTAAAATAAGAATATGTAATAAAATTACCAATTCCTTCAACAGCTTCTGCATAATATTTGTATAAAATGAATATTTCTCGTCTCGAGAAATTATCTGGAATATGTATTGTGTCTTTATTTGGCATACACTCTCCATGATTTTAAAAGAAGTATTTCATCCATGTCTTAGCAGTATTTGCAAATGGCCCCACCTCCCATTTATAATGTACTTCTGAATAATATGTGGGATCCTTTTCCAATCTATCCTGGATTCTTGACAAACGACAATTACCAATTGAATACAACATTTTGAATGCCTTTCTGCAAAGCAATACATTCCCAATATGATAATCATAACCTACTAGTGTAGATTGCATGCAACCCACTAAATATGAATTTTTTATGCTTTTATTCATTGACATATATGTTTTCCTTTTCTCCAAAGCAAAGTTGAAATCCATATTTTTCAAACAATCCCTTCGACAACATTCACTTGAAAACAAATGAACGACATAAATTTTTGTCATGAGATATTTTGTCCTCGCCCTTGTATAACTGGAATGCTTTGGATTGATATGAAAAGGTCTACTCCTACTCCTAGTTGCAATATTTTCTTGCAACGGCTTCATCATTCCATCATCCTTTGTAAAAGTAGTTTCATCACTATTAGGAGGAATATTATCCCCACTATCATCATCCTCAACATAGTTAAGAAATTCATCAACATCATTGCATGGAAAATTTTCTTTACCATCATCAGTTGAAGAAAACATTTCACAAGAATCATCGGTACTTTTGTAACCCTGACTCAAAAGAAATTCTTCACCATCTTGACCCATGCTTTCAAATTCTTCCCTGGGAGGATTCAATTCTTCATCACCATGAGTGTCTTTGAAATGGTCACTTGGAGAAAATGGAATATTCAGATCTGTGCCTCTAAAATTATCATTTGCAAGAAACTCTTCATCCTCCCCTTCCTCAGTGGTTCTCTCATAATCCTTGGGATTAGGCATAAGTGGAAGCTTTGAATTTGTATTCACTAGAATTTCTTCATCCTGCCCCTCCCCTTCCTCACTGAAGCTCTCATAATCCTTAGGATTAGGAATAAGTGAATGCTTTGAATCTATATTTATTGGAAATTCTTCATCCCCCCCTTCATCAGTGGTTAAATTATAATCGTTATGATTAGGATGAAGTGAAAATTTTAGCTTTGGAAATTCATCCCCGTCTTCATCAGTGGTGCTGGCATAATCCTTAGGATTAGGACGAAATGGATATTTTGACGCTGCAAATTCTTCATTCCCCTCTTCCTCAGTGGTGCTGACATAATCCTTAGGATTAGGACGAAATGCATATTTTGACTTTGCAAATTCTTCATTCCCCTCTTCATCTGTGGTGCTGACATAATCCTTAGGATTAAGACGAAGTGGAAATTCTGACTCTGGAATTTTTTCGTCCCCCTCTTCATTAGTGGTGCTTGCATAATCCTTAGGATTAGGACGGAGTGGAAATTTTGACGCTGTAAATTTTTCATTTCCCTCTTCATCAGTGGTGCTAGCATAATCCTTAGGATTGGGACGAAATGGATGTTTTGACTCTGAAACATTATCATTCCCCTCTTCATCAGTGGTGCTTGCATAATCCTTATGATTAGGACGAATTTGATATTTTGACTCTGGAAATTTTACATCCCCCTTTTCATCAGTGGTGCTGGCATACTCCTCAGGATTAGGACAGAGTGGATATTTTGACTCTACAGATTCTTCATTACCCTCTTCATTTGTTGTTCTCACATAATCCTTAGGATTAAGCTGAAGTGGATATTCTTCATCTCCCTCTTCATCAATGGTGTCCTCATAATCCTCGGGATTAGGACGAAGTGAAACTTTTGACTCTGGAATTCTTTCATCATGCCCTTCATTAGTGTTGCTTTCATAATCCTTAGGATTAAGAGTAAGTGGTATAACTGGCACTCGATTTACAGAAATTTCATTTTGCTGCACCTCATCAATTTTGTTCTCATCATATTTAGGATAACGACCAAGTCGAATTTTTTACTCTTTATTCATGGTGAACGAACTCCCGTTATATTCATCACTCTGAATATAGTTGTTGCGTGACGAAGATGTTGATGTTCTAGAAAGAAAAACTTCGTTATCAGAAGAAACCATGGCTTTCAACAAGAATAGGTTGAATGATACAAATTCCTCTCCCACTTAAAATATATAGCTTAAAGACTGAAAATTTCCCTCCAAATTTTCCCTCCAAAAAAATTCGCGAAAAAATTTCCCTCCAAAATTTCCCTCCAAAAAAATTTGCGAAAAACTTTAACTATTTTAACTATAATGACTACATGTAAATATTTTATATTTTTTATTTTAAACTTACGTTATATTCATCTAAAATATATTTCAAAATTTATTAATACATTGTTGGTCTTCAAATATTTCACCATACTTTCTATTCAAAATATCCACAAAATATTCCTTTCATGCATGTCTTCCAAACTAAAATAATTTTCTTATTTGAATGGTTTAAGATTGACTACATGTAAATATTTACAAAAATAACATGTAAATATTAACTATTTAAACTATAATTAACTACATGTACATATTTTAGATTTTAAAATTTAATCCCATGATTTTAAACATTGATTACATGTAAATATTAACTATGATAACTAAATACAAATATTAACTATTTTATCTATAATATTAAATATAATTAACTACATGTAAGTATTTCATATTTTAATTTTTAATCTGAGATTATATTTGAATTATTCAACATTCAGTAAATGTAAATATTAAATAAAATATTAATTATGATAACTACATGCAAATAATAAGTATTTTAACTATATTATGAACTATAATAAATTAAATGTAAATATTTTAAATTTGAAATTTTAATCCCACATTCATTAAACAGTAAACCAATCAGACAATATACTCTATTTAAAATGAATGATTGTTTCTATTCATCACATCACATCAAGTTTTCTAGTATTTGTTAGAGAAAATATCTGGAGGTGTTGCGTTGGCATTGGTAACTTCGTGGAGGCATTGCATTGGCATTGGAAGTGTTGTGTCGCTATTGGTAATTTTGTGGAGGTGTTGCATTGGCATTGGTAACTTCGTGGAGGCATTGCGTTGGCATTGGAAGCGTTGTGTCGCTATTGGTAATTTTGTGGAGGTGTTGCATTGGCATTGGTAACTTCGTGAAGGCATTGCATTGGCATTGGAGGCATTGTGTTGCTATTCGTAATTTTGTGGAGGCATTGTGTTGGCATTGGTGACAACAACTTTTTGCATTTGAAAGGTTAGTTTTCCTTCTATTCTGTCAATTTAGAGATGATTTTGGGAAAAATCTGTTTTTCTATAGTTTTTTTGTGTTCAAAAACTACTTTTTTAAGGTTTTTAGGTTCAAAAACCTTGATTTTTTTATATTTTTTTAGTGAAGAAAATGCAAAAAAAACTAAATTTTTTAGGGTTTTAAGAACAAAAATTTAGATTTTTTTTTCTTTTTTAAGACTTATAGGTTCATTTAGACAGAAAAATCCATAAAATGACCATGCATATATAAAAAAAAAGAGCAATATTATAACATTTTTTATTTGTTGTTTTTTTTTTTAAATATATAAATATATTAGTAATTTCATTATTTAAATTTTTTATTTTTTATTTGAGAATTTTTTTATTTTATATTCTATTTTATTTTATTTTTTTAATTTTAAATCTTCGTTTTATTCTTTTTAATTTTAAATCTTTAATTTTTTTTTCTTTATATATATATATATATATATATATATATATATATATATATATATATATTATAATTGTATTGTGATATAGTTTTTTTTTTTTTTAATTTATTATATTGTTATATTAAAACAAATGTTTTTATTTTATTTTATTTATTATATTGTTTTTTTTTTAATTATATGATGTTTAGAAACCAAACATAATTGTGATTTAATAATTTTTTTTTAATTTGTTATATTTTGATATTTTTAACATTTTCTTTTAATTAATAGATAATGTTTTAATAATTATATTATAAAAAAAAAAAAATTAAAAATCGAAATTAAAAAAAAATTAAAAAACAAAATAAAAATTAAAAAAAATTAAAAAAAAAAAATTTTAAAGTAAATAAAAATTTAAAAAAATAAAAAAATAAAAAATAAAAAAAACAAACGTGCCAAGGCCCGTTCTATGGGCGCCGGGGGCCGGCCGAGTGGCACCACGGGGGCGGCCCAGCCCGCCTCACGGCCCCGCCTGGGCCGAGGGCCGATTCGCCCGCCCGATGGGCGCCAAAGGCCGGCCAGGCAGCGTCACAGGGGCGGCCCAGCCCGCCTCATGGTCCCGCCTGGGCCGAGGGCCGATTCGCCCGCCCGATGGGCATGGGGGGCCAGCCGAGCAGCGCCACGGGGGCGGCCCAACCAACCTCTCGGCCCAGGTGGGGCCGTGAGGCTGGCTGGGCCGCCCACGTGGCGCCGCCCGGCCGGCCCCCAGTGCCCAATGGGCGGGCCTTGCTATTCATTTTTATTTTTTCTTTAAATTTTTATTTTTTATTTTTTTTTAACAAAACTTTTTTTTATTTTGGTTTTTTTATTTTTATTTTTTTATTTTCTTTTTAAAATTTATTTATTTATTTATTTATTTTTAATAATTTATTTTAACAAAACATTTTTTAATTTTGATTTTTTTAAATTTTATTTTGTTCTTTAATTTTTTTTTGAAATAATTTGTTTTAATAAAACAATTAAAAGTTCATAAAAACATTGTTATGTATAAAAATAAAAATAAAAATTGTTATATAATATAATAAAAACATTGTTAAATAATAATTGTTAAAAATTTCAAAATATAACCCAATATATATATATATATATATATATATATATATATATATATATATAAAGTCATTAAACAACAATTACGATTTGTTTTTAAACATTATATAATTAAAAAAAAAAATACAATATAATAAATTAAAAGAA
Source organism: Pinus albicaulis (assembly GCA_034641835.2). Lineage (NCBI taxonomy): Eukaryota > Viridiplantae > Streptophyta > Pinopsida > Pinales > Pinaceae > Pinus > Pinus albicaulis. The sequence continues at coordinate 56,203,735 of MU968359.1, read as the reverse complement.
AAACATTTGTTTTAATATAACAATATAATAAATTAATTAAAAAAAACTATATAACAATACAATTAAAAAAATAAAAAAATATATAATATTATAACATTTGTTATAAATAGTTAGTAACTTTTTTGTTTTTTTTTTAATATTAAACAAAAACTGAAGTTTGAAAATACTAGTTTATTTTTTAAAAATTATTTTATACAATTTAAACACATTTTTAAATTTTTTATAAAATGTATTCAAAACATATTATATAGATATATATACATATGATTTATAATATTTTGTTTTTAAATGAAAATTTTTATAGTTAATTTTACTCCTTTAATTTCAAACTATTTAGTTTTAGAAATAAATTTTGTTTATTAAATTTATTTTATCCGCAATATTTTTCCATTAACTAATATATATATATATATATCAGGAAAATGGCATCAAAAAAGATTTCTGTGAATGTTTCTGCACCTAGGGCAGCAGCTCCCAAATCTACGGCAGCAGCTCCCAAATCTACAGCTACAGCTCGACGCACTATGGATACAACTCCCAAATCTAAAGTTGCAGCTGAACGCACTATGGACACTATTGGACGCAATAAGGATATTGTTGCACACACTAATAAAATTCAAGCAAGTGGGGCACCAGGTTCATTAAAGCTTATTTCTGATTGGAAGAATGCCGAGGAAATAGATAAAACCGATTTCTCATGGTATCTTGAAGATAGTGAAATGGAGGTTGATATACACATCTATCTGATTTGTGGTATGATTGACTTAAATGAGCCATATGATGTGATGGGCAGAGTACGAGACATATGTATGGTCCCGAATACAAACACTATTTATGTTCTTGCAAGGAAGGCTCAGAAACGTGAGAAGGTTAGATATCGTCTATCAATCGTCAAGTATGACACAGATGAAATAACTTCAAAATTTTCTAAAGAAATAGCAAGCAACATTGCAAATAACATTGTAAGTATGCTTATTTTTATTTCCTCTATGCATTATTGTAAGGATGATTCAATTTTTTATAAATTATTGATCATTGACATGTTTTATTTTGTTTCATAGGATTTTGTTCCGAGTCTTTCAAACATGTTTGATGGTATTTATATGTTGGTGCCAAATGTTATGGATGTGATCAAAAATTTCCACAAAGACAAAGAAGAGGAAAGGAGATTGAAGCAAAGAGCAATAGCTCGTGACACTGCAACAGTACAAAGAGGGGATCAACCAAGAGTCACTAAGGTGGGTCAATCTAGTAAACTTAAACATGTTTCTTTTGAAGGTGTCGAACATGAAACATAAAATTATGATAGAATTAGTGAGGAGGAGATGAGAACTATTGTGCAAAAGAAGAAAAAAGATCAGACACCAAAAAGAAAAATTGCCAAAGATCTCTCTCTTGTACCTCATGAAGGAGAGCTTGTTTATAAAAAAGCTGATATGTTATCCAATAAGACTAGGAAATCAAATATTGGTGAACCTGTAAAGGTCGTGAGCAGCAGTGAAGAACAAATTGAAAGCTCTTACGGAAGCAGAGAAATCATAACACCAGGTGCTAAGTTAGAGGATGGCATTATTAAAACAAAACAAAATGATATTCGACAAGAGTTGAGGAAGAATAAATTAATTCTTGGTGGCCAAACATTTGAGCTTAATGTTAACCAATTTTATGGCTCATATGAAGGACAATCTCAATATCAAATTAGAAAGGCCCATCACCTACATGAACATAATCTGAAAACATTGTTCAGGTTCAATCCATATGCGCATGTGGTGGATTATGTGGTTCTTGTCGATCCATGTCAGGTTCCCAACAAACAAGCATTTGACAAGACAAAATGTTTTGATTATAAATATTATGTAATTGAAGGAAACCATTCAATAGAGGCTAAGAGACAATTGATTGCAGAATATCCCAATAACTATCTTTTTCAAACAGTGAAATGCATCATTTACGCTGGCTTAACAGAAATGGAATCAAAGTTATTGGAATGGGATCATAATGCAAATAATGAGTACAAAATGAAAATGACTTTCATCCAAAGGCTCAGATTTATTCATAATGAATTCATAGAAAAATGTCGTGGGGATAAGACACAAGTTAGTGAAGCATTTCGAAAGGAATGTTGAATGAAAACATGTTATCAAATTGATGAAAAAAAAGCAAAAGATGGAAAATTAAATACAAATCTCTTCAGAGGCACAGATAACATTTTTCAGTTGGCATTTAGAACCGGGGAGGTATGGGATTTGATTGATGATATTTTTGATCGATGGGAGAATATTTCCATAAAAAATCAGAAGGTTAGAAAGAGTAAACCCATAATATGTACCAACAGTAAGGGGGGTCCTGAAATGAAGCAGCTTCCAGAGGATATGACTATTACACCTTGGAGAACAATGCAAGGTGTGAAGGATGATAAATTAATCAAATCAGTATTAGCCCGTGTGAAGTCGGGTGAATTATCAATGGAAGAAAAGTGTGCAGAATTTCAAAAGTAAGTTTCTTGAATTATTTCTTTCATTATAATTTTATTTTAAATAAAACATAATGATGTTGGTAGAATTTGTTATACATGTCAATATATTAACGTTTTTAACTTGATTTATTCAGTCAGAAATTTTTTATGAAAATACAAGAACACATGATTAAAATGTTGAATGAAGACAGTTGGGATGATGTTGTACGCAACTACCCAGAAGCAAGTTCTACATCAACACTAAAAGAGTTTTATATTGCATTCAATAAGGTATGTTGATTTATAAATTTATTTTATTCATATTTTAACTATTTTTATTTTATTACTTATACATATCTATATATATATTTTTATGTCATTAAAGATGTTGAAGAAGGATGGAAATGGAGTACCAAATACTTTCCAAAGCTTTATTGAAAAAATTAAGATGGAGAACATGATAAGGAAGCGTCTTATGAATGTTGAACTAGATCCTACTCTTAATCATTACATTTGGAATGGGCTCGACAGTGTCCAATATCAAATAATACAAGGTGACTGTGAAGACATTGCATCACTAATACCTAAAAGGGAATATGGCCTAGTTGTTGCAGATATTCCTCATGGTTTCAATTTCCCAGACATTGAATATGATAGAGAACCATATACTTATCAAGCTTTTAGTAAAGTGGTTACGGGTTTTCAAGAAGTGACAACATCACCACTTTGGCGATTTGTGACATTTCATTCAGACACACAATTTCCAATGTTATTAACAAGCTTCAAGGGTAAAGAAAACTCAAGGATGCAACTTACATGGTAAGACTTTGAAATTGTATGTTTGATTCCTCCTAAATTTTTTTATTCATGTAAAATTTAATTGAACTTTTACTATGTTATGTTACAGGCAAAAGTCAAATATTGTTTCTTCCGAAGATCAGCCTATTATAAATGATTGTGAGTTCATCCATGTTGAATTTTGGACAAAAGACGATAGCTATAAGCATATTATTATGAATCGAGTAGATGGGAAGAGTCATAGTCAAGTATTGGTTTATGATGCAGTTGTAAGAAAACTAACATATGCGGATAAAGATGCAAAAGGAGATATAGTTAACATTTATCAAAAACCACAAGCATTGATTAACTATCTTATAGATCTATGTTCAAATGAAGGAGAATGGGTTTTGGATTTATTCTCAGGTTCAGGTAAGTTTTAATATACAAATTTAATTTAAATATTGTCTTTTTTACTTTTTATGTCTCCATAGTAATTTTCTTACTTATTTTTTTTGTGCTTGATGATTAGGTACAACACTAGCATGTTGCCTACAAAAAGGAAGAAATTGCATTGCCATTGAGAAAGATCCAGTTCAATGCAAATTTATTCAACAAAGAATTAACGCTCTTAAATTCTTTCCAGATGCGAAGCAAGAAGTTGGTTTGAGGAAAGGAGATTTTAATGAATCACGTGTGGCAAAAAAAGAAAAGGAACCTCAACCACCATTATATGGAATGATTGGAAAGGGACACTTTGGAAGATTTGCTGACATGAAAGATCCATTAGAAGATGGTGATGATCAAAATGAAGAAGAAAATGCTGCGGAAGAAGCCATCAATGCTGTTCTAGATGATGTTGAAGATGTATTAGTTGATATTGTTGATGATGTTTAAGTTATGCTTGCAAACAAAACTTATTTTTTAGAACTATTAATCAGTTTTACTTGTAATGTTTAGACTTTGATATTTTATGAGAACAACTCTTTTTTTTTGCAAAAAACATGTGATTGCTATTATTTTTTGACATAAAATTCAATAAAAATGTTGTTTTCTTAAGTTTTTTTGTTAAGATTCTCCCAAAAAATTAGTTTATTTAACATGTTTTTTTCAACAAAAACTCTGTAAAAGTGTATTTTTTGCATTGTATTTATATTGAAAATTTGTATTTTTTTTGTCATATGGTTCAAAATATTGGTTTTTTAGCAACAATTTTTTGATGTGCATTGAAAAATTATTTAACAATACATAAACATGTAGAAAATATAAACTTTAGAATATTGACCCTTTTTCCATCTTTTATGTATGTGAAAAAGTGAAGATATCATTACAAGTTTTTATTTAAAAAAAATATATTTTTTTTATTTTTAAAACACAAGTATATAAATGCACTTAAAAATAAACATCTCACAGAAGAAGAAGACATTAGAAAATTTATAGTGTCAAAATCAATCCTATAAAAATACGTTGGTGATGATACACCACCACTATTAAAAATCGACATAAAAAACACCACTTAAAAAAAAAAAAACAAAATGAAAAAAACTTAAAGTGCCAAAAACATGCTCAATTTTTTTTTTCTTGATTCTGCATCGCCACTTTTTCAAAATCAGGTGTTTTTCTTGATACTTCAAAAAGTAGGTAACATTGAGGTTACCTATTTCATCGGTAACATTGTTTCTCTTCTTTGAAAAGACAGTTATGTCATTAAGATAGATAACAACTGATCTATTAATCAACCCTTTGAATGCTATATCCATGGCTCTCCAGAAAGTAGCTCCTGCATTTATCAAACCAAAAGGCATTTTTTGGTAGGCATAAGTTCCCCACTTGGTTCTGAAGGTAGTTTTCAGCCTATCATCTAGATGTACCAGTATTTGGTTATAACCTGAAAAACCATCAAGAAAAGACATTAGTTTAGAACCAACTACTTTTTAAAGTATTTGTTCCATTTTTGGTAATGGGAAGTTATCCTTTTGGCATGCCTTGTTCAGATTTCTAAAATCAATACAGATTCTAATATCTCCATTCTTCTTCCTGACAGGCACCATGTTTGAGACCCAACTCGAATGTCTTACAGGAAAAATAATTTTCGCCTTCAAAAGTTTATTCAATTATGTTTTGATTTGACTTTCTAGATTGGGATGTTTTTCTCAACTTCTATTGCATTGGTTTTACATTGGAAAGCATTGGAATTGTATGTTGAATGACAGAAGTATCATAAGTTTTCAAATCTTCATAATTCCAAGAAAAGAAATTTTTGTACTTATTCAGAAGCTTGATGAAATCAATCCTTTCCTCTGAAGTTAACTCGAGTCTTAAATTAACATTTTGTGGTTTAGAATTAGTATCAAGATTTACTAATTCAAACTTCAAAGTAGAACTTTAAAGTTTGGCCTTGTTAACCTTTTTGAATCTATATTTAATATCATATAGATCTTCAAGTTTAACTACAGACCTAGGACTAGGATTTTCATTGTCTTTTGATGTGTTTTGATAATCATGATCACTTTCATCAATGATTTGGTCATCATAAGATTTTTCTAAAGTCAAGAAATTTAAGATATCTTCATCATGATAGAATGCTCTCTAATTGGTGACATTATCAGGTACAAAAGGTCGAAAAATCAATTCAATTGAAAACCTATCTGGACTATAATCCTTAGCTGGGAGAATCTTGGAAGCGACATTAGCTAATAAATCAGCTGTTGAATTCTGAGTTCTAGGGATAGAAGAGATGTTGAATGCTAAAAATTGAGTGGTAAGATCTTGAACAAGGGATTTATAATGTTTAAGATGATCTGAAAGACAATGGATAGTGTTCCTTACCTGTCTGATAACAATTTCAGAATCACCATAGACTTTCAGGTTTTTAACATTCAACACTATTGCTTTATAAAGCCCTTGGATCAAGGCTTCATATTCAGTAGTGTTATTCGTACACCCAAACTCTAGTCTGCATGACAACATAGTTTTTTCTCCCTTATGATCAACTAAAATGCATCTAGCTCCTCCACCATCATTGGATTTTGATCCATCAAAATACAAAGACCAAAATAAAGACTTATCTACAGTTTTATTTACAGATGGATCATAAAAATAAACGCATCTTGAAGAATCATTTTGTGAAAAAATTTCAATTTTTGAAGTAAAAATATTTACAGAAAAAGGTGATTCAGGTGCTGTGAAATTTCCAAGGAATGATTCAGTAGAATAACCTCTGAGAATGTTATTATTAAAAACCACATGTTCATTTTCTTGTTCAAATTTTGTCCCAGTATGAATCATGTGTTTCTCTCTCTCAACCTTGATTTGATTCGGTTTCCCTTTGTGGGGGAGCCACATGTGAGAATAATCAGTGGCGATATAACCATTAAGCTTTGTATACCAATCCCTGCTTAATATTAATCCATAAAACCCAAGAACATATGCAATTAATATATCAATTCTCTAGACTATCTTGGGATCAGAGGCTAACCTAATAGTGACTGAATTAATTTCTCCCACAACTTGCACTTTAGTTCGATCTAATTGAACAATATGAACTGCAGATTTTTGGGGTTCAATGTTTAATTTTGAGCAGACTGAAGTAGGAATTATATTTTATTATGTTCTTGAATCTATCAAGAAGTTATGTAAATTATTTTTTTATATCTCATAAGTCAAGAGGAAAGGAAGGGTCTGAGAATTGCAACTTTCTCCAATAAGAACAGTTTTAGTAGCATCTACTTTATCTGGTGGCTTACCTAATCCTTTGGCTGCTTTGGCAACTACACCACTTCGTAGAGGAGAAATAGGTGTTGCATTTAATTCATTCAATAATATTTTTTGTTGATGCTTGAGTTTGCTAAGTTCGTGCAAAGAAATATTTTCTCTGGTCTTCTTCATGTCTTCAACAATGTTAGAATCCATAGAATCAGATACTACCAGAGTTTTAGATGTTTTTGTAGGAGGATTAGAAGATGATGGTTGATTTCGAGTAGGCAAAGGAGAAGCTTTCTTTACAGGAGATTTTTCTTTGGTAGTCAGAGTTCAAATTCTCTTCTTGGGGATTGTTTGAACAGGTTTTGTTGTAGCTTTACTTCTTGTACTTACTAGCAAGGCTTCTTGTTCCTTTTCATTGTCTGAGTTAGGCAAAATGAAATCCCACATCCCATGTAATTCAAATATTTCTTCTTCTTCTTCTTCTTCTGATAATGGAGGTGTATCTTCTTCTTCATCTTCTTCTAGATCTGACTCTGCATTGGATATTGAATTCGGTGGTTTAGATTAAGTTTTCTGATTTCTTTTGAAGTTCCTAAAATATCTATTGGTGGAAGTTTCTTCTACTTGTTTTTTAATTTTGACCATTTCATTGGACAAAGTATTCATAACTTTCTGTAAGCCTTCCATATCATATGGATCCCTAGGCATTTTCTTCTTTTAATCGTCCTTGAAACTAAATTTTTTGGATTTTCTTTCCTCATTAGCATTATTTTTATCCAAAGCAATAATCCATCACTCAACTGCAATTTCTTCTTTCATGTTTTAAGCTAAGGTAGGTTTAGCAGCTCTATCTACAAAAATGGCTATATTTGAAGGCAAAGCTGTTATATACCATTCACTTCAGACTTTCTCACTGGGTTTTGAGGTTGTAGAAATTTTATTCAACAATTTTTTGAATCAGGAATTAAAATCTTTGATGGGTTCTTTGGATTCTACTCTCAAATTGGAGCGATCGTTAATTAGAGTTGTTATTGATTTATAATCTCCAAAGTTGGTTAAGAAATGTTCCTGGAAAATATCCCAACTTGTAATAGATCCTGATGGTAATGAAAAATACAACGATCTTACTGCCCCTTGTAAAGTATAAGGGAGTAACCTAACCACAACATCTTCATGTTCTACTGCATTTAAATTTACAGATAACATAAAGTTATTAATGTGTTCTTCTGCTTGTATACCAAGGTTAGGACTAAATTTTGGCAGCCATTTTTCAAGATGATCTGGCAAATCATGCAAAGGTGTAGGCATTTCAACATCTCCTAGATTATTCCATGGTATTTGTGCCATTGTTGTGATAATGGTTGAGGGAATTGAAGAGACAACTGGTGTTTGAGTAGAGGTTGTTGGAATAATTGTACTCTTCTGGTTTTGAGTTTGGGAAGCAGATGAGTGAGTTTTTGATGAAGAAATAATATCACAAACTGATTCTGATGGTGTTTTTCTGGTTTTAACTCGACTAGGTAAAGGACATTCCTTTGGAGGAATACCAAGTTTTTCACTTTGTGACCTCGTAAGAGGTTTTGAATATATGAATTGTGAAGTAACACTACCATCAGATAATTCAGACTCTTTTAAAGATAATGAGAACCCTTGGAATTTATGAACTAAAGGTTGTATTTTAGGGGACTCAGGAGGTTGATTGTCTGACAGATCTAAAGCTTTGGTAGTGGGTGTTTTGATGTTCTTCTTAATTTCTTCCCTAGAGATTTGAGATGTAGAGGAAATTGAAGAAGGTGATGAGGGTGAGTTGCTCTTAGAATGGCCTGTAGATTTGGATTTACTTTCCATTCATAGCTTAGGCCCTCCTTCTAGTGCCAAAAATGTTGAAACCTCGAATGTCGTTGCTTCAAACATTGGGGGAAAACCACCCGGTCCGGACCTTAGAAAATTTCCTTATCTGTTTGGGATGGTGGCTTCGACTAGATTTATAGGACCAATTTCCTAGTAATGAAAAATATTGGTGATGGGTTGCTTGTGCAAGTAAATAATGGAACTAACTATCTGAGCTAATCTATCTAACTTAATATATGATTTGCAAATAATTCTAAAACTAACCCGGGTATTAAATATGAATACAACTTAAATATTCTTTCAATTAACAAATAACCATGAAAATGTATTATTTAATTAAAATAAAGATGCAGTATCATATAATGATAAATTTGTTTAAGAAATTAAACTGAGTTATAATAGCACATCGCATTCATAAATTTATATCGTTTACACACACTATGAAAGATGATATCCCTCTATCTTCAGAAATGATATGATAAAGAAATATTTTAGAAACAAGTATATATAAGAGATAGAAAATTTTAATGAGAATATTTCTTCACATAAACAAAATAAAACGAAATCGATAGAAATACCAGATAAATTTGATATCTTCCTGATGCAATTTGATATTATGATCCTGCGCTTTAACTTAGAACAATATTCAAGATACAAAAATGCAACTCTCAAAAATAATTCACCATGAAATCATAGGAATCTTGTGCTTTAACTTAGAACAATATTCAAGGTACAGAAACGCAACTCTAAAAAATAATTCACCATGAAATCACAGGATGTGATCCTTTATAAAAATAATATAGTCAAGGAGTACATAAATGTATTGTTCAAGCCAAAAATATTACAAATTCAGGACCCTTTCTCAAATGTTTGAAAAGGGTTTAAATAGGAAATTAACAAAACAAATCAACTAAAACTTATGCTAGAAATGATAATCAAAGATCTAGGAATCGAATTACAGTATCCAATAAAAAAAATTCATTGAATTTCTTCAATATCCAATGTGCTAAGCTTGCAGATTTTAAGCATAACCATAACTTCGGTTGGATGACTCAGCCTCGAATGCAACTAACTAGTGTATGTGGCATCGGAGAGCTCTGGAATGATGAAATTGATGGCATTAGAAAGGCGTTTGATTGCCATTTGTTGACTGTGTGGTTTAATAAAATATGTCCATAGGACATCCCATGTAATTTCTTATATTTTATTGATTTTTTTATTCTGATTGATTGATTCCTGCTTCCACCGAGTATCAGTTTCTCCTACCCTTGGAAGCTTTCCTGGACTACAATCTGAAATTAAATTAGCTGCATATAGATTATCATTAACAAATTCTATCAGATTGTTCATTATGGCTCTTGCTCTTGATGTAGCACGTTCTTCTTTAATCAGTTGTGTTTCCCATTCAACAAATAAAATCTCTTATTATTTTCCTCAATTCTAGGAAGATTTGCAATTCTTCCCTATTCTGAGTCCTGCCATGAAATAAATTCTAAAATCTTATCATCTGTATTTTCAAATTCTATTCTTATGTTGACTGCTTCATTGATGTAGGAGCATTAGCTCGGGAAAATAAATTGTATTTATTTAAACTAAGGGGTCTCATGTTTTTGAGAAAATATTAAATTTATGTAAATATTAATAGGCTTTTTGAGTGAATAAATTATATTTTAAATTAATTATATGTGAGGTTTCCAAATAATTGGAAACCATTAGAGAAATTAGCCTTGAGATATTTTAGAATTGATTATGAGCCTAAGTTAGAATCAGTTTCAAGGTTTTAGGGATAAAAGTCTATCTTTTAGGGGTGTTGAGATATTTGAGGATTTTGTTGAGTCATTAAAGGGATGTGAACCAAAATTGGTTCAATTCAATTTGTATAAATTAATATGCCTCAAAGGAAAATGTGGCAGGTGAGATTAGAGTGTGGAATAGAGGAAGAGGTTGTAAGCCTCTGAGCATTTGTAAGAGGGCCAATGATTGAAAATCAGGCTAGGAAGAAATACTACTGTAAGTAAGTTCATTTTATATGAAAGCGTTGGTTCGAATTATGCGCCTAAACTGGTCAATTCATGTATGGTTCAAATTCTGTCTTAAGGGTTGAATGGTGAATTGGTATACAGAATTGTTGGAATTCAATTTGTATGAATCGATAGCTATGTTGTATTGAAGCCAATACAGAAATCGATCTGATCCTGCCAATGAAGGATCGATGGTAGTTAATGACATTAGAATTTATATTCTCTACATATAATTGAAATGAATTCTGAGGAAAAGGATCGATCTTGCTTTCTATTTTGAAATTATGTTGGGTGCTAGTTAAAACAGAAAATTAGTGCATTAATTCTGTTGGATCAAGGCTGAATGCGTGTATTGCAGAATTGAATAGCATCGAAGAACTAAAATCCAAGAACCCATGTGTATGCCAAGAGGATTGTAGATTGAATATGATCTTATCGAATTGCAGATTGACTAAATATGGTTTAATACTGTTGTGAGAATGTGTTTGTAAACTTGCAGATAGTGCGCACTCTGCAGGAAGCAAAAAACATGGATCGAAGAGGTGTTGAAGAACGAACAGTTCTGTGAAGATGGGTTCGATTGATATAAGATGAAGTCGATTCAGGTATAGAAGCTAGAAAAATGGAGCGCATTGAATTGAGGGTGCATAGGAACAACGTTTGTAAAGATGGCGCTGTTAATGTGAGTAGATTTGATTTGCAGTGGAAACATTTGATGAAATCCAGTTTTTGAATTCACATATTTTGCATTGTTAAATTGATTGAGATCGGGTGGAAATTTGCGCATAGAAAGCAGCGGAACTTTGGAAATTAGTAACAGGCACAGCCTCTTCAAAATCGTGAAGGGTTTGACCTTTAAATAGGTGAGGAATTTCTATTTTAAATTTCATTCAATCTTTGAATTGCGTCCCATGGATAGTAGAGAAGAGATGGCATTTTTTTATGGTGGTGTTTGTGTTTAAATGACAAAAGAGTTACCTTGGGAACCGTTCATTATAAATGTCTACTGAATTGTGTGAGTTGTTGAGTATGAGCAAATATTTTAATTCTCATCGATGGTACCCAAATCTTTGGTCGAAAGTTGTTATGTTAACAATTGATTTTAATAAAATTCTGAATGTTTATGCAAATTGCCATAGCCAACAGGCATGCATGATGCGTTGATCCAGCTTGGTAAGCTGAAAGGGAAAAGGTGAATATATATATTTGGTACCTTGGTTCGACTGAAACGAAGAATCGAAGACACGTAATTTTGCGCAGCCAAATGTTATTGGTGATGTTTTCCGTGAAAGGTTGGTTTGATTAAAATAATGTCAAGTTGAGCTTTAAAGCATGGGCACATTTGTTTTATTGACTTTTGATTGTAGAAAAAATCCGCTATTTAAAAGCCATATGTGAATGTTGGGATTAAATGGAAATTGAGAGGTATTGGATTTGGTTATGGATTGAGGGATTTTAAATCCTATGTTTTGATAAGCTTCTGCATGAGTTTTAAATTGGGATTGTATTGAAGCTTGAGTTTAATACCATGGAAAGTTTAATTGTGGAGAGTATGGTTTCGTATCATTGTTTGAAGAAGTTTCCATTCATGAGGGAACCTTTGTGTGAAGATTGTTGGGTTATGGTTTTGAACCATATGTTTAAATGCTTCCGCATGTAAAAGTGTGTGTGAGATTGCCAGAATGGGAAGTTTTGGAACTTAATTGTTGATGATGTTTGTAAATTTCTTAGACATTGGAGTCTTATTTGGGAAAATATTCAGAGATTCATTTGTATATGCATAGAGAAGGAGAGATTCTGAGTTTGCAGGGTGGTCCTGCATCATTTTGGTATCAGAGCTGGAATAGCTCTGTGTGAAGGTTTAAGTTTTTAAATTGAATTGAGTTAATTGCATGCGATGAATGAATATCTGATTTTGAAGCTAATGAAGATTGCAGCACAGATATGCAAGTGCAGTTGAAGAGGGGAAGAAAGATCAACAGGATCTTGAAGGTGAGTTGTCAGATGATATTTGACTCTAGTTTAAAAGTTTTTTGTATAGTTCAGGTTACAAGCAGGTTGAAGAAAGTCTCAGCAGGAAGAAGCAGCTCACAGCTGGAGTGCAATGATGAAGGAGTCCAGCAAGGGATTCTAAGAGAAAGTGGCAGAACCTGAAGATTCAATAGAGGTTGAATAAAGTTACAAATGAGATAAGCTTGAAGGATCAGTGGAGAAATGCTCGAAAGGGTTCCATCAGAGGACCGATGATTACCAAAAGACTAGATCCAGAGGAAGGGATTGGTGAGGTAAGTGGCAGCATGAGATTTTACTGTTGCAGAGGCTTGGTGCAAATCATGGGTGAGAAACTCATGGTGAAGGAGATGACTACTGAAAGTCATAAAGGAGAGAGCAGAGGTTCAGAGAGAGGCCATAGGAGAAAGAGGGAGAAATATGCCAAGGCAAATGGCATAAGATAGCAGTTGACTGATGAAGATTATGAGAAAGAGAAAGTTGAGATAGCAGTTCATCTTGAGTTGTTGATGGAATTATTACAGGAAAATATGAGAGACCAGAGACATGGTTGGCTGATGAGGAAGAGAGTGAAGTGGTAGAGGCTATAACAGAAAAGATATCAACAGATAAACATGCAGTTAACAGAGGAGCTGAGGAAGCTCGAGCAAATGATGAGTATACAGTTGAGATGTGAAGAACTCAGAGCAGCTGAGTTGAAAGTGGAGGTTTCCATTGATTAAACAGAAGAGGAGATCATTGATGATTTCCTGAACTATTGGGCAGATCCAGATCAGCTGGATAATGTAGAACTATGTATTTTTATAGCTGAAAATTGTGATGTGATTACAGGTTTTACTGAAGAGGATGCGCAATCTTGTGAAGCTGTCGCAAGTTTGGAAAAGAGTCTTTCAGGAGATAAGTACTCGAAAGAAGGAAGCAGTGATGCATTTGTACTTGAAGCTGTTACAGTACAAGAGGAAGTTCTTGTGAATGAAGAAGAGGATGAGCTTGAAGAGCTGGTATATGAACCGACAGTTGAGACTATTGAAACTTGTAGTTTTCAAACTGACAAGTTGTGTATGAATGCAGGGACTGTAAGTGATGATGATATGCTTCAGTAATGCCACAGAGAAATTGCATTGTTGGAATAATTGTTGGTGAATTCAGAGTATGACAGGGAGATTGCAGCAGAAGAAAGAGTTCAGTACAGTGAACAAGATTAGAAATATATCATGGAAACGGGTGATGTGAGAGAAAGATTGGTTGTGAGTCTTGAGAGTTCTTCAGAGAATTCTTTGAAAAGTTTGGATCAGCATACTGATGTGCTGATAGTGAAGGAGAATTTAGAATAGCATACTGAGGTGCTGGCAGAGGGAAGTAAGGCACTGATGCCTTATGATTTTTTTTTTAACAAGTGTCTTGTGAATGCAGGTGTTGTTGTAGGTACTGAAGAACATTTGACTCAGTTGAGCAGTCGAATGAAGGAGAAATACGAGAATTCTATGGAAATTTCAAATCCATGGGATGAGGAATTTATGTTGCTGGAGATGATGCTGAATAGTCAAAATTCAGTGCAGGAAGAGTCTCAATTTCAGAATTGGGAATTACAGAGGCAAAGAGATGAAGACAACAGAAGAGAGTACACAATGTACGAGTCCAGTAAGTTGCTGATAGAAGAAGGCAGAGAAGAATTTTTCCGTTGTAGAAGACAAGTGGGCCTAGATGATTGGGCGACAGTAAGAAACGAGAAGGTAAGAACGGAAACAAGCATGGAAGTAAGAACTGAATGAGTAAGAGCTCAACAGGCAGCAAGAAATCAACAATCTGAAGAATTATTGGACCGAGAAATTGAACTAATTAGAAGAATCATATTGAAAGTATCTCAGAGGAAGACATGGGCAAGGAAGAGAAGCAGCAACAGCAAAATGAAGACATAAAGAGATTGTGAAAGTGCAGGTAGTGGAGCAAGGCAGCATAAGATATGGAGACTTGGAGAAAAACAACAAACAACAGATATTAACTTGTAGAAAAAAGTGTGGGATCCAGGCGGACAAAGATTTAAAATGCATGATCAGGAGATCATGATCATTTCCTACCTTGGGAGTCTGATGCAGGAGCATTAGCTCGGGAAAATATCTTGTATTTATTTAAACTAAGGGGTCTCATGTTTTTGAGAAAATATTAAACTTATGTGAATATTAATAGGCTTTTTGAGTGATTAAATTATATTTTAAATTAATTATATGTGAGGTTTCCAAATAATTGGAAACCATGAGAGAAATTAGCCTTGAGATATTTTAGAATTGATTATGAGCCTAATTTAGAATTAGTTTCAAGGTTTTAGGGATAAAAGTCTATCTTTTAGGGGTGTTGAGATATTTGGGGATTTTGTTGAGTGATTAAAGGGATGTGAACCAAAATTGGTTCAATTCAATTTGTATAGATTAATATGCCTCAAAGGCAAATGGGGTAGGTGAGATTAGAGTGTGGAATAGAGGAAGAGGTTGTAAGCCTCCGGGCATTTGTAAGAGGGCCAATGATTGAAAATCAGGCTAGGAAGAAATACTATTGTAAGTAAGTTCATTTTTATATGAAAGCGTTGGTTTGAATGATGCGCCTAAACTGGTGAATTCGTGTATGGTTCAAATTCTGTCTTAAGGGTTGAATGGTGAATTGGTATACAGACTTGTTGGAATTCAGTTTGTATGAATCGATAGCTATGTTGTATTGAAGCCAATACAGAAATCGATCTGATCCTATCAATGAGGATCGATGGCAGTTAATGACATTAGAATTTATATTCTCTACATATAATTGAAATGAATTTTGAGGAAAGGGATCGATCTTCCTTTCTATTCTGAAATTATGTTGGGTGCTAGTTAAAACGGAAAATTAGTGCGTTAATTCTGTTGGATTGAGGTTGAATGCATGTATTGTAGAATTGAATAGTACTGAAGAACTAAAACCAAAGAACCCACGTGTGTGCCAAGAGGATTGTAGATTGAATCTGATCTTATCGAATTGCAGATTGACTAAAGATGGTTTAATATTGTTGTGAGAATGTGTGTGTAAGCTTGCATATAGTGCGCACTCTTTTGGGTAGTATACAATTGAATTCCATTTGATTGGGCAGGAAGCAAAAACCATGGATCGAAGAGGCGTTGAAGAATGAACAGTTATGTGAAGATGGGTTCGATTGATATAATATGAAGTCGATTCAGGTATAGAATCCAGAAAAATGGAGCGCATTGAATTGAGGGTGCATAGGAAAAACATTTGTAAAGATGGCGCTGTCAATGTGAGTAGATTTGATTTGCAGTGGAAAAATTTGATGAAATTCGGTTTTTGAATTCACATATTCTGCATTGTTAAATTGATTGAAATCGGGTGGAAATTTGCACATACAAAGAAGCAGAACTTTGGCAATTAGTAACAGGCACAACCTCTTCAAAACCGTGAAGGGTTTGACCTTTAAATAGGTGAGGAATTTATGTTTTAAATTTCATTCAATCTTTGAATTGTGTCCCATGGATAGTAGATAAGAAATGGTGTTTTTTTATGGTGGCGTTTGTGTTTAAATGACACAAGAGTTACCTTGGGAACTGTTCATTATAAATGTCTACTGAATTGTGTGAGTTGTTGAGTATGAGCAAATATTTTAATGCTCATCGATGGTAGCCAACTCTTTGGTCGAAAGCTGTTATGTTAACAATTGATTTTAATCAAAATCTGAATGTTTATGCAAATTGCCATAGCCAACAAGCATACATGATGCGTTGATCCAGCTTGGTAAGCCGAAATGGAAAAAGCGCATATATATATTTGGTACCTTGGTTCGACTGAAACGAAGAATCGAAGACACGTAATTTTGTGCAGCCAAATTTTATTGGTGATGTTTGCCATGAAAGGTTGGTTTGATTAAAATAATGTCAATTTGAGCTTTAGAGCATGGGCACATTTGTTTTATTGACTTAGAAAAATCCGGTATTTAAAAGCCATATGTGAATGTTGGGATTAAATGGAAATTGAGAGGTATTGGATTTGGTTATGGATTGAGGGATTTTAAATCTTGTGTTTTGATAAGCTTCTGCATGAGTTTTAAATTGGGATTGTATTGAAGCTTGAGTTTAATCCCAAGGAAAGTTTGATTGTGGAGTGTATGGTTTCGTATCATTGTTTGAAGAAGT
The DNA here is from genome assembly GCA_034641835.2 of Pinus albicaulis. Lineage (NCBI taxonomy): Eukaryota > Viridiplantae > Streptophyta > Pinopsida > Pinales > Pinaceae > Pinus > Pinus albicaulis. The sequence continues at coordinate 56,186,747 of MU968359.1, read as the reverse complement.
TTCCATTCATGAGGGAACCTTTGTGTGAAGATTGTTGGGTTATGGTTTTGAACCATATGTTTAAATGCTTCCGCATGTAAAAGTGTGTGTGAGATTGCCAGAATGGGAAGTTTTGGAGCTTAATTGTTGATGATGTTTTTTAAATTGATTAGACATTGGAGTCTTATTTGGGCAAAGATTCGGAGATGCATTTGTATATGCATAGAGAAGGAGAGATTATGGGTTTGTAGGGTGGTCCTGCATCATTCATCGATGAGAGATGATGTTATTTCACATAGAGGTTCATCTTGTGCAATATTTTGACATATATCATCCAACTGTTGAGATAATAGCTCACTTGTTTTCAGAGCTTCTGTTTTGAATTGGTCAATTTTAGGATAATCCTTGAATTTATCGAATATTTCTTGAAATATTTTACCTTGCTCTTCTTTGGTAGTCTTTTCATTTTGCACCAATGTCTGCAATTTGGATACCTCTTGAGACAACTGTTGTTGTTTATTTAAAGCTTGCGGATCAAGCTTATTCTTTTCAATACTCAATTGTTCTTCTAATTGTTTGATTTTGAGCCTTTCTTCTTCCAACTGCTACTCTAACTGTAATATCTTTTGTTGATCACCTGTTCTTCGTTCTTCTAATAATGCTATCTGTAAGTCTTTTTGTATTACCAGTTGAGTGAATTTAGTAGCTATATCTATAGTAGTTGTACTATAGGCACCTGCATATTGTGATAGTTTGGTAAGATCCTCTAAAGGATTTACTTCAGTGTTCTTCCAAAAAACATTCATTAGTTCAACTTTTGGAGTTGAAAATGGTCCTTGATTAATTCTCCTTCTCTTTCTTTATTTTCTGACAACAACCCTATGCTTAGGGTTATAAAACATATGCAGAGGAGGTATGTCTTCAACTCTCAGCACAATTTATTCAGATGGATTTTCAAGAATGATCTCAATATCTTGATTTTTCATATTCTCAACTTAAGGATTGTTTTGTTCTCCTATTTCCTGAGAAAATTGTTCATACTGTTTTAGCAAATGGGGAGTAATTATCATTTCAACAGAATTTCCCTCTTCCTTTGAGGTCTTTTCTCTTTCAAGTTGAACATCAGGCTTGCTACCTGTATTTTCCTTCCCTGACTGCACATTAATTTTTCTAGTTGTCATTTCTTTCTCTATTTTTCTAGCTGTATCTTCATTTTCCTTATGTTCTATTTCAATACTTTTATTTTCTTGTAAAGGAATCCTCAGCTAGTCAAGGGGAACTTTAAGTAATCTCTGGCTTCTGAACTACATAAATTTATTCATATCTTTTGCTTGAAACTTAGATTTAGTTAGATCTTGAACTTGGGAAAATTTCTCAATTGAGACAAATAAATCATCAAAGTCATCAGGCTCATGCGCAAACTTAGAAATTTGAACCAAATTTGTGAAATCAAAAGCTACTTTATTTGGATCATATTGTCTACCTGGAACGATTGCAAGCTTAAGATCTGTTATCTTAAGGAGTTATTTTTCAGCATGCTTAAAATCATTAAGGGTATAGGTTCCACAATGGAAAGGAAAGGTAGGCCACATCAATTTTTTGGAATTCTTTAAACACCTGAACATCCCTTTTTCTGTCAAATGGTAAGAAATATCTTGGGCTAAAAGTTTATCAGGGACATATAGAGGTAAGAAATGAGGCTCCACAATGCTTCCAAATACTCTAATATAGGTGAAATTCTCTTCACCGAACCAATTTCCGATTTGGATATGTCAAGTTTTGCCTTATCAGAGAGCCAATGAGGGGGTTGGTTAAAAATGGTGTAGTAAATAGATAACATATAGCCATGGAAAATTCTTTATACATGGTTCTTGAAATGGGATTTCCACAAATTCTTATGGTAGATGTGTATAGGGATAGGATCTTGAGGAGTTCACTTCCAACCCAGAATAGGAAATTCAGAATTAAAACACAAGGCATCTAAAATATAAGCACAAAAATGAAATGGAGGAATATTTCTAGTATGCTTATTTCTTCTATAATCCAGAATCTTAGTTTCTATTTTTTTAGATAAAATAACTAAGCAATCCATAATAACAGAACCAATAGTGGCCTCAATCAGGGGTACCATTTGAATAGAAAACCTTGCAGAATTATCATTCCCAAAAAGTTTTCACATCATGGCAGCAACATAGCAATATGGAGGTGCGAGAGACTCTACAGAATACATACCTAAGGTCTCATGATTATGTTTGTCTAGAGCTCATCTCCATTCCTTAATTGGTTCTAATTCAATTTCATTGCTTGAGGTGAAATCTTCTATGAAGGCTTTGTTGTAGGTCTTTTGAGGATCTGGAAGATGGTACATTGCTTTGATGCCTTTTGCTCTAAAGGACCCAAACATCTTTCCCCCAACTGTTACGAATGCTCTGTTTGCGATGGTGGTTTTGTCTATCACCCATCGTATTATGTTATAATATGGGAATACATTCGCCCGAGCTGCAATTCTATGAAGAAAAGAATTTGCAAGTTCTTTGACAGGACTATCATCTAAATCTGATTCTTCATCTAGCACCATCGCCTTGACTTCTGTGACTGTAGGGTTTTCTGCTTCAAGAAATTTATAGAATTATTCCCAGGAAAGCTTTCTCAGACCTTGGCATGTAGTATCCATAACTAGCTTTATATTGGCTGGCTTTTCTTATGGCATTGTGGTGGTGGTATCAGTCTTTGAGACGGCAGCAGCTCTTGATTTCTTAAGTTTCTTGGACATTTTCTTCATCTAGTATCATTTCACTAATTTGGCAGACGATAGGGTTTGATGTTCTGTAGCTCTGCAAATGAGAAAAACCTTTCATAAGCGGGAAGAAATGGAGTTAGAAGAACAAATATGTGAAAATATTTTATTAATGATACCAAATTGATTAACTCTATATTAAAATTGAATGCCTTAAAGGAAAGTCACATTCATGCATTCATGATAGAATCAATTACCATAATTCGTTTGATTTTCAAATTAATGATGCTCGTACAATCAGAGATCGACGATATTGCAATCTTAATGTAAAAATGTCCTTTTGAGGCTTCTGATTGTGATAGGCTGATAAATGGTATATGTGAAGTGCAAATAGTGATTAGTGAAGACTGATGATTCATCGCATTAGACTTTTCGAAAGGAAAAACAAAAATACATCTCATGTTTTCTTGATTTGCGAGTTGTGATAAAGTCATATCGCATCGGATATTTTCAAAGGAATTGAGTTGTACATGATTTTCGCCGAAATGCGATTGCGATGATGGTGGGGTCCATCGCATTGGATCTTTTATAAAACAAGTAGTCGTGATGTTGATTTTTTGAAATGCGATGGTGATTATGACATCGCATCGAAGTTTAACAAATAGAATTGAATGAAATATAACTTATTCGAAACACGATTGCGATAAGTCTCATCGCATCGGAGTTTTGCAAAGAAGATATGAAAAGATAATACTCCTCCGATTTGCGACTTGCGATTTTCTTTATCGCATCAGACTTTTTGAAAAGGATAACACTTAGACTTTGTGTGATGCGATATAAGTCTTATGATTTGATTGGATCAGAATTACTTTGATATCACATTTTTTATTTGCTTTTAGAATTAAGCGATATATAAATGATGTTTTGTGTGTTTTTAACAATGAATATTTTTATTGTTTTTCTTATGAAAATCGGATTTCCTTAAAGTTTTATTGTAATCTAGAAAGAAAATGGGTCCTATTTCTTATTGAATTTTAACATAAAAATTTAGAAATGGGGAGGGTTGTTTTACAGTACAACAATTGACGATTCACTGGAAGAAACAGTTATCTCTGAAAAAAATGGACACTATACTTTTAGCAAGTAAAAAGTTTTAAAGATAATGAAAACTATCTTAGAAAAATTTAAATAAAATCTAACTCTGAAAAAGAAAATAAAAAATCACCTACAATCTCTTTTGAATTCCTCAAAAATAAAAACATTTTTTGGTTTTATCAAGCTTCTATTGATTGATAAAGATAAAGTAGGGGGGCCCTCCGTTCTTAGCTTTGTGATTTACTCTATTGTCATAGGTAGTGCCTCTGCTACCCGCAAATGTTCATAGTCTCGACAGGGTTACCTTTTAACCATTAATCATTCATTGTCCCATCCATCTAAGAGCATGACTCTTTAAAAGATAAATTCATAAGATATATTATCTTGTGTTTTTCTCTTTTTATTTTAATTTAAAAGCCATTGTTCTATTTTGGTAGCTAGTTGATAACAATTCCACTCACTAGTTGTAATCAAACTGAACAAGCTGGGTTGTGATGAGACCCCTTGTGTTATAATTATAAGCCATTACCCTATTTTGGTATGTAATGGTGGTAATGTCAGTTTAATTACTTCTTATGATCATGGTAAGCAAGCTTGTGATGAGACCTCTTATCTTTTATTATTAGAAAAATAATTTTTTAGAATTACATTCTAAAAAATCACAACCTTAATGGATGGGGTGAATGACTTTCTCCTTAGGAGTCAATGGGTGACAATTTTTTAGAGTTTTAAGTGCCAAAATTGGAGAAGTATTTACTTTTTATAGATAACCTTTCTCTTCTTAACAAAATTATAATGATTTACAATATTTTCAAGGTTTCGAAAGATTTTTAAAATGTTTTAAACATATTTTAAAAGTTTAATATTTTATTTTAACTATCCAAAACTGTAATCATTTCCTTAAAGTTTTTATTTACATAAAAAAGTATTTACAATATTTTCTCAAAGAAATTTTCAAATAGTAAAAAGTCAGTTAAAGACTATTAACACCATTATTTGTAAACAAAAAAACTTGCATAATGGAATATGTATAGGTAAGAAGGGGTTACCTTCTTAAGAAAATAGATTTTTCAAGATAAGCCCATTCACAGGAAGATATTCTCTCTTTCCTGTTAAATCTTTCAATATGAACGTTGATGAGCCTATATTTTGAATAATCTTAAATGGTCCAAGACACATCTTTTGGAATTTGGTATGTTTACCCTTATCTTCATGTGCTTTGTCCCATTTCAGAACAAGATCACCAATTTGCAAAGTTTTGGATCCGGTATAACTTGAATCAAAAGAAGATTTTATGATTTGTTGAGGTTTGCTATGAACACTTTTAGCTTCCTCTCTATCTTCTTCTAACTTAATAATTTGATCAAATATCAATTGAAGAGATGATGGAAGATTCTCTTCAATGAATTGAACTAGGGCTAGAGATGGAAGTAATAGGTTTGATGGTATAACAACCTCTTTTCCATAGACTAGATTAAAAGGTGAAGTACCTATTGAAGCTTTTTGAGCTATGCGATCAGCCCATAGTGCAAAAATTAAAGACTTAGGCCAATTATTTTGACTCTGATCAATTGTTATTTTCATGATTTTGATGATATTTTTATTCGTTGATTCGGCTAAACCATTACCTTGTGGATAATAATTTGCTGAATATTTCAATTTGAAACCTCTTTTGATTGCAAATTCCATTATACTATTTCCAGAAAAATAAGATGCATTATGAAAAACAAGGGCATTAGGTACACCGAACCTGGTAATGATGAACTGATCAATTAATTCAATGATTGCATCAGAATTGGTTACCTTTAAAGGAATTTCTTCTACCCACTTTGTAAAGTAATCTGTTGCTGTAAGGATGTATCTGTGTTGTTTGGAAGAATGTGGAACAATTTCTCCAATAATATCAAGTCCCCATTGTTCAAATGGTTGCTCAATATTTACTAGTTGTAAAGGAAAGGCTGGTTTCCTTTGTCTCCCACTAGCAGTTTGACAAGTCTCACATTTCCTTACATAGTCATGTGCATCTTTGAACAAGGTGGGCCAATAGTAACCAGCATGGATAATTTTGTGGGCTGTAGTGTCTCCTCCAAAATGTCCACCTGCTGGTCCATCATGTAATTCCTGCAACACCTTGTGTGCTTCAGTTTTTTCAAGACATGTTAATAGAATGGAATCATAATTTCTTCTAAATAACACATCATCAATGATTTCGAAGTGTTTGGATTTTAATCTTAAAGCGCGCTTGTTTTTATAGCTGAGATTAGAAGGAGCATACCCATTTTTCAAATAAAAGATCAGATCAACATATTGAGATTCAGAATCTATAATACTTATCTGATTTACTTGAACAGTATTATCTTGATCTTGATGTTCTGGTATGTTGGAAGCTCCTGCTAAAAATCTGCAAAAACATTGTCCTCTAACAGTTTTTGTTGGCTTAATATGAATTTCATACTCTTGTAAAGCTGCTACCGAATTAGCTCTCTTTTCTCCTACATCCTTTTGTATTAACTATTGTCTCACCGCAGAGAATGGGAAAACTATTTTTGTATGTGTCTTTAGGAGAAATGGCCTAAAATGTTTGATTTATTTAAACACAGTAAAGGATTTTTTTTCTACATCAGAGTAATTAAGTTCGACCCCTTGCAGATTAGAGCTAAAGAAAGAGATTGGTGCCAAAGTATACAGAGTGAAATGTTTAGAAAAATCAGGAGTATTCAATGTAGGTGCATTAATGATTGCCTGTTTGATTGAATCGAAGGCTTCTTTTTCTTTATGCAACCATTTGAAAACTAAATTTTTCTTTATCATATTCTACAAAGGTAAAACTATTTCAAAAAAATCAGGAATAAATCTCTTCACAAAATTGATCTGTCCCAAAAAGTATTGCATGGATTTCTTGTTATGTGGTAAGGAAATATCAGATTTTTCTTTCACTCTATCGGAGTCAATATATATGCCATCTTTAGACACAAAAAATCCTAAGATCTTTCCTTCATTGAGAGCAAAGAAAGATTTCTTTGGATTCAAAGAAATGCCAAACCTTCTACATCGTTCAAATATCTATTTAAAATCATGCAGATGATTAGATCTTTTATTTGAAAAGAAAGTTATGTCATCAAGATAGATAACAACTAATCTATTAATCAACCCTTTGAATGCTATATCCATGGCTCTCCGGAAAGTAACTCCTGCATTTATCAAACCGAAAGGCATTTTTTGGTAGGCATAAGTTCCCACTTGGTTCTGAAGGTAGTTTTCAGCCTATCATTTGGATGTACCAATATTTGGTTATAACCTGAAAAACCATCAAGAAAATACATTAGTTTAGAACCAGCTACTTTTTTAAGTATTTGTTCCATTGTTGGTAATGGGAAGTTATCCTTTTGACATGCCTTGTTCAGATTTCTAAAATCAATACAGATTCTAATATCTCCATTCTTCTTCCTTACAAGCACCATGTTTGAGACCCAGATCAAATGTCTTACAGGAAAAATAATTTTTTCCTTCAAAAGTTTATTCAATTATGTTTTTATTTAACTTTCTAGATTGGGATGAATTTTTCTCAACTTCTGTTGCACTAGTTTTACATTGGAAAGCATTGGAATTGTATGTTGAATGACGGAAGTATCATAAGTTTTCAAATCTTCATAATTCCAAGAAAAGACATTTTTGTAATTATTCAAAAGCTTGATGAAAGCAATCCTTTCCTCTGAAGTTAACTCGAGTCCTAAATTAACATTTTTTGGTTTAGACTCAGTATCAAGATTTACTAATTCAAACTTCAAAGTAGAACTTTGAAGTTTGGCATTGTTAACCTTTTTGAATCTATCTTTAATATCATATAGATCTTCAAGTTTAACTACAGACCTAGGAATATGATTTTCATTGTCTTTTGATGTGTTTTGATAATCATGATCACTTTCATCAATGATTTGGTCATCATAAGATTTTTCTAAAGTCAAGAAATTTAAGATATCTTCATCATGATAGAATGCTCTCTAATTGGTGACATTATCAGGTACAAAAGGTCAAAAAATTAATTCAACTGAAAACCTATCTGGACTATAATCCTCAGCTGGGAGAAGCTTGGAAGTGACATTATCAAATAAATCAACTACTGAATTATGAGTTCTAGGGATAGAAGAGATGTTGAATGCTAAAAATTGAATGGTAAGATCTTGAACAAGGGATTTATAATGTTTAAGATGATCTGAAAGACAATGGATAGTGTTCCTTACCTGTCTGATAATAATTTCAGAATCACCATAGACTTTTAGGGTTTTAACATTCAACCCTATTGCTTTATAAAGCCCTTGGATCAAGGCTTCATATTCAGCAGTGTTATTCGTACACCCAAACTCTAGTCTGCATGACATCATAGTTTTTTGTCCCTCAGGATCAACTAAAGTGCATCCAGGTCCTGCACCATTATTGTATTTTGATCGATCAAAATACAAAGACCAAAATAAATACTTATCTACAGTTTTATTTACAGATTGATCAGAAAAATTAACGCATATTGAAGAATCAGTTTGTGAAAAAATTTCAATTTTTGAAGTAAAAGTATTTATAGAAAAAGGTGATTCAGGTGCTGTGAAATTTCCAAGGAATGATTCAACAGAATAACCTCCGAGAATGTTTTTATTAAAAGCCACATGTTCATTTTCTTGTTCAAAATTTTTCCCAGTATGCATCATGTGTTTCTCTCTCTCAACCTTGATTTGATTTGGTTTCCCTTTGTGGGGAAGCCACATGTGAGAATAATCAGTGGCGATATAACCATTAAGCTTTGTAGACCAATCGCTGCTTATTATTAATCCATTAAACTCGGGAACATCTGTAATTAATATATCAATTCTCTGGACTATCCTGGGATCAGAGGCTAACCTAATAGTGACTGAATTAATTTCTCCCACAACTTGCACTTTAGTCCGATCTAATTGAACAATATGAACTGCAGATTTTTGGGGTTCAATGTTTAATTTTGAGTAGACTGAAGTAGGCATTATATTTGATTATGCTCCTGAATCTATCGAGAAGTTATGTAAATTCTTGTTGTATATCTCATAAGTCAAGAGTAAAGTAAGTGTATGAGAATTGCATCTTTCTCCAATAAGAACAGTATCAGTAGCATCTGCTTTATCTGGTGGCTTACCTAATCCTTTGGTTGCTTTGGCAAGTACACCACTTGGTAGAGGAGAAATAGGTGTTGCATTTAATTCTTTCAATAAAAAGTTCTGTTGATGCTTGAGTTTGCTGAGTTCATGCAAAGAAATATTTTCTCTGGTTTTCTTCAAGTCTTCAACGATGTTAGAATCCATAGAACCGGATACTACCAAAGTTTTAGATGTTATTGTAGGAGGATTAGAAGATGATGGTTGATTTTGAGCAGGCAAAGGAGAAGCTTTCTTTACAAGAGATTTGTCCTTGGTAGTCGGAGTTGAAATTTTCTTCTTGGGGATTGTTTGAACAAGTTCTGTTGTAGCTTTGCTTCTTGTACTTACTGGCAGGGCTTCTTGTTCCTTTTCATTGTTTGAGTTAGGCAAAACATCCCATGTAATTCAACTATTTCCTCTTCTTCTTCTTCTTCTGATAATGGAGGTGTATCTTCTTCTTCATCTTCTTCTAGATCTGACTCTGCATTGGATATTGAATTGGGTGGTTTAGATTCAATTTTTTGATTTCTTTTGAAGTTCCTAAAAGATATATATGTGGAAGTTTCTTCTACTTGTTTTTTAATTTTGACCATTTCATTGGACAAAGTCTTCAGAACTTTCTGTAAGCCTTCCATATCATATGGATCCCTAGGCATTTTCTTATTTTAATCATCCTTGAAACTAACTTTTTTGGATTTTCTTTCCTCATTAGCATTCTTTTTATCCAAAGCAATAATCCGTCACTCAACTGCAATTTCTTCTTTCATGTTTTCAGCTAAGGTAGGTTTAGCAGCTCTATCTACAAAAATGGCTATATTTGAAGGAAAAATTTTTATATACCATTCACTTCGGACTTTCTCACTAGGTTTTGAGGTTGTAGCAATTTTATTCAAAAGTTTTTTGAATTGGGAATTAAAATATGTGATGGGTTCTTTGGATTCTACTCTCAAATTGGAGAGATTGTTAATTAGAGTTGCTATTGATCTATCATCTCCAAATTTGGTTAAGAAATGTTCCTGGAAAATATCCCAACTTGTAATAGATCCTGATGGTAATGAAAAATACCAAGATCCTATTGCCCCTTTTAAAGTATAAGGGAATAACCTAACCAAAAAATCTTCATGTTCTACTTCATTTAAATTTACAGATAACATAAACTTATTAATGCGTTCTTCTGCTTCTATACCAAGGTCAGGACTAAATTTTGGTAGCCATTTTTCAAGATGATCTGGAAAATCATGCAAAGGTGCAGGCATTTGAACAACTCTTGGATTATTCCATGGTCTTTGTTCCATTGTTGTGATAACGGTTGAGGGAATTGAAGAGACAATTGGTGTTTGAGTAGAGGTTGTTGGAATAACTGTACTCTTCTAGTTTTGAGTTTGGGAAGCAGATGAGTGAGTTCGTGATGAAGAAATAATATCACAACATGATTCCAACGGTGTTTTTCTGGTTTTAAATCGACTAGGTAAAGGACATTCCTATGGAGGAATACCAAGTTTTTCACTTTGTGACCTAGTAGGAGGTTTTGAAGATATGAATTGTGAAGTAACACTACCTTCGGATAATTTAGAATCTTCTAAATATAATATGAACCCTTGGAATTTATGAACTAAATGTTTTATTTCAAGGGACTCAGGAGGTTTATTCTCTGACAGATCTAAAGCTTTGGTAGTGGGTGTATTGATGTTCTTCTTAATTTCTTTCCTAGAGATTTGAGATGTAGAGGAAATTGAAGAAAGTGATGAGGGTGAATTGCTCTTGGAATGGCGTGTAGATTTGGATTTACTTGCCATTCATAGCTTACGCCCTCCTTCTAGTGCCAAAAATGTTGAAGCCTTGAAAATTATTACTTCAAACATTGGGGGAAAACCACCCAGTTCGGACCTTAGAAAAGTTCCTTATCCGTTTGGGATGGTGGCTCCGACTGGATTTATAGGACCAGTTTCCTAGTAATGAAAAAGATTGGTGATGGGGTGTTTGTGCAAGTGAATAATGGAACTAACTATCTGAGCTAATCTGTCTAACTTAATATATGACTTGCAAATAATTCTAAAACTTACCCGGGTATTAAATATGAATACGACTTAAATATTGTTTCAATTAACAAATAACCATGAAAATGTATTATTTACTTAAAATAAAGTTGCAGTATCATATAATGATAACTCTGTTTAAGAAATTAAACCGAGTTATAATAGCACATCGCATTCATAAATTTATATCATTTACACACACTATGAAAGATGATATCCCTCTATCTTCAGAAATGATATGATAAAGAAATATTTTAGAAACAAGTATATATAAGCGATAGAAAATTTTAATGAGAATATTTCATTACATAAAGAAAATAAAACGAAATCGATAGAAATACCAGATACATTTGATATCTTCCTGATGCAATTTGATATTCTGATCCTGCGCTTTAACTTAAAACAATATTTAAGATACAGAAATGCAACTCTCAAAAATAATTCACCATGAAATCACAGGTTGTGATCCTTTATAAAAATAATATAGTCAAGGAGTACATAAAGGTAATGTTCAAGCCCAAAATATTACAAATTCAGGACCTTTTCTCAGATGTTTGAAAGGGGTTTAAATAGGAAATTAACAAAAAAAATCAACTAAAACTTATGCTAGAAACGATCATTGAAGATCCGGGAATAGACTTGTGGTATCAAATAAAATAGATTCATTGAATTTCTTCAATATCCAATGTGCTAAGCTAGCATTTTTTAAGCATATCCTTAACTTCGATTGGATGACTCGGCCTCGATGCAACTGACTAGTGTATGTAGCATCAGAGAGCTCTGGAATGATGAAATTGATGGCATTAGAAAGGCATTTGATTGCCATTTTCTGACTATGTGGTTTAATCAAATATGTCCATAGGACATCCCATGTAATTTCTTGTATTTTACTGATTTTTTGATTCTGATTGATTGATTCCTGCTTCCACCTAGTATCAGTTTCTCCTACCCTTGGCAGCTTTCATGGAGTACAATCTGAAATTAAATTAGTTGCATATAGATTATCTTTAACCAATTGTGTCATATTGTTCATTATGGCTCTTGCTCTTGATGTAGCACGTTCTTCTTTAATCAGTTGTTTTTCCCATTCAGCAAATAAAATCTCTTTATGATTTTCTTCAATTCTGGGAAGATTTTCATAGGGTAAAACATATGTTATATATAATATAACCCGCGATATTTTTGCAATACCGATGAAATCACTCATTTTTCATGTAAAACCATATCCTGCCTATCATATTAATAAGTTAGATTTCATGGTTAAATTTTGATTAAACATATTAACACAATCCCACTGCATAAAATATCCTGGGCCCCATGCCCCATACACTGAGCAACTCCACCAAAAGATCTCGACCGTTCGCATCTACTCTGACAGATCAAATGAACCAGAACCCATATCGCATTTTCAAAAGCGCAATCACTAATCCATTTTGGATTTGCGAAATGGGTGGTATTTCCCTCCCCTCTCTCCTCCATGTGTCCCTTTCTCACTGGATCACATTCAATTGTGAAAAAATCTGTAACACTCTCCAACCACATGACAACAATTTAGCATTATTCACCCTCTCGGTGCTAAACTGCCTCCCATCTGATTTGACCGAAATTGAATGCATATACTGCTTAACCCGAATATTCTATAAAACAAAAAATGTATGCATTTTAAAACTTTTCTGCATTTTTCTGCAAGTTTAATCATCTCTGATTGAAAGAAATGTTGCCATTGCCCTGTTTACGTGCTCAAAGAACCAAAAATCCATAAACATTGATGCCGTGATTTCCTAAAGTCTCCAGTCTACATCCAAAGACTTCAACAACTTCCAAAATCTCCTCGACACCTCAGAAACCCTATTTCAAGTCAAAATACCTACAAAAATAGGTATTCTTCAAGGAAAATACCTACTTCACATCTGAAAGAGCTATATCTGTGAATTAGAACCTTGTAAAGCCTGTCTGCCCATAGAAATATCTTTATTTGCCTTCAAAAAATGTATTTATTGTAAAATGATGATAAAACCATAGTTTTGAATACCATAATTGGTTTTAAAACTAATTGAATATAATTAAGCCTTTTGTAGAGCTTATAGAACCTATGACTAATTCAAACCCTTTTACAAATATTCAGAATACTTCTGTACATGAATTTAATTGTTTTAGTCTTGTTTTATCAAATAAAAGATAGAAAAACCCTTGTTATACCTTTTTGACTTTATAAGAAGGTTTGAAGATTAATTTTGGAACTTAATTGAAGTTTTGAAGCATAAAAAACCAGATTTTACCTATTTGTTGTTTAAAAAGACCTCTCTCATACGAGAAATATCTTCTATTAATAGTATAATCTTACAGAAGAGTATAAAAGACCTAAAAAACAAAGTTTCTAATATCTGAAGGTCAAAATTGTCAAAAACAAATCCAGTAATGGATTCTAAAAGCACCATTTTCATAAATCCACTACAACCTCCTATTGTAGATGTTGATCATACACCCTTAGCTGATGTTGAGTAAAAAATAACTGATCCAGTAATGGAATTAAATCTTCTAGATCTTCACTGTTGGAGTCTAGAAAAGTCTTTAGATCAGGGAGATGAAGTTCAAATTTGGGAATCCAACTTGCCAAAATATGTAGTTCCACATACCCATCACTGTCCAGAAGTCATTAGACGGTGTCAAACCTACTATTTCCCTAACCAAAGAGCTATAGTTGATGCTGAAAAATAAGTATTGTTCACTATTACTACAGAATCTATAAACCTAATGCTTTAGTTGAAACCAGATCCCAATGCAGTCCCATTATCCATAGAAGCTCTTACAAAGCTTTATATTGAGTTAGAATTTCCTAAGAGATTTTAGATCTTCCAAAAATTCATTCCTTCATATGTTGAAATCCCAAAGATTAATCCTCCTTATTCATCTTCCAAATTTCCTAAAGGATCAACGAATGTTATTTCAATGTTGTCCTTTATCTTGGGTTATTTTACTAATGAGCACACTGATGAGTCTATACTTGATTTTCTATCTACTTTTGTGCCTTGTCAACCTCCTTCTGTCATTTATTACTATGTTGAGTACATAGCTGATAGTATCCATGATCAACTTGTGAAGCTTCCAACTGAAGGTGTTTTCAGATATACATCCTTCTTCTTTCACATGTTCCTTTAGTTCCAAGAAAATAAATTCCAAATAACCCTTCAGAAATTGGATATAGAAGGTAATCCACTGCCAGTCATTTTATAGACTTCTCTAATCAGAAAATAATCAACAAAATTCACTTATGTGGATTTCATACATTGTTTTGTTCATCCATTAATAAATATGCTTACAAACATAGTACAACCAAGGATAAGTAATGAGATAAAGGAAGTGTTATAGTTTTCAGAGCAAAGAAGAACTAGAGATTGGTACCTTTACCAAAATCACACAGAGATTAGAGTCTATGGGTCAAATCTCTTGCCCTATAAATTTCCAAAATACTTACCAATGAGGGTGTTTGCCTTAGAGTACATAAGACAAATCCTAAAATCAGAATTTATCAACATCTTGGCTGATAAAAAGAAGACTCAATTTCAATTTAAGAACCAGGTGGGTCCTTTCATTTGCAATCACAAGGAAGCAGGTGTAGAAGGAGTAAAACCGCTGCTGGAATATAAATTTGATGAAATTTTCTTGTGGACTTATGATCCTCATGGAATACTTAGTAATATGAGGGTAAAATTCAAATTAACCCCTTATATTCATGATAAAAGGCCTAATATTGAAAATTTTTCTAATCAAACAGAATGGATGGACAATACTTTGATGGAAATAGTCAAATAGGGTGATATTAGTCACACTTTGAAGACTATAAATCAAGAAGACAGAACTAAAAAGAGAATCAGAGAAGAAGGCACATATACATCTAAAACAGCAACAGAGACCAGATTCAAGATCAGATATAATAAGAAACCTAAGATCAATCCAGTGAACAAAGAGAAGGAAAAAAATGAGGTCTTAGATGAAGAAAATCCAGATAAAAACACAGATGCTACTACAGTTATTGAGAATGAGCAGGAAAATGATACTTCAAACACTCAGATGATTGAAAAACAACAAATCATGGAGGAATCCTCATCACAAAAAGAAGAGAATACATACAGTGATATCAAAGAGAAATATAAAGAAATCAAGGCTATGAATGAAGAGCTAAAAAATGAGATTTATTCACAGTATCTAAAGAAGACTTCAGGAAATCAAAACAGGATGCTTTCATCCTTTGATTACACCAATAAAAATTTTCTAATGAAAGTGCTACAACCAATAGTGCCTAAACCTACAACATTAGAAGATTATAAGAAAGTTGAATTTGAAGTACCAATAGAAAGAATTCATCCCTTAGATCAAATTGAGTTTCATAAACAAAGTTCATAAATTCTTTATTTTGCTATGAGAACAAAGGCAATGAGTGCCTAGAAACTTCAGAACACTATAGCCAATTTGAGAGATCAAATTATGATTGAAAAAGCTTCCTCTTATGCTAAATACACTAGAATTAAGTCTTTAGAAGAACTGGTGATTGAGGTAGGTTATGACCCTTAAAATTTAAAGGCTATAGAAGAATTGGTGAAAAAGAAAAATGTTGACATTACAACACTTATAAAGCAATTAAAACTGCCTCCAACATAACATCCTCAGGAAAAGGAGATTGTGCAGGAGGAAAATAAGAAAGATGAAATGATGAATCTCATACTAAAAATGACAACACAAATTAAGGAAATGGAGATAGAAATGGAAAATCTTGTCCAAGAGAAGGAAGCTACAAAAACTCAAAGTGTTCCTCCTACAGTCATCCCCATGGTGACTACAACAGTTCCCTCAACCTTAGTAGAGGAGTTGGCACCAAAATTCCCATTGGACACAGCTGTGCCAATGACTTCTTCCGCTACTTCTGCTACTTAATCATCTACTTCATAAGTGAAACAAACAAATGAGGCCAGAAAAATCATTAAATCCATGGATGATATATCAATTCAGAATAATGAGATCAATAGGTTGAAAGAACAAATCACGAACTTGGAATATGCTAAGAAATTAGCTCAAATAAATGCTAAAACAAAGGAACAGAAAGCCAAAAGGTTAAGTGAGCAGCTTAAGAAGGTTAAGGCATATTTAACTTTGAAAGAACCAATAACTTACATAAAAAATTAGTTGTGGTCGAAAATCATTGAGTCAATCAATGATACTTGGCCTTCCATTCAGGTAATTTATGAACAAAAGGACTTGCTTAAAGTAGAAAAAGAAGAAATTTTGAAGACAAAGGAAGAGCTTGGTGCCAAACCTGAAGAGGCCCAAGAAATAATCAAGTTTCTAAACACTAAAAACAAACAAGACTTGGATGAGATAGGGATAACTGATAGAACTGAAACAATTCTTGAAGTAAGAAAGGTAATTTCAAAGAAAAACTTGATGAAGCAGCTAGAAGAGAAGTGTCAAAACATGGATTTGGCCATAACTAGATTCATGGTTAAGTTTGAGATATTGAGGCAAAAAGGCTTGCCAAACGTTTTTGTTATAAATGATAAACTAATGAAGCAAGAGGATTACAACAAGAAGATCGGATATTTTGCCAAATTTCAAGTAAACAAGGCAGATTGGCAAGGAGTACCTACAGAAAAAGTATTACATAAAGAGTGTTGAAGATTTGTTTTATTTACAACATGAGATAAAACATCTCCTTGTGGTCAAACCAACCTTTGTTAGATATACAGAGGCTGATGAGAATTTCAGAAAACTTACAAAGATCAAGTTACCTGATGAATAATTTTGGCAAAAGCTTACTGACTTACTGTAAAAAAAAAAAAATACAGTGAAATAGGATGAAAAATAGAGTTGTTGTTTTTACACAGTAAAAACAGATTTTTACAGCAGTAAATTAGTCAAAACAACAGATGAAAGAGTATCAGTGGTTAAATTGTATCAAAAAAAGAGTATCAGATGAGAGATAAAGGTTAAAAATAGATTGAAGATCTTTTTTCGAGCGTTAAAGACAACACAACAGCCAACTGCACCTAAATCCAAAACAACATTACTATTTAATTTGAATAAGTAGGACAGCTTGCAAGTTTGTGATGCAGCTGTCACTATCTTTTTGTAATAGATATTTTATTTTCCTTAGAAAATTCCTATGATTTTTATAAGATATTTTGTATCACTTTTTGTATAAATACTTCACTCTTTGAAGTATTCTTATGGAATAAATTGCTGAAGGTTTCTATAGTCAATATTTTTGTACCTGAAGGGCTTTTGTACCAAGTTTCAAGTCAGAAGGCTAGATCAAATCAATAAAGAATCATGTTTTAGGATTCATGTGTTGGACTACTTAAGTGAAGTACTTTCTACTGCTATTTATTAAATCTTATTATGTTTTCCATTCATACATAAATGTGTTCTAAATTTAAATGTGAAATCAGGAAGTGATATATCAGAATTTGTTAAAAGCACTCTGTTATTTACTAGTTTTCATTTTGATGTTTTCTGCTGATTTCCAGAGTAGAGAACCCTTAATTTCTCCCTCTTTCGAATGAACTCTGTGCTCTTTATTCCTTATCTGGATCAAATAATCCTTGATTTCTCTTTATCCTGGTTGAACCACTTCACCAATCAGCCTCAAAGATTTTAAGTGACTACTATCTTGCCCTGAAAATATTTGATTTTAGACCTTGATCCTGACCTATCTGCTTGACACATTGACTCCATTTTCCCAATGGAAAAACAGAGCTATTACTATCCATCTCAATAAGTGATTTTTCCCACAAAACCAAACCAAATACCAAAACCAAATTGCCCCATATAACTAGCCTAAGATCATTTATAAAAACAAAGTTAAATCTTATAGAGAGAGCCCTCTCTGAGCCTTAGGAAGGCTAGATCTTAAATATTGAAAGTAAGTTTGTGGTTACCTCTAACATTCTTTAAACTATAAATCAAAATCTCACAACTTTGAGAATTATTAGAGTGATAACATACTGGTGACTCCGCTGGGGAACTAACCAATCCTCAGTTTTAAATAGGTATTAAAGGAAATATTTATATTATCTTTACACCTTAAAGATTGTTTTTAAAAGTTGTCATTATATTTTCATTAAAATTTGTAATTATGGCTTCTAGAAGAGTCTACCATACTAGGTCAAATCCAAATCCTAATCCTGCTGCAATAGTAGATGATCCTAACATAATTTGGAAAAATAATAAAAATGTAGAAGATTTAGGTAATAAAATTTCCTTAGTTAGAGAAAATTCCCTTCCAAAACAATTAGCAACTATACAAGAAATTTTTTTTGACTTAAATTTTGAGCATTATTTATTCAGAAACAAATCAGAAAGTGATTTAAATAGCATTGTAATAGATCCTAATTTTATTTCATCTCTTGAAATTAAACAGGAAACCGTTTCAGTAGATTTTGAAACAAAGATATTTGAAGCTTAAAATAAACATGATGAAATAAATGATACTATACTTAAGGAAATAGATGAAGCTATTTTTCAGCATTCTATTGAATTAACTGATTTATCAGCGTATACCCCTAAGCCTTCTACCACTCATTTAGATACTTGTCTTTTAGAATCCCAAGGTTCATCTCTATTTACCACCACATCATCCATAATATTTACCACACTCCATTCCACATATCCATTTATTCCTAAACAACCATTCTAGCCTAGAGTGTTATTCCCATCCTCCACCACCTCATGTCCATCCACTAGTTCTCCTTCTGCATTTTCCAATACATCATTCTCATCACCTAGTACCTCTTCATATTTCCCAACTTCTTCCTTTTGTTTCTCAACTACATTTGCTAGCACATATTCTTATATCCTAGATTCATCTGCAAGTTCTGCAACCACATCAGCAAGTGATTCTAGCTCTTCTCCAAGTACTTCCAACTTACCCCCAAGCCAAGCTAGAATTCAAGCCATGGCCGCTAGATATGCTCCCTTGATCCTTCTGGTCCAATAACATGATATGCCCCAGGACTATCAAAGCAAAATACCTCAATTTAATGCAACCACTCAATATACTACCCAACATCATGTGAATAAAATGACAAATTATTTTGAGCTTCATGAAATAGATGATTCTGATGTACAAATGAGGCTTTTTTCTCAAACATTAACTAGGGAAGTTAAGAAATGGTTTAAAGGTTTAAATCCATGTAGTATTGTTGATTTAGCAGTGTTTCATAGATTATTTTTGAATAAATGGGAAAAGAAGAAAAATTCATTGCAAATATTATCAAAGTTTGAAAGCATTAAAAGAGCACCTATTGAGACAGTCTAAGATTATTATACTAGATACAATAGCATTTATAATTAAATTCTTGTTAATATCAAACCCACTCCAGACTCTGTCTTCCTCAAATTCCCCGATGGATTTGATACAGACATAGCCTATCAACTAAGAGAAAGGAATCCTGAAACTTTAGAATAGATGCAAACAAATGTTGTTAGTGTAGAAGTAAATTTGTTAGCAAAAAGAGCTAGATTAAAGAATGAGAGGAGAGTAACAATAAAAGAAGAGGCATCTAGTTCAGATGTAAAAATATATCAATTAGCTAAAAATTTAGAGATAATGATGGATAGATTAGATAATATAGAAAGGAGGCCACAATGGGATAACCAACAATTGTTAGCCTCTCTCATAAAACAATAATAAATCCAATAATAAAATAAATAAATTAAATATTAAAAGCTATGAATTTATGCCTAACTCTTTAGATTGGGTTGTTCCTCTAAGATAGGAGTTATTTTAGGTAGCTCCTATATTGGTGTGTGTTTGGTTGAGAAATTATCTCAACCAAGGTGTCCAAGATAGCACGCACTATCTTGAGACACAGTCTCCTCATCTATTTAATTGTAATATTACATTATTTTAATAATGAGAAAATATGTGAGGAAGCCATGAGGCTGAAGCCTTTTCTTCCATGACTGTGTTTGTGTATAAATCTATGTGTTTTTATGTGTGTTAATGGTGTGTCATTATTTAATATGTGGTATGAGAGCACATGGTTTTTCTTTTTGGGATCCAGAGACTATTTTTTGCGTCGTGCCATGGTGGCGGCCTCAAGGCCCCAAAATTGATGAATAAATGTGTGTGGGTGAATGTGTGTGGATGATGTAGCGTGAACCTACGTACTCATGAAAGTGCTAAGGGTTAATTTATTTTTGGGATCGTGTGACGTAGCTTGAATGTTAAAAAGCTATCCTGTTGCGAGTTGGAGTGATCAACTGTGTGGAGCTACGCCTATGATAGCCCATTGTGCCTATTATTTAGAGTCGTTGTGCCTACTATTTAGAGTCGTGAGATGGTATTTCTTAATAGCGGACAATCCATATTCTACGACAAGTTTTTTGAAAAGGAAAACTAAGGAGTCAGCCAGAAGCATGGGGAACCATAGATGTGGGTGTTGATATAGCTAGAACAAAGTGTGAATCTCTAGCTCAAAATAGATGCTACAGAGGTGGATTATTCAATTCAGTTGCTGTGACAACTCATCGTTAGTCTATACAAAGCCATTCCCCCATTCCATGAAGAGCCGAAGAAAAAAAAAACTACAACGTACACAAGAAAATCCTAAAGTAAACTGAAATAGTGATCTTAAGCTTTTGATTAAAGCTCAATCTCTTCGCGGTCTTCTCTCCTATATTCAAACATGCAACTCCAGATGCAATTAATGGATGAAATCTCACCTTTTAAAATTCCTAGAAACTGATTTATGAGTCCCTCCAGGCTGTGTATACTGGTGAAAGGTAGCATGGAACAACTTCACTCTATCCAAATTCTAAGACCACATCAAAGAAATTTTGAATTGGTCGATGTTAATGCTGGCTTTGTTGAAGAGTGTGAACCCTGAACCATTCATTTTTTCACTCATTTTAATCACGTGTTAGTTGGTACGGTGTGTCAGTGACCTAGGTGGAAAATTAGCCATGTTGAAAAATAAGTTACGTGGAGTTTTGAGGAAATATGCTTGCGTGAAGAGTTGCATTCACAAATAACATGGTACATAAATCACATGGTTCTTAATCTTCCTTAAATAATTTCATGAATAAATGAAAAGTTTAAAAGAGGATATCCTTATTTCACTTTTGATGAAGTGACCAAAAATTCATTAAATTGTTTTTTAATGGTACTAAGATATTAAAATTTTTATGGAGATGTAACTGATGTGAATAAGGTATCATTTTTTAATTTGCAAAACTTTTTAAAGAGATACGTGGTGGATAATGCTAAGAGAGGAGTGGAAAAGAGAATTACTTCACTTTGCATATTTTTAGGTTCAAGAATTTGTAAAAAAATTATTTGGAGAGATAAGGTGTAATATTGAGAGATAGTGAGTGATCATATTATATGTTTTGAATGAGAGGAGTGAGTGGAGTGAGTGCTTATTCTAGAGTGTATGGAAAATAAGGAATAGTGGTGATTTTCCTTATTTTATATATATATTTTTTAAATGGAGAAATAAGTGTGATTTTTTTAGTGGAGTGATAAGTTGAAAGTTGAGAGTATTGTGTGAATTTTTTTTTTTTGGAGTGATCAGTTTTTGAAGACATTTGTTTCCAAAATTTATGAGCGTGAGATTCTCATTGTTTACGAAATCTTCAATACTGATGTTGTAAAATATGAAAGGCTGATGATCTCAATACTCAATAAAGACATATTATTTGTGGTGTTGAAGTGTCCTAGATCCGCCTGAAATTGAATAAGGGGATCTTAGGTACACCATGTGTTTGTTTTTGATGGCATGCCTTTTTATGGCTTCATGATGTTTTCTTCTGATTTGTGTCTAGTTTTGACACATAAATGATCTCATTTCATACACATAAAGTTCAATGCAAGAAAGCACAACACTTGTAACAAAGTAGCTGCAAGGAAGGATAATTAAACTCAACACATGCATTTGCACCACTACAAAAAATACTCAAAGTTGTCAACATCAACATTATACAACGCATAATCAAAGATTGTCAACATCAAAATTCTACCTCAACACGCAAACTCACTCAATACAATCAAGTTAATGAATCTGCAAACTCTAGAATTTCAAAGAAAAGTCTACATCAACATTCTTACACATAAATTTAAGAAATTTTAATTTGAGTTGGATTTTAAGGGTGTACTCTCCATTGAAACAGACACCCTATTTTTGAATTGATAAGAAGTCAAGAGCATCAATTCTCTTCAACTATTTCAAATTAAGACAAGTGAATTCCTTGTTTTATGTGGGTCATTAAAATCATTGTAAGCTTTTTTGTTGTGTAACCAGCTCCAAAAAGAGAAGAAAAGAGATATCAACGCCTTAGAAATAAGCCACTTCGAGGGGGCAACCTCCAATACATTACATGAATGAACAATTATTTTATGATACAATTTACAAAACCTCCTTTCTATATATAGGAGTCCATGTGGCCATAATGTAATCCTAGTGGGCCACAATGTAATCCTAGCCGACCTAACAATAATAATTTAAAGGCACAATAATAACAAAATGGGGGTTACAAGGGTACAATAATAACAATAAGGGGGTTACACTAACAACAATAAGGGACTATACTAGTAATATAGGGACCTAACATGCCCTTCTCCTTCAAAAAAGTGTTGTCCTCAATGCTTGAGTAGCTCTGGGTGCTTCTGTATAAAATTCTCATCCTCCCATGTAGAATCTTCAGTGGGTAAGTTCTTCCACTTGATGAGATACTCTGAAATTAATCGATTTCGTAGCTGTCGAGTTCTTGTTTCCATGACCGCTTCAGGTTCCAATATGATTTTTCCTTCCTCATCAAGTTCTGGAAATATTGTTTGAACTGGAAGATTTTCACCTATAACGTTCTTTAAGCATGAAACATGGAAAACTGGATGCACTCGCGAAGAAGCAGGAAGCTCCAATTTGTATCCCATAGTACCAATCTTTTGCAACACCTTGTAAGGACCATAGTACTTTGGTGATAATTTATTATCCTTCTTAGCTTGCTTGAGGGACATTTGTTTGTATGGTTGTAGCCGTAAAAATACCCAATCTCCTACATCAAAACTTCTCTCGCTGCGATGTTGATCTGCCTGTTGTTTCATTCGATTTTATGCCAAATTCAGGTTATCCTTTAAGAGTTGGAGAACTTCTTGCTGATGCTCGATGTGATCTTCCACTGCTTGAACCTTCGAATTTTCCCTCAAAGATGATGTGATGGATGGTGGATGATATCCATAAAGTGCAATAAATGGGGTCATTTTTGCTGCAGTATGGAAGGAAGTGTTATACCACCATTCAGCAAGAGGTAACCACTTGACCCATTGTGTTTGTTTATTGGATACAAAACAACGAAGATATCCTTCCAAACATTTATTTACTATCTCAGTTTGACCATCAGATTGAGGATGATAAGATGAGCTATGAGCTAATTGAGTACCCAAACAAGAAAATAACTCCGTCCAAAAATTTCCAGTAAAAATGGGATCTCTGTCGCTAACAATAACCCTTGGGCTTCCATGTAGCTTTTGAATTCTATCCATAAATGTAGTAGCAACTGTACTTGCTTTAAATGGATGAGATAATGCACAAAAGTGTGCATACTTGGTAAGTCTATCAACTACCACCATGATGACACTCTTTCCTTAAGACTTAGGTAAACTTGTGATAAAATCCATTGAAATCTCCTCCCAACATTGACTTAGAATGGATAAAGGTTGTAGAAGTCCCAGGGTCTTAATTGTTTCCACTTTATTTTACTGGCAAACCAAACATTCCGCCACAAACTTTTGAATATCAGATTTAAGGCCATCCCAAAAAAATTCTTTCTTCACCATGTGGTAAGTTTTTAAAAATCCTGAGTGTCCTCCTAAAGGAGAAGTGTGCAATTCCAAAAGAATCTTTTGTTTTAGTTGGGAATTCTTACAAAGATATAAGCGATCTTTGTACCATAAGGAATCATTTTTCCAACTAAATGTATCAGATTTACTAGGATCTTGCTACAACTTTTGAATGAGTGTCCATACATATTTTTACTTCTTCCATTCATCTCTTACTTCAGTTATCTAATCTAGTTGGATAATAGAAATGGCACAAAGCAATGCTTCCACCTCTTCATTCTTTCTTGAGAGTGCATCTGCAACAACATTAAGCTTTCCTTTTTTGTAGATTATTTCAAAGTCATAACCCAACATCTTTGTGACCCATTTTTTGCTGCTCTTCTGAAGATAGTCTTTGTTCCAAAAAGTGTTTAAGACTATCATGATCAGTTTTTACCTTGAAGTGTCTTCCCATTAGGTAAGTTCGCCATTTCTTTAGTGCATGCGGTATTGCTAACATTTCCTTCTCATAAATAGGTTTTTGTAAATACTTTCCTTTGATTGGACGACTTTCAAAAGCAATGGGTCTTCCTTCCTGCATTAAGACTGCACCAATTCCATTTCCTGAGGCATCACATTCCACAATAAAGGTTTTTGTGAAGTCTGGCGTAGCTAAGACCGGTGCTAGGCACATTGCCTCTTTAAGATGTTCAAAGGCCTTAGTTGCTTCAGGAGTCCATGAAAATGCATCTTTCTTCAATAATATTGTTAGAGGTGTTGCTATTCTCCCATAATTCTTAACAAACTTGCGATAATAGCCTGTTAACCCGAGAAATCCTCGCAACTGCTTTATTGTCTTGGGGACTTTCCATTCCTTAATGGCTTTAATTTTGTTAGGGTCTACTTTAACACCTCGTGAGATATAATATGACCCAGATATTCCACCTCTTGTACTCCAAAGAAACATTTGGATGTTTTTGCATATAATTGTTTCTCCTGCAATAGTTTGAGCACCCTGTCAACATGTTCAACATGATCCTTCCAAGACCTACTGTAGATTAGTATATCATCGAAAAATACTAGCACAAATTTTCTAAGGAAGGGTTTGAAAATGGAATTCATCAACCCTTGAAATGTAGAAGGTGCATTGGTAAGGCCAAAAGGCATGACCAAAAATTCATAATGACCCTCATGAGTTCGAAATGCTGTGTTTGGAATATCTTTAGTATTCATTCTAATTTGATGATATCCTGAACGAAGATCCAACTTGGTAAAATAAATTGCTCCATGTAATTCATCCAATAATTCATCAATCACAGGAATGGGAAATTTGTCTTTAATGGTGAGCTTATTGAGCTCCCTATAATCCGGACACATTCGCCATGATCCATCCTTCTTGTGTGCCAACACTACAGGAGCAGAGAAAGAACTTTGACTGGGTTGAATTATACCCGCCTCTAACATTTCTGCAATCATACGTTCAATTTCGCTCTTTTGGAAGTAAGGATATCTATAAGGCCTGATGTTTGGAGAACACTTCCTGGAATCAAATGAATAACATGATCATGATCACGAATAGGTGGGAGTCCTTTGGGAGTTTCAAACACCTTGGAATGATTGTCCAAGACTTGTTGGAGATCTGCAGAAATAGATGATTTTGATGTCGGAACTTCTAGTGAGCATAATTGTGCAATTACACCTTGTTGTTCTTCCTTTAGAAGCTTTTTCATGACATTAGAGCCTATTATCCTTCCTGGCTTCCCTTCAATACCCTGTAATTTGACTTCCTTTCCTTCTGAAAAAAATTTCAAGAAAAGTTCTTGAAAATTAAAAGCTATCGTCCCCAAAGATTGTAACCATTGTACTCCTAGTACAACATCAGCACCTCCCATAGGAATGGAAAGCATTGGACTAGTCAATACATATTCCCCCATGGTTAGCTTAATATTATGGAATTTTCCAGAGCAATTTATAGTTCCTCCATTTGCAACCATCACTTGACATTCTGGTGCTGGGTATAGGAAACAATTTAATTCGTTGGCTACCTTACAATGAATAAAATTATGGGTGCTACCTGAATCAATCAACACTATTACCTTTTTCTTCTTGATATGTCATTCTATCTTGAGAGTTTGGGAGTGGTAATTCCTACCAATGCATTACACGATATGGTCGGACTCATTTCTTCCTCTTCTAGGGCTGGTTCTTGGTGTATATCCTCTTCTTGTTCATTTTCTTCTTCCTCTTCACAATCTATGTAAAATAATTTCTTCTCAGCACACTTATGACCTTTAGTGTATTTTCTATCACAACTATAGCAAAGCCCTTTTTCTCTTTTTCTTCCAATTTTTGTGGTGTCAACCTTGTAGGTTGTGGAAATCTAGGCGTAGAAACATTTCCTTCTTTATAGAATTGAGTGGTAGGCTTCCTTGTCGCCATTATTTTACATTCAACTTTTCTTGCCAACTTGAATGCCTTCTCCAATGAATCTGGTTCCAAAACACGAACTTCATGTTGGATGTTATCCTTTAAAGTGCCTATGAAGAGATCGATCTTGTGTTCCTCTGGAATATCAGTTACCCTTATATTCAATTTTTGGAAGTCCTCAATGTGCTGCCCCACTAAACCCTTTTGTTTGAGATTTATCGATTGGCTAAAGAAGGTGTTGCTCTTTGTATCCTCATAATGTGCTATCATTTCCTCCGTAAAAATTGACCAAGTGACAATTTTTTTACGGGAGCAAAGCCATTGATACCATACAAATGTAATTTGTTCTAAATGTAAAGTTGCAATGCGTACCTTTTGTGTGTTTTGCACGTTATGGAGATCAAAATATTGCTCCATCTGTAGTATCCATGTTACAGGATCCTTTCCATCAAACTTCCTCATATCCATTTTTGGAATATGGTGGTTCTTCCCTCCAACGGTAGAGTTTATGAAATCACGATTAACATTTATTTTGTTCTCATCATGAGTTTCCTCTACTATCTTTTCACCATTAGGAAACATTTCTTGTATCAACTTTCCCAAACCTTTGATGTCTACTTTTAGATCTTTCTTCATGTTTTCCATGTTGTCTTTCATTTTTTCATCGATCTTAGCTTCCATGTCATCCATATTAGCTTCCATGCCCACTTCCATGCCATCCATCTTAGCTTCCAAACCACTCATCTTAGCTTCCACGCCTTTCTTCAAACCATCCATCTTAGTTTCCATGCCCTTCTTCAAAACTTCCATTTCATTTTTTGTTGTTCTTTTTGAGAGCGAAATTTGTTGCACTTGCTCTTGTAATTTTGATATGTCATGTTGCCATTCTTCGTCTTCATGAGTCATAGTAGAGCCTTCTAAAGGCTTAATGGGTGTTGAATTATTTTTAGGGGCCATTTTAGACTCCAATATTGATATCTATTCTACAATAGGCCCTTTCAATCAATTCAACTTGATTCTTCAAACAAGACTTATGCAATTCGAAAAAAAAATACACACCTTTTACTTGATTTGAGGAGCTCGATATTGAAATTGTATTATCTCTGTGATTGTGGATCTTCAATATCTTAAATTCAGCACTGAAGTAGCTCTCTAAATTATCTTTTGAATGCCACAGGTCTGACCTAATTTGGATTCTCCAAGACAAAGTTGTGTCCAATCTCCCACAATGACCTAATTATGGACTGGTTCAGTAGAGCGGATTTGTATGACTTGCCACGTGTCACTGTTTCATACTTTGTCTCTGAAATTGATAGCCAAGAAACTATAGTTTGTGTGATTGTGACCACTTCTTACGGCACTCCAATCCAATGCCCAGAGAGAGAGTTATTGAACTTTTCCCATGATCACCTCTTTGAGATGCAATTCAGGAGCCTAAAAAAGCACTACCTTCCACAGATCATATCTCAAACAATATTGCGAAAAAAGCTCTGAAATTTTTTGAAGAATTTCCTCAAGATTTCAGCTTCGTATCATACAAATTTCAGATTCTGAACCTTCGTAGAAAAAAATTTATAGCGCAAATTCCACGATGACCTGTTTAGGAGCCTGAAAAACGACCTAACTTCCACAGATCATATCTCCGAAAATATTGCGAACCAGGCTCTGATATTTTCAGAAAATATTCTTTAAGATTTCGGCTTCGCACCCTAAAAATTTTAGCTTCTGAAACTTCGTAGAAAAAAAGTTATAGCGCAAATGCTACGATGACCTGTTTGGAGCAGCGAAACCCTAGAATCCAAAGCTCTGATACCAAATGTTGTGTAACCAGCTCCAAAAAGAGAGGAAAAGAGATATCAACGCCTTATAAATGAGCCACTTCGAGGGGGCAACCTCCAATACATTACATCAATGAACAATTCTTTTATGATACAATTTACAAAACCTCCTTTCTATATATAGGAGTCCATGGGGCCATAATGTAATCCTAGTGGGCTACAATGTAATCCTAGCCGACCTAACAATAATAATTTAAGGGCACAATAATAACAAAATGGGGGTTACAACGGTTCAATAATAACAATAAGGGGGTTACACTAACAATAATAAGGGACTATACTAGTGATATAGGGACCTAACATTTTTTGGGTGCATTTTCGACAGTGTTCGACACCCTTTATTTAAAACACAATCAAGTGAGTATCTCAAGTGGGAAAGTTTTAACTCTAAAACAAACAACAAGTTCAAATCTCCTGCAAACGAGCATGAGTATTCATTTAAGTGAGTCTGAAGTAATCAAACAAGTTCAAGCGAGAATTCAAGCAAAGTGATCATCATCAAGCGAGCGTGAATTCAAGAGTTCAAGCAAGAAAATTCTACACCACTAGCAAGTTTTTTTAAAGCACACAAAATAAGAAACAATACAAGTGAGTGTGCCATTCAAGCAACAAATCAAGTAAGCGTGCTATTCAAACAATGCAACAAGAAAACCTGTCATTCAAGTAAAAAAATCAAGTGAGATAGTTCAACGCATGAAAAGCAAGCCTAACTTCAAGAGAGTGAGTTTAGATGGTGAAACCTATTCATCTGTTTCAAGTTCTTCACAATTTGATCATCTCAAGTGTTGAAGACATGGTGGAAATTAGCAAAGAAACTCTTGCTGATCTTTCACAACATCTACAAAAGGCAAATGAAATGATTGAGTCCCCTCAAATAGAGTCTCAACTACAAATAAATGAGTTTCAAGAGAAGAGTGACGCTTCCAAGTCTTTGAACCATCTAGATGATAAGTCATTCATCCAAAAAACTTCAAGTGTCGAATTTTTTCCACTTCAAATTTCTTCCAAGCCCATCATCAAGCAATGGGAATAAATCCAAAGTAACATAAATCAACGAGGCTTAGGATATGTCGAAGATGATGCCAGCTTGCATATCCTAGATTATTCCAAGCCAATTAAGTTCGTTAGTGCAGGATTGATTGTACAAATCACCTTAGCAAGTTCTGAGAAATTTGCAGAGAAACAGAAATGCACGCAACACGAAGTTGTAGTAAAACAAAAATGTCATTATTGTCAAAGAACCGGTCATATGGAAGATTAGTGTTTTGATTACCATACTTGTCGCCATTGTGGCAAGCCAAATCATTCATCTGAAAAATGCTGCAACCAACAAAAATCAGTGATATTGAAGATAAATTATTAATGGAATGATCCTTGGGAATGGCCATCCACAGTCAAATGATTGTATCAGTTCTACCACTGAATACAATCACACCTAGTGCAGCCGAAAGTGAAAAGAAAATGGTATTCTCATGTAGTTGAACAGGGGAGTACACCAGTGCAAAACTCCTACACCTCAAGGGGTGAGTTCAAGAATAATTTCCAGCGGATTGTCTCTCCTTTCAGCTGACAAAGGGGGGAAAATGTCAATGAAATTGATGGTGGTTGTTAAACTGAAAGTCTCGACAAAACTAGCAAAATTAGCCAGTGGGCATCATCATCAGCCAGTGGGCATCAACAAATTTTCCAGTGGGCAGTCGACAACAAAGTAGTAGTGAGCAGTTTTCAACACAACAAAAGCAACAATGAGTTGTTTTTGACATCATCAACTAGTGGGTGTTCAAAAAAAAATTTCAGTGGACAAAGGATGTTAATTTCACGCAAAAGATAAAGGTATCCTTTTGCAACTTGGCACGTGATGGAGCTGTCAAGTGAAATTCAGAGATGAATCAGACATGCACCTGACTCATGGTCTCTTCAGATTGCAATTTTTTCAGCATCGAGCTTTGGTGGTTTTTCAGGCAATGTTTTTTAGGATCAACATGAGAACTTGGAAGATGGTTCCTTGTTATTATTTTTGATTTATCATTGAAGTGGGGAATCTTAGCCTCTCTCATAAAACAGTAATAAATCCAAAAATAAAATAAATAAAATAAATATTAAAAGTTAGGAATTTATGCCTAACTCTTTAGATTGGGTTGTTCCTCTAAGATAGGAGTTAGTTTAGGTAGCTCCTATATTGGTGTGTGTTTGGTTGAGAAATTATCTCAACCAAGGTGTCCAATATAGTATGCACTATCTTGAGACACAGTCTCCTCATATATTTAATTGTAATATTACATTTTTTGAATAATGAGAAAATATGTGAGGAAGCCATGAGGCTGAAGCCTTTTCTGCCATGAATGTGTTTGTGTATAAATATGTGTGTTTTTATGTGTGTTAATGGTGTGTCATTATTTAATAACATCAAATTAGAAATACAAACTTCAAGAAAAATACAAACACGGGAAAATCTAGAGAGTCAACACCTAACCAAACAATAAGACCACATTTCCAAGAGAACTATGCTGAAATTTCTCATTAGAATGATGATGATGAAGACACCATAAATCTAATGGGTATAAATGATGATAACACTAAATTTTTAACACAAGAATATCAAGAGTTATATGATTTACAACAAATGCAATTAGATTCTGGTGAATAATTTGATTACAAAAAGGGTTATGATTTTGCTATCAATGAAGTACATAAGAAATATAACCTTAGAAGTAAGAAAAACATAGAGCCTTCTACTAAGAAATCTACACAAACACAAACTAAGAAAACAGTAGAAGTTCCCACTACTAAAGTTCTACAAATTCTCCCTAAGGAAAATAAGCAAAAATCCAACTCATCCCAGAAAATTTCCAACCCTAAAATTTCACCTAGTCACAAGATTATTGACATAAATGATGAGGTTTTCCAAACATCAACAGATTGACAAAAAATTGTTGCTATAAAAACAAATAATTCTACTAAAGCAACAATTTTAGACTCTAAAACACTCGCTGCTGATCCAGAATCAGCTGATCCAAAAGCTGCCACTACCAAAACAACTTCTGATAATTCAAAATCTGCAGAAACATCTACTTCTTCTCAAACGATTCCTGAAACGAAAAGTAAAAATGTTAAGATAGTAGAAACACAAACTGAAAATGAGAAAATAATTATATAAAAAGAAGACAAACCTACTCAAACTATAATTACTAAAGAAGAGATAATTTAGCTTAGTAAATCACAACCTCCATTTAATATCCAAGCTGAAATTGAAAAATTAAAAATACTAATTCCTTTGAAAAAATTGGTAAAACATGATTTGTACAAAACAACTATCATTGAGACCTTAAACATGAATGATGGAGAAGATTCAGTAAATCTAAGTGATGATCAACCAAAATTAATTTTTGGTCCTGATGTTAATGGAAAACACCAAGATGGAGTAGTTCCACCATTTTACATTAGCTTAACTGTTCATGATCAAATATTACATAATGCAATGTTAGATTTAGGAGCTTCACAAAATTTAATGCCAAAAGCAATAATGGAAACCCTGAATTTATATATCAATAGGCCTTACAAAGATCTCTTTTCATTTGATTCGAAGAAAGTCAAATGTTTAGGTTTAATTAAAGATTTGTGTGTCACATTAGTTCAATATCCTGGTAAAAGAATACTCATGGACATTGTAGTAGCTGACATCCCTCCCAAGTATGGAATGCTCTTATCTAGCTTATGGGGAGCTAAATTACAGGGATATCTACAACTGGATATGTCATATGCAACAATATCGGTTTTTGGCCAACCAAAGAAACTTATAGAGAAACATTGATGAAATATATGATGAGTAGTGTAGAAAGACCAAGAAATTACCCAATTTACACTACACCTAATGACATGGATTCATTCATCTTATGCAACTTTGAAACTGATACTGAAATCAAAACTGAACTAAAAGATAAAAAAAAACACTAGAGAGTGAAAACATCTTTCATGAATCATTATGGAACCTAGATTTTGATGGTTCAGTCAATAAATTAGGAGCAGGAGCAGGAGTTTCGATAAATAATATGGAAAACAATCATGCATAAGGCCATGCTTTCAGACTAAATTTTAATTGTACCAATAACATGGCTGGATATGAAGCTATTATTTTAGGATTGCAGATTGTTAGAAATTTAGGAGGTAAAATAATATCAATTATGGGAGACTCAGAGTTAATTGTAAAATAGATAACTGGTGAATATTCTTTTTATAATCCAAGATAAAGATGATATAGAGAAATTGTTTTAGATTTGATCAAAGAATTGTTAGAATGTGATCTTTCTACAATACGAAGAAAACAGAACATATAGGCTCACTGCTTAGGAACCTTTTCTAGTACCTGTAATCTTCCATTGCAACCAAACTATAGATATACTGCAAAAGTAAAACATAGACCAATAATTCCTGATAATCTTAAATATTGGAAGATTTTCTCACAAGATGAATAGATTTACCATTTTATGAACAATGAAGGTGAATTTCATAATTTTAATATAGATACAGATTGTACCATAGATCAAAAATTAGATAGTGAAGATGATTTAAATAACATAGAGCTAAATAATTTAAGTTTTTCTAAACCTACAAAATTTAGTCAAATAGACAGATAATTTAGAAAAAGTAGAGATTGAAGAGTTAGTAGATGATGAATCTGATATTTTGAACCTAAAAGATGACTTTTTACCAAAAGGCTTAACTCCTTTAGAAGATATATTTGAATCTAATGATGTTGCAAGAAAACCCAAAATGCACCCACTTAGGTCTGATATTGAGGAATGTAATATTGGTATAGAGCTAAAGCCTAAGATGATTAAACTTTCCAAAGCTTTACCTCAGGAAGAAAAATAAAAATACATAGCTCTCTTTAAGGAATTTTAGGATGTTTTTGCTTGGAGTTATGAGGACCTAAAATCTTATGACACTAGCATAATACAACATAAAATACTTATAAAAGAGGACCAAAAACCTTTTAAACAAAATTTAAGAAGTATTAGCCTTGTTTTGATGCCTTTAATTGAGAAATAGGTAAAAATAATGTATGATGCGCAAATAATTGCACCAATCAGATATTCTGATTGAGTTTCTAGTCTAGTTCCCACTAGGAAAAAGATAGGAGAAATTACATTATGTGTTGATTTCAGAAATTTAAATAAGGTGTCCTTAAAAGATAATTACCCTTTACCAAATATGGATCAAATTTTAAAAAGGGTAGTTGGTTCTTACAAAATTTCATTGTTAGATGGATTCTATGGATACAACCAGATTCTAGTCCAACCAGAAGACCAAGCCAAAACTGATTTTACTAATCCATGGGACACTTTTATGTATGTAAAAATTCCTTTTGGGTTAATGAATGCAAGAGCCACTTTTCAAAGAGCTATGGATATAGCCTTTGCAAAGGATATTGATGAATTCCTAGTAATTTATTTAGATGAAATTACTATATTTTCAAAGACTGATTATGAACATTTGGATCATCTCAGGCAAGTCTTTCTTAAATGCAGGAAATTTGGCAACTCTCTAAACCCTAAGAAAACTTTATTTGGATTGGAATAAGGAAAATTTATAGGAAATATTATATCTGAAGAGGGAAATAGAATAGATCTAGCCAAAATAGAGGCAATTCTTAACATTAGTCCTCTTAGGAATATTAAGGAGTTACAAGATTTTCTAGGTGAAATTAACTTCCTTCGAATATTCATCTCAAATCTAGCCGAAATAATCAAAGAGCTTAAAAATATGCTTAAAAAAGACTCAGTACTTAAGTGGACAATTGAAGCCAAGAAATATTTTGAATTAATTAAACAAGCTTTAACCAAAACACCAGTCCTTATAAGTCCTAAATTTAAGAAGGATTTTATTATTTTCTCTTTTGCTTCAGAACACACTATTGCTGCAGTTTTACTGCAAAAAAAATGACCAGGGCTATGAGCAACCCATTTCTTTCTTTAGAAAATCACACAGAGATGCCACCTTAAAGTACAATAAAATGGAGAAATAGGCCCTAGCTTTGGTAAAGGCCATCAAAGACTTTAGAGTGTACATTATTTATTCACACATCATTGCCTATGTTCCAAATGTAGTTCTAACGGAAATTATAACACAGAATGGTCTTGATGGTAAAAGAGGCAAGTGGATTGCCACAATTTTGGAATATGACATAGAAATCAAACCCACCAAACTCATAAAAGGTCAGGTTTTAGCCAAACTCATGGTTGAGTAAAATTTTCATGCTTTAGACATTACTTTTATTTCCCAATTAGATGATCAAGAAGAGATGGTGACTCCAGAGATCAGTGAATCCTTTTTAGACTCACCATGGTAGGTAGATATTTTATTTGTATTACTAAATTTACAAGCTCCCCCTAGATTATCAAGAACAAAAGCTAGATTCTTAAAATTAAAGGTAGTAAGATTTTGTATTATAGACAATGTACTCTTTTGGAAAGAACATGGTGGAATTTTACTGAATTTTTTGCTTAAAAAATAAGCTGACAAATTTTTAGAAGAATTTCATGCAGGTGATTGTGGAGGACATCTCTACTAGAAGCCTACTACAGACAAAATTCTGAGAGCTGGTTTTTATTGGCCTACTTTGTTTGCAGATGTAAAAAGGTATGTGAACTCCTATCACAAGTGTCAAATATTTGAAGGAAAGAAAAAGCTGTTACCCCTACCCTTAAAACCCATCTCAACAGAAATTCCTTTTCAATAATGGGGTCTTGACGTCATTGGTGAAATTCACCCTCCATCCTCAACCCAACATAAGTGGATTCTGATAACCACTGATTATTTTACTAAGTGGGTATAAGTCATACCCTCCAGGCAAGCCACTGACACTGTCATTATCTCTGTTTTAGAAAAAAACATACTTTCATGATTCGGATGCCCCCAAAATATTATCACTGACAATGAAACTGCATTGAAATCCAAACAGATGATTGATTTCTTCTATAAATACCACATTACCCTTGGCCATTCTATTGCATATTACCCTCAAGGTAATGGCCTTGCTGAATCTTCTAATAAGGCTTGTGAACATCATGAAGAAATTACTAGAAGATAACAAGAAAACTTGGAACAAGAGGTTAGTTAATGCTTTATGGGTAGATAGACTTACCACCAAAAAATCTATTGGTACATCCTCTTACTAGCTTGTTTATGGAATGGATGTTGTTTTTACATCTTCCTTAGGAGTACCAGTGATGAAGATAATTAAAGAATTACGAGTTGAGACCAATGACATTCAAATAAGGATAATCAAACCATTCACTTGCAACAAAAAGAGAAGAAGTTTATCTTAATTCTCAAGTTATCGAAGATAAGATTAAGAAATGTTTTGACAAAAAGAGTAAAGAAGATGATTTCTACATTGGTGACAAAGTCTTAAAATGGGATTCAAGGAGAGAAGAGAAAGGTAAACATGGGAAATTTGATTTCCTATGGAAAGGACCTTATGTATTTATGGTTACAGAGGTAACAATTCTTTATTTTTGAAAGAAATGGATGGATCAGATCTACTAGGTGGACTTGTCAATGGTAGAATGTTGAAGCATTACTACTCTTGAGAAATAACCAATAGTAAATTTTTTTTACTTTATCCATTGTAAGTAACATTGCAGATTTTAGATTGGATTGGATGTTTTCATAACAAAGTTGAAGACCAGAGAGAAGGCCCTAAGTTTTGAAAGGTAAAATATCATAAGTATGAATAATTGCAGAGCTCAGACATCATTTACAAGGTCAGCACATTCAAAATTAAAAGGGTACTATTCTCAAAGTTCTTGACATTTCACCAGGAAATGCCATCCCCACGTGGAGCCACTGTTAGGGTCCTATAATAATAGGGTTCATAATTTTTGAATTGACTATGATTAGTCTTGTAAATATGTACATACCTTGCTTTCTACAAATTGTTTTCCCATATTTGAAAATAACAAAAAATGAAAAGAGGGTAAAAGTTCTAAAAGAAAGATAAAAGGACTTGAAAAGAAAAGATAAAAAAGAATTAAAAATGGACCCAAAAAGAAAAAAAGAGATAAGAATAAGACATAAAAGTGATGCAAGTCAAAATGCCACTACTTTTACTTTTACTACAAAAATAATGATTATGTGCAGCTTGTTCAAAATTCCATGATCCATGATAAGTTGAATAGTTTAATCTTAACATTTTCATGCTTTGAATTTCATGTTTATAGATAGAGAATAAATATTTGTCAAATAATTTAAACTTGACAAATCGGTAGATAGTTAGAGAATAAATGAGGAGCTCAACAATTTAGTCTGAGCCTTTGGATGAAATAAGGTTAGAACTATATAGTTTATGCTTTAAAATAAAAATGGATTTAGGGTTGCAAGCTTAAATACATCCATGTAAATAATGAAAAAATGATAGAATAAATGATGGATAGGTAGAATGAAGTTTTAGAAGGAATGTATAAACATCATTTGGAAAATTGCTAATTCCACCTCCCTCAAAGTATTCCAGTATTAAAAATCTTCAGTTAAAAAGGATCAAAGCATTTCTCTGACTTTTGTTGGGACCAGACCCAAGGCTTAATGACTGATTGGTGATAAGTATTGGATTCCCTTCTTAAAGACCCATTTCCTCAACATTATCACCCTTTTCCTAAGATAAAAACCCTTCTACTAAGTTAAAACACCTTTTTTCTTATGGAAAGTAAAAAAACCCCTCTAACTAATTTCATTTAATAAAAAAACTTTCAAAAACCCACAAAATACTATTTATCCTAAGTGTATGTATAAAAAGGGGCCACAATTATGAAAATGTGTCAAAAGTAATTAAAAACACATTTTACTTAATGTTTATATGTATTTCCACTCATTAAATTTCATATTAACATTTAATTTATTTTATTAAATCCCTATAAATACCCCCCCCCCCCCCCCCGCCCTCGTAGTTATACTGGTTCATTTATTTTAAATACCACAAAACCCACTTTATTAATATTAAACTATGGTTGTAGTTCTCAAGGTGACTTATCTCGCTTCCCCATAGGTTAAAACCTATGCTATATATAATATAACTCGCTCTATGGTCGCAATACACATGGAATCACTCATTTTCCGTGTAAAACCATATCCCTCCTATCATATTAATACATCATATTTCATGGTTAAACTTTATTTAAACGTATTAACACAATCCTGCCGCATAAAATTTCCCAGGCCCCACGCCCCATACACCGAGCAACTCCACCAAAAGATCTCGATTGTTTGCATCTACTCTAACAGATCGAATGAACCAGAACCCATATCACATTTTGAAAACCACGATCACTAATCCATTTTGGATTTGTGAAATCGGCGATATTGCCCGCCGCTTTCTCCTCCACGTGTCCCTTTCTCATTAGATTGTATTCGATTGCAAAAAATGGCTTACCATTCTCCAACCACACGATAACCATTTAGTAGTATTCACCCTCTCGGTGCCAAACTACCTCTCATTTGATTTGACCGACATTGAATGCATATACTGCTTAACCTGAATGTTCTATAAAACAACAGAGTTACGCTTTTTAACCCTTTTCTGTGTTTTTCTGCAAGTTTAACCATATCTGACTAAAATAAAAGACAGCTTTTCCTTTTTTACGTGCTCAAAGAACCATAAATCCATAAAAATTGATGTTGTGATTTCCTAAAGCTTCCAGTCTACATCCAAAGACTTCAACAGCTTCCAAAAGCTCCTCGACGCCTTAGAAACCCTATTTCAAGTCAAAATACTTGCAAAAATAGGTATTCTTCAAAGAAAATACCTATTTCACATTTGAAAGAGCTTATCTGTGAATTAGAGCCTTGTAAAGCCTATCTGCCCACAAAAATACCTTTATTTTTCAGATGTAAAACTCGGAATATCCACAATAGTCATTTTTAGTCTTCTGTGGTGTAGTTTTTCATATGCAAAACTTGGAATATCCATAGAAGTCATTTTTAGTCTACGTTTCGAGTCTAAATAAATACAGATCATCAAGAAAACCTGCTAAGAAGAGAGAAGATCGGGGTTAATAGATAGTGGAGAGAAAGAAAAGTGAAAAGGTCGACCATCTCTTAATAATTGTAAATTAATTAATGTATTATTTCATATTTTATTTATATTTATTACATTTTTAATGCGGTCATAATTAAAATATTTATAATTATGGTTTATTAAAGTTACTTATATAAAATCATCAAACTGTGTTAAGTAAAAAACAAGATCTTTTTTCACTCCCCATTGATTGTTAAAAATAATAATTAATTCATTCCAATTTTGAATGGAGTTTTCTCTTGACTGTCTAAAATAGATCCTGACATTACCCTCCAGAGATTATACAAACAACCTTGTATAGACATCTTCATACTCAATATTCGCGTTATCAGCAAAATCTAAGAAATCGGTTAGATGATCTTATCTGTACAACCATGTTTCTCCATTAAATCTGGGCAAATGTTTTTAATATCCATTTGGAAAATTAGTTAATATATTAAGAAGGACCAATGTTACATAATGATCTTGAATGATTGGTTGGATACGAAGCATTATATTTGGTGGATATTTTTCAGAAGTTGATGAACTTGAAGTTGATGATGATGATGAAGTTGGAGGAGTAGGTATCCAACCTTTAAGATTATGAGCAGAACCACTAGATCCTTTAGGAAAAGGTGAGTAAATTACCAACTTTTGAAGCTATGGGTAAAACTTTTTATCACCTTCAAACAAAGGATTGGTGTATAAATGATCTCGATCACTCGTTAAATCAAAATTCCCCTTTCCCCTTCCTCAAAATCAATATTGTCATCAGAAGCAATAAATTTCACAAGTTTCAAAATACCAGGCCTTCTCCGAGTTTTTAATTGTAGAGTTAAATCGAATATATGATTTAAAACCCAGATGAGGACCTGACATACCTCCAACGAACACCATTTTTAATGAACCACCAATCAAAATAGCTGAAACTCAAAGAACTATCATCCAACCATTGAATCAATTAAATGATCAAAATATTATGGACAAAGTTGTTTTTACAATTTTCAATGTTGAAAAAGAATTAGAAAGAGTCAAAATACCCATTCCTTTATTTTAACTATCCAAGAATATTGGTTACAAGAATCAATTTTCTAAGTGGATATAGTCTTCATGTGTGGATGCCGAAGGAGATGTGATCAGTTTGCAAGATGAAAAACCCTCAGTAATGATTGGTCCTAGGTCTGATATGATTGATGAAATTGTTCCTCCCTTTTATGTCACTTTTAAAGTACACGATTTTCTATTATACAACGGTATGCTACATTGAAGAGATTCTCATACTCTAATGCCCAAAGTGATCATGGAACAACTACAACTGTATATTACTAGATCTTATCATGATTTATACACTTTTGATTCAAAGAAAGTGCCTTGTGTTGGTCTTATAAAGGATATAGTTGTCACCTTAGCACAAGTTCCAGTGAGGAGTGTAGCTTTATACATAGTAGTTACATATATCTCTCCTAAATTTGGAATGTTGTTATCAACGTCATGTTGTGCCAAATTAGGAGGAAGTCTCTAGATGGATATGTCCTATGATACTATTCCTATCTACGGAGGAGAATATCTTAGGTTATATAAAGAGGTAATATTCATAAATACCATGTGTATGGTTGATCATGCTATAAATCATCTTATTTATGTTGTTGATCAAGATTTTGGATGTTTTACATGATCATCTAATGATTTTAAAAATCCTCAGGTTTGCATTGAAAAATTAATGGATAAACCAAAAACTGTGAAAACTGATATTTGGAAATTATGTTTTGATGGAGCATTTTAAAAAGATGGAGCTGGAGCTAGTATTCTTCTCATCTCACTAGATAAAAAAACATTAATCAATATTATAAGTTGGAGTTTGATGTTACCAACAATGTAACTAAATATGAAGCTTTCATTTTAGAATTGGAATTAGCTAAAGGTTTAAAGGTTTAGAAATTAGTTGTTTTCAGTGATTTAGAACTCATTGTCAAACAAGTAAGAAATCTATTTCAAACAAAATATCCTATACTGAGATCTTATAGAAATGAGGTGTGGTAGACGGTGAACAATTTATATCAAGCATTTAACATTTCAATTATTCTAAGAAATGAAAACATTCATGCAGACTCTTTGGTTGTTTTAGCTAGTTATTTTAAGGTTCCCGATGAAATGCATACATGATACCAAATTCAAGTAAAAAAAAAACCTTCAATTCCTGATAATTTAAAATATTGGAATTCTTTAACAACTGAAAATTTTCTTACAAGTGATTGATGAATTTTCAACTTTACACATTGATGATGAACACTTTGGTGACCAAAATTTAAATAATGAAATGGAAACTTCGTCATTATATTTAAGAATATCTGATCATATTATCATCTAATTATCCAACAATTTCATTCCAAAAGGCCTCATTCCTCTTGAAAAACTTTTTGATCATAATGGTGTTCCTAAAAGCTCATTAGAAAATTCATCTAAAGAATGTATTAAAGAGTGTAATATTGGTCGTCAAGGTGAAACCAGGAACATAAAAATCTTTGCATCATTACCACATGAAACAAAAGATAAATATCCAACTCTCCTTAGGAATTACAAAGATTTGTTTTCTTTTTCTTATGATGAGCAATAAACTTATGATACCAATCTTATTGAGCATAAAATCCCTCTTAAACAAGAAACCAAAAATTTTAAACATAAACTAAGAATGATGAATCCAATTTTACTTCCAACAACTGAAAAAGAACTTAAAATTTTACTGGATGCAAAAATTAGAGTTCCCTTAAGATATTCTAATTGGATAGCCAATTTGGTCTCGGTTAGAAAGAAAAATGGTGAGATAATATTGTGTGTAGATTTTATAAATCTAAATAAATCATCTTTGAAGGACAATTATCCATTTCCCAAAATGGATCAATTACCACAACAATTTTTAGGCTCTGACATGATTTCACTGTTAGATGGTTTTTCTGGATACAATTAGATTATGGTGAGTACAGAGGATAGAGAAAAGACATATTTTATAACTCCTTGGGGTACATTTATGTATGCAATGATGCATTTTGGTCTAACAAATTTTGGAGCAACTTTCTAGAGAGAAATGGATCTAGAATTTGTTGGTAAGATTAATAAATTTGTTGTCATTTATCTAGATGATCTGACAGTATTTTATAATTATGATCAAGAACATTTAAATCACTTTTGAAAGGTTTTTTACAAGTGCAACAAAATTTAGAATCTCACTTAATCCAAAGAAATCCCTATTTTCCATTAAAGGGAAGCTACTTGGCCACATTATTTCAAATAAAGGAGACTAGTGATTCTTGATCCAAAAAGAGTGTCAACTATTCAAGAAATTACTCTACCAATGAATTAAAATGAAATCCAAGCTTTCCTTGGCAAAATCACTTTTTTAAGAAGGTTCATACCCAACTATGTTGAAATAGTTAAGGAAATAATTGACATGCTAAGGAAAAACCTTGAAGTCAAATGGATAGTTCAATCTAGGTTTTATTTTTCCAAAATTAAGAAAGCCATTTCTGAAGCCCCAGTATTGGTCAGTCCAAACTATTAAAAAAGTTTCAACATTTTGTCTTTTTCTTCTGAAACCACTTTAGCCATTGTCCTTTTGAAAAAAAATGAAAATGGAGATGACCAACTCATTGATTTATTTAGTAAATTCCAGAGAGATGCTGAGTTGAAGTATGACATCATAGAAACATAAGCCTATGTCTTTGTTCAAGCCTTAAAGGCCTTTAGAGTCTATGTCTGCCATTCATCGATTATTTCTTATGCTCTAAACAGTGTTGTTAAAGCTGTGCTATCATAGCCTGATATAAATGGTAGAAGAGGAAGACGGATCACTAAGATATTATAATTTTACCTTAATAAAAAATCTACAAAACTAATAAAGGGTCAGGGATTGGCCAAGCTTCTAGATGAGTCCAATTGTAAAATATTAGGAATAAATTATGTAATGCAACTTTCACAAGAGAAGAATCCACGAAAACCTTCTCAAACTTCAGTTGAGAGGAATCCACAAGAACCTTCCCAAAATTCAGTTGATGAGAATCCACAAGAACCTTCATCTGCAAGTGAATTAAATCCTCTTGCACTTCATATTGATGAGAAAATATTTTTATCTGAATGGTATACTGATATTGTAAATTGACTTTGAAATCATGAATTTCCATCAAATTTTACAAAGAATAAGTTCATAACACTCAAGTTAAAAGCTATCAAATATTGTGTCATTAATGCAAATATTTATTGGAAGTATCCATTAAATATCCTATTGTTGAGTTTAACTCAAGAAGAGAGAGAGAGGGAGTTATAGATCAATTTCATGCAGGCATTTGTGGAGGTCGTTATGCTTGGAGAGAAACAACTTACAAGATTCTTGCAGCAGGGTTTTATTCGCCCAAGCTATTTGCACAAGTAGGAGAAAAGGTCATAAGTTGTGTACCCTCTCAGATTTTTGTTGCAAATCATAGGTTAGCTCTCGATTTTTCGAGTCCTGGTAGAAACACCCTTTTTATAGCGGGGATTAGATTTTATAGGTGAGATTCACCCAAAATCTAACAATCATAATAGATGGATTCTCACCGCAATTGACTATTTTACAAAATGGGTAGAATCCATCCCAGCCAAGAAAGATACTGAAAATATTGTTATTAGATTCTTTGAAGAAAATATATTGTCTATATTTGGTTTCCCAAGGCAGGTAGTCACAGAAAATGCACAAGCTTTTAGTAGTGTTAATATGATTGAGTTTTATAAGAAATATAATACTATATTATATCACTCTACCCCCTATTACCCTCGGGGAAATGGATTGGTGTTACACAAAATTTTGTCACTGTCCTTTTACTCCCTGTTTACTCCCTGTTCCTGAATCCTGGAGGACCCTTGCAGTGATCCCTGTGTACCTTTTCCATCATGAAAATATTTCTTTGCATCCCTTACAGTATTTTTGGAACAAAAAAACCCTTCTGTGTCTCACCGCCATCGATGGCCCATCCTTAGCTTGTGAACAACACCAGTCAGCGCTAGTATGGACCTCACACCCACGTCGATATACTTCTGGAATATTTTTTAAAATGGAAACAAAGCTTCATAGCCTAGAATATTTGAGATCAGAGAGCTGGATGTTTTTTTATGAGGATATGTTCAAGCTTCCTCCCTTTGGACTTGTTCATACAAAAAAGGAAACTCCTAAAGAGATAAGCCTTTTTCCCATCATATGTGGATCCATGTCCCCTCCTCCATCCCTATAAATTGATCACCCTCTAATGCCTTTTCTAGTTAGAACAGAATAGAAAAGAATTGTAGAGAGAGGTTTGAATATTGTCATAAGATTTTAAGGAGATAGTTGAGACCCTTAGCCTTCTCACACTGAGTTGAAAACGAGTGATTTGGAGACGTGCCCAGATTCAGAGCCGCTGAAGGAGAGCTTCAACATCAAGGTGCAAGTTGTAACTCCTCTTTTATTAATAATATGATACAATTGATATTTATTTTCCCATTTTTCCCATGATTCATGATAATAATTCTAGCATTCCTTGTTCAGTTAGATAATCTATACTGTAATGTTCCAAAATTTTCACATAGCAATTTGGAACATTAGATTTTGCTAATTTCACTTAGAAGAGGAATAAATGGGTAAGGAGGCCCATGAATAATAAAATTATGAATAAATTCCACCTTATTAAGGAATTAAATCATCTTAGAAGATGGTTTTACACTTCCAAGTGTGAACAAGGACAAATTGGATGAGGACATAGCCAAATTTGACTAAGTCAGCATGCATTCTTGAGGAGGAAGAAAACACCCAAGTAAACTAGCTTAATGTGAACAAGGATCAGCCTAAACACATATATGAGAACTATGTTGAAGATCCTTAGTGTGAAAGAGGCATTGGAGGTGTATTGGTTGACCAATTCAACAACGCAACCACAAGAGGAGGGAAGCAAGCTAGGGCAGCGCAATTTTGAAAGAGGAAGCTTCATGAAGAAGTCACCTCAACTTTGTGTGGGGTCCGAGGTGAGGAGGCTCACCAAAGATAAAAGGAAGGCATAGAATCAAAGGATATTCATTCATGTATTCAGCTATTTTTTTCTTGAGACCACTTGCATGCTTCAACTATTTAGCTAGAGTTGCTGCACTGCTTAGTTAAAAGAATTCCCGTGCGGGAATTCCATCCTCTCTTTGGATCAGCTTGCTTAAGGG
Source organism: Pinus albicaulis (assembly GCA_034641835.2). Lineage (NCBI taxonomy): Eukaryota > Viridiplantae > Streptophyta > Pinopsida > Pinales > Pinaceae > Pinus > Pinus albicaulis. The sequence continues at coordinate 56,142,401 of MU968359.1, read as the reverse complement.
ATCAAGAGAGAATTATTTGAGCTTAATTTCTGTATTTTTCTTGAGGCCATTCATCTACATTCAACTAAACCGTAGTCATCTTCAGAAAACTACATCCTTGTTGTAGGTGCAACAGCAACAAAACTGCACCCTTTGATTTTGTGTTAGTCTTTGAGGAGGAGGAGCTTATTTCCCTCCGGAAGTTTTTTAGAGAGGCCTTTGGAAATATTTCTGTATTATTCAGCTCTGATATGTTATATTCAGTCATTTTTAATGCATAGTTTCTATAGAATGCGTTATTTTCTGCAGTCCTACCTTGTACATGCATTTTGCCGGAAATCTTGCCAAGAGCCTTGTTTCTACTGTATAAGTTATTAAACCTCCATTTATTTTCTGTGTGATTAATATAATTTTTATCTCAGACCTCTTTCTTCATTTTATATAGAAACCCTTATGGGAATTATGCTCTCACTGTATTCAGAAATTTATGTTTAGTAAAGTCATGGGAAATCAGTGTTTTCTAGCCTAGTCGGGAAAGGAGGAGTTGTTTAATATAGCTAGGAGCATTATTTTAAGCTCAAATTCGGATAATATGTCCCTCGTGGCCTAATATATCATATATAACCATTTCTTCTGCTTATTTTTACGCTCATTTTTGAAAATAACCCTTTTAGGGCATAAAATCCCCTTTTTCCCCACTTTCTAGATCATGAAATGAAATACAAGTTTCTGCTGTAAATAAAATTTTTTTCTATGTTTTTATTCTATATATTTTAAGATTATTCATCATAACATGGACGTTATACAACTTATTCATTTCAGAGTTTCAGATTTGGAACATTACAGTGGTATCAGAGCATGATCTTTGGCTCAGCCTATGGCTTCAAGCCAAAGTGCTAAATCCCTAAAGGATGAATGTTTCAAACTCTATAGAAAGATTTTTCATATGGCCAGGTAGACTCTGGATCTCATCCTCTTCTCAAATTTGACATATCCAGTAAATGCCCCTACAGTGAATCTCTGAAATAGAATTTTGATATTCCAGAGATGGAACTTTACAGTGCTCAGTTTGTGAGTTCAATTTTAGAAGGAGAAGATGAAGAGATGAGATTACTCTCATCAATTTTCAGATCCAAGAATAAAGAATAATATAAATGCACTGATACGCCAAAAGGGTTTCAAGGAGGAGAGATTCGCAGAGAAACCCCTAGAGGATTTCAAGAAGAAAAAATAGATGCATGCACTTCCTATTATTGTAGAGGGAGTGAAGAAAAAGGAGACCACTTAGAGCATGAAATCCTAAGTGGTTATTTGGAAAAATACAAGTGCCAACCTATGGCTTTGAGAAAGACCCTAGATTTTCCTCAGTTTATTCAACTGAGAGAAGAGAAAAGACCCTGCAGCCAAAGGGAGATTAAAGGAAATAGATTCCTATTGTCCAAATTTGATGGGTCAAATATAGGAAAAACTTGGGCAAGAAATCTTGAGGGATTCTTCCTACTTAATCCAGTGGTAGAGAGGGAGGCAGCAGAAGTTGTAGCGCTGCACCTGAAGGGTGAAGCCAATGCTTGGAGGTGCAATCACTTAAGCCATACAAGAGTGACTTCCTTTTCTGAGTTTACTCAAGAGCTGATCAGAACCTTTGATGGAGAAATATCAAAGGAGAGTATGCCAACACCACCATGGGAGGAGGAAAGTACCAATGCTACCATGGCCTTGAGAGAGTAGCCTTCTACACTAGAAATTGGATCAGCCAACATATTGAAGAGAGGACCGCTTGCAGCCATAGAAGATGTCCCAAGGGCTCAAAAAGGTATGCATAAGTTTCCATGTCTTAAAATTTCATAAAATTTTATGGAAAGGGTTGGATATTTGGTTTCATATGGCCCAGGATCAAATGGTATTGCTGAGATGGAGCAGCAAGATTGCACTACGTTGTGCAAGCTTGGAGGATTAAAGGGAGACTTGAACCCTCAACCTCATGTATCACTGATAAGTTAAACAAAACCCTTGAGGTTGGAGTGTGAATTCTTGGAGTATGGAGTGAACCTTGCTCGAAACAAATTCATGCAGAACCAAATGTTCATCCGGGAGTTGATGCATGATATAGCCAAAACACCCTGGAGAAGGGTTACATCGTTGTTAAGAGATAGTAGCAAGGAGGTTTTTCCTTCTTTAAATTCAGATCCTTATGGGTTCAAGATGGTTTTGGACATGAGATCTTCTCTAAGATATCTCCAAGGAGATGCCTTTCAGCACTTCATGAGAGGCAAAGAAAAGAAACTGGTTGTGGAAGATGGTAGATCTCATTAGAGAAATACCAAGATGCAGAATGATGATAAGCATCCACAAGGAGTTGAGTGGATGTGGATGGGAGGCAATATGCTTGTAAACCACTTGAAAGTCTATGACACTAGGCAGCAAGAGGTAATGTTGCATTGGCTACTCTTGAGAGAGTTTGGTCAACCTATGACATGTCCTTTTCCATGGGGTGAGAAGAGGAAGGAAGATTGGCAGGATAATTTCATCATGGGGCAACAAGGAGTGTGGATGCATTATGATGGTATAGTAATTTTTGTTTTCACTGCATCAGTTTTATGATGGAGGTATGATGAGGCAACAAAGACATTTTTTGCTTTGGAGGATTGAGAGAGAGAAAGGGAAGAGTTGTTCTTAAATTTTGCATAATGTTGCAATGGGAGGAGTTGACAACATTATGGGGGAAGTCTTTAACATTGGGCATATCAAAGAATGGACTTATGAGTTGGCAGGAGCCTATTTTCATAGGCCAACAATGTTGTCACTTTGGAGCATGATCTTATTAGTGGAGTGTTCCCATGATCACTTCATATTTGATGCACTTGATGGGCATAGAGGAGGTGAGATTGATAGAGTGGTGGATGGACTCATTGGTTATTGTGGTATGTTCTCCTTGACCTAGATTTCTAAGCATGGGAAGGATAATTTTCATGTAGCATGTGGTTCATTCCTCTTCATATGGGTATGTCATGCCACTATGGAGGATTCATCTATGGATCTTGTCACCATATTGTCTTCCTTACATGGTAATATTTCTATTTTCGCATTAATTGATTGTTCAGCACAATATTTGTATACTCTTACCATTTCCTCGCAGTGCATTGCTCTACAAAGGGGCAAGTTTTTCTTTGGGTTCCATGTTCCATCTTTGGCTAGCTATTATGATGAAGAAAACCATCCAATGTATGATCCGGGGCAAGTATATGGTTGCTTCTTGTGTGCTCAATTGACATATTCAGCCATCTACTATTTTCTAGTAGGTGTGATGACTCATACAGCAAGCCATTTGTCAAGAGACAACTTGCCATGCTATTTTCTGAAGCTGCAGTGGGGAAGACTGCGCTGTGACCACTTGGGAGATTTCTGGTACTCTCTAGCACTACATAGAACATTCAGTATTTCCATCATTATGATCATGAACATGATCCTATGTGCTGATATTATTCTTTCCTATATGAGGAGAATGATTGGAGGATGAACACACAGAGTGGGTGTGTTCTTGGGGGAGGAGCATCCCCACACTTTTTGCATTACATGCTCTAAGGGGAGCATGGGAAGAGACATTGCCTCTACAGCAAAATATTTTTCTCTTTATGAGGAGGACCATGAGATGGATGGAGTGCCATATGGTGATGGTTTCTTATCCATCATGTATGAGATGGGTTCGGCCAGCTTGATGCACAGCGCTGGGCGAGGGACATTTGGAGGTCTAGCTCTATTCTTGCCATTTAATGGCAACATGATGGCATCCCAAGATCATAAAATCCTCTATACTTATCTTAAGTGGAGAGGAAGACAATGTGGGGTAGGCTACTATGTCTACCATGTCCAAAATTTCAGCCCACATACCTTGCCAGAGCTTTAGGTGGAGGATGATTTGCATGGGTTACCATTTTGGAGGGTGGCTCATTTTTCTTGGTTGATAGCTTGGGGAGGAGAGATTCAAATGGGGATAATGAGTCCCAACCTATATCAGCCCTCATGCTTCAAGAGGATCTTCAAACAGCCCATTGTTGCTTCCATGGATGTTCTACTGTCACATAATGTCAGTTGTTTAGATATCTTACACACTTGGGAGAGGAAACTTGGAGATATATTGATGATGCAACACCTTGATCCTTGGAGGATTTAATCTTATGAGGTTGTTTTAGGGGAGAAGAGGGTGCTCTTCAGTCCTATCCTGGCATTTGCTTGAGGACAAGAAACATTTGGGAGGGGAGGACTGTAATGTTCCAAAATTTGCACATAGCAGTTTGGAACATTAGATTTTGCTACTTTCAATTAGAAGGGGAATAAATGGGTAAGGAGGCCCATGAATAATAAAATTATGAATAAATTACACCTTAGTAAGGAATTAAATCATCTTAGAAACTGGTTTTACACTTCCAAGTGTGAACAAGGAAAAATTGGATGAGGACATAGCCAAGTTTGACTAAGTCAACATGCATTCTTGAGGAGGAAGAAAACACCCAAGTAAACTAGCTTGATGTGAACAAGGATCAGCCTAAACACATATATGAGAACTATATTGAAGATCCTTAGTGTGAAAGAGGCATTGGAGGTGGATTAGTTGACCAATTCAACAACGCAACCACAAGAGTAGGGAAGCAAGCTAGGGCAGCGCAGTTTTAAAAGAGGAAGCTTCATGAAGAAGTCACCTCAAATTTGTGTGGGGTACGGGGTGAAGAGGCTCACCAAAGATAAAATGAAGGCATAGAATCAAAGGATATTCATTCATGTATTCAGTTATTTTGGTTTTGAGACCACTTGCATGCTTCAGCTATTTAGCCGGAGTTGCTACACTGCTTAGTGCAAAGAATTCCCATGCGGGAATTCCATCCTCTCTTTGGATCGTCTTGATTAAGGGATCAAGAGAGAATGATTTGAGCTTAATTTCTGTATTTTTCTTGAGGCCATTCATATACATTCATCTACAGTGTAGTCATCTTCAAAAAACTGTGTCCTTGATGCAGGGGCAGCAGCAGCAAAACTGCACCCTTTGATTTTGTGCTAGTCTTTGAGGAGGAGGAGTTTATTTCCCTTCGAAAGTTTGTTAGAGAGGCCTTTGGACATATTTCTGTATTATTCAGCTCTGATATGTTATATTCAGTAATTTTTAATGCAGATTTTCTGTATACTGCGTTATTTTCAGCAGTCCTACCTTGTACATGCATTTTGCTGGAAATCTTGCCGGGAGTCTTGTTTCTACTGTATAAGTGATTAAACCTCCATTTATTTACTTTGTGATTAATATAGATTTTATATAAGACCTATTTATTCATTTTATTTAGAAACCCTCATGGGAATTACGCTCTCACTATATTCAGAAATTTCTGTTTAGTAAAGTCATGGGAAATCAGTGTTTTCTATCCTAGTCGGGAAAGGAGCTGTTTAATATAGCTATAAGCATTATTTTGAGATTAAATTCGGATAATAGGTCCCTCGTGACCTAATATATCATATCCAACCGTTTCCCATGCTTATTTGTATGCTTAGTTATGAAAATAACCTTTTTAGGGCATAAAATCCCCTTTTTCCCGACTTTCTAGATCATGAAATGAAATACAAGTTGTTTTGGTAACTAAAAATGATGTCTATGTGTTTATTTTGTATATTTTAAGCTTTATAATCATAACAAGGCCATTATACGGCTTATTCATTACAGAGTTTCAGATTTGGAACATTAGATATACTTATATGTGCATGTTGAACTTTTATGTTTTCTTGTTGCTTCTTGGTCAATTGTGTAGGTAATTGAACACTGGTAGCAGTTGTTAGTGTCAGTATTTTCATCCTAACATGAGTGATCAAAAATCCTCTTTTCATATCATTTTAAGGGTCCCACTAAGAATTTTTTTTTCATTCCACTAGGTCATGCAAAAAGTTAGTCACTCATGGTAGCCCTACTCCAAAAACATCACTCTTCCTTAAATTTGATTACTTGCTAGCATAATTTCATACCTTGTTGAATGTACATCACCATAATGTCATCATGTCTTTAGATCAGTCATGTCATCATGAAATTCAATCCTTCAAGGTTTCATTAGGTCATTAGGGTTTCCAAGGTCCAATAAACTTCATTTCCACTGCATATGAACAACAAGTAAAGGGTGATCTAATAACATCTCTTCACCATATGAAGATGATTTGTAAAGAAAATTTCTTATTTTAGCATGTAATTTTTGTTTTAAGATGTAATTTTTAATTTTCATTATGTAATTTTATGTCATTCAAATGTATTAAGTTCACGATTCCCAAGCTGCTAACTCAGAGTTCCAACATGCCAAAGCATCAAAATGTCAAATCCTAGTGTTCTCAAAGTCATTATATGATCAAGTTTTCAAAGAAAACGTCAAATGAAAAGGTAAACATTGATATTTTAAAGTGAAATGAGTAAAAGAAAAAGTGGGTCCCAAGGCCCAATTCATACAAATGATGAAGTATAATGAGCACCAAGACATCACAAAGAAGCTCATTTGTCATTTCATCGATCGAGCTTGCACTCCCTAAGCCGGAAAAATCAAATTTTAGGGTTAGAGGCCCAGTTTTTTAGTGTTGTTTCACTTTTAGAGAGTGGTGTTGTGCTTTTAGAAGTGGCATTGTGCTTAGAGCAGGCAACACTGTGCTTTTCTCCCACTGGCCTTGTACTTTTGGGCAAGGTGTTGCGCTTTTTCTCAATGCACTGCACTTTTTCTTAGTGACCTCTCCAGGCACCAAAACTCAACAACACTCTCCCATATATTTAACGAATTCGTCTTACACACTATTTCAAGTAAGTACACCATATTTATTTCCTCCTTGCACTCCAAAACAATGATTTCATATTGTTTTAGATTCTAAGTGTTATTGGCATTTGTCTAGTGAGAAAACTCTATTTTTACTCCTAATTCCCAAATTTTATGCTCTAATACCCTAAATTTCCTTCACATACATCTAAAAACCTTATCCCTACCCTTACACTATCATTTCCTAATCCCTAAATACCTTTCCCTTAAAACCCTAAGTCCTAGGCTTCTACATCCCTAGGTAGCCACTTCCGCTAAACCTGTAATTAAATTATCGTTTCCCACTCCCTTGAATTTTTGACCTCCTATCACCTCCCAAAGTTCCATAATTCCTTCCCCCATATCCCTAAATTTTCCTAGACTTATCCCTATTCCCTAGACCTATCACCACTCCCCATTCCCATCTACCTCATCCCTAAGGTTTCTAGGCCACCAAACACTATGGAGGAAGATAGAAAATATATGGAGGAGGAGGATAGAGAACATAGAAGGCCTCATAAAGAAGGAAGAATCATAAGGCTAGAGTCAACCAGCACAAATGAATTGAGGGCCTCTCCTATGACTGTCAGTTTTTTTGAGTATGTAGGTTGCCTTGTTTTTTGGAACATGATTCATAGGGTACAACATCATCCTATGTTGAGTAGAGTCTTCATTTCAAACCTCAGAAACAATCTGGTGACCCTTGTAGGTGTGACCTTCAGTATATCTACATTTTTCATTGTTGCTGCCACATGGATTCAAAACATGGGTGAGAAATGGTTTAAATCCAAATATTTGGAGGATCAATACTATGAACCATTCATTAAACCAAGGTACAAGAATGAAATGAAGAGGGTTTTCCCTTTCAGCTACCTTCTTGATAGGTATTCACCCATGATGAAAATCATCATGAAGTACTTCTATTGTGAAGGAATGTTTTCTAGGCTCTACACATACCACATTGGACTGCTGATGCACTTGACAAGAGTAATATTGCTCAATATCCCATATTTTCTATTCAAGAGAATATAAAAAATGGCCTTCATTGTACAAAATAGAGACTATGGCCACTACATGAATAACCTTTTCCACCACTCCTTGATCAAATTCATTATGCTCCGTCACCTTGGTCAGTTGGGAATCTCATGGGACACCTTCATTGAAAATGACATCTTCACTACTCCACAAGCTCCACATGCTAAAGATCTGCCTTCTTCATCTCATCCTACTACATCTATGCCTCTAGCTCAGTCTACTTCACCTACTCCATCACCATCACCACCATCATCACCATTTCATGGTCAGGATGAGTCACCTAGAAGAGTTGAGGTAAACAAGCCTAAAGAGCGTGAAATGAGCACATTGGAAAAGACATATCAGAGAGGGCACAGGCAAGGCTTTTCCCCATATATTTTTAGAGGGGCCCTACCTTCTTCACCAAAAAATCAAGTACAGAAGGGAAAACAAAATGTGGCAGAGGAAAATATACACGAGGAAGCCATTCATGAGGTGGATGACCTCCATGAGACAGAGATTGATTTTGACCTTGTTGATTTGGATGAGAAGCATGATGATGAGGCCTCCAAATTGATTATCAAGTAGAAGGATGCCAAAATCAAAGAGCTTTAGACCAACTTAGAGATATGTAAGTTTGTCATTACATACTATGAGCAAGAAAATGAACAACTCAAAACCAAGAAGACAATCATGGAGATTCAACTTCTCAAGGAAAAAAGAGAAGGAAAAAAGGCAAATTCCTTGCTTGATGAGGCTTATGAGAGGTATGGTGAAAAAAATGAGGCAAAGGAAAAATTTACAAGAAGGATACCTAGGACTAGAGGGCTAAAAGGAGCTCTACAACTAGAGAGGAAAAAGGAGGTTGAACTGGCTAATAAGTTAACTTTGAATGAACAATTTTCCATCATGGTCAATGAGAACCTGGAGAATTGGCTTGATAGGGCTAACCAACATCTTGAGAATCTCCTGGAGAAGGAAAATAAGGATAATGACATACTGAGAAAGAGGGAAAACACTACTTCAACAGATATCAAAATGCAAGGTCAAAACTCCAAAAGGCCAAATCAAGACTTGAAACCCTAACCAAGAAAAATGAAGGGGAAAACTTGATATTCTTTCTAAGGCATCACTCATTTCCTAACACACCTCATCATTCTCCCACATAAGAAAATTTGAGGAATTTTGAGCAATCCTGGAAATTTTTGTAAATTTATGTGTTTTTGACAATTTAGCATAGTCCCACTGTCAAAAGCGTAGCGCCCTAGGCTTTTTGATTTTTATAGGGACATACAATGGAAAAATTGAAGGTATTTTTGGATTTAGAAGGCCATTTATAGTTAGGAAAACAAATTTTCTAATTTTTTTGGGTCAAAAAGTCAAAAAAACTCAAAAAACGTCATTTTTGCCCTGTTTTGGAGGCTGGAGCTGCACTTTTGACCAGTATGGGAGAGTCAATTTTTGGAGGTTTGGATCACCATTATTTTGGAAACCAAACTTATATCAGGAAATAATATTGGTCATGCTTTCCAATGAGCTATCATGAGCTCAATTTGGACACTTGGAACCGCCTCAAAAGTGGAGCTGAGGTTGGCGCCGCACTTTTGACCTTGGCGCTCCTCTTTTGAAATTTTTTTTAGTTTGCTAATATTTACCAATTTTCTCAGTTTTTCCATTTTCACCTTCAAAAATAGTTTTTTTACAAATTTAATTCATGATTAAATTTAGTTATGGTGTTTTCACACTTACCCAGGGTAAATACATTAGATGAAAACTTATGATGAAGATGTAATGAATCGGTTTCCAAAAAGTGAGGGATGAGTCAGTTTGACCTCCCTACACTCTAGGTAGTAGTTTAGATTTTACTATAACTGCTCCTCCACTCAGGGACTCGACCCTTGAGGATAGGAAATTTTTTTTTGTGGTTTATATCTTGAACTCTTTTATTCATTTTAGAGGTTGGATTTTTTTGCATTGATCAGAGAGTCTAGTGTAATCAGTATTTGGAAGGAAATTAATGAAAGAGTTGAAGGTATTTATTTGGGATACTTCTGGTATGGAAATTTATCATTTTTCTTCTTATGTCACATATGTATGAATTTTTTGTTTCATGATCCATTTCACTTCTATTATGTGTTGGTTTTCAAGTTGATAAGAAGAATACATCTCTCATGCTTTGTTTTGGGAAAATATTCATAGTTTGTTCATTTTCTTCAGTTTAGAAAGGATACATGCTTTGCCTTGCTCTTTCTAGCTCCTCATTAGTCTGATCTATCTCACCGGAAACCTTAAAGTGTTAGACTTCCCACCTACCTTTCACCATTGAATCTCTACAACCCTAATCTTATTTTCCCTAACCTAGCCTCTTTGACCTAATCCTCATCCAGCAACCCAAATAAAAACAAACCCCTATACTCATACCTAGCCTAAAACCCTAATTCATCTAGCCCTCTTGGCTGTAAATTTGTGGAGAGAGCCCTCTCCATTTTGGTAGGGCTAGCTACCAAGCTAAAATATTGGCCTATGGTTACCTCTGTTTGGACTATTTCTCAGGCTTAGAGATCTGGTGGAGTGATAACATACTGGCGCCATTTCCAGGGAAGGAAAATTTTATTTTCCGAGGTGTACGACAAGAATCATTGGAATTTGATCCTTTGGATGATAGGGTTAAGTTTCAAAAAGACTAACTGGATAATTTCAGTTCCAAGATTGTAGAGCTGGCTTCGAGAAGATATACCAGAGCACATCCTGATACTGATCCAACTGATCCAGTCAAAGATCTAGAGAATATTTTCTGGAAGCATAAATATCAAGCTACTAAGATTCATTTAGGACCAATCCCATTGGTAAGATCTACTTCACTACCTACTAAAGTACTATCTCTTGAAGATATACCATATGATCTAAAATTTGAATTTTCATTGTTTAGATTTAAGTCTGAAACCTCTTTAGCTAACATAGTCTTTGATCCTTTAACACTCTCTGAGGTCAAGTCATTATCTGAATTATATCTTAGTTCTTTAAAACTTGAAGAAAAATTTCTTTTTGAAGTGATTAAACCTAAATCAGACCTTGACATCAAAGACTAGATCCAATTCTACCATCAAGGGTCAATACCTATCTCAACTAAACCTCAATAAATTGTTACTTTTTCATCTGCACCTTCGACCTCATCATTTATGCCTACTACTTCAGTACCTAAAACTATTGTACCACTACCTATTCATCCAATCCATCCCGTTGTCAATCCAAAAATTCACTCACTAGGAACTATGTCTAGATTTTCCACACTTATCTTACCTTCTCAATTGAATGACTTACTCAGGGTTATGGCCAGAGACTCCTCTTGTTTTATGAAAATTTTACCATATCTAGAAAACAACACATTCTAAAGGTTACTAACTTCATAGACTTGGATGAATTTGATTTCGACAATGCCAAAATTAGAACTATAGCCTAGAGTTTATTTGGAGATGTAAAAGTTTTGTTTAGATATTTTATTTCTAATTCCATTGCCACTCTGGACCAACTGGTTGATGCATTTATAGCCAATGGGAGGTGAAGAAAAACCATTTACAGTTGCTTTCCGAGTATGATAACATAAAGATAAATCCTAATGAATCAGTCCAAGATTTTAATACCTGCTTTAATAGAACCTATAATGCAATTCCCGTTGAGATCAAGCCTCCTCCAGGCTTAGCTCGCATATGTTATCCAGATGCATTTTATCTAGATATGGCTTACCAACTAACGGAAATAATTCCAACTACATTGGAAGATATGCAAAATAACGTGGTCAACATTGAATCAAATCTACTAATGAAAAGAGCCAGAAAAAAAGGTGAGAGAAAAGTCACTAGTAAAGATGAAACATCCACCTCATCTTCCGATGCTAAGATGGACACATTGATAATGACTATTTAAAGGATGGTTGATAGGATTTCCATCACTGAGAGACAGCCTAAGGTCAGAAATCTTAACTATAGAGGCCAAAAATAGCCTTAGTTAAGGATCAAGAAAAGAGAACAACGAGCTCCTGAGCAACCAACACGATATTAGAAAATTAGGACACCCTTGCAACAGAACTATGCTCAAGGAATAGAATAAGAATATGAAGTCACAATTGTTGAGGAAAATATCCTTTTCAAGGCTGATGGTTTGCCCATGTTTTTGACAAAAGATGAATATTATTTTGAAAATAAAGGCGAACCTATGGATGAAGATTTTAACCTTGCCAATGATCATGAATTAGAGACCGAATCAAATGATTATCAGCAGGGGTACTAGAATTCACTTAGTTCACAAAATAGGTAGCTCTCATTGAGGATCAAAGATGTGCCAATTAATCTCATTCAGAAAATAACATCTCAGTAGAAAGATACTCAAACAAAGAATAATCTTCTGGGTAATCAGAGTAAGGGAAAAGATCCTATAGTCACAAATCAAAACAAGTTAAATCATCCATCCACAAGGTCAACAAGTAAGGAAACGAACAGTCAGAAGAAAGAAGCACCATCAACGGACCATGCTGACAATGAGACATCATCATTAAAGAGGTAGAAAAATTCACTCCTTTAAACCTAGAAACTGAAATTTCAAAATTAAAAGTGTCTATTACTTTAACTGAGCCTGTTAAGAATAACTAGTATAAGTCCCATGTTGCCAAGATGCTTAAAGTATATCCTTTTTCTGACATGTTAAATGTTGAAGATGATCAGCCTGAACTCATTTTCGGTCCTGCTATTGATGGTCAGTTGGAAGATAATGAGGTTCCTCCTTTCTACTTGAGTCTAAGAATCCACCAATGCATTTTACACAATTTCATGTTAGACTCCAGAGCCTCCCATAATCTAATAACAAAATCCATTATGGAAAATTTGGGCCTTGATATCAATCGTCCTTACCATGAATTATACTTCTTCGATTTAGGTAGAGTCCGTTGTATTAGCCTTATTAAAGATTTGGTAATCTCCTTAGAGCAGATTCTGGTAAAGAATTTTTTAATGGATGTGGTGGTAGCTGATATACTACCACGGTTTGGCAAGTTGCTGTCAAGATCTTGGGGGTAAAAATTGAGAGGCACATTGCAATTAGGATTTTCTTATGCAACCATTCCTGTTTTCAGACAATTAAGAAAATTGTACCGAGAAACAAAGATGAAATATACGATCAAAAGCAAAGAAAAGCCTGATAATCATCCAATAAATGTTGTACATATAGATATATAGTAATTTATTTTGTTTAATGATAGCGGCTTAAATGATGTAGATAGGCAACTAGTAGAAGTATAATATGTTCCAAAGATTCATAATCATAAGAGAAGTTATATAAAAGGAGAAATATAATCTGTTGAGTTCATTAGAACAACCATCATATGAGGCAGAGAAAAATTTAGAAAATTCATTAGATAAAGTGGAAGAAAGTTCGGAAAAGCATGAAGAAATAGTTTAGAAAAATGAGAAAAAATAGAAATTAGAGTTTCAACACTTGGAGGATGAAAATGGTCTATGGTCCATGGAATTTGATGGTGCCTTGGGGAAAGATGGGGTAGGAATTGGAATTTGGGTCCACAACCCTTTACATCTGCCTTATAATGTCCCTACAAATGTTAGATTATGATCTTACAAGTTAGCTTTTGATTTCACTAACAATGAGGCAGATTATGAAGCACTGATTACTCACCTCAAGATCTTAAAGAAACTGGGTGCAAAAATAATTTCAGTACGCGGTGATTCAGAACTTGTGCTCAAAAAATTTAAAGGTGAATATCAAGCTAACCATCCATGGATGAGAGCATACAGGAATGCTTTCCTAGATATTTTGAAAATTTTTCTAGAGTATACACTTAAAGTTGTGCCAAAGAGTCAAAATCCCATGGCAGATTCATTGGCTACAGGTGCAAGAAATTTTAAGATCCCCATCTATTCAAACATAAATTTTCAGATTCATGTGAAACATCGGCCCACTGTTCACCATAACTTGTGGTATTAGCAAGTTTTCTGGGATGATAAGCAGGTAAATAAATTTCTCCAAGGTAAGGTTGAATTTGAAAAATTTTCCATAGATGCAATTTGCGATAAATATGACCAGGATATAGAAGAAACTCAGGTGGATGTACTACAACTGAACGACAACAATATTCCAAAAGGTCTCATACCTTTGGAAGAATTGTTTGAAAAAGATGAAGTAGCAAGAAAGCCTACACTGGTGCCTACACAAAAATGTGCTGTAGATGTAATCATTGGGACAGAAGAAAAACCAAAGATGGATAAACTTTCCTAGTCATTATCTCTCGAGGCAAAGGCTTAATATTTTAAATAAATTTATGAATTTTCTAATGTTTTTGCATGGGAATATGTAGATTTAAAGGTGTATGACAAGAAAATCATTCAATACACTATTTTGATTAAGTCTGATCAAAATCCCTTTTGGAAAAAGTTGAGAAGGATCAATCCCATATTTCTGCCATCAATTGAAAAAGAGGTAAACAAACTTTTCAAGTCTGGTATTATTGTTCCTATGAGATTCTCTGATTGGGTTTCGAATTTGGTCCCAGTAAGAAAGAAGAATGGAGAAATACGACTCTGCATAGATTCAGGAACTTGAATAAAGTGTCTCTGAAGGAAAACTATCCACATCCAAAAATGGATCAAATCCTTCAAAAAGTTATTGGTTCTTCCTGGATGTCACTACTAGATGGCTATTCGAGATACAACCAAATTTTGGTGCATGAGGATGATTAGGACAGGAAAAAATTTACAACACCTTGGGGGACGTTAAAATATGAAAATATGTCATTTGGTTTGAGAAATTTAGGGGCCACATTTTGGCGTGCCATGGACATAGAATTTTCCAATGAAAAAGATGTTTTCTTGGTTGTTTATTTAGATAAGTTGATAGTTTTTTCACATTATAATGATGAAAATTTGCACCATTTAAGAATTTTTTTCAAGAGATGTAGGAAGTTCAAAATATCTCTCAACCCAAAGAAAATACTTTTGCCATGGAGGAGGGAAAAATTATTGGTCACATCATCTCTAAGGATGGGATACGAATTGACGCTTCTTGTGATCAAGAAATTCAGCAGATTGATTTTCCAGTAGTAAAAAGGAAATACAAGAATTCAATGGTAAGATGAATTTCTTAAGTAAATTAATTCCTAATTTGGCCGAGAATCTTATAGAGTTGAAAAATATGTTGAAGACAGATTATGATGTTAAATTGTCTGAATATTCTCGGAAGACTTTCAACTCAATAAAGTTTTCCTTGACTACTGCCCTTGTTTTGATAAGTCCTGATTATACTATTGATTTCATAATATTCTCATTTTTTTCTAAGCATGCCATGGAAAATGTCTTGATGAAGAAAAAGGATAAAACTGAGTTACTAATTTCATTCTTTAGTCGCAATATTAGAGATACAACCCTTCGGTACAACATCATAGAGAAACAGTCTTTGGATTTGGTAAAAGCACTAAAATATTTCAGAGTTTACATTTGACATCACATACTCTTGCCTATGTACCTAATGCAGCTATAAAAGAAGTTCTCATGCAGACATACCCAGAAGGTAGGAGAGGGAGATGGATAGCAACATTACTATAATATGACCTTGATATCAAGTCGATCAAGCTTATCAAAGGTCAGGGCTTGGCCAAGCTGATGGCTAAGTCAAACCTTCATGTTATAGACATCAAATTATTTTTAGCCTTGTCCGATAATGAAGAAGAAGTGAATCTCATTCAGGTATCTGATACATATTTGTCATCTCCACAATATTCTGATATTTTTTATGTTTTGCAACACTTAAACCCTCCTCTAGGTATGAATAAGAGTCAAGGAAGATCTTTGAAGCTCAAAGCTTCTAAGTATTTCATATTGGACAATGAAATTTACAGGAAGGATCCCAGAGGTGTTTTGTTGAACTGTTTGGTCGAAGAATATCCTAAGGAAGTGATGAATGACTTCCATAAAGGAGATTGTGGGGGCCACCTATATTGGAAGACCATAGCCAATAAAAGATTGAGAGTAGGATTTTATTGGCTAACACATTTTGTAGATGCATAGAAAAAAATAATGAGTTGTCATGAATGTTAAGTTTTTCAGGGTAAGAGAAAGCTTCTCCCATTACCTCTTCAACCTATTTCAGTGCATGCACCATTTCAATAATGAGGCATAGATTTCATAGGAGAGATTCACCCAGCATCATCTGCACACAACAAGTGGATATTGACATCCACATATTACTTTACAAAGTATATCGAATTGATCCTCACTAGGCAAGCAACGGATTCTGCCATCATTCAGCTTTTAGAAACTAATTTTTTGTCCCATTTTGGTTGTCCTACTAATATTATCACAGATAACGTGAAAACATTCAAGTCTAATAAGATGACTGAGTTTTATGACATATATAACATTAAGTTGGGACACTCTACAACCCACTACCCACAAGGTAATGGATTGGGGGAGTCCTCTAATAAATCTTTGATCAATATCATTAAGAAAATTTTAGAGGTAAATAAAAATAATTGGCACAAGAAGCTGATCAATGCATTATGGTCAGACCAGGTGAGTAGTAAGAAGTCTATTGGAATTTCTCCTTTTCAAGTTGTGTATGGTGTTGATATTATGTTTCCTTCATCATTAGCAGTCCTGGTAATGAAATTGTTGCAAGAAGAAAGGACTGAGGAAAATGACATACAACGTTGGATTAATCAAATGATACACTTTCAAAATATGAGAGATGAGTTATTTCAGAATACTTCAAAAATCCATGACAAGATAAATAAAATTTATGACTGGAAAACAAAAGGATATAAATTCAAGGTTGGAGATGTAGTACTCCGCTGGTATGCCAAAAATGAGGATAAGGGTAAGCAGGGAAAATTTGAAAATTTATGGAAAGGTCCATATCAAATTTTTTCTTTTTAGGGACATAATTCTTATTTGATTGAAGAGATGAATGGACAATGGTGTTTAGGAGGACCATTCAATGGTAGGCTCCTTAAGCACTATGTTTTCTGAAGTACATTTATCAATCAATTTTCCATTTCATTGTAAATATCAGTTACTTTTTACGCAAGTGTGAAGTAGAGAATCACTGGATTTCGAAGCCTGAAGTAAAGGCCATGGAGCTTCATTAGTTTTCTACCATTTTCAAAGGTTCAATTTTCAGTCAAGTAAGTCAGTATTGAGTCAATTTTCAGTCAATTTTGAGTTTGCCTTGAGTCAGTCTATTTCATCTGAGTTATCATTTTTTAGTAATGTTTATTAGTTTGATTCTTTTACAGTATTAGCCCGAATGGATAAGGCTTTCTAGTCTACGATGTTCTTGACACCCTTGTCAGAGCTATCATCGCCAATAAGGCCAATGTTAGTGTCAGTATTTGCATCCTTCCTTCAATAATAAAAAATCCTATTTTCATATCATTTTAATGGTTCCACTCAGAAATTTTTATTCATTCCATTAGGTCATGCAAAAATTTAGTCACTTATCATAGCCCTAGTCCAAAAACCTCATTGTTCCTTAAATTTGATTACTTGTGGCATAGTTTCATACCTTGCTGAATGTACATCACCATAATGTCATCATGTCATCACACCAGTCATGTCATGATGAAATTCAATCCTTCAAGGTTTCATTAGGCCTTTTAGGGTTTTTCAAGGTTTCATTAGGTCATTAGGGTTTCCAAGGTCCAATAAACTTCATTTCGACTACATAAGACCAAAAATTAAAAGGAGATCCAATAACATCTCTTCACCATATGAAGATGATGTAAAGAAAAATTCTTATTTCAGCCTATAATTTTGGTTTTAAGATATAATTTTTAATTTTCATTATGTAATTTTATGTCATTTAAATTTAATAAGTTCATGATTCCCAAGCTACTAACTTAGAGTTCCAACATGCCAAAGCATCAAAATGTAAAATCCTAGTGTTCTCAAAGTCATCAAATGATCAATTTGTCAAAGAGAAAGTCAAATACAAAGGTAAATATTCAAAGTTTAAAGTGAAATGAAGAAAAGAAAAAGTGGGTCCCAAGGCCCAATTCATTCAAATTACGGAGTATAAAGACCACCAAGACATCACAAATAATCTCATTTGTCATTTAATCCATATATCTTGCACTCCCTAAGACAAAAAATCAATTTTCAAGGTCAGACACCAAGTTTTTCAGTGGCGCTGCGCTTTCAGAAGTGGCGTTGCGCTTAGAGAAGGTAGCGATGCACTTTTCTCCCACTGGCATTGCGCTTCTGGGCAAGGTGCTCTGATTTTTCTCAGTGACCTCTCCAGGCACCAAAACTCAACAACACTCTCCCAAATATTCAAAAAATTCCTCTTACACACTTTGCACATAATTACACCATATTTCTTGCCTCCTTGCACTCCTAAATAATGATTCCATAGTGTTTTAGATTCTAAGTGAAATTGGCATTTGTATAGTCAGAAAAACCTAGTTTTACTCCTAATTCCAAAATTTGATGCCCTAATACCCTACATTTCCTTCCCACACATCTAAAATCCCTATCCCTACCCTTACACTAATACTTCCTAATCCCTTTCCCTTAAAACCCTATGTCCTAGGCTTCTAGATTCCTAGGCAACCACTTCCCTTAACCTTGTAATTAAATTATCATTTCCCACTCCCTTGAAATTTTTACCTCCTATCACCTCCCCAAGTTCCATAATCCCTTCCCCCATCTCCTTAAATTTTCCTAGGCTTATCCATATTCCCTAGACCTATCTCTACTCCCCATTTCCATCTACCTCATCGCTAGGTTTTCTATGCCACCAAACACTATGGAGGAAGATAGAGACCATATGGAGGAGGAGGATATATAGAGAGAGGAGGATAGAGAACAGAGAAAGCCTCAGAAAGGAGGAAAAATCCTAAGGTTGGAGCCCACCAACACAAATTATTTGAGGGCCTCTCCTATGACTATCAATTGTTTTGAGTATGTAGGTTGCCTTGGTTTTTGCAACATGATTCAGAGGGTCCAACATCATCTTATGTTGAGTAGGGTCTTCATTTCAAACCTCAGAGACAATCAAGTGACCCTTGCAGGTGTGACCTTCAGTATATCTACATCTGTCATTGTTGTTGCCGCAAGGATTCCAAACATGGGTGAGAAATGTTTTAAATCCAAAGTTTTGGAGGATCAATAATATGAAACATTCATTAAACCAAGGTACAATAATGAAAGGAAGAGGGTTTTTCCTTTCACCTACCTTCTTGATAGCTATGCACCCATGATGAAAATCATCATGAAGTACTTCTCTTGTGAAGGAAGGTTTTCTAGGCTCTAAACATACCACATGATATTGATGATGCACTTCACAAGAGTAATATTTCTCAATATACCATGCTTTCTATTCAGGGAAATAGAAGAAATTTCCTTCATTGTACAAAAGAGAGACTGTGAACAACAGATGAATAGCCTTATCCACCACTCATTGATCAAAATCATTGTGTTCCATCACCTTGGTCAGTTGGGAATCTCATGGGGCACCTTCATTGCAAATGACATCTTCACTGATATAAAAGATCCAGATGATAAAGATGTGCCTTATTCATCTCATCCTACTACATCTATGCCTCCAGCTTAGTTTACTTCACCTACTCCATCACCATCACCACCATCATCACCATTTCATGGTCAGGATGAGTCACCTAGTAGAGCTGAGGTCAGCAAGCCTAAAGAGGGTGAAATGATCACATTGGAAAATACATATTAGAGAAGGAACAGGTAGTTGTTTTCCCCACAGATTGTGGGAGGGGCCCTGCCTTCTTCAGCAAAAAAGTAGGTACAGAAGGGAAAACAAAATATGGTAGAGGAAAATGTACACGAGGAAGCCATTCATGAGGAGGATGACCTCCATGAGATAGAGACTGATTTTGAAATTGTTGACTTGGATGAGAAACATGATGATGAGGCCTCCAAATTGATTATCAAGCAGAAGAATGTAAAAATCAGGAAGTTTTAGACCAACTTAGAGATATTTAATTTTGTCATTGTATATTATGAGCAAGAAAATGAACTCAAAACCTAGTAGACAATCATGGAGATTCAGCTTCTCAAGGAAAAAATATAAGAAAACAAGGAAAATTCCTTGCTTGATGAGGCTTATGAGACGTATGGTGAAAAAAATGAGGTAGAATAACAAGTGCCAAGGAGTAGACCTAGGACTAGAGGGCTGAAAAGATATCTAGAACTAGAGAGGCAAAAGGAGGTTGAACTTGCCAATAAGTTAACTTTGAATAAACAGTTTTCCATCATGGTAAATGAGAACTGGGAGCATTTTCTTGATATGGCTAACCAAAATCTTGATATTCTCTTTGATAAGGCAAATAAGTACAATGACATACTGAGAAAGAGGGAAAAAAACTACTTCAAGAGAGATCAAATTGCAAGGTCAAAACTCCAAAAGGTCAAATCAAGACTTGAAACCCTAACCAAGAAAAATAAAGGGTAAAAGATTGATATTATTTTTAAGGCATATATCATTACCTAATACACCTCATCAGCCTCCTAGAGAAGAAAATTTGAGGAAATTTGAGCAATTTTGGAAATTTTTGGAATTTTTTATGTTTTTGACAGTTTAGCAGAGTCCCACTCTCAAAAGGCGCTGCGCTTTTTCTAGGGACCTCCAATGGAAAAAATGATGGTGTCGTTGTATTCAAAATTCCATTTATAGTTAGGAAAATAACTTTTCTAAGCTTTTTTGGGTCAAAAGAACAGCCGAAAAGAAAAAAAAAAAACCCAAAAAAATGACATTTATGCCCTATTTTGGAGGTTGGTGCTGTGATTTTGACAAGCCTTGGGAGAATCAGTTTTCGGAGAGTCACATAAATTCCATTTTGGTAACCAATCACAGATCTGGAAACTATACTTTTTAGGCTTTCCAATGAGATATCATGAGCTCAATTTGGACACCTAGAACCCCCTCACAAGTGGAGTTGAAGTTGGCGCTGCACTTTTGACCTTGGCACTGCGCTTTTAAAAAAATTTCTTAGTTTGCTGATATTTATCAATTTTCCTAGTTTTTCCATTTTCACCTTGGAAAATAGTGTTTTTACAAATTTAATTCATGATGTAAATGTAACTATGGTGTTTTTAAACTTACCTAGGGTAAATACATTACATGAAAAGTTATGATGAAGATGTAATGAATCATTTTCCAAAAAGTGAGGGATGGGTTAGTTTGATCTCCCTACACTCTAGGTATCCATTCATTTTTGGGTGGAACTTCTCCTCCTGTTAGGTCCCTATATTACTAGTATAGTCCCTTATTGTTTTTAGTGTAACCCCCTTATTGTTATTATTGTACCCCCGTAGCCCCCATATTGTTATTATTGTGCCCTTAAATTATTATTATTAGGTCGGCTAGGATTACATTGTGGCCCCATGGACTCCTATATATAGAAAGGAGGTTTTCTAATTTACATCATCCAAGAATTTTTTATTCATGTAATGTATTGGATTTTCCCCCTCAAAGTGGCTTATTTCTAAGGCGTTGATGTCTCTTTTCTTCTATTTTTGGAGCTGGTTTCACAACATTTGGTATCAGAGGTTTGGATTCTAGGGTTTTCGCTACTCCAAACCAGTCATCGTGGAATTTAGCTATAACTTGTTTTCTACGAAGTTTTAGAAGCTAAAATTTTTAGAGTGCAGTCAAAAACTGAGGAACATCAAGCCAAATTTCAAAGCTTGGTTCACAATGGTTTTGGAGATATGATCTATGGAAGTTAGGGCTTTTTGCAGGCTCCAGAATTTAACCTAAACAGGTTATCGTGGAATTTTTGCTATAACATTTTTCCTACGAAGATTCAGAAGATGAAATTTTTAGAGAGCCGATTTTACATCTTGAGGAACATCTTCACAACATTTTAGAGCTTTTTTTGCAATATATTATGAGATATGATCTATGGAAGTTAGGTCTTTTTCAGGCTCCTGAATTTCATCTCAAAGAGGTTATCGTGGGAAAATATTGATAACTCTCTCTCTGGGCATCGGATTGGAATTATGTAAACAAAGGGCCCAATCCATCTGCCCGAGTTTCCTGTCTATCAATTTTAGAGCCAAAGAAGGAAACAATGACACGTGGCAAGTCGTACAATTTCACTCTGCTGAACTAGTCCATAATTGGGTCATTGTGGGATATTGGACATAGCTTTGCCTTGAAGAATCCACAAAGATGCATCAGACATTTGAAAGCAGTCAGAGGGCTAATAAAAGGCTAAATTTTAGATATTGAGGATCTTCAATTATAGAGATAATTGAATTTCAATATAGAGCTCTACAAAAGAAAGTAAAAGGTGTGTATTTTTTTCCGGATTGCATAAGTATTGTTTGAAGAATCAACTTGAATTGATTCGAAAGGCATATTGTAGAATAAATATCAATATTGGCTTCTAAAATGGCACCTAAGAAGAATTCAACACCCATTAAGCCTTTAGAAGGCTCTACCATGACTCATGAAGATGAAGAATTGCAACATCATCTATCAAAATTACAAGAGCAAGTGCAACAAATTTCACTCTCGCAAAGAGCAACAAAAAATGAAATGGAAGTTTTGAAGAAAGGCATGGAAACTAAGATGGATTTTTTCAAGAAAGGTGTGTAATCTAAGATAGATGGAATGGAAGCAGGACAACTAAGATAGATGGCATGGAAGCTGGCATGGAATCTAAAATGGAAAACATGAAGAATGATCTAAAAGCAGACATGGAAGGTTTGACAAAGTTGATACAAGAAATGTTTCCTAATGGTGAAAAGATAGTAGAGGAAACTCATGATGAGAAAAAAATAAATGTTAATCATGATTTCATAAACTCTAATGTTGGATGGAAGAACCACCATATTCCAAAGATGGATATGAGGAAGTTTGATGGCAAGGATCCCCGTAACATGGATTATGATGAGAAATATTTTGATCTCAATAATGTGAAAAACACACAAAAGGTACGCATTGCAACTTTACATTTAGAACAAAATACATTTGTATGGTATCGATGGCTTTGCTCCCATAAAAAAATTGTCACTTGGTCAATTTTTACGGAGGAAATGATAGCACATTATGAGAATACAAAGAGCAACACATTATTTAGCCAATTGATAAATCTCAAACAAAAGGGTTTAGTGGGGGAGCACATTGAGGACTTCAAAAAATTGAATATAAGGGTAATTGATATTCCAAAGGAACACAGGGTTGATCTCTTCATAGGTACTTTAAAGGATAACATCCAACATGAAGTTCGGGTTTTGGAACCTGATTCATTGGAGAAGGCACTCAGGTTGGCAAGAAAAATCGAATGTAAAATTATGGCTACAAGGAAGCCTACCACTCACTTCGATAAAGAGGGAAGTGTTGCTACTCCTAGATTTCCACAACTTACATGGTTGACACCAAAATAATTAGAAGAAAAAAGAGAAAAATGGCTTTTATACAGTTGTGATATCAAATAATCTAAAGGTCATAAGTGTGTTGAGAAGAAATTATTTTACATAGATTGTGAAGAGGAACAATAAAATGAAAAACAAGAGGATATACAACAGGGACCAACCCTAGAAGAGGAAAAAATGAGTCCGACCATATTGTGTAATGCATTGGTAGGAGTTACCTGTCCTCAAACTCTCAAGATAGAAGGAAATATTAACAAGAAAAAGGTAATAGTGTTGATTGATTCAGGTAGTACCCATAATTTTATTCACTGTAAGGTAGCCAAGGAATTGAATTGTTCCCTATAACCAGCACCAGAATGTCATGTGATGGTTGCAAATGGAGGAACTATAAATTTCTCTAGAAAATTCCACAATATCAAGCTAACCATGGGGGAATATCTATTGAATAGTATAATGCTTTCCATTCCTATGGGAGGTGTTGATGTTGTACTAGGAGTACAATGGTTACAATCTTTGGGGACGGTAGCTTTTAATTTTCAAGAAATTTTGTTGAAATTTTTTGAGAAGGAAAGGAAGTCGAATTACGGGGTATTGCAGGGAAGCTGGGAAGATAATAAGCTATAATGTCATGACAAAGCTTCTAAAGAAAGAACAATGAGGCATAATTTCACAATTATGCTCACTAGAATTTCCAACGTCAAAATTATCTATTTCTGCAGATCTCCAAAATGTCTTGGACAATCATTCCAATGTTCTTGAAACTCCCAAAGGACTCCCACCTATTCGTGATCATGATCATGCTATTCATTTGATTCCAGGAAGTGTTCCTCCAAACATCAGGCCTTATAGATATCCTTATGTCCAAAAGAGCGAAATTGAACGCATGATCGTAGAAATGTTAGAGGTTGGTATAATTCAAACTAGTCAAATTTCTTTATCTACTCCTATAGTATTGGTACACAAGAAGGATGGATCATGGCGCATGTGTCCGGATTATAGGGAGCTCAATAAGCTCACCATTAAAGATAAATTTCCCATTCCTGTGATTGATTAATTATTGGATGAATTACATGGAGAAATTTATTTTACCAAGTTGGATCTTCGTTCGGGATATCATCAAATTAGAATGAAGACTGAAGATATTCCAAAAACAACATTTTGAACTCATGAGGGTCATTATGAATTTTTGGTCATGCCTTTTGGCCTCACCAATGCACCTTCTACATTTCAAGGGTTGATGAATTCCATTTTCAAACCCTTCCTTAAAAAAATTTTGCTAGTATTTTTTGATGATATACTAATCTACAGCAGGTCTTGGAAGGATCATGTTGAACATGTTGACAAGGTGCTCAAACTATTGCAGGAGAAACAATTATATGCAAAAACATCAAAATGTTTCTTTGGAGTACAAGAGGTGGAATATCTGGGTCATATTGTATCTCACGAGGGTGTTAAGGTAGACCCTAACAAAATTAAAGCCATTAAGGAATGGAAAGTCCCCACAACCATAAAGCAGTTGCGAGGATTTCTCGGGTTAACAGGGTATTATCGCAAGTTTGTTAAGAATTGTGGGAGAATAACAACACCTCTAACAACATTATTGAAGAAAGATGCATTTTCATGGACTCCTGAAGCAACTAAGGCCTTTGAACATCTTAAAGAGGCAATGTGCCTAGCACCGGTCTTAGCTATGCCAGACTTCACAAAAACCTTTATTGTGGAATGTGATGCCTCAGGAAATGGAATTGGTGTTGTTTAATGCAAGAAGGAAGACCCATTGCTTTTGAAAGTCGTCCAATCAAAGGAAAGTATTTACAGAAACCTATTTATGAGAAGGAAATGTTAGCAATACTGCATGCACTAAAGAAATGGTGAACTTATCTAATGGGAAGACACTTCAAGGTAAAAACTGATCATGATAGTCTTAAACACTTTTTGGAACAAAGACTATCTTCAGAAGAGCAGCAAAAATGGGTCACAAAGATGTTGGTTTATGACTTTGAAATAATCTACAAAAAATGGAAGCTAAATGTTGTTGCAGATGCACTCTCAAGAAAGAATGAAGAGGTGGAAGCATTGCTTTGTGCCATTTCTATTATCCAACTAGATTGGATAACCGAAGCAAGGGATGGATGGAAGAAGGACGAAGAAGTGTGGACACTAATTCAAAAGTTGCAGCAAGATCCTAGTTCATCTAATACATTTAGTTGGAAAAATGATTCCTTATGGTACAAAGATCGCTTATATCTTTGTAAGAATTCCCAACTAAAACAAAAGATTCTTTTGGAATTGCACACTTCTCCTTTAGGAGGAAACTCAGGATTTTTAAAAACTTACCACAGGGTGAAGAAAGAATTTTTTTGGGATGGCCTTAAATATGATATTCAAAAGTTTGTGGCGGAATGTTTGGTTTTCCAGCAGAATAAAGTTGAGACAATTAAGACCCTGGGACTTCTACAACCTTTATCCATTTCAAGTCAACGTTGGGAGGAGATTTCAATGGATTTTATCACAGGTTTACCTAAGTCCGAAGGAAAGAGTGTCATCATGGTGGTAGTTGATAGACTTACCAAGTATGCACACTTTTGTGCATTATCTCATCCATTTAGTGCAAGTCCAATAGATACTACATTTATGGACACAATTCAAAAGCTACATGGAAACCCAAGGGTTACTGTGAGTGACAGAGATCCCATTTTTACTGGAAATTTTTGGACAGAGTTATTTTCTTTCTTGGGTACTCAATTAGCTCATAGCTCATCTTATCATCCTCAATCTGATGGTCAAAATGAGATAGTAAATGAATGTTTCGAAGGATATTTTTGTTGTTTTTTATATGATAAACAAACACAATGGGTGAAGTGGTTACCTCTCGTTGAATGGTGGTATAACGCTTCCTTCCATACTGTAGCAAAAATGACCCCATTTATGGCACTTTATGGATATCATCCAAAGTCCATCACATCATATTTAAGAGAAAATTCAAACGTTCAAGCAGTGGAATATCACATCGAGCATCAACAAGAATTTCTCCAGCTCTTAAAGGATAACCTGAATTTGGCACAAAATCGAATGACACAACAGGCATATCAACTTTGCAGTGAGAGAAGTTTTGATGTAGGAGACTGGGTATTTTTACAGCTACAACCATACAAACAAATGTCCCTCAAGCAAGCTAAGAAGGATAATAAATTATCGCCAAAGTACTATGGTCCTGACAAGGTGTTGCAAAAGATTGGTACTATGGCATACAAATTGCAGCTTCCTGCTTCTTCATGAGTGCATCCAGTTTTCCATGTTTCATGCTTAAAGAAGGTTATAGGTGAAAATATTCCAGTTCAAATGATATTTCCAGAGCTTAATGAGGAAGGAAAAATCATATTGGAACCTGAAGTGGTCGCGGAAATAAGAACTCGGCAGCTATGAAATCGATAAATTTCAGAGTATCTCATCAAATGGAAGAGCTTACCCACTGAATATTCTACATGGGAGGATGAGAATTTTGTACAGAATCACCTAGAGCTACTCAAGCATTGAGGGAAACACTTTTTTGAAGGAGAGGGGCATGTTAGGTCCCTATATTACTAGTATAGTCCCTTATCGTTGTTAGTGTAACCCCCTTATTGTTATTATTGTACCCCTGTAACCCCCATATTGTTATTATTATGCCCTTAAATTATTATTTTGAGGTCGGCTAGGATTATATTGTGGCCCCACTAAGATTACATTGTGGCCCCATGGACTCCTATATATAGAAAGGAAGTTTTGTAATTTATATCATCCAAGAATTGTTCATTCATGTAATGTATTGGAGGTTTCTCCTCAAAGTGGATTATTTCTAAGGCGTTGATATCTCTTTTATTCTATTTTTGGAGCTGGTTTCACAACATTTGGTATCAGAGATTTGGATTCTATGGTTTTTTCTGCTCCAAACTGGTCATCGTGGCATTTGCGCTATAACATTTTTTCTACGAAGGTTCAGAAGCTGAAATTTTTAGAGTACGATGCCGAAATCCTGAGGAACATTGTCACAAACTTTCAGATCTCGGTTCACAATATTTTCGTAGATATGATCTATTGAAGTTAGGGCTTTTTGTAGGCTCCTGAATTTAACCTAAATAGGTCATCGCAAAAATTTTGCTATAATTTTTTCTCTACGAAGATTAAAAAGCTGAAATTTTCAGAGAGCCGGTTTCACAACACCTCCCTTCAGGGAGTCGACCCCTAAGGATGGAAGAAGTTGTTTTTTGTTATATATATTGTATTTTTTTACTCATTTCATAGGTCGGATGTTGTTTCATTGATCAGAGACTCTAGTGTAATCAATATTTCACAGGAAATTAATGAAAGAGTTGCAACTATTTATTTGGGATACCTGTGGTATGGAAATTTAGCATTTCTCTTCTTATGTCACATATGTATGAATTTCTTGTTTCATTATCCATTTCACTTCTATTATATGCTGGTTTTCGTGTTGAAAAGAAAGTACATCTCTCATTCTTTGTTTTTGTAAAATCTTCATAGTTCGTTAATTTTCTTCAGTTTAGAAAGAATACATGTTTTTCCTTGTTCTTTCTAGCTCCTTATTGGTCTGATCCATCTCACTTTGAAACCCTAAAGTGTTAGCCTTCCTAATATCATTTTCCCTGACCTAGGATCTTTTACCTAATCCTCATCCAGCAACTCTAATACAAACAAACCCCTGTACTCATACCTAGCCTAAAACCCTAATTCATCCAACCCTCTTGATTGTGACTTTGTGGAGAGAGCCCTCTCTCATTTGATAGGGCTAGATATCCATCCAAAATATTGGTTTATGGTTACCTCTTTTTGGACTTTTTCTCATCCTTAGAGATCCGATGAAGTGATAACAACAGCTAAGATCAAGTTTAGAAGAGTGAAGGACCAAAGAGCTTCAAGGAAGAGCAACATCGTAGCATCAAATAGAGTTAGTCCATATCCTTCTATCTATGTTTCATTTATAATCTAGGAATGTAGGTGTTGCTTATTCCCTTGTTGCTAGACCCATAATAGGGCTGGAGGGATCGTCTCTATCCATAGAGAGGATTTACCTAGACAACAAGTTGGGGACTCCACTAGGGAGTCATTGCCTTTAGTCTCTTTCCACTCTTTGAGTTTTTTATTTTTCATCCATATTTAGTTGAATATCTATCTCTCCTTGGTTTCTACCCTTTTTGACTGCTTACAGTCATCAATATTTATTCTAAAGTGATAAGCATGGCTTTATCTAGTCGAACCCTTTTGATTTTGGTAATTTTCCTTGATCAACATTGTTAATTCTCTGACAGACGTGCTTATCAACAGTAATTTTTTTAACACATAAGTGCTTATCCCCTTCCAGCGTGAGGTGCAGCCTCACAAGCACGTCGATTTGTGTATGAATTCTTCTAGGGTTTCCCTTCATTGATTCCCAATGTGTCTTACCCTTCTATATTTATTTCTCTGCTCAATTTTCTCTTGTCCTCTTATATTCAACAACTTGATTGCCTCAATTAGTTCATCTTTGATATTCTTTCTTTCGAATAGTGCATCCTCATCATCCTAGGGTTTCTAGGTGCTTCGAGTCATTTGATTGGTTGGATGCTTCATTGGGTTCCATACCTGTTGTTGGGTCAATTGTTTCGTCTATTTTGAACCTTTTGGTTTGATTGTTTTGTTTTTTGGCTGATATTTGTGATTAGGGATTTTGAGTGTCCATTCCGTGTGTATTTGATTCTCTTTGACATCAACAATAATATATTACATTGCTTGTCTTCAGCTGAAACATATTTCTTTGTGTCTTGATCAGTGTGAAAAGTGAAGAATGTCTTGTTTTCAGAAAATTATTTTGGATTTCTCTTTGGTATGTTTATTATTGAATATTGTAGCATTGGGAGGAATTTCATTATTTCATTAGATAAATCCTCAAAGAAATGGATTACATTCGAAGTGATTATTTCATGTTTTTAAGTTTTGTTTACATAACAAGAACAGAAAATTTTGCATTCATTTTTTCATTTAAAATGAATAACTTCATTTCGATTGCTTCTAGTGAAATTAGTTGAAACTAGGAAAGTGAAAGAGATTTTCAATTTGCTTTAGATCGTGCACTTGAAGAAGTAGTGAAAATTTTCATTTAGTGCATTTTATTGACTGCTGCATTAATTGTGTGAACTTCTTTCTCCCAATTAGTGTATTTTTCATCGAAATGAATACGTGTCATTTTCTCATATAGTTGTAATTAGGAATTCAGGTGACATTGGTAAGGCCTTAAAACTAAAACCTAATTTCAAGATAAGATTTAAAACGTATTAAATGAATCTAAGGAGAATTTTGAACTTAACGCAAAACATTTAGTGGTATAGGCTAGAGACATGTTCCAACATCGTAAAACGTAGGAGGTGTCGCTAACATTCCATGTTACAATCCAAAGGTGATATCATGTCCCATGTATGGAAGTATATTGGTGTATGATAAGTATATTTGGGGTGCTCTCATCGAACGGTTACACATTAGAAAACACTACTATGGATTGGAATCCCATGTACCATCATGTATATTTTAGGAGACACCATTAGGTTTTAAACATGCCATAGGTAATAGATTTGACCTACTTGTAGACGTGATACACTGAACAAAAAATTTGGGGAGATTGGTTGTCGTACATTAAGTCCTTGGTAAATTTATTTTTTAAGGTGTATGTTGTAGTTCACGGATACCTGGTAATCCTTTATGCCTAGTTCACCCTTTTTTATTTATTTTGTTTTTTAAGTTATAAAATCAACTACCCAAGATAACATGGCTTAACTGTAAATATATTTCTTGGAGACATGATGAGTAAATCCTTATGAATACATGTTTTAAAAGCCTAGGATAAGTCACCTCTTTTCCTATTCTGCTTCTGAGTTAAAGTAATCGTGGTTGAACCATCAATTTTGACTTCCCCTTCCTCATCCTCTACCGAAGGAACATCACCACAAGTCTTTTGACACTTCACCATCGGTTGGAGCCCAAAGTGTTGAGATTGCCATCCTTCCAAGTGTTCAACCTCATGCTATTCGGTCTCCTCTTGACGAGCCATTTAGCTAAATCGTGTTTCCTCGGAATCCATTGTTTGATTCCGTAGAAGTCTCCCCTCAATGACAATATAGCCTGTTTGACACACCAGGTTTATCTCTGGTGCCTTTTCCATCTACGCATTGTGTTTCCGCTCGTCAACTATTTCCACCTATCCCTTCTAAAGGAGAGGTCTCATATCCCCTTGAAGTTTCAAGATATATTATTGGTATGGATGAGTCGTTGTATGAGGGGTATAATTTCCCTCCTGAAAACTTTTCATTTAGGGGACAGGCCTCTCAGCCCTTTACCCAGCCATCAATTTCATCTGGTTACACGTCCTTGGGACATCTACTTTCTGGTATTTCAAGTGCCACGTCTTTATAAAACAACACCATTTGGAAAACTACCATGATACCTACATCTGGTCCATTTGTATTTGGTGCATCCACTACTATCCCTTCTCAAACTATAGTTACGTATGTTCCCACTAATGCCAATTGTTTGCATTAGTGTTTCGGCACCTCCCATCAATATCGATTCTGTCGATCCCAATTGATGGGGGGCAGGCATCCCTACTAAATGTCTCTCAATATTTAGTTGGAACATCTATGAGTGGATTACAAACTCACATTCTTGGATCTAGTCAACTTATCAGTAGTATCCCTATGCCTTTAGGATCATCTATTCCAGTAGGGTTAACCTATGATCAGTATCAGTAAGCTTTGCACAACTAGATACTCAAAAAACAACCCTATGTCCCTTTTGGTTCTCAACAATTGCAGACTCCATTCTTGAATCTGCAAGGATTTCAAGTTCAATATGGAATTTATTCATGGGCTTATGCATATCAGTAGTGGCCTAATTTTGGTAAAAAAAAGACCCTATGTGCAACAAGGTCAACACTATGTGAAACAAGCACTGCCCTATGTTCAATCTGACCAACCTTTTTCTCATCAGATTCAGTTTTCCTATTCTAAATAGGGAAAACCTTTTGGAAAACCTTTTGTTCAACAAGAAAAACCCTTATCTCAATAAAATCATATTTTTTTTAGCCAGTTCAATGTGGGCATCAGGGTCAACCTTGCCAGCCTCAACAGTCGCAAGGTACCATGATGTCAAATCCTCAAGGTACCGTGATGTCCAATCCTCAATAGCCCCAAGGTCAACCTTTAGGCTTACAAGGTCAATCTTTGGGTTTACAAGGCTACCTTTTGGGTTCAAAAGGTCAACCTTAAGATATTGTGTTCCAAAATTATCAACATCAACAAAATCCATATGCTCTGAATTATGCTTAGGCTGGAACTTAGTGGTCTGCTGCAGGTCAAAATCCAGTTTTTGGTCCACAACCATGATATGGTCAAAATCCCCAAGGTTTAAATACTTATGGGAAAAATCCTTCTAGAAAAAACCAATGGGGAAAAAATCTCTCTCAATCTGGTTGGAATCCTCAAATGGGCCTTTATCAAAGGGCGATTATGTCTTTTAATCTGCAATTTCTTTTTCTTGCAACATTGGAACTACCTAATGTGTCGAGATTGACTAATGATCTGATTCTCCATAATCCATATTAGATTCTTGTTCCTACTAAAATCCCAATAGATTGACCTAAATTTAAAAGCAATTCTGGAGAAGACCTTCAGGCACACGTTATGGCCTACCATCTTTGGTTTTATTCTAACTCTTAGGTTCATGAATTCATCCGTCTGCATCTTTTCCAAAGAACATTGACTGGTGCCGCTGAAAATTTGTACATAGAGCTTCCTCATGGAACCTTCCAAGGTTTAAATTCTCTAGATATGACTTTCCTCACACACTTATAGTTACATGTTCGCTATGAAACAATAACTCACATCCTCATGTCCTTGAAATAGGATACCGCTATGCACATCTCCGATCACATCCATGAATGGAGATGGTGGTGTCGTTTAATAAAATTTTAAATTGTTGATCAACTCTTGACCGAATGGTTCACAAAATCCTTCGTCAATGATATTCCCAAGGACATTTCAATGGGGGCATGTGTCATAGAGGAATAGGCCACTGATCGTGCACAATATCTTGATCTGGTTTCTTCCCAGTCTAGCACATTGTATGATATCTTGTCTGCTGCTACATGCACTTCTACCAAACCTAAAACTTTGAAAGCTCTAATGACACCACGTGTTGATGGAATCATTGGGTAAGTTACCCAAACTTCTCGAAAGTCTTCTTCTGGTAAGAAGAAATCAACTTCCTCCTCCGATTATGTTCCACAGAATCCTTTGAATCCTAGTAAAAATATTGAGGTTAATGCCATCTAGTCTACCGCAGTAGACAAAACTTCTAAAGGTAAAAAAATGAGCAAAGGAAAATCCAAATCTGATGCCCTGAAACAAGATTCTCCCAAATCGGACTGATGATGGAACTAAATGAAAGCCTAAGTACCCTTGCCTAATCTGTGACAACCAAAACTATACTAAAGAATGCCCATGATGGGCTAAAGTTAGTCGTTTACTCAAATATACTCAAGGAACTCTGACTGTCCTCAAATAACCATTTCTATCTCAGCAAACTCAGATGGTAGAATAACCCCCATCTTCTTACCCCCATCTCAGATGGGTTCCCAAGTGTTTATGATGAATGGAAAAAAACCCATTTATATGGCCACCAAGTCCAAATATTACTCTACTCATCCTCATCAGTCCGCAGAGAAAGAAATTTTCGATGCTCCTACTCCTTCTACTCCGCCCACTTCTGGTCATCTTCTTATCGAAATACCTAGTCCCGATCCCTTTATCCAACCACCGTCTAAAGGTGTGCTTTGAAAATCCTCTTATAACCCGAATGCCTGAGTTGCTCAACATTACAATATCGTTGAGGATTTGGCTCAGGCACCTTTTTCTATGTCTGCCTTAGAGGTTCTTCAAAGCTATACTTCATAATGGAAATAAATACTATTGTCAATTGGAGGAATTGATCTAACTGATTCGAGTCTCATTACATTCAATCTAGAAAAACATGTTCCACGTATTCCAAATCATCTTTCTTTCTTCATTCAAGTCATCATTAATGGAAAGACAATCCATCAGTCAATCATGAATGAGGGTGCATCCACTTGCATCATGTTTGTGTCTTGTTGGAAAGCCATCGGCTCTTCAACTCTTAGCTAGTCTCTGAACACCGTGGAGGCTTTCGATGGAAGAGATTCACATCCTTTTGGTATTCTCCCTAACTTTTGTATCACTTTGGAAGGAAAAATGGTCAATGTCGAAGTATAGGTTGTTGACGCTAAACTCAATTACAATCTTCTACTTGGTCATAGTGAGAACCACACTATGCTTTGTGTGTCACCCACTATGTTTCGTGTCCTTCACTTCCCACATCAAGGGAAGATATTCACTATCAATCAATTATCCATTTTTACTTCTACTTCCTCCAAAAGAAACATGCCATATGTGGAGTATACCACCACACCATATGAAAGTGTGGGGGAAGCAATTTTTAAATATTCTACCTTAATGTGTCTCTTTTCTCTGCCACTTCCGAACACAACTCAAGTCACTATTATCTCTACTTCATCTGATCCTTGGATCATTCCTTCTCATGATCAAATTGATTCCTTCGACAATGTTATGCCATTGAGCCCTGTTGAAATCAATTATTGTGAACTTATCTTGTCTTTGGCTCCTGATCCTAATCATACTACTCCTAGTATTATTTTTGACGCGTATTCTCAATCTCCTTGCCTTGGTTCTTCAGATTCTTCTGATCGATTGAATGACACATTTCCTTCCAAAAAAAGTATCATGGAAACCATGTCTCTAGAATAAACACCTTGGGAAAATACCCATCACCATTCTTAGTTTCTTCGAAATCCTGGAGCAATTCCTTTGTGTCTTGAAAATTTTTCTTCCCATGCTCTGATTTGTCCACTTCAGACACCCATCTTAACACATGAGGTATTTTCTGAAGGAAACATGGGAAACATCATTGCTACGAGGCCAATCCACATTTTTGTCAAACCAGGAATCATAGAGAACATCCATATCTAGGTAACTTGCTCTCTGGATTAGATCAAGCTTTACCCTAATCATTTTCAAGAGTTCAAGGATGTCTTTGCATTTTCATATGAAGAAATTCCTGACATCGATCCTAGTATAGTGGTGCACAAGATACCTACTTGTCCTAATGCGAAACCTGTTCGTTAGCGACTCTGCCCCATGCATCCTAGAAAGGAAGCTATTATAAAGGGAGAAGTTGAAAAGCTTCTCAAAGTTGGGTTCATATATCCAATCCCTTTGAAATATTGGGTTTCCAATATCGTCCCTATCGATAACAAGCAAGGTATTATCTGTGTTTATGTTGATTATCGTGAGATCAATTATGCCTACCCTAAAGATAACTATCCCACTCCTTTCATTGACTAAATCATTGATGAGTGTGCTGGGAGAGAGACCTTTTATTTTATGGATTTTTTTTCTGGGTACAACCATATTAACATCTTGCCAGCTGATCAACATAAGACTACTTTAAAATATCCTTGGAGAAAATTTTCTTACAAGAAGCTCCCTTTCGGCTTAAAAAATTCTGATGCTACTTTTCAATGAGAGATGCCATATGCCTTTCATGATAACAAGCACATCTTTTAACCTTATCTGGATGATTTACTTTCTCATTCAACTAAGCACCATGTCCATCCTTCTCACCTTCGAGAATTGTTTCTCCATTGTAGACATTATAATATTTGACTTAATCTACATAAATGTGTATTTTGCATTGAATCCGGTAGAATTATATGGTTTATCATCCCCAAGGAAGGCATTTGTCTAGATATGTTGAAAGTCGAGGCTATTGTTAATATACCCCCTCCATCTTTACATCAGCTGCAGAGGTTACAAGGGAAAGCCAATTTCCTTCATCGTTTAGTACCTAAATACACTATGGTAGCTAAAGGTTTTACACCATTTCCTAAGAAAGGGATCCCATTTCTATAGGATGAAATTGCTCAGAAGTCCTTTGATGCCTTAAAGGATGTTCTTATAAATGCTCCTTTACTGCATCCCCCAAATTACCATCATGATTATTTCCTTTACCTAGCAGTTTCTTCCAGTACTATTGGTATGGTATTGGTCCAATATGATGATGATGGCACTGAAAAAGTGGTTTATTACCTCAGCCACAATGTCATGGATACTCAGACTCGATATGCCCATATCAAGAAATTATCTTTAGCTGTGGTTCAGGCCATTCAACGTTTTCGGCATTAAATTTTACTTCGCACGACTGTAGTGATATCTTAATGCAACCCAATGACCTACATTTTGACACATCAGTTACTAGGGGGAAAGTATTCTAAATGGATTTTCATCCTACATGAATTCAATTTTGAATTTACTACTGCCAAATCTTAAAAATCACTGGTCTTTACCAAGTTAAAATGATCCCTTCCCTCTGCACATCTCTCTTCCAATTTTGATGAGCATATTCGTGATGATACGCTCTTTCTTATCAATGCTATCAACCCTTGGTACAACGATATCATCGTGTATCTCCAAACTCAAAATTTTCAATCTGAGTTGAATAAAGGTGATCGTCAATGCATTTGACATCACTCTCAACCATACTGCATCATACGAGATACTTTATACCACGTCGGCATTGACTCGATTCTTAGTCAATGTTTAAATTTTGAAGAGGTTGAGAGAGAACTTAATGATTTCCACTCTGGGGCATGCGGTAGTCATATGTCTCGTTATGACACTACTTAGAAGATCCTTTGTACTGGGTATTTATGGACTTATATATGCAAGGATTGCATTATTTCCATCCAAAAATGTCATGCTTGCTAGATTTATCAATGAAAAATATGCACGCCACTTGCACCCTTAAAGCCAGTTATTATCATCGACCCTTTTGCTAAATGGGGTATTGATTTTATGACATGTAACCCTTGCTCGGCCAGGGGGCATGCCTATATTATCATCGTCATCGATTAATTTACCAAATTGGCTGAGGTGATGCCTAAATATGTCGTTGAACGTAAAATTGATGCTCAATTTCTATGCAATCACGTTATCATCCATTTTGGAGTTCCTCAAGCCATCATCACCGACCATGGCTCCCATTTCCACCATTACATGATGGCTGAGCTGACCAGTTAGTTGGGTCTGCGACATGACTGCTTGACTCCTTATTACCCTCAGGCCAATGGCCAAGATGGAGGAGTCAACAAAGTCTTAGTTACCATGTTTCAGCACACCATTGGGATGCACAAGTCAAACTAGCATCTGATGATTTTTTCAGCTCTTTGGGCTTACCGAACCTCAGCCAAAAATGCTACCAGATTTACTCCTTTTCAGCTAGTATATCTCCTAGAAGCAACTTTACCAATTAAATGTGAGATCCCTTCACTCAAGTTAGCTATTGAATTACTCCCAAATACCTCACCATAAGAGGAACGCCTTCTATATCTGGAAAAGCTTGACGAAACTCGTTGCTTTTCTACTTTAGTCACTGAAGCTCAGAAGAAACGGGTCAAATCCCATTTCGATCAGATTGTTTCTCCACGTGCATTTTCTAAAGGAGACTCATTTCTTCTATATGACCAAGCTCATGATAAGATGGGGGCAGGGAAATTCGAACTGATGTGACATGGGCCATACATTATTAAACGTGTTTTGAAAAAAGGGGCCTATGAGTTAATTGATTATGAAAGAAACCCTTTAGATAAGCCCTAGAATGGGCTTTATCCAAAGAAGTATTATAAATAATTTCTTTCATATAAATACTTTTTTACATTAGTGTGTTTTCATTTTTGTACAGTTTGGTTTTGGTGTGCTTTTTGTGAGCATTTTTACTACTTAGCTTGTTTTACTTGTTTTGCAAATGTTTTTAAATCATTATGTCAGTTTTGCCAATGGTTCCTGCCATAGTACTCGAAAATTATCCTCTGTAGCATGGGTTATCTATGACCCTAATGGTGAGTTATTGGATCTGCAAGTTATCTATTAAGTTCATACAACCAACAATATTGCTGAGTACAGGCAATCATTGAACTTCTGTCAAAATCGATTACTCTTGGCATTAGAGAACTAGTTGTAAACCTTGATTCACAACTTGTTTTCCTTCAACTCAATAGGAAATATTCCACCAAAAACCCTCAAATTTTGAAAATGTATCTACATGTTCGTCTCTTAGAAAGAAATTTTGATTACATTACATATCAACATATTCCAAGATACATGAATACGTTAACATATGCATTGGCTAATTATGTTTTAGACAGACATTTTCGAAATTTATAAAACCATGATCATCATTACATCATACATTAAACCATAAAATATAGCATATATATATATGTCAATAAATGTTTGCAAAAGTTTTTAGTACATCATAATCCAAAAATTATGTGTTCTGGTACACAAGAGACTTGCAGGTCACAAAAATAACAACTGCAGAAATAAAAACTAAAGTGGACTAATCTGCATGATGCTCATGGTAACAAGTCACTACTCAAATAACTCGAGTCAACAACCTGTGGATGCAGTCTGACACCCCCACAGTGTTCCTCTAGTAGCGGCAAGGAATATCATGAACATGAGCATACTCTGAAATCCCAGCGGTCAAGGCATCCAAGTTTTAGGCTATTTCCTCTTTATCATCCGCTCCTTCCTCATAAGGAGCAACCTCGAATTCCCTCATCACTCTTCTAGCTATGGGGGACATTCCAACAGGTCTTTTCAGTCGAAAATTTGCAACACATAAGTTTAAAATTCAGAACACATATGAAAAAAAAATATAAGTTACAAAACTTAAAAGAAAAACATGTTTTACCTCTATCATCTCATTGATTACCCTTTGGAAGTGGAAATTTTGGGTCACCTCTGAAATCAGTCCTAGAATACGGCCAATCCTCCATGACGATGAGTTAGAGCCTCATCCATATGAAGAAAGGTGGTTTGTATGACATGTGTTTCCTACCTCTTCAGTGAGGCATTAACTCGCTCCATCGTATCATACATGGATCACGTGTCCCGACATGGCCACTTTCACCTACTGAAACTGGAACAATGACACTCATTCCAAAAATAATGCTGCTAAAATTGAACGATACCCAAATTGCTTGAGTCGTCCATTTTTTCATTTGGTAAAATTTTTCTTCATATTGGCCAAAACTGCTTCTAACCAGTTAAATATCGTGGGTTCCATACAGTCTATGGCAATATGGAGTCGAGACTTGGTAGCCTCATGTGGCGCTTGTGCCCTAGTGGCATGTGTTATAGTATACAGGACTACCTTTAGAGACAATTTTTTTATGGTTCTTATGTCCACCTTCCCACTGGAAGACTTGTTTGCCTTTGGACACTGCCTCCCTATTAACATATCCATGGTCTCACCCATAATCCAGCTTCCTGATAAACGAGATATTTTCCCTCTCTATGATAAACCAGTGATGAAATAGATGTCATATACCTTGATTTATAAATATTGCTCTCTGATTATAAATATTTCCCATCCTACGTCCCATATTTACCAGGTATTGTAGCAACTCAGGCTAAGATCATAGGATTGGAGTTCAAAAGAACCTAAGGAGCCTGCATTTCCTCAAGGCAGCCAAACATTCTTGATCCTCCATGGCTTCTCTATCCACTTCTTAATGCTCTCTCTCTCTCCATTCAATCACCATTTTTCTTGATGATTTATTACTGTCATAGCAATTGAACAACACCTTGTTAAAAATCCGAGCATAAAAATCTAGTTTGGATGGTGATTTTGAGAAAATTTTCATGTTTCTTCGATCTCTGCGATTGTGATGCCTATTTTAAAAATTGGGGTGCTGACCGACGCACAACCTATGCAAAAAAACATATTGGTGCGATATCGAAGGGAATACCCATGTCAATCTGTAGCAAAAATGAGTTTGAAACTCCTTCGCAAAAAATCATTATACATATTAAAAATTGCTAAAACGGATATGAAATCAGAGACAATGGGCATGGCTCTTACCTTGCACAGACGGTTCATCAATCTGCTTCTTGGATCAGCCACAGTTAGCTCCTGAAGAATCAAGGTAAAAAGGGTAAAAAAACCTCTCCATTGACTTGTGAAAGTGAAAAGTGAAAAATGTTTTTACCTTTTTTATTTTATTTTTATAAATGTTCAAGTCATTATTAGGGTTTTTTAAATATTTTAAGTATTTTTTCCTTCAAAATAGATAATGTGTTCACTCTTGTGCAGCAACAAGGTAAAATGTTTTATGGATGATATGAGAAATAGTTCTAGTTTATTACTTTCCAGACTCAGTAAAAACAAATGAAAACGTCACCCCCTTAGAGTCACCTTTAAGCTCTTTTTTGACTCTCGAAAAATCAAAATATTGCCGATAATTTGTCATTTTGAATGTGCTGAAGTAAACAAAATTTCATTTACCCATTATACATTTACCCCTTTTTCAGACTGGGATAAACTATTGATGAAAAAATAATACCTTTTCAATCATGACTAAGAGGTTCTCCCGAAATTTGTTCTCTACCTTTTACGATTTGAGGGACTACATACGAAAAGGGCCCTATGGAGTTTTCTTTTTAGCCTCTTTTCAAACTCTCTAAACCTAAAAAGGCATCAATTTTCACCTTTTTCGGACTCGTTAAAATTTAACAACATTGGAATCGTCACCATGGCACTACTGATTTCCTCCTTCCTAGGGCTCGTAAAATGTGCTAGGATGAATTTTTCCAAAGTAAAAAATTATACGAAAAGCATATGTTATGCCCTTAAAGCTTGTATTAAATCATAATTGGGGTACTCACCAGAAATGGTGGGGGATAAATCTAATTATTTATCAGTTGTGTCGGCACTATGTCGCTCTTGAACATGACACTTATCTGCAGTTCATGTTGGGTTGGGGGTATCCTACATTTGACACTTTGCCTCCATGGGTTTGGGAAATATTTTTTCCTCTCATTCAATTACCAATATTTTCAACATGACCTCTGATTACATTTGTGTCAAATACTGCCAAATTCCAGAGTCGTGTCATTGATAAGTTCAAGAGCAGTTCCTTCTACAGTTTTTCATTACCTAATTCTCTGTTCAGTCTTAAGTCACAACCATCTTGTTCATCTGTCTCATGTCAAGGATGTGGGATACATCATGGCCCACCTTTGATGGATTGCTTCCTGTTGACTTCAGCTCAGTATCCGATAAGTTTATCTAGAGACTCCTTTCAGTACTTTGGAGCCTACATGCCTTGATGGTAGTTTTTTTGCATTTGACAACATGTTCACCTCACTGGCCTTCGATCGGATGTTTTCACGAGTGTTCGACTTTAGTTCCTTATTCACATCTCATGGATTGTATTGTTATTACCTTGAAGGCCATTGTCATTATTGGTGATATCTCTCCCGCCTTTTAATAATTTACATCACAATGATGTGGATACATCATGGCCCTCCTTTGATGGATTGCTTCTTGTTGACTTTAGCTCAGTATCTGGTAAGTTGATCTACAGACTCCTTTCAGTACCTTAGAGCCTACATGCCTTAATGGCAGGTTTTTCGCATTCGACAACATTTTCACCTCATTTGCCTTCGATTGGATGTTTTCATGAGTGTTCAACTTTAGTTCCTTATGCACATCTCGTGGATTGTATTGGTAGTACCTTGAAGGCCATTTTCAATATTGGTGATCTCTCTCCCGCCTGTTAACAATTTACATCATTGACTGGTAATCTAGTGATTTTCTTGCATGTTTGACTTCAGCTCACTCATTCATATTCTTGAATTTTTACTTGATAGGGTCTTGACAGAGCATAAGACCCTAGATTTTTTCTAATAAATTCCAGGTTGTGAGGCAATATGAGTTATTCATGAATGTATAGATGACTCTTTTTGATGAATAGTTCTGACCATACCTGAGTCCATATTTGTGATCCTTCTTATTTCTATATGGATGTGTCCATACCGTATATCCTATTACATGATGTCTTTTATGGATAACCCATTTATTTATATTAGAGATTTCGTAGGTTTTCTGATGGCAGCGTCTTGGTCTTGGAACGTTCTCATAAATCATTTCACCCCTCACTCTCGTTCTGCCTTCATGCTTTAGGGTGCATTTGTTACACATCATTTTGTCAATGTCCTTGTAATCCCTATTATCGAAGCATGGGGGACCCTTTCAGTGATCCCTGTGTACCTTTTCCATCATGAAAATATTCCTTTGCATCCCTTATAGTCTGAAGAACAATCTCTCTTTTGATAATTCCTAGAGTAGCTCCCTAAAAACCTATATTTTTGGAACAACTCTACCCTTTTGTGTCTCATTAGCACTGATGACCCATCCTTATCTTATGACCAGCGCCGGTTGGCGCTAGTATGGACCTCACACCCGTGTCGATTTACTTCTGGAATATTTTTTAAAATGGAAACAAAGCTTCATGGCCTAGAAGCTTCAAGAGTGGAGAGATGGATGTTTCTTGATCAGGATATGGCTGAGATTCCTCCCTTGGGCCTCTTTTTCCTACAAAAAAGGAAACTTCCAAAGAGATAAGCCTTTTTCCTATCATAAGTGGATCCATGTCCCCTCCTCCATCTCTATAAATTGATCACCCTCCAATGCCTCTTCTAGTTAGAATAGAATAAAAGATAATAACAGAGAGAGGTTTAAATATTTTCATAAGCTTTGAAGGAGAGAGTT
The DNA here is from genome assembly GCA_034641835.2 of Pinus albicaulis. Lineage (NCBI taxonomy): Eukaryota > Viridiplantae > Streptophyta > Pinopsida > Pinales > Pinaceae > Pinus > Pinus albicaulis. The sequence continues at coordinate 56,100,460 of MU968359.1, read as the reverse complement.
GAGACCCTTAGCCTTCTCACATTGAGTTGAAAATGAGTGCCTTGGAGACGTTCCCAGATTCTATCCTACTAAAGGAGAGCTTTGACATCAAGGCGCATGTTGTAAATCATTTTTTATTAATAATATGATACAACTGATATTTATTTCCCATTCTTGCCCATGATTCATGGTAAGAATTATAACATTCCTTGATAAGTTAGAAATGTTATACTTGTATATGCATGTTGCAATTTTATGTTTTCTTGTTGTTTCTTGGTTGCTTGTGTAGGTAATTGAAATTTGGTAGCAGTGAAGATCAAGTTTAGAAGAGCGAAGGAACAAAGAGATTCACTAAAGAGAAACATCACAACATCATATCGAGGTATACCATCTCCTTTGAACTATGTTTCATTTATAATCTAGGAAAGTAGGTGTTTAATAATTCCCCTTGTTGCTAGACCCACACTAGGGTTGAGGGATCATCTGTGTCCGCAAAGAGTATTTACCTAGACAAAAATTGGCAGTCTTCAAATGAAATTTTGGTCAAAGTCATCAAGAAAGTCCTAAATCATCATAAGAGAAACTGGGATAGTCATCTTAAGTATGAAATTTGCGCAAAAATAATTTCACATAAAATATCAACAAGTAAATCACCTTTTCAAGTTGTTTATGGCATTGAAGGCATCTTTCCCACACAGTTAACTTCTCTTGTTTTGAAATTACTACAAGAAGAAAATGAATAACCTGATGATTTTTCCACAAGAATAAATTAGATTATAGAGTTAAATGAGAACATATATGAAGTCTAGTATAAGATTTGAAAGTATAAAAAAAAAATGAAAATATTATTTAATAGGAAAGCTAGAGAAAGAGACTTCCGAGAAGGGGATTTAGGACTAAAATGGGACAACAAAAGAGAGAATAAAGGAAAACATGGAAAATTTTATAATCTTTGGTTGGGCCATTTCAACATTACAAAAGTAAAAGGAAACAATAATTTTGTGCTACATAATTTAGAGGGACAATATTATTTATTGCAAGTCAATGGAAATTATTTGAAACACTATATCCAGTAAGAAAAATTCATCAATCATCCATCATTGTACATTACCTATTTTTGGTTCATTTTTCAGAAAAGTGTGTATGTTTTTCAACAAAGACTCTATTAGCCCGAGGAGAAGGCACTTCGATCTTCATGTTCTCTGCATACTAAAGGAGGAAGAAGTCCCCAGTTGGAGCCAATGTTGTAACATATATGGTTTTGATAAGTTAGATGCTACAAAAGAAAAATAAACAAAATAAAAAGATGAAAATTTGTTAGGAAGTGAAAAATAGAAGAAAAGAAAAAGAAAAATATAAAGAGAGCACCTTAAAATTCCACTTAAAAAATTAAATAGTGATATATGTTAGCCTCCATAATGTCCCATGACTGATGAAAGGATGTAAACAAAGGTAACCTCAAACCAAGCTTTCATTTTGGTAGCTAGCCCTACCGAACTAAAGAGGACTCTCTCTATGAGATCACAACCAAAGATTTGACTGGATGAGGAGTAAATTTTAGGCTATTTAGGTCATCTCTATGGTTTTTAAATTTTGATAGTTTTATTGTTGGATCAGGGATGAAAATAGGTAGCTAGGTCTAGGTATGAAAGGGTTACAACTGCAAATATATAAAGGAGCAAGGGAGAAATGGTTTAGAGATGGGATTAGGGTTTTTTAAGTGTAGTGTATGGCTTGAAAGAGTGGATAGGATCTTAATGAGCATGCATCATGAATTCATTAAAACTGAAGGAAATAAACATGAAATGATGCTCCCGAACAAAACAAACCCACGAAAAAATTCTTCTTATAAAAATTTGAGGAAGATCACTAAGGAAAGAAAGAAATGGAAAGATAATATATATATCATTTATAAATACTATAATAGAGAAAAAAAAACAACATCAAAAACTCACTGCACTGGAATTCCTAGATAATAGCTACAATTGTTGCTCTGAATAAAAGTTGAAGCACAAGCTACAATGGTCTCAAATATTTTATGTCCAACCATTAAAATGAATAAGAAAGGAATACATATAGACAAAAATCCATTTCCCCTCTCTCAGGGGTTGAATCCTAGTGTTGAGGAATTGATCACATGATTCTCTCACCTAAAACCTAAAGACTAGGGAGGTTACAAACCTCTCCGCAAGATAGAAAAATTGATACCTTTGACCAAAAATGGCCTTACAAACATATCTACCTCATGTTTAATCTATTTAGCATATTTACACATGTTTACATCATCAAAACATAAAAAGTGACAATTTACATCAATGGAGGTCGAAACTGGACCAAGTCAACAGAGAAAATTGACCAACAAGAAAAAACGCATCGTGCCTGGAGAAAATGTAGCATGCTTGGTAAAAGTGACCTTTGGAGGACTTCCCAAGGTCCAAATGATGATTTGAAAGTTTTTGAAGATAGATATTCACGTTGGCTACAAAATAGAGTCCTCAAGCACTGAAAATGGCTGATTATAGCCCTCAAAACTTCATTCTCCCATAATAATTCCAAAAACGAAGCATGATGTTCAAAAAGAGGGAAGAAATGTGGTTTTTTAGCCTTTTCACTTGCCAAATCTTACTAAAAATATTCTCACAGGAGATAGATGTGATTTAAAACTCATAATAAATCCAAAAAGGTAAAAAATTTGTCATATGGTAGCTCCCATCAAAAGTGTAGTGTGGCCCACGCTGCATTTTTGACCCTATGATTGTGTCAAAAACAATGAAAAACTCCAAAATTTGAAAAAAATTCTAAAAATTCTCAAACTTTGCTCAAAATTTCACCAAATTTGATCCATGATGAACTGAGATGGAATGATAAGCTATGATTGAATCATCAGCTAGCAAATCTAACTTTCCCTTCTCCTCTTCCTCCATTAGGGTTTATTTTAAGATTTTCCTTCATTTATCTCAATTTTGCTTGAGACACTTGATTTTTATTGTACTAGTGCATGTCCATGTGTCTCTGAATGTTATCATCATTTTTGGCCCTCTTCAGGAGCTTTTCCAAATGTCCATTGAATCTATCTAGCCAATACTCCCTGTCTTGTTCAATTTCTCTCAAAATGAGCTCATCCACTATCATGTGTGTTTTTGGTGGATATGCTTCTCTTTTTTGTTGCAGTGCCCTTTTTAGACCTTTAGTTCTAGGCATCTTCCTTCTAAACTTCTCTTCATGTTCATTGGAATCATCAATATCAACTACAACTCTACCATTTACATCTTCTTTTCTAGCATCAACCTTATGTCTATTTAAGAGTGGTTATTTTACCTTCAATTGCATGTTCTCCTGCTCAAGAAATGAAATTATGAAGTTGGCCCTAGACAAGATATATTTAAGCTATTTTATATTATCATACTTCTCCATGATAACATGCTTTTCTGATTTGTTCTCTTCATCCACCTCCAAATATTCCATGTCAATATCAAAATAGATAGGCTCCTCATGTTGTGGTGATGATCTTTGTCTTGCTGATGTAGGCTTGATCCCTTCCACAATGTTTGGAGCAAAAACAAGCCTCCTACCTCTTTGATGTTTTTGAGTCCCCTCATCCCTAGGTACCCTCTTGAATGAAACTCTACTAGTTGAGCCATTCTCTCTTTGTATGGATGGTGCTGATAGTGTGGATAATGGTGTACCTGGGCTAGTTCGCTAATTAGCAGGAGGAAAAAATACATTTGAATAAATGAAGGTATCCTAATTAATATTATTCTCTACAAGCTAGTGCACAACAATGATTTTGACGAGAGAATGGCGAAATAGGCTGGCTTCATGGTGACCTTGTCTATGTTCAACCTTTTCTAACATTTTTACCAAACTCTTGTACATGTAGTAGGATAAATTAAGTGTTTTACCCCTGTGAAGTGCATGAAAAATATAAAACAGTACTTGTACAATCTAGAAAATCTGTGCTCACATGGAAATTACTTCATAATTACCCTCATTAATGGAGAAAACCTATGCAACAGTTGACCAAACAGAGAAACTTTCTTAATGGAATATTTGTAGTGACCTTTGATGAATTATTTGTAGTTTTTCACATCAATATCAAGGCTCTTAAAACATTTTTCACCACTATTAGGTATTCATGTAGCTGTAGTTATGGCTTCAGTTGAGATTTTGAAGCTCACCCCTACAATTATGACCTTGTCTCCTTTAAGATTAGTGGCAAACAAACTTGTGAGCTTGGCATGGTATTTTACTATTTGAACTTTTTCACAAAATATTAAACACCCAACATTCTGAAATAAATACTTGGAAAGTGGACATGAAATCATATTATGTGTGTTGAGTGGTTCATATATTTACATGTGGCCTCCCTTGTTATAATGTTTCCTTTCTCTTTCCATATTTCAGAATTTACAAGGTAAACCCTATTGTGGAAAAACAGTGGTAGTGAGTGATGGGAAGTGATGAAGATTTTAGGGAAGGGTTATAAGGATGGGAAAATTTAGGGAAGTGGGTAGGGGTTTTAGGGAGCTATGGGAAGTGAAGTGGGGGTGAAATAGGTATATGCAATGGGCTAGGTAAATTTAACACAATTCAAACCCTATAATCTGCCCAAAACACATCGTAGAAGTAGGGTTTGGTGTTTGGGATTTGGGAAATAGGATTAGGGGAATAAAAAGGTTATGAGAGTTGTATTTGAGTGTGAGGCAGGGTGTATTATGCTAGGGATAGGTATTTACACCTTGAAAATGTGAAAAAAAATCCTCACCCACAAAAACACAGCGTGGGTAAAAAATGGAGAATTGCACAACCAAAACAAGGAAATAAACTGATAGGAGGAGTGAAAAACATTCAAATTAATTTTAGAAAACTATTGGAGACTTTTATTTCCCTTGAGAATCCTTTGAAGCTATATTTTTGACTGAGAGAGGAAAAACACACCGTAGGAGAGAAAGCACAGTGTGCTAGTGAAAACACAGTGTGGCAACTCTAAAACGTAGCATAACACCTTGAAACCACTTCTCTAGAGTTGTGTCGAGGTTGTCTTTATAGGTGAGTGAGATCTCTTTATAAATGAGAGTAATGAGAGAAATGATTTTTTATGGTCCTTTATAGCCTTTTGGAGTCTTTTTCCTCATTGAGGTGTTAGCCATCTATAAATTTTGTTATATCTCATGATGGCTAAAAAGGTTCTTAAGCTTTCAAGAAATGAATTTTTATGAAAACTTTGTGAGTCCTTGAAAGCCCACTGTGTTATTTATCCTAAATCTACCAATCCACTGAAAATATTTTCCCAAAACCTCTAAGATTATCCTGCTGATACAAAGGAACTATGATAAAAGGTTATGTTCATCATCTCATAATTCTCCCCTCCATTTCACCCACTTTTCACTCATTTTAATAGTCATTTTACTCTTCAAAAAGGGTTTCATACACTTCATTTACCCTTCATTACCCTTGAAAAAGCCATTCAAATGATGAAAAATCCCCTTCATATGGTTTAAATTCACCCTTTCTATCCTATCGGAACCTCAAAAACGCTCAAAAACTAACTTTTTAGGCCTATTTTCCAACCTTTTATTAAAAGAAGGCCTTAAGCCCCTTTTGGCTTAAGCGCTTAACCCCTCTTCTTCATGTAACCCAGCCATGTGACTAGGTGCATCACACTTCCAAAAATTCTCACTCCCCTGTCTCCTCTCCCACTGATGGTCGATTCCCCGATTTGATCCCAGCCATTAATCATCCGCCAAATCCAACAACCATCAATGAATCACCCATCGCAAATGGCTCTTTCCCCGGTTCCACTTCCCTTTTCCATTTTATTTCGATGGCTGATCCTCCGATGAGATCTAGACCGTCCATTCCCCAAGATCCAAAGGTCATTTCCCTCCGCGCTCCACTCTATCGGCCATCGCATCGCTCCATCACATCAGCCATCACATATCGGCGATCCCCGTTTCCTCATTCCCAAGCCCCTTCTGCCTACCATTCTCTGATTTAATCTCTTCCATTGATCCTCAAGATCTAATGGCCCTCGCTTTCTCGCAACTTCGCCATCCCCCTGACACTTCAACCACCATATTTAATCTCCGATATCCCGATTCAATCTGGACCGTCCATTCCTCCCAGACCAACTGTGTAGGTTCACTGTGGGGGCATCTGATGAAAGTGGCCTGTAATCCCCAGTCCCCCCACAATTAATCTCCACCGTTGATTTTCTCCTGATTCGATGGCCAGTATTTCCCCATTCACTATGGAGGCATCCCACCAATGAGATCCTTTCGTACCCCCTAGTCCGTCGTGGTTAATCTAAACCATTGATCTAGCCCCCCCAAATCTAATGGCCCAGAACTCATCACGCCCTGGCCCCACTCCATCCTCTCCCCATGCCTCAATGTTGTATTGCGCGACGTGCTGACAGTCGATCTACACGTCTCCTCGCAGATCGAACGACCAGGATTTTATCGGGCACAAGCTCGTCCCCCCCCCCCCGCTTCCGTATGTTTTTAACCCGAAATAGGCGGTTTTTCCGGGTTTACGTAGCACCTCCAGAGCCATATCACATTTTTATGGGCCTAAACCACTTACCACCTTCTTGCCACGCGAATACCATTACCACCTTCTAGTCACGGGAATACCACCCCGATATTCCCAAAAACCATTTTCACTATTCCGCGCCCAAAACCCCAGTTGAAACCATGGTTCTTTGATTTTGTCCATGGACCCCTCCCTCCACACGTTTCTCCTCCTCTACATAGCTCCTTCAACTCCGCCAAGCCTCTGAAGCAGTTAAACCCAATATTCGGAGGTTTTTTATGACATTTGTTTGGTTTATGCAGGTTTCATGGTGGTTAAACGAAACAACCATCCGACGGTCAAATGAAGTAATTAAAGGACGAGGATGATGATCCTTTGAGGTATAAAATCATAGAAAAAGGATGTTAAGGGTTGAATCACCATGTTTAATCGATGCATCATGAACATCGATTGCTCCAGTAAAACCCTTCAGCACAAAAATACACCTGTACAGAAGACATTGACTAAAGGATTAAACGAAGATTAAAAGATGAAAGCAGAGTTGAAAGACAAATTAACAAAGGTTTCAAATCAATCAGAAGAGATTTAAGGAAAACATGATGGATTATGAAGGCTAAAAGAAAATCAGACCTTAAATAAATTTTAGTGATGAAATGAAGGGAAATTAGGCTAAAAGGCCTCGAATACATCAACAAAGAGCAGTTATTCCCTTAGAAATATCTAAATGACACATTGAGCCTACTTTCTATCCATAAAGCCAATTAAGCAGTTATTACACAAAGGAATATATTTTAAACTGTCAGGACATTTATTGTAAGGATAAGATAAAGCCTTAAAGTCAATCTTTTCCACCTATCTTTATCTCAGAAATTAAGACAAAGTTATTTAACAGAGAAGTAGCTGCTGATATTCTTACCTTATGCCCTAGGTGGGTTTCAAGGCTAGGAATGCAATTAATATGTAATTAATAACATTTCAAACCCTAGAAGAGTTTCACCTCCTAATTTGTAGCATAAATACTGCATTGGAACTCACTGTAAATGTTGGATTTTGAGACTGATGCTGGAATAATACATAGTCCTTTGAAGCTCTTGAAGAGAAATTGATGTCTTGGAACTCATGCATGATCTGATTTGCTTGTTTATGGAGAAGGATTGTTTGCAGGATCCATACGCTTGGTTGATGGTGAAGTTTTCTTTTGTTTATGTTTTCTAGTTTTCCATTATGTTTTCCATCTTGCTATGTTGCAGTAGGACAAAAAATTTAGATTAAGAAATGTTTTCTAATGGCACATTAAATATGTTTGTCCTTCACTGCCTTAATGTTTTCTTCTGCTAAGATATAATAGGTAAATCATTTCTTTCTCCCTAACAAGTTCTTATCTCATCCATTTCTTGACTAATTTAGATCAGTTAGCATCAATTATGATTTATGGTTAACCCTGCATAGTGTTGCCACTGAAATATTTTGTCCTTGGAATCATCTCTTTAAAGCAGCTTTGTCTAGGTTTTTCAAAGAAGTTTATTTAAAATCATGCTCTTTGCCTTAGCTAAAATTGTTATAAGGAAACCTTATAGTTGTAACTTTTGATGTTAGAGTTTTCTCTCCTTCTATGGTTATAGTTACTTGTGTATCTTAAATGTTTTTCTACTCTAGATGATAAAAGCTTTGAAATTTGGATAAGTTTCTTACCTTTATATGTTTTTATCTAAATGTTTGTCTTAGTTAATTATATGTTTTCAGTCTAAAATCAAATGGATTAGGTTCTGCTTATGCCTTTGATTCTCTTGTTGTTCTTATCAATTTTCTAACTCCCTCAGTTTACAATTATATGAAGGATTCAATTTTATCCCTTTATTAGTTTGTTGTTCTCAATCTTTATGTCCATTTCATAAATCCTTCATAAGCTTAAAAGATCCACCAACCAAGTAAACTTGCCCTACAAATGCTCTTAAACACCATTGATGAACTTATCTGGACCTTGTTTGACTCCATTTCCCAATGACTTAACGATCTTCCATGTTTCCTATCTAAAATCTATCAAAGTAAAAACAATAAAAATACCTTGCACTTAACATCTAGCCTAAAATCAACCCCAATCAGCAAACAAGTCCACATCTTTGCACCTACTAGAGAGATCCCTCTCCGAATCCAGGAAGGCTAGGTCCTTGGATTCCAAAGCTTGGTTTGATGTTACCCTATCCATTTTTATCTTAATCAATCCAGAAAATTACGGGGAGCTAACATAGTGGCGATCACGGTGGGACACCTGAGTACACAATAACCTAGCAAGCTCTTGTAGACTCATTAGTACCTCAAAACAAAAAACTCAGAAAACCTTAAACATTTCAGATTGGTTTCATAATAAACATGGGTGGTGGACCATAAACATTTTACCTTCAAAAAGCTAAAAAATTCCACCTGGCGACTCCACTGGCCTCTAGTAGGTCTATTAACTCACTAGTCCTTGTAGACTCCCTTGGGAATGCATTGAGAAAACCCAGTCATATTGTAGGTGGATAGAAAAGTTCAAATCTTCCACCTGGCGACTCCACAACTCTCAATAGACCTAAAGAATCCACTAGAGGAAGAACCTGAAACATGACCATTCATCCTAGAAAGAAAGAGAATTCAGGCCTAAGTTGGATTCAAGAAATTATTGTTTTTATCTATAACTATTTTCTATCCTACTTAAGATTGATCAAGAATACATTGATGAGATCTAAATTTATCATTGTAAGGATCTCAAGCCTCAAAAATCTAAGCCTCAAAATTTATACCATGATCAGTCTTATACACCTGTGCTTACCCCAGATTCACCTGTGGAAGATCTAGTGAAACATGAGCCTCATGCTACCTTCCCTCCTCTTGCTGAAACCTCAAACAGCCATAAATCTCTTTTTACACTACCTACACCCACAAGGTCCTAGAAAGATACAAGCCTTTTATTTTTCATCCTATCTTCCAATCCCTCTCTGCAAATATGGAAAATAAACTACCCAGATTTGATGGAGAAAGCTCAAAAGTTACCGCTGAAGAACACATTAAAAATATTGAGAATTTACTTGACCTCCATGAAATAGAAGAAGATGATGTACATATTAGAATGTTTGCCTTACCATTACAAGGAAAATTTAGGAATTGGTTTAAGTACCTTCTAGTTGCAAGCATTATCAATTTTAATCAATTTACTCAAGTCTTCATAGATAGGTGGGTGACCATGGGAAATGAAGTTCTCATCATAGAGGAATACAAGAATTTAAAAAGACAAGCAGGGGAGACAGTACAAGACTTTTCAGCCAGGTTCAATAAGGTATAAAATGCAATACCTGCTAAGCTAAAGCTACCTTTGGGGTGGGCTCTCTTGCACTACCCAAGTACTTTTGATCTAGAGATGGAATTCCAGAGAAGAGAAAAATACCCTTCAAACCTGGAAGAAATGCAGAATATGGAAATTACTGTGGAATTCAACATACTGGAAAGAGAGAAAAGGTTAGAAGAAATAAGGAAGGACAAAGCAGCTCAAGAGAAAATAAATTCTTCAAAGTTAAAGCTAGAGATGTTGAAAGATACAATCAACAAAATAGTGTACATACTTCATAAGAAACTGGAAAGGCATGAGGTTGATACAAATGTTGATTATACAAAGCAACCCATGTCTTTCCCTGATAAAAAACAAACTAAACCACTACAAGACATAAAAAACAAAAAAATATGTATGATGAGCAAGATTGCAAAGAAAAAAATGAAGAAGGTTGTCAAGAAAGTCCCGACAGCATACCTTTATCTTGTATTGCGCTGTTAAGAGAACTTTACGACCAAAATGAAAATGAAAAAAGTGAGCATTGCTTTGAGGAAACAATAAGCCTCCTAAGAAACATAGAACCTAAGATAGAAGAGAGATCAACACATATAAGGACTCTCCCTCTATGTTATAACTCATTTCAGATTTCAACTAGCATCCTGACAATGTAACAAAAAACAATTCATGAACCTCAAACTGACCATCACAGAGATCAAGAAGAGTTGTTTGAGAGTTGAAAAGATCAGGAAATAGAAGAGAATCCTCAAATTTTTCCTACAAGCATAAGTAAATATACCCTAGGAGAGGCTCAAGAGGATATCCAGCCTCAAAATTAGTCAACACAAGAGAAAGAGGACTGTTGTACTTCTGTCCAAAGAAAAACAAAAATTCCTCCCCTTTTGATAGAATAAGAGATTGATCAAATATCAAACAAACATCCAGCCCTCAAAACTTCATTTGAACCAAAAAAAATTTCTCATCTACCTACTGAACCTTGTTGTCTTGAATTAGAAAATAAACTTGTAGATCAGCTTAAAGAAAAACAAAATGATGACCCAATATGCTTGATTGGTCAGATTGTTTATACTAATGATTTTCCAATTTTTTATCAGTCTGATGATGATGATGAGCTTCAAGCAGAAACTAATCATGCAGGGCAACCAATAGTTGATTGGTGTCATAAAATTCACTATCATCAGCTTGAAAGAAACAATTGACCAATCCAATCCATCAGAAATAGCTTTCACGTAATTGGGAGTCAGCAATCTATCAGTTGTGATGATGAGGTTGAGAAGAAAGAGGAATTTCTTGAGCAAGCTGAATACAAAGAGCCTTCTCCTGAAAGGGTTGAGGTAATAAGAGATATCCTTGCTCAAAAATATGATGATCTCTTCACAGATTACAATCCCTTGAATCAGAGCATACCAAAACTACAAGAGGACAACACTGCAATATATGATGAGAACTCCAGTTTAGATGATAATGAATATGAGGGAGAAGTTCTTTCTCAAAAGAATCTTAAGCTTGATCCAGTGGAGAAAAGAATAAGTCTGTTCGAAACCTATCTTCAAAATATTCATAACCAGTCATTATTTCAGGATCCCTATGCTCATTTCTTGAAGATATTTGAAGAAGGGATAAAGGTTGTTAGGAGCAGTGTATTTCCAAAAGCAAGAAGATTTTTTAGCACTGCTGCTAAGGAACAAGGGAAATGGGAGTGACCCTGTTTGTCTAGCATGCTCAAGGAGATGAGCAAAGACCAATCATGGAACCATTTACTTTATTGGATATATTGGAAAAGGGAGTTCATTATCTAATTATGTAAATTTTCCAGGTTAGATTACGTTAGATAGGAAATTAGATAAGCTCAGCATGTGAGCATTTAGTTAGTTTTTGTTTTTTCTTTGAAAAAGAATGAAAAATTGAAAAAGAAAAAGAGGGCAGATTAAAAGAAGAAAGGTACAACCCCATACCAAAAAAGAGAAGAATCTGAAAGTGTGCAAGCTCAAATGCCACTACTAAAAGAAAACACTACTATTTAGTCATGCAACCTAACCATGACTAGATAGATTTCAATTTACAACTGATAGGTTAGTGAAGAATATTTTTCAAACTATTTAATCTTGGATTATTAGTAGAATAGATTAGGATAAAATAAAATGGCTCTAACAAGCTCAAAAATTGAGTCAAAGAAAAGAAAGGGCTGGTTCTAATATGCTAAAAAATTGAACAAGGAAAAGAAGAAGAAGACAGCTCAAAAAGATCAAAATAAAAGCTGAAAGAGAAGGGGAGGATGCTTAGTATTCTCAGATCTTAAGCCTTCATAGTTTTGTTTTAATTTTCTGCAAATAAAAGTATATGTGCAGCTGGTTTCTTATGCCATAGACACTACAAAAAATCAGAATGTTTAATCCTGGTTTGTCTGTGTTTAAATTTCTATTTTAGAATATAGAGAATGCAGATCTGTCAAATTTCTTAATCTTGACACATAGTAGATTAGGTAGAGAAGTTTTTGAGTCCAACTGTTTAATTTGGACTCTCAGAAGAAATAAGGGTAGAATTAGATAGTTTTATCTTTCTGTTTTCAAAAATAATATGTAAAAGAGATGCCAGTCCAAGTTCACTCAAGAGAAGAAGAAATTCTAGGACAAGTAGGGTTGGGTAGGTAGTGATGCTGCTTTGAAAAATGTCATATTGCTAAAGATTTCTGAAATGTCCTCAAATCCAAAGATAGCCAACAAAAGAAAGAAAAGAATGTTTCCCAGTGGATTAAGACACTAGTCAAATGAAAGCCAGAGAATGATAAACTGAGGTTCTGGACACCTAAAGGGAAATTTGTCCTCCCCAAGTGGAGCCACTGTTAGCCATCTATAAAAAATTTATATCTCATGATGGCTAAAAAGGTTCTTAAGCTTTCAAGAAACAAATTTTTATGAAAACTTTGTGAGTTCTTGAAATCCCTCTGTGTTCTTTATCCTAAATCTACCAATCCACTAAAAATCTTCGCCCAAAACCCCCAAGCTTATCCTACTGATACAAAGGAACTTTGATAAAAGGTTATTTTCATCATCTCATAATTCTCCCCTCCATTTCACCCATTTTTCACTCATTTTAAAAGTCATTTTCCTCTTCAAAAAGGGTTCCATACTTTTCATTTACCCTTCATTACCCTTGAAAAATCCATTCAAATCATGAAAATCCCCCTTCATATGGTTTAAATTCACCCTTTTTATCCTATCGAAACATCAAAAAGGCTCAAAAACTCACTTTTTAGGCCTATTTTCCAACCTTTTATTAAAAGAAGGCCTTAAACCCCTTTTGACTTAAGCCCTCAACCCCTCTTCTTCATATAAGTTGGCCCTGCGACCAAAAGCCCATCGCTCATCAGCACATTGCACTTCCCAAAGTTCTCACTCCCCTGTCTCCTCTCCCACAAATGGCCGATTCCCCGATTTTATCCCAGCCGTTAATCGTCCACCAAATCCAACGACCATTAGCGAATTTCCCATCGCAAATTACTCTTTCCCCGGTTCCTCTTCTCTTTTCCTTTTTGGCCAATCCTCTAATGAGATCTGGACCGTCCATTCCCCAATATCCGACGGCCATCGCCCTCCGCGCTCCACTCTATCAGCCATCACATTGACCATCGCACATCGACGATCCCTGTTTCCTCGTTCCCAAGCCCCTTCTGCCTACCATTCTCCAATTTAATCTCCTTCGTTGATCCTCAAGATATAATGGCCCTTGCTTCCTCGCAACTTCGCCATCCCCCTGACCCCTCATCCACCATCTGTAATCTTTGATCTCCTGATTCAATCTGGACCATCCATTCCTCCCAGATCAACGACGTAGGTTCACTGCAGGGACATCTAACCAAAGTGGTCCAAACTCCCCAATCCCCCACAGTTAATCTCCACCATTGAATTTCTCTCGATCCGACAGCCAGTATTTCCCCATTCACTGCGGAGGCACCCCTTCGATGAGATTCTTCCATACCCCCTAGTCCCCCCACAGTTAATCTCAACCGTTGATCTGGCCCCCCCAAATCCAATGGCCCAAAACTCGTCACGCTGGCCCAACTCCATCATCTCCCCATGCCTCTGTGTTGTATCGCACGACGTGCTGACTGTCAATCTTCACATCTCCTCGCAGATCGAACGCCTAGGATTTTATCACGCACAAGCTCGTCCCCCCCCCCCCTTTCGTATGTTTTTAATGCAAAATAGGTGGTTTTTCCAGGTTTACGTATGACCTAGAGAGCCATATCGTGTTCATATGGGCCTAAACCACTTACCACCTTCTGGCCATGCAAATACCACCCCGGTATTCCCCAAAACCATTTTCACTGTTTCGCACCCAAAACCCCAGTTCAAACCTTGGTTCTCAAATTTCCTCCATGGAACCCTCCCTTCATGCATTTCTCCTCCTCTACACAGCTTGTTCACCTCCGTCGAGCCTTTGAAGTAGTTAAATCCAATATTCACAGGTTTTTTATCATATTTTTTTGGTTTGTGTAGGCTTCATGGTGGTTAAATGAAACAACCATCCAACGGTCAAAGAAATTAATTAAAGGATGAGGATGATGCTCCTCTGAGGTCTAAAATCATAGAAAAAGGACGTTAAGGGTTGAATCTCCACTTTTAATCGATCTGTCATGAACATCGATTGCTCCAACAAAACCCTTCAGCACAGAAAGGCACTTGTACAGAAGACAGTGATTAAAGGATTAAACGAAGATTAAAATATGAAAGCACAGTTGAAAGACAAATGAAAAAATGTTTCAAATCAATCAAAAAAGAGTTAAGGATGGCATGATGGATTATGATGGCTAAAAGCAGATTAGGCCTTAAATACAATTTAGTGATGAAATGAAGGAAAATTAGGCTAAAAGGCCTCGAATACATAAACAAAGAGCAGTTATTCCCTTAGAAATTTCTTACTGACACATTGAGCCTACTTTCTATCCATAAAGCCAATTAAGCAATTATTACACAAAAGAATATATTTTAAACTGTCAGGACAATTATTATAAAGATAAGATAAAGCCTTAAAGTCAATCTTTTCCACCTATCTTTATCTCAGAAATTAAGACAAAGTTATTTAATACAGAAGTAGCTACAAATATTCTTACCTTATGCCCTGCGTGGTTTTCAAGGCTAGGAATGAATTTACTTTGTAATTAATAACATTTTGAACCCTAGAAGAGTTTCACCTCCCCATTTGCAGCATAAATATTGCATTGGATCTCATTGTAAACTTTGGATTTTGATGACTGATGCTGGAATAATACATATTCCTTTGAAGCTCTTGAAGAGAAATTGATGTCTTGGAACTCATGCATGATTTGGTTTTCTTGTTGATGGAGAAGGATTGTTTGCAGGATCCATAGGCTTGGTTGATGGTGAAGTTTTCTTTTGTTTATGTTTTCTAGTTTTCCATTATGTTTTCCATCTTGCTATGTTGCAGTAGGACAAAGAATTTAGATTAAGAAATGTTTTCTAATGGCACCTTAAATCTGTTTGTCCTTCACTGCCTTAATGTTTTCTTCTACTAAGATATGTTAGGGAAATCATTTCTTACTCCCTAATAAGTTCTTAGCTCGTCGATTTCTTGAATAATTTAGATCAGTTAGCATCAATTATGATTTATGGTTAGCCCCGCATAGTGTTTCCACTGAAATATTCTGTCCTTGAAATCATCTCTTTAAAGCAGCTTTGTCTAGGTTTGTCAAAGAAGTATGTTTAAAATCAAGCTCTTTTCCTTTACTTAGCTAAAATTGTTTTAAGGAAGTCTTATAGCTGTAAGTTTGGATGTTAGAGTTTTCTCTCCTCCTATGGTTATAGTTACTTGTGTATCTTAAATGTTTTTCTACTCTAGATGATAAAACCTCTGAAAGTTGGATAAGTTTCTTACCTTTCTATGTTTTTATCTGAATGTTTGTCTTAGTTAATTATCTATTTTCAGTCTGAAATCAAATGGATTAGGTTCTGCTTATGCCTTTGATTCTCTTGTTGTTGTTATAAATTTTCTAACTCCCTCGGTTTACAAGTATATAAAGGATTCGGTTTCAGCCCTTTATTAGTTTGTTGTTCTTAATATTTTTTTCCATTTCATAAATCCTTCATAACCTTAAAAGATCCACCAACTAAGTAAACTTGCCCTGCAAATGCTCTTAAACAACATTGACAAACTTATCTGGACCTTCTTTGACCCCGTTTCCCAATGAATTAACGATCTTCCATGTTTCCTATCTAAAATCTATCAAAGTATCATACCCAACAAAAAAACAATCAAAATACCTTGCACTTAACATCTAGCCTAAAATCAACCCCAATCAGCAAACAAGTTCACATATTTTCACCTACTAGAGAGATCCCTCTCCCAATCCAGGAAGGCTAGGTCCTTGGATTCTAAAGCTTGGTTTGATGTTATCCTATCCATTTGTATCTCAATCAATCTAGCAAATTACGGGGAGCTAACATGAGGTGTGGTGGCCCACCAAGTGCATTTCACTTGTGCATTGGAAATCTATGCATATTTGAACATTACGAAATTATTACATCATAATTGCATAAAATTACATATGAAACAAAATTTATTGAGAAAATCCCTATTACTACTCCTTCGTTTTCGTGTTTATTCATGAAATGATGGATTTTGGTGACGTGAACCCTAATGACCTGATGGTGACACTAAGATGAATGAGGACCATTGTGATTTGATTGAAATGAATATGAAGACCTTGGAATGATGACTCATCCAACTGAAAGATGGTAATAGCTAGCAAGTGAATTTATTTTGGAAGGAGTAGTAATGGTCCTAGACACACTAGCCAGTGACCAAATTTTTATTTGAACACATACTGAAACCATAAAAATTTGACTCAACACCTCAAAAAAAAATTTTGAAAGAGCCCATTTGGTCATTGGTGATAGGAATAACAGACTGACACTAACATTGGCTCCAACAGGGGATGGCAACTCCTTGGAGGTGTCAGGAACACCATAGACCAAGTAGCCTAATCCATTGGGCATGGAGTCAAAATGACTAGACTTGAAACAGAAAACAAACTAACAAAATTGAACTAACTCTTATTGAAACAAAAAATTAATGTACTTAGAAATCAACAGTCAATCACAAAAACTTTATGGTCTTCACTTTGGGCTCCAAGCTTCAATGATTATATCCTTAAAACTTCGACAAAAAAGTAAAATGATATATATAATGGTAGTGAGAAATCTCAAGATATGATCAAAATAAGTAGTGCTTGAGAAGCCTACCATCATTAGACAAATTTTGAGGTCTAAAATGGACATCCTAAGAAAAATGTACAACACAAGTCAGCTTTTTAAGAACCAATAGGATTCAAGATGATAATGTTAACCATGGGGGATGATTCACCATTTTTAGGGTAAAAAGGTAAATATATTAAAAATAATAAAATAATAAGGCTATTTTTTCAGCTTGTATTTTCAACTTATCTCTCTAAGGTTTTACTCAAAATTTGAGTAGGATTACTTTTTCATGCAAAATTTAATTGCCCATCCAAGAAGTACCAATGTTGCATACTTTTAGATGGACCCACCTACACAAAAAATGAGAAATACATGAAAAACATTATTGCAATCATGTTTTTTTATGTATTTCTCATTTTTCATGTAGTAGGGTCCATCGAAAGTATGCAACATGGGTAATCCTTGGATGAGGAATCAAATGATGCATCCAAAAAGTGTTCCCACTTGAAATTTGAATAAACCCATAGCGAGATAAATTGAAAATATGAGTTGAAAAAGTAGTTTTTTATTTTTTCCCTCTAAAATTTGATGATGTAATATAATATAATTTTATTATTTCCACTATTATTTTATAATTTCCTTAGAAGGCCCATTTTATACCTCAAGATTCCCTAATGTGAAAGGTCCTCCTCTACAATATTTCCCATTCATTTCCTCCAACAAATAAGCATGCTTTCCTCTTGAAGTTGAAGTCTTCTACAGTCCATTCCATAAATTCTCAAACTTACTATGCTGCCCTTTATCTTCATTTCAAGCATCCCAATGGAGGACCACATCACCAATTCTGAAATCATCTGCCTTTGTCTTACGATCATACACTTTCTTGATTCTTTCTTGAAGCTTGGAAGTGTTTTGAAAAACCTCCTCCATAGTTTGTTGCAAATGGATCATCTGATTTATCAACCACTGAGAATTATTCGGTTCGCTGCCAATTTCTTGCAACATCTTCATGAATGGAAAAACGAGAGAAGTAGGAAATATTGTATCAATCTCATACACTAACTCAAAAGGTGACATGCCTATGGACTTATTATTACTTACTCTGTCTTCCCACAAGGAATTGATGAGTTTCTTATGCCAATGTTCTTTTTTACTTCCAACACCTTCTTGATAATGTTGACCAAGGAATTATTCGAAGATTCAGCCAAACCATTACCTTGTGGGTAGTATGCAGTTGAATGACCCAATGTGATATTCTACTTCTCACAAAATTCTACCATCTTTTTGGATTTGAATTAAACTATGTTATCCATGATGATCTTCTGCGAACAACCAAATATGGACAAAATACTTATTCCCAAAGTTGAATAATAACCAAATAAGTTACTTTCCTAGTTGGGATTGCCTCAATCCACTTCATAAAATAATCTATAGCTATCAGAATCCACTTGTGCTGATCAGATGATGAAGGATTGATCTCACCTATGAAATAAAGACCCCATTGCTGAAATGAAGTCTGGACTAATATGGGTTGCAAAGGGAGCTAGAGGAGCTTCCTCTTTCCTTGAAAAACTTGACATTCATGTCAACTCATCAAGGTCTTGTACACATCAAAAAAAATAATGGGCCAATAGAAACCAAACCTTAAGACTTTTTTTGTTATGGTATTCCAATATAAATGACTACCACACTCACCCTTGTGGAAATCACTCATCACTTCCTTCGCTTCACTTTCGATGAGACAATTCAACAAGACACTTCCCGAGTCTTTCCAATATAACACACTATCTAAAATAAAATACTTCGAATATTTTAATTTCAATGATCTACCTATGCTTTTAGACACACCTTCCTAAGGATTCAAATGCTTAATAACATCAACTATATTAGCATACCAATGTGATGAGGTAAAAATTTGAGATACCTGTGTCATCGAATCATCAACTTCTTCATCTGAAAGTGAAAAAATCAGATTTATATTTAGCGTATGTAGATTTGGTTCCACCATCAAATTTTCAAAACCATGCCCCTTGTTCAACTTTGTTAGATTAATCTCCAAATCATACTCAAGCATGGTTGCAATCCATTTTCCTTGTCTCCCTTCTATATCTGTTTGCATCAACACATCTTTTACCACTGCATTTGGAACATACGCTAGGATGTGAGAACGTAAAATGTATACCCGAAAATATTTCAGCACTTTCCCCAAGGCTAAGGCTTGTTTCTCAATTATGTTATATCATAGCACTGCATCTCTTATGGTCTAGCTGAAAAAGGAAATTGATTGCTCCGTCTTGGAATATTTTTTCTGCATTAGTATGTCAGCCAACGACTACTTGGAAGCGAATGCAAAGATTATGAAATCTAAATTATAATAGGGGTTGATCAATGTCAGAACGCATGTTAAAGAAAAATTTACTGAATTAAATGACTTCTTTTCATTTTCTGACCATATTACCTTGTTCTCCTTCTTTAGCACATCAGTCATATCTCTAAGGTGTTCAACGAGATTGGGAATGAATCTCCTTAAAAAATTTATATTTCCATTGAAAGATTGAATCTCCTTCTTGTTCCGTGGGAAATATAATTGTTGAATGGCTTTGATCTTAGAGGAATCAATGTGAATACCATCCTTTGAAATAATGTGACCAAGTAATTTACCTTCCTCCATGGAAAATAAACTTTTCTTCAGATTTAGCGACATGTCGAATTTTTTTCATTTCTGAAATACTATCCTCAAATGGTGCAAGTGGTCATCATATTATTGTGAAAAGATAATGAAAACATAAAGGTAAACTACAAGAAACACATCCTTCTCATTCAAGAAAGATATTTCCATGGCTGACTGAAAATTTTCCCTTGCATTCTTAAGCCCAAATGGAATTTTGGCGTACCTGAAGGTACCCCATGGCATGGTGAATGTTGTCTTCTCTTAGTCACCTTCATATAGCAAGATCTGGCTGCATCCTGAATATCCTTCAAGAAGTGACATCCTTGAAGCTCCAAAAACCCTCTACAATATGTGATCCATCTTTGCAAAAGGATAATTGTCCTTTAATGACACGTTGTTGATATTTTTGAAATCAATGCATAGACGAATCTCTCCTCTCTTCTTTCTAACTAGCAAATTATTAGACATCCAATCTGAAAATTGAATAGGAACTATGATACCAACCTTGTAAAGTTTTTATACCTCTTTTTCGATCGATGTAATCAGCTTGGGATTGATTCTCCTCAACTTCTGGTAGAAATGATTTTGATCCGGCTTGATTGGGATGGTATGTTGGATGATATCTTTGTTGTACACATTAAGATTTGAATATTCCCAAGAAAACAAATCAGAAAATTATTTCAAGAGAGCTATGTATTTACCTTTCAACTCATGGGACAAGGATCTTGATAGCTTAACCATCTTGGGTTTCTTCATTGTATAAATGTTCACATCTTCCACACATGTTTTTGTGGGAACCTTCGTGGGATTTTTGGCCACATCATCATGATAATACAACTATTCCAAAGGAAATAAACCTCATGGATTGTTGTTTTCCTTCAACTGCAACACTTCAACTTCAACAACCTCTATTAATTGATCATATTCATTGTACACTTCATCCATGTGAGAGTTAGAAAAAACTTCTTCCATCTGTAGAAAGTTATTAATCTGTTTTTCATCCCAAAATAATTTCCAATATATGAGATCAAGGACAGCTGGGTGATGCTTCACATGAATTTCAAAATTATTAGTTGAATGAATGGGAATCTTAAAATTACTAGCCATTGTGGCAAGTGAATTGGCCATGAAATTTTGACTTCTAGGAATCAAAGTCAAATTATGTTCTGGAAAAATTTTCAAAACATGAAGAACAAAATTACAATAAGCTCTCATTCTAAGATCTTTTGCCTGCTACAACCCTTATACCTACTTTAACACCAACTCAGAGTCGACATATACTGTGATTCTTTTCGCACCTAGCCTTTTCCAAATCCAGAGACCAGTGATCAAGGCCTCATATTTTGCTTCGTTGTTAGAGAAATCAGAGGAAATCTTGTAAGAACATAATATTAAATTCCTTGGGAATGTTTTGGAATGATTTATAGGACAACATATCTATATTATGATTCCAACTCCATATTTCCCCAATGCACAATCGAAATCCATGGCCCAAATACCTTCCTCATCATCGAGAAATTGAAATTCTGTAGGCTGAACTTCTTCTTCTTTTTGATCGGATGCCTCAATATGATATTTACATTTCTCTAATTCAACTGATCCTTGCTGTGACTCTACTGTCATTTTCTCCGTAGTGCTTTGCTGCAAGTTTTCTAAATTTTGATTTCCATTTTCTTCTTTCAAGACTTCTTTTACACTATTTGTTAACTCTAAAATTTCTTCACCTTCTATGAGTTTAATATCTAAATCATCAGTACCACTATCATTATAAAATATAAATTCTAAATCAGTATGTAGAAAGCATATTGAATGATTCCTAGGCTTCTCCTTACTAGTGATCATGTACTTCATTTTCACCTCTCGATATAGCTTCCTAAGCTGGCCAAATACTTGAATTGTTTCATATGAAAAATAAAGCTGTAAAGTACCTCTCAATTTGGCTCCCCAAGACTGTGAAAGCAACATTTCATACCTTGGAGGTATGTCAGCAAATACAAAATCCATCAACACATTTTTAGCGGGAATTTGATCCAAGGAAACAACTAAGTCTTTGATAAGACTGAGACAATGGACTCTACCGAAATCAAAGGAATAGAGGTCATGATATGATCGGGTTATGTCTAGCCCAAAATTATCCATGATAGCTTCAACATTAAATTATGTGAAGCTCCAAAATCCAGCATGGCATTATGGAGAATGTAATCATGGACTCTCAAACTAAGATAAAAGGTAGGGACTTCATTATCTTCAAGGTTTCCATCTATGACTGGATCAAAAGGAAGTTTAGATGGTCATCACTGAAATTGACCATGTCTAACATGTGGTCTAATTTCAACATATTAGCAATCTGAGATTTATATATATCATTTTTAACAAGTTCAATGAGAGGAATGGATACCTATAAGTTAGAAATTTCACTCTTTAAGCTAAACAAGTTGGATTGTTTTTCTACCTCTTTCACAATGTGATCTTGCTTTTCAGGCTGCTTTTTTTGCTGGAATTTCCTTTTTTTGCACTTATTTATCCTTATTTATGTACTTGTATATGCCTCGATAATATTTCTATGATTTATGGCAGCAGGCTCCTTCTCCTTGTTTTGACTAGCTTGAGGAGTTTTTTTGGGTTGAGTATATTTTTTCTTAGTTGTCCTCTTTTGAGTTAGAGTGCAGGAACATCTTGATTTCTCAATGTTTATTGTCTCCACAGTGAGTTGAGAGCATTTATATACCCACTTTGATAGTCATCATATTGGACTACCAACCCATCATCATTTTCAAGGAAAAGTTCATGATCATGTGGCACATACATTTCTTCAATATAATCATCATCCTCTGTGAGATAAATAGGTCCTTGATCTTTTGAAAAGAGAAGGTTGTCTTCAACAATATAATCATATTCTTCCACTACTTGAACATAGTTATGTTGTAATGGAGTTCTGATTTTTTCTTAGCTTGCTGATCTCGAGCTCTCTATTCTCTCTGATTTATTCGAAACTGTGGCTGTTGTTGCTATCCTCAAAAGTTGGGATTCCGGGGTTGATTATCTTGCCGTATTTTTGAAATTGACATTATATCTACCATATTCTCTACAGTTCTTACCAAACTATCCAACTTTTCTTCAGATGAACTTGATGCTTGTTATTTTATTGTGACCCTCTTTTCCACTTGACTTTTTGACTTCTTAATCAGAATATTAGCTTCAACACTTAATACATTTTTCTTCATCTCCTCCAATAAGGTTGATATTCCATGTTTGGGTAAAAGGCATCTGGATAGTGCAACAAGGCCAAATTAGGTAGAGGTTTGTGTGGAGTACTAAAAAGGTATGCTTTTGATGATCATTTCAGTGGCTTTTTAGTAGAATTCGTAAACCTTTTTGCATCATGAATTTGGAAAATAATAAGGAATTATAACAAAACATGTGAGAATTGATATGCAAGACTTAACCGCTGATAATTGTTATTTTTCTGTGCAGGAAAAGGTGAAAACGAGGAGTTGCCGCTCCAAAGGAAAGGACAAAGACGAGATAACTGCTGTCCCTTTGAAGGGGAACCGAATGCAAACAAGGCTAAGCAGATCAAAGCAAATCGGCCCGGAAAAGGAGGAGAAGACACCAGCTCGGCGCAAAAGAAAAGAAAAGACGAAGGATTAACAGTTTGGCGAATCCCTCAGGATCTTTGATCCTGAGGGATCGCTGCTTTATTTATCTTGTTACTTGGACATCTCCGCCGTCACCTTTATATAAAGGGACAGCACTGTTAGCTTGAGGATATACTTTTATGTAATTTTCTGTTAAAAATCAACTCTGATTATCGAGTCTCGTTGAGAACTGGTTCATTGTACTTTTGTCTTATGCATTAATATAAGCTTGGTGATTATCTCATTTCTGCGTCTGGATTAACTTAAGGCGGTGTACCCTTGGAGGCTAAGGGCCCGGCCCCGGAGGACACTTGCTTCTGTATCACTACGATTTGATTTCTGCGTGGTTTGTTTATCGTTGTTATTTGGTAATATGATATGCTTTATAAGTTGCTATTACATGCTCTGTTAAGATTCAATCATTAAGGTTTACAGATAGAATTGTGTATTGACTCTGCATTATGTTATTAATCCTTTCAGAGTTAATTGCATGTTATTAGTCTTAACCGAATATTCTTATTGTTCTGTTACAGAGCTTTTATACTGAACATTCATGTCATAGATTCGTTTGAAGTAGTGTTCTTCATGATTATTGGATTCAGAGATAATGTTGTTCTATTTGGGAGCACAGTCGTATCCCTGTTAATTAAGATTACTATTTCAGCGTGTTGTGTGCGTATATGATTTACTAGAGCTGTTCCATAATTTATCAATAGTTATTGTTGTTCCATTAGTGTGTTTTGCTTGATTTGCCTTAAAAGTGAAAGATTGATTGATTGCGAAGAGTGTATTTGGGTTAATAGAGTAAGACTCTCAAGACTTAGTTGTTCGATTGCTGTTCCATTTTAGAATTACTGTTCCATTCCAGATTTGCTGTTCAATTCTTTATTTGCTGTTCCATTTTGCTATCTGTAGTTCCATTTACTCGCATTTGTTGTTTTGGTGTGAGAGACGATCTAAGGCTGTAGTGAGCTTTGGAATTCACTGTCTAGCTCCCAGACCCGTGGTCTATGCTCTAATTTCCTTTCCATCAGTTTCCAAAGGGATGGGTTATCGCTGCCGAACCCTTGACTGATAAGCTGCCTAGTTTTCCGAATGTGTGATTTATTCTTTTGAAGTAACTTAGTTATAAACAAGCATCTGTTTACTCTTGTATTTTTAAACACTGTACTACTAGCATTACTCTGACAAGTGATAGCCTCAGACTGAGACACTCTTTGGAATAACAAAACGCTCCTGGATTGACATATTAATGTGAGGTAATTAGAGGTGAAAGAGACCCTTTTTATAGCTCTACATTTTGGCGCCGTTGCCGGGGAAAGAGTGTAGCCATTTATCTTTTTCGGAGCAGTGTACAAACCTGCTAGGGAAGAGTTCGATCTTAAAAACGAAAGGTAAGAACCTATGTGCGGAGCATGTAAAAGCCCTGCTCCACTGTCCGCTTTCCTAACAGATTTGTTTTTGCTTTGTTTGAATAGAATTTGGTAGTTCATTTGAGTGCATGACTAAGCAGAAAAGACCAGAAAAGAATATCAAACCCCCATCCAAGCCTGAAAAAGCTAAGGGGCCGGTGACCCTTGGCCGAACGACCTTCATAGATGAAATCTATAAGAAAACAGAATCTCAGCCATCAGTAGGCCCCAGGAAAAACATTTCTAAACAACCTACTAGTTCCCTTCATGCCACAGGATCACCATCTGTAGCATTTGCTGAGGTGCATAGTCAAACTGAAGAGCAGGACTTTCAAGAAATCGAAAATTCTACTCCAGAACTATTGCAGGAAGGGAATTCCAGCAACTTTTGTGAAGGAGAAGGAGAAACAGGGGAAACCAAGGAACCAAAATCTCCTATTGGAATAAATCAGCCATTAGATAGCCCAGATAAGGGGAGTGCTGTGAAAATCATTGTTGAAGGAATCCAATCTCCTCAGACATCTGGTATTCTCATTATTCCAGATAAGGGAAGTGCTATTAAAACTATCCCTGTCAAAACCATTCCCTCTCAACCTAGGAATACTCTCCTAGATATCCCAGAAGTTTATTGGCATATATTCGATTCCATGGCTCAGAACCAGCCAAATGCTCAAACCTCTACATTACAATATCCTATAGTGGATTCTGCAGCAAATGCACCCATGAAAGCTATCCCTCTTCAGCATATCCCTACATTTCACGGTCTCACATCAGAAGATCCGGATGCATTTTTATTCAAATTCGATGTATTATGCAGGGGGTATGATTACACCACCGATCCCCATAAATTGAAATTATTTCCCTCTACATTAAAAGGGGCTGCTTTAAGATGGTTTATGGGATTAGGTGGCGGGGTTATCAACAATTGGGATCAAATGAAAGAATCCTTCTTAAAAAAATATCAGGATTATTGTAGGTCTAGAGAATTAAAAGACTAAATATTCCAAATGACAGCCAGACCGAATGAAACATTGGAGGAGTATGTGGAACGTTTTCAGTACAATCTACAAAGATCTCCTTATGCATCGCTACCTTTACTTGATAATGTGTTAAAAACTGCATTAATAAGGGGCATGAAGGAACAATGGATTGAAACATTAAACATCATGGGAAAAGGGGATATTTATCAAGAGAATTTTGCTGACATTATTGATTTATGTATCAGGAGTTCGAGAGGCAGCACAAGAATAAAACCGACAGAATATGATCGGTTTGCAAGAGATAACAAAGTATCAATAGAAGGAGTAACACGTGCAGAAATTGGAAATTTATTAGAAAATTTCAAAACTGATATTCTGGGGACACTAACTACACAACTTGATATGGTGCAGGCTAAACAGAAGCAGATGGAGGCAGAACAGAATTTGGCGATCTTCTGCCCCCGATGCAGAAAAAAACATAGCCACAAGGAATGTCCACTGGATAAAGTCCAAACGTGCGCCATCTGTACAAAAGATCACCTTACGGAGAGCTGCCCCTCACTTCCTGGATTGAAAGCGGTATAAAAGGAAGCAGAAGAAGAACCATAATCGGTGAACTCGATCAACCAGCGTCGCCAGTGGCAGCCGAGACAATCTGGTATGTTTCCGGACTCAACCTCTTTTTTTCAACCGCAACAGTATAATGCTCAACAATATGGTATGTGGCAAAATCAACCTCAACCCCCATTTTCAAACTGGTCACCACAATCGTTTCCTTCTTCAAACCCATGGCTGAATCAGACAAGCCAATCTGGTTGGCCGAATTTTCCTTACACTCCACCATATTGGAAAAATGGCCCATATCCTTCACAATGGACTCCCCTTACTTCACAAAGTTCACCCTGGCAGACAAGCTGGCAAAGACCGATGCACCAGCCAGCTGGAACTATTCTGCTCCCTCAACCTACTCTGCCAGCCTTACAACAAAATCCCCAGTCTAACCTGAGACCGCAACTCCCAGCCCAACCCGATCCCAATCCAAATAACAGACAGGTCCAATCTATCCAAATCATAGAATCACCAGAAATAGGACCGACCTGAGGGAGTGCAATGATCTTCAGTTAAGATCTGGACGCATAATTGAAACTGAGGGAGATAAAACAGTTCATATTGAAGATCAGTTACCAAGAGAACATCAGTTGCAACAAGAGGATGTAAATAAGCAGCAGACTCATAATCAGGCAACCACATCCTCTCCTCCGTTCCCAGAACGATTAGTCATACCTCGACCCATACAATATCTTGACTTTGACATTCTGGGAGAATTACAAAATTTGTACATAAAAATCCCATTCCTCCAAGCCATTCAAGACATTCCTATATACGCAAAAACTATCAAAGAGTTGTGCATAAAGAAACCAAGGAGGAATATAACAAATAATCCAAGAGTCCAAGTAGTCGGTACTTTATCTGACTTATTATCTAGGAAAGAAACACCCATTAAATATGAAGACCCAGGAAATCCAATTATAACTGTTAAAATTTATGGTCAGACCCTGTCTAATGCCTTAGTTGATCTAGGAGTTGTAATTAATATTTTAACAACCACTACTTGCCAAAAGCTCGGCATTACATCTGTAGAACCCACCTCTACTTTGTTAGAATTGGCTGACCGATCTGTGGTTAGACCAAAGGGTATTCTACAGGATGTCATGGTCTCTGTTGATTCCTGGGAGTATCCAACCGATTTCCTGATAATTAATCCAAAAACCCGACTTGATGGGCACCCGCTAATTTTAGGTAGACCTTGGCTCGCCACTGCCGATGCCTACATTGGCTGCCGGCAGGGAAATATGACCATAACTAGAGGACCGAATAGCAAGAATTTAGTTCTATATCCTCCAGCGCAGCCAAGTGTCACAATAATCAAAACTAATAAGCACCCTGTATCATACCTTACTGATAACATCAGATCTCCATTAACTATACAAGAGGCACTTGATTTTAAAGACCAAACAAAAGATGATGCCATTAATAATTTCATTAGTCAAACTGAATCTCGCACACAGTGTCACATGATAGAAGCAGCATTTGATAATGAATTGGAGGAAGATCCTCTGAAAGATACACATGACCAAACGATACCTGTTACTTCTGTTGCAAATAGTAAAACTGTGGAAATTGAACCGAGAAAAACTTTAAACATCAATGCCAATCTCACGCCTGAACAAGAAACAAAGCTCATCCATCTGTTAACAAAATATAAAGAAGCATTTGCATGGGATTACCCTGATATGAAAGGAATCGATCCCCAATTATGAACACACCACATTTATATAGAAAAAGATGCCAGACCTATTCGTCATCCGCAAAGGAGACTTAATCCTCATCTAAAGGATGTGGTAAAAGCTGAACTTTAGAAACTTTTAGATGTCAATTTTATCTATCCTATTTCTGATAGTAAATGGGTCTCTCCGCTTGTGGTGGTACCAAAAAAGAATGGAAAATGGAGAATCTGTGTAGATTATAGGGAACTAAATAAGGCAACACAGAAAGATCATTTTCCTCTCCCATTCATAGACCAAGTATTAGATACTTTAGCAGGGAAGAAATTCTTTTCTTTCCTGGATGGCTTCAGTGGATACAATCAGATTCAGATTGCCCCTGAAGACCAGGATAAAACTACTTTTACTTGTCCCTGGGGAACATTTGCCTATTGAGTTCTACCTTTTGGCCTATGTAATGCTCCTGCCACATTCCAAAGGGCTATCCTTAGCATTTTTGCAGATTTAATAAATGATGGACTTGAAGTTTACCTGGATGACTTTACACCATATGGAGATGATTTTGATCCAGCTCTAGACACTCTAGAAAAAGTCCTACAACGCTGCATTGTTACCAGGCTTTGCTGAAGCCACGAAAAATGTTTCATGATGATGACTGAAGGAATTATCCTAGGACATTATGTTTCGGCAGCCGGCATTCAGGTAGACCCGGCCAAAATCCAAATACTTTTGCTCATTCCCACTCCTACTACTCAAACAGAGGTACGCAGCTTTCTTGGATTTTCTGGTTATTATAGACGATTTATAGAACATTATTCACACATTGCTGCTCCTTTATATGCACTAACTGGTAACGTTGATTTTCTTTGGACAGAAAAATGTGACCGTGCTTTCGAGGATTTAAAGAAGCTCGTATCCACAGCCCCAGTCCTTCGAGGACCAAACTGGAACCTACCGTTCCAGATATCATCTGATGCCTCAGATACAGCTATTGGCGCAGTCCTTGGGCAGGAAGAGGATAAAAAACCATATGCTATCTATTACATCAGCAAAAATTTATCCCCTGCTGAATTAAATTACACTGTTACTGAAAAAGAATTCCTAGCCGTAATACATGCTGTCAATAAGTTTAGACATTATATTACAGGCTATCCTGTTATCTTGTATACAGACCATTCTGCCATAAAATATTTAGCAAATAAGCCTATCACAAATGCCAGAGTAACTAGATGGTTGATTTTATTGCAGGAATTCGATATCACAATCAAGGATCGGCCTGGCAAAGAAAACCCTGTAGCCGATTTTCTTTCGAGAATACCTAAACCAATCGATGCAGCAGCAGTTGAAGATCAATTTCCGGATGAGCACCTGTTTGCTGTTATCGTTCAAACACCCTGGTATGCTGATGTTGCCAATTACCTCACAGTAGGTAAACTACCAAAACACTTAACCCCTAATGAGTGCAAACAGATTGTTCAGAAGAGTGCTCGATTCTCGTGGATTGGGGGCTATTTGTTTCACACAGGGGCAGACATGCATATCAGGCGATGTGTTCGAGAAGATGAAATCTTTGACATCCTAAAAGCCTGTCACGATGGACCGTGTGGTGGACACTTCGCTGAGCGTAGAACTGGACACAAAGTATTGCAGACAGGATATTACTGGCCTACGATTTTCAAAGATGCAAAGAAATTTGTCCAAGCCTGTGACAGCTGCCAGCGAGCAGGATGACCTGGTCAAGCTGATGAGATGCCTCTGAAACCACAATTAGTCATTGAACCATTCGAGCGATGGGCTTTTGATTTCGTTGGACCCATCAACCCCTCATCAAATCAGAAAACATATATCTTGGTGGCAACAGAATATGTCACCAAATGGGTTGAGGCAGAAGCATTGCCAAGAGCCACAGAGGGCTGTGTCATACAGTTCCTGTTCCATCTATTTGTACGTTATGGCCTTCCAAGGGAAATCATTACAGATGGAGGACCACAATTTGCTGGGAATAGATTAGCTGCAAGACTCAACAATTATCACGTCCAGCATAAAATCACTACTCCATATCACCCATAGGCGAATGGGCAGGTAGAAAGTAGCAATAAGATAATAGAATCAATCCTAACGAAAACCATTGCATCACATAGGCGTGATTGGGCTACCCGACTACTTGAAGCACTCTGGGCCTATAGAACCACTTGGAGGAGCACCACCGGTTACTCACCTTATCAATTAGTGTTTGGAAAACAACCCATTTTTCCCATAGAATTCGAAATCCAAACATTACGGACAGCACAGGAAGTTGGCCTAGATCTAAGCGAGGCACAAATCAATCGACTACAGAAGATCAATGAATTAGACGAAATTAGGCTCTCTGCACTAAAAAATACAGCATTGATTCAACAGCAGCGAGCTAAATGGCATGATGCGCTCATCAAGAACAAAGTCTTCCACGAGGGAGACTGGGCTCTGTTATACGACTCTCGGTTTCAGGACTTCCCTGGAAAACTTCAGACTCGATGGTTGGGACCATATGAAATCCAGAAGGTGCATGACAATGGAACCCTTACTCTAATTACCATTGACGGTTCTGGATATGCATTCAAAGTAAATGGCCACCGAGTCTGTCTCTATCGCAAACCACTCACTCGGGAATCCTTCTGCCAACAGCTACGCCGAGACACTGATATGGAGATTTTAGGAGAGGAAGAGAAATCTTCCTCACCTGTAATTCATTAAGGAATTCATTTCTTTTTACAATTTGTACATAAGTTCTTGTCTTTGAGTCGTTCTTGTACATATGTTTGAACTAAATGTTTTCTTGTCATTTTTTTGCTGTTCTTTTTCTTTCTCAAAATTTCGATTTTTTGTCGTTCTGTTTCTAAAAAAATGGCATTTGCGTGTTTTTTTATGCTGTTGGCTTTGCTTTTTTTGCTATTCCTTTTCTAAAAGAACAGCATTCTGGATCTCTGCTGTTCCTTTTCCAAAGGAACGTCATTTTTGCATCTTTTGCTGTTCCTTTTCCAAAGGAACAACATTTTTGGTTACTACTGTTCCTTTTTTTTCAAAGAAACAACATTCTTTTGTTGCTGTTGTTCCTTTTTCAAAGGAACGGCATTTTGAGTGTTTTTATAGTATTTTTATTTTTGCTGTTCCTTTTTCAAAGGAACGGCATTTGCATTTTTGCGATCTATCGTCCGTCGTTGTTTCTTTTTCAAAAGGAACACCACTAGCATACTTTTTCTCTCCTTGTGAAACAGCTTATTCCTTTTGCTGATCTAAATTGAGGATGCTTCTTGCCCGTATTCTTTCAAGTCTTTAAGATACAACTATGTACTTGTGCAATGAATATAAAATCACAACATACCAAAATCCGCAAACCATAAATCGCTATATCTATAAGGCTCTGCATTAGTAAGAGGACAAAAGGAAGGACATACTTATTTCTTATCTTTTGTTGTCATTGTTTTACTAATTTTTCCCTGATTGGTTATCTTTATCATGCTGATCCCTTTAACCCTCTTTGATTATTATTTAGGAATAAGAGCAAAGGGCTTATATATTCCTATTGAGATGATAAGACTTCTTCCACCATTCCTACTCTTAAGGAGTGTTGAACCACCCTTTGTGTATAAATAAGGAAAATTACTCTATAAAAAAGAAAAAATATGTGAACATGATGTCAAATGCAGGATAGGGGGTCTCATCAAGAGCTAGCCTACCATGATCATGAGGATGGAAGTGAAGTGGCATTCCCACTATGGCCACCACACCAGGGATATGGTCCAAAAGGTATATCAAATAATCGAACCTTGGAACAGGAGGTCTCATCACGAGCCGGCCTGCCCACGTTTCACTCCTTCATCGTGAATGGCATTATGGTTAACTGGTCACCAAGCCAGCATAATGGTCTACATTTTGACATAACAACATTCCTAGGTATACACAAAGGATCATGGTTCCAAGGGTGAAAAAACAACTCTGCCAAGGTTATGGACACCTGTCGGCAGCAGAGCACTGTTAATGGTATTGAAGTCACCTTGGTTACAGCAATGGGTAAGATACTAATACTCTTTTGTTTCTTATATCCTAGAAACTAATCATATATTATTTCCCGATTTATACATCGCATGAATATTTATCATCACCAATCATGGCAAAGGAAGTGACCATGACCACTTGAGATTTGGCAAGTACGACAGATGTCCTACCCACCAGCTTCATATCATAACACAGCAGCCTCTTACATAATACGCGATCAACTCTCCGCCTCGATTTCGGTAATTCGTTGTCTTTCTAAACATGGCATAATTCCGTATGCTGTTCCTTTCTGACTCGGTTGCAGATCGGGTGCTGCTCCTTTATTTGATGGCTGGGACAGCCTATCACATTGCGGGGGGGGAGGTTAACCTCATTATTCCCTGAATTACGTGTCAGCTCACTATTGGGAAAGATAGTGTACGACGGTATGGCATGGATTAACGGCATGGCATTTCTATTTTTACACAAGTTGCTGTTCATAATCCATTTATGTTGCATTGTTGCATACTCTGTGTTTTTTCTCTCGAAATCTTGCGATTATCACCTTCTCTGTGTTTCAAACAGCACAAGCAGTTGCTGTTCCATTTAGAATCCATAGTGAAACCATGGGAGGAAGGGCAATTCGAAGCGAACCTCAGAAGTTGACAATCTCCGCTGCTGCCCAGGAGATCCTGGAAAGAGCAGGATGGCTGAATTATCTCAATCGCCTGCAGGAGTCTAATGAAACAATAGCGATGGAATTTTTGCAGAACCTGCAGGAGGATCACTCCACAGTAAGGGGGAAGCGGATAGCGGTCACCGACGATATAATTGCAGAAGTTTCGGGACTACCAGCCACCGGACTAGTATGGACATTAAAGAAGGAAAGATTACAGAAGATCATGGAAACTTTCCAGGACGAAGGCCAGAGCTTGACAATTAAGGGGAAGGGAGTTCTGCCAGCAACCCTAGGAGAACCCTGGATGGAATTAACAAGAACAGTGCAGAGCTACATCACCTGCGAAGGGAGGAAAGACGTGGTAAGACCACGACATCTTAAACTCTTAGCTGTTTTAAAGCAGAAATGCTTTGTAAATCTACCTGCACTTCTGAATTCATTACTGCATGATGCTGCATGAAGCATAAAAAAGGCACAGCATGTAGAGTCAGTTGTCAGTCACCATGGGTTAATACGATTAATAGTTAGTCATAGTCTCACCCAGCAGCAGAGCAGCTGGGAAGAGCTGATTGTAATGATTGAGGGGGGCTTGACAGCACCATCCCCAAAACGTAAAAATTCTACAAGCACACCAGAACGTCCGGCAAAACGCAGAGAATTAGTAAAACAAAAACATGTTGCTAGTGCATCAGAACGACCAGAGATACACCAGGAATCGGCAAAGCGCAAGCATGCCACCGATACACCCGAACAGCCAGGGAAGCCCAGAAAATCAGCCTGGTTAGCTCGGATGCGAGGAAGGCTAGAGAAGCCCAGAAAATCAGCCCGATTAGCTCGGATGCGAGGAAGGCTGGAAAAGCTCCAGGAAAGCACCAGCCAACCAGTGGTAATTGAGGACGAGCAACGCGAAGAGGAAAATGAGGAAGAAGCTGCAGAAGCTGAACAATCCCAACAGGAGGAGGAAATGGGACAGCAGGGAGGTAGTCCACTACAAGACCCAGTGGGAGAAGATGAATTGGCCGCAGTCCTAGCCAATATGGGTAAGTATGGCCAACCTTCTAGTCCAGTAGACCTCCATGACAAACCCCAAGAAGAAAACACATCTGAAAAATCACATGCAGTGGAGGCAGAAGAAGGAAATATGCCTGTTCATGATGAAGAAGAGATAAGAGATACTGAGCGAGAACAATCTGTTCCCAGGACACCAGAGGAAATTCCAGAGGGAGTAGGAGTAGAAAAAGCAGTTGCCCAGGAAGAGACGGAACCAGCCAAAGTTCCTACCCCAGAACAGCCAGAGCAGAACAGCGAGGAAGCACCCCAAGAGAAAAATCCAGAAACTAGTCATGGTCCAAACCGCAGCAGACAGCCTGCTATTCTTTCTAATGAAACGCTAGAAATTAAGAAATTGCGAAAGGAACGGCATAAATTATTGAATACAATAACCCAGCTCAGGCAGCAAATTAGAATTCTGAAAGCAAACCAGAGGGTAAGAAAGACCGTAGGGAAGAAAAATAGGGCCATTGCAATAAAATCCCGCAAGGCAAAAAGACGAAGGACCAACAATCGCCCTGCTGCTCAAAACCCTACTGAAAATCCAGCTGCCGTTCCAAATGATGTTGAGGAACAGCCACAGACTGATATTCGCGTTAAAATAGAAAGGGATGATATGAGGACCAGCGACAAGAAAATCCAGACAGAGGCACCACCCTCAAGGGTAATAAGGGTTCTGGACTCCAAACAGCGTAATAAGAAAGTTCAGGTAAAACTCCCGGCCTCCACTGACCTATGGAAAAAAGATCCGAAAACAAAAACCTTGCATAAGATGATGAAGCAAGCCTAGCAAGAAGCCGAACAACTTAGAGAGCAAACGGTTCCCCGAGAGAAATATGAAGAGTTACAGCAGCAACTAAGGGACGTCAATCAATCTTAAAGCCAGGAACAAGAGGAAGTTGCAAAGGTAACCCGTAGACTAGATACTGTTATCAAGCAGATGAATACCTTGTGTTCTTTATACAATGACGTTTTAGCATGTAGGGCCCCTACTAAAAACTATGCTTTGTTTTTATTAGAACGGTATTTACAATTAAAAATAAAAGCTGTTAAAGCAGGCACCCTATACAAATCAACACTGTCAATGACTTTATAGACTGCTGTAAACATTATGGAGTGAAGGTCCAGAGATTGTTGTGTGAACTTTATTTGCATGACCTTGTGCTAGATCAGGAGATTGAGTTGAACCCTGGCCCTTTTGTTGGAGACATCCAATTACAAGCATTCATTTCATTTGGGGTTAATCAGATCAAGTGGCTCAAAGCCTATGATACTTTTCAGAGGCAGGAAAATGGCCTAGATTTACGGGTAAGGGCTGAGCCTAGGAACCCAGTGCAGTTGTGGAAAGCACATAGAAACCTCATGAGGACTCCGGGTGTCATTGAAACGTTGGGACCCATGCATGAGGCACTCATTCGACAGAGTTTAGAATATTTTCTTTCCATCAAAGACCTCGCCATTGATGCAGCCAAATTTCGGTACCGAATCTCTAATCCAAACATCCAGCTCAAGGAACCATTTAAGTATGAGAATTTTGAATTAGCTGCCAACCTTTTGAACCTCTATGGCGAGAGAATTTTGAAAGCAGGGCCATCCTGGTTAGGATATAGATTTCGCACTCCAATTATTTGGCACCCTGCACCCGGATATCAAGCCTTGTATGAGATGCCTGAGGGGCAAACAGGTCAGTTCTTTGACTATCTAATCACTCATCATGGCTGTAGGCCTCCTCATGAGATTCCTTCTCCAGCCTATTCTCTCACTGCCTTGCATGTCAACTACAATGTTTTCATGAGGACATGAAACAAGGTAAGCAGGGGGGTTTGTGGAGTACTAAAAAGGTATGCTTTTGATGATCATTTCAGTGGCTTTTTAGTAGAATTCGTAAACCTTTTTGCATCATGAATTTGGAAAATAATAAGGAATTATAACAAAACATGTGAGAATTGATATGCAAGACTTAACCGCTGATAATTGTTATTTTTCTGTGCAGGAAAAGGTGAAAACGAGGAGTTTCCGCTCCAAAGGAAAGGACAAAGACGAGATAACTGCTGTCCCTTTGAAGGGGAACCGAATGCAAACAAGGCTAAGCAGATCAAAGCGAATCAGCCCTGAAAAGGAGGAGGAGACACCAGCTCGTTGCAAAAGAAAAGAAAAGACGAAGGATTAACAGTTTGGCGAATCCCTCAGGATCTTTGATCCTGAGGGATCGCTGCTTTATTTATCTTGTTACTTGGACATCTCCGCCGTCACCTTTATATAAAGGGAAAGCACTGTTAGCTTAAAAATAATAAGGAGAAGACATTTTTATGTAATGTTCTGTTAAACATCAACTCTGATCATTGAGTCTCGTTGAGAACTGGTTCATTGTACTTTTGTCTTATGCATTAATATAAGCTTGGTGATTATCTCATCTCTGCGTCTGGATTAACTTAAGGCGGTGTATCCTAGGAGGCTAAGGGCCCGGCCCCGGAGGACACTTGCTTCTGTATCACTACGATTTGATTTCTGCGTGGTTTGTTTATCATTGTTATTTGGTAATCTGATATGCTTTATAAGTTGCTATTACATGCTCTGTTAAGATTAAATCATTAAGGTTTTTATAGATAGAATTGTGTATTGACTCTGCATTATGTTATTGATCCTTTCAGAGTTCATTGCATGTTATTAGTCTTAACCGAATATTCTCACTGTTCTGTTACAGAGCTTTTATATTGAACATTCGTGTCATAGATTCATTTGAGGTAGTGTTCTTCATAATTGTTGGATTCAGAAATAATGCTGTTCTATTTGGAAGCACAGTCGTATTCCTGTTGATTAAGGTTGATCAGATTATTATTCCAGCGTGTTGTGTGCGTATATGATTTATTAGTGCTGTTCTATAATTTATCAATAGTTAATGTTGTTCCATTAGTGTGTTTTTCTTGATTTGCCTTAAGAGTGAAAGATTGTTATTTGATTGCGAAGAGTGCATTTGAGTTAATAGATTAAGTTTGGTTACGACTCGCGAGACTTAGTTGTTCGATTGCTGTTCCATTTTAGAATTACTGTTCCATTCTAGATTTGTTGTTCAATTCTTTATTTGTTGTTCCATTTTGCTATCTGTAGTTCCATTTACTCGCATTTGTTGTTTTGGTGTGAGAGACGATATAAGGCTGTAGTGAGCTTTGGCATTCACTGTCTCGCTCCCAGACCCGTGGTCTATGCTCTAATTTCCTTTCCATCAGTTTCCAAAGGGATGGGTTATCACTGCCGAACCCTTGACTGATAAGCTGCCTAGTTTTCTGAATGTGTGATTTATTCTTTTGAAGTAACTTAGTTATAGAAAAGCATCCGTTTACTCTTGTATTTTTAAACACTGTACTACTAGCATTACTCTGACAAGTGATAGCCTCAGACTGAGACACTCTTTGGAATAACAAAACGCTCCCGGATTGACATATTAATGTGAGGTAATTAGAGGTGAAAGAGACCCTTTTTATAGCTCTACAGTTTGATATTAATGGGAATGGAGTTGTATACCTTGTTAAAGTGAGTGGTATAGTCTTGGACCAACTCATTATGCTCTCTCTTCATGGAATTATACTCGGAAAAAATATGAAGTGGATTTTTCTTTTCCTCCCACTTGGCAAGGAAAATATCTGTCAACTGCTGTGAATTTTGCACTGAACCAACTGCCAAATATTTGAACCATTTCTTTACTTCTCCTCAGAAACTATAATCAAGGATTCTCATCTTGGCATAATTGTTTTCTGCTTCTTCTAAATCAATGAAATCCGTAATATTATTAATTTTCTACCT
The DNA here is from genome assembly GCA_034641835.2 of Pinus albicaulis. Taxonomy (NCBI): domain Eukaryota; kingdom Viridiplantae; phylum Streptophyta; class Pinopsida; order Pinales; family Pinaceae; genus Pinus; species Pinus albicaulis. The sequence goes on along the minus strand of MU968359.1, from coordinate 56,062,878 downwards.
CGCTGTAACATCAGTGGTTCCACAAAAGAGAGGAATTATTTTTCCATAATTATATGGAAAATCAGTAAGCTGGCCCAACAAAACCAATGGTGAAAATCTAGCCATGATTTCTCTAAGAGGTAAACTTGTAGGTACAACAGGAAGTGTTGGTATTGTAGGTGTTTGTGTAGGGAGGGAAATACATGGTGTAGAAGCAGTGTTATGGATGAATGAGGCTGAAAGGGGATCAATGGACAAAAACTCCTACTAATACTGTATGTAAGCCTTCTAGGACGTATGTTGGAGATGGTTTGATAATTGTTAAAATTTATCGAGCTAAATTCAAAACTTCCTATCAAAATTTGATTCTGAATTGGATTCTAAGGACGATATACTACTTTCAAGCTTTATAGAATCAAATACAACTTCAGATAACGATGTTAATTCAGAAAAACTTAAGGGATCAAACACAATTGTAGACAATGATGTTTTTGATTTGGATCTAAACAAAGATAATTCAAATTTCAGATCGAAAGGAATATCTCCAAGTGAAAATAGTACGGTAGAAAAAGATGTATACCTTACCAATGTTGAGGAACTTGACTGAGTCTCGTAATCTTGAGGTATTTGTTTTTTGATGAGTTTCTCTGAATCTTTAGTGAGAGAAGCTAGATGTGGATCAGGATTTGATCATGTGTGCCTTATCGGAGCTAGTGTATTCTTTCTTCTACACTTTGGCTCTCTATAACTTGGATCAGCCTTTATGAAATTTAGAGCTATCACCCACAGGCCTAGAATTCGTTGAAGAAGTATGGTACACCTAGGGAAGATCTGTCACTTCATTCCATGACAACGACACCAGAAATGTTACCCTACACAAACTCTGAAGGTTGATGAATGGATGTCGACGAAGGCATCCTCAAACCAAGCTCTCAGTTTGGTAGCTAGCCCTACCAAACCAGAGAGGGCTCTCTCTATGAGATCAAGAACAAATATTTAACTATATGAGTAGTATATTTTAGGCTAGTTATTTCAGATTGAGGGTTTTGAAAGTTTGATAGTTTATTGTTGGATCAGGGATGAAACCAGGTACCTAGGTCTATGTATGAAAGGGTTACAACTACAAATATATAAAGGAGAAAGGTAGTAATGCTTTAATGATGGGCTTAAGGTTTTGTTGGTGTAGTGTAGGGTTTGAAATAGTGGAGAGGATATTAATGGGCATTCATGATGAATTCATTAAAATTGAAGGAAATAAACATGAAATGATGTTTCCAAACAAAGCAGAGCTACGAAAGAATTATTCTTATCAAAATTTTAGGAATATCGCTTAGCAAAGGGAGGCATGGAAAGAGAATATATATATCTTTTAAAAGGCTATAATAGAGAAAAAAATATATATCAAAAAATCACTACACATGAATTCCTAGATAATTGCTATAAATGTTCCTCTAAATTTCTGACTAAAAGTTGCAGCCCAAGCTACAATTGTCTCAAACCTATGATTTCCAGCCATAAAAATGGCTAAGGAAGGCATACATATAGATAAAAATACATTTTCCCTCTCTCAAGGGTCAAATCCTAGTGTTGAGGAATTTATCACATGATTCTCTCACGTAAAACCCAAAGACTAGGGAGGTTACAAACCTCTCCTCAAGATAGAAAAATTGATAGCTTTGACCAAAAATGACTTTAAAAGAATGTATATACCTCCTATCTACTCTATTCGGCATATTTACGCATGTTTACATCATCAAAACATCAAAAGTGACAATTTACATCAATGGAGGTCGAAACTGGACCAAGTCAATCGAGAGAATTGATCAACAAGCCAAAATGGAGTGTGCCTGGAGAAAACACAACATGCTTGGGAAAAGTGACTTTTGGAGGCCTTCCTGAGGTCCAAATGTTTATTTGAAAGTTTATGGAGATATCTCTTCCTGTTGGCTACAAAATAGAGTCCTTAAGCACTGAAAATGACTGATTCTAGCCGCTCAAAACTTCATTCTTCCACAGTCACTCCATAAACTCAACATGTATTTCAAAAAGAGGGTAGAAAGGTGGGTTTTGAGTGGTTTTTGAGCCTTTGCACCTGCTATATATTTCTTAAACTCTGCTCCCATGGGATAGATGTGATGTACAAGTCATAAGAAATCCATAAAGGTGAACATTTTTCATTTGGTGTCTCCCATCAAAAGCGCATTTTGGCCCACGCTGTGTTTTTGACCCTATGACTGTATCAAAAACAATGAAAACTCCAAAATTTGCAAAAAATCCAAAATTTCTGAAAATTTGCTCAAAATTTCACCAAAATTAATCCATGATGCACTAATATGGAATGCTAATCTATGAGGGAAGCATCATCTAGCAAATCCAACTTTCCCTTCTATTCATCCTCCATTAGGGTTTCTTTAAGTTTTGCCTTAAATTATTTGATTTTTTCTTAAGACGCTTGATTTTTCTTGTAGTAGTGCATGGCCATGTGTCTCTGAATGTTATTTTCTTTGTTGGCACTCTTCAAGAGCTTTTCCAAATTTCCATTGACTCTATCTAGCCAATTCTACATGTCTTGTTCAATTTCTCTCAAAATGAGCTCATCCACTATCATGTGTGTTTTTGGTGGAGATGCTTCTCTTTGTTGCCACAGTGCCCTTTTTAGGCCTCTTCCTTCTAATCTTCTGTTCATGTTCATCATAATAATATATATCAAATGCATATTTTCCCTTTACATCCTCCTTGCTAGCATCAACCTTATTTCTATTTAAGAGTAGTTGGTTTACATTCAATTGCATGTTCTTCTTCTCAAGAAATGAAATCAACAAGTTAACCCTGTGTTGAAAATGCAACAAGATGATGGAGCTAGCGAGAAGTCATTTACTATGTATTCTGCAGTTATTTTTAAGTAAAGTTCATATTTTTAATACCATGTCTACGATACAGACCATCGTGAGCGTGATGCTATTTATGGATGATTGGTCGAGTTGGTAAAAATAGATGGACCTCTATTTTTAGACATTGGGCGGTTTCTATTTTTAGACTGCCGGGCTAAAAATAGAACAGTCAAATATTATTAACCCCTAATAATATTTAGACTATAAACATTATCTTATCCTCTTGGAGCACTTCAGTTTGATGCTTGGATGTGGCACATGCAGCTGACAGAAGGAAATACGCTTTTCCTAAGGGTTAGTTGAGCTATTGCATGGTTGACTTCAGTTAGAACTCATGTGGCAGAGTTTGGTGGAGTTGATGAGACAGTTGGTGGAGTTGTGTTCGGTTTAACTTAGTTAACTAGTTGTATTTAGTCTAACTGATAAATACACTAGTGATGAGTGGTGTGAATTAATTATTAATTAATTCACTAATTATTAACTCATAAATCAACTAAAGAACACATCAGTTAACTGCAATGCATGGACAGTTCAGTGGAGACCAATGTTAGAGGTGGGTGAAAGGGTGAGTCTACTATCACTTGTGACTATAGTCGGGTATGATCATAATATTGACGGAGATTGCTAATGAGGGGATTGCACAAAGACAAGCCAATGGGATTCAAATGGATCTTGCACAGTCATAGTTGTTTCCGGATTATGTAGCAGTGTGTGACTAGGGAGGCGTATTTGAACTCCTGATTAATTATATCTTCCATGTTGTTTGTGTGTAGCATGTGAGATAGTGCTGAGAGCTGTGAGAGATTTGTGCTATGTATTGTTACATGTTCTCTATCATTATAATATACAGATAGTTGGGGTTTTTCAGCTATTGCTTTCCCCATTACATATTGTGTTATATGTGTGCTTGATTATTGTTTTATGAGCGCATGTGACTGCTTCTATTTCCGCATATTGATGATCAATTGTAGAAGAGGATATATATTATGCATGAAGCTTAAATAGTGTGTAATCAGGATAATCGTGGTGAATAATTCAACTATTATTCAAATTTATACATGGTATCAAAGCGAGAATTGATCATCGGATCTATTACAGTGATTACAATTTATTTTGGTAGATAGAGTCTGTAAGTGGGCCAGGTAGCCTCTGGATCCATCCTTTCTTTGAAAGGTGATATATCCAGTAAACGCCCCTACAGTCGATCTCTGTGCTAGAAATACTTTGTTCTCACAGATCCAGAAGCAATTGAGTTTTGAGCTTGGAATTCGAGTTTTGCAGCAGTTTGTTTTCTTGGTGTCGGAGTTGAAATGTCTTTCAACGGATTGCGACTGGAGTATGCCGTTGAGGGCAGATTGAATTATGTTGCATGGAAGGATAGAATGGAGGCGGTGTTAAATGATAATGGGCTGAAGGAGTTCATAGATGCTGAAGTCCCAAAGCCTACTGATGCTGCTCAAGTTGAGGTTTGGCAAAAGAAGATGGCGAAATGTCGAAGGATTTTGTTGGAGGGCGTGAAGGATCACATTGTATCCAGCCTGCATGGAAAAGATTCTCCATACTTGATGTGGAAAGCATTGATAGATCTATTCCAAAGCAAGAGTGACCAGAGGAAGTTGGCACTCAAGGATAAACTCAGAAACATTAAGATGGAGAAAGGCGACAGTATCGCCAAGTACCTCACGAAGTTCACCCAATGCAGGGATGAGCTGGGAAGTGTGGGGGTGACTGTCGATGATGAGGACTTGGTGGACCTAGCTCTCCTTTGTCTTTTGAAGAGTTGGCATTCCTATCAAGACTCTTTCAATGGTCGAGAGAAGTTGCCGGGATGGGAGCGACTTTGGTCGGATCTCATGCAAGAGGAGATAAGGCGGAGTACCAAGGACGAATCTTCATCAAAGGTATCTGATGAAGAAAATTGTGCTTTGGCTGCCAAAGCAAAGAACGGGAAGAGAAAGAAAGCTTCTCAGTCTGGTGCGAAAGGCAAGAAGCAAGACATGTCCAAGGTGAAGTGCCTTCACTGTCACCAGCATGGACATTATGCCACAAATTGTCCACAGAAGAAGAAAAATAAGCATGATGCTGGATTTGCAGTAGGAGAGGCCTTAGCCTTGTAGTTTGAGCTGGATTTTTCGCTGATCGCATGCTTGGTATCAAGTGTGATGGGTTCAGTCTGGTTCTTGGAAAGTGGTGCGTCTTTTCACATGACTGGAGATCGGGATTTGCTTTCAGAGCTGGATGAGAAAGATCTTGGAGTGCACATCGAGATGGGCGATGATGGTAGATACAGTGCAACCGGTATCGGTACCATTTCCTTTGAGAGGGAGTCTGGTAAAACCTTTGTATTGAAGGATTTGATGCATGTTCCAGGATTGAAGAATAATCTGATCTCTGTGGAGATGTTGGAAGACAAGGGGTATGATGTGGTCTTCAGCGAGGGAAAGGCTTTCCTGCGCAGTATGACAACTGGAGAAACCTGGAAGATAGGGGTTCAAATCAAGAACCTTTATCAGTTGCAAGTAGATGGTTGTGCAGCAATGGCATGCAAGGAGGAAGGAGTGGTGATCCAGGATGATGGCGAGCTATGGCACCGGAGATTGGGCCACCTTCACCATGGAGCTTTGAAGATATTGCAGTAGATTTATATTGGGCTTCCTAAAGGCACTCTTGCGCAGTCAGATCAGTGCAAGGGGTGTACTTTGGGAAAATTTGTGAAAGCCACCTTTCATGAGAAGGATAGTCGCGCCACGATGATCCTTGAGAGAATTCACACAGACATGTCTGGACCTTTCTCAGTAGCTTCGACAGCAAAGAACAAGTACTATGTGATCTTTTTTGATGATTTCTCTTGAAAATGATGGATCTTCTTCATGCAGAAGAAGAGCGAGACATACTCAAAGTTCTGTGATTTCAAGGCGCTGGTTGAGAAGGAATTGGGGAAGCATGTGAAGGCTCTTAGGAGCGACAATGGTGGTGAATTGATCTCTGCTGAATTCAAGGAATTTTGCAGCGCAGAAGGAATTCAGAGAGAGCTTATAGCACCCCATAACCCACAGCAGAACGGGGTTGCTGAGCGAAAGAACAGAACGATCGTGGGTGCTGCACGGGCGATGTTGCATGATTTGGTCACCTATTCATTTCGAAGTGAGGCACAGACAAGAGGTGGCAGAATCATGTCTCACAAGATACCATGACACCACCAGAGAGAGCGTTTACAAGAGGCTCCGATATTTCCCATTCGAGATCTAGCCGTCTGCTCACATTCGCGGGACGAAGGATGCCAGGAAGCAGATGGAGCCGACTAGAAGATGGAGCCGACCATAGAGGCTGGGATATTTGTGGGGTACACTGATACACCCCACAAATATCGTGTGTATTTGCCAGACAGTTGCAAGACTGTTGTGCGACGGGATATCAAATTTTATGAGGAGAAAGCCATGAAGTGTTCGCTTGAGAGGGAGCTACACTTGCATGCAGGGGAGGAGCTAGTAGTTCCTAAGGATGAGCTTCAGGATGTGGATTAGACACAAGAGGAAGTTCATGGAGTGGAAGAGACCACTCATGCAGCGCCAACCATCAGAGGGCGGAAGCGCACTACAGAAGCTGAGCGACTGGCTCAAGATGTAGAGAAGGTTGTAGGAGCACCTATAGCACATCGCAGACAGAGACAGTCACCGGACCGATACACTGGATACATGGCTCTTGTGAGCAAATGTGTCGTGATAGAGCCATCCTCTTTCGAGGAAGCTATGGAGGATCCCGCATGGGTAGATGCCATGGTGGAAGAGTATGATTCTATTGTCAGAAATAGTGCATGGGATATTGTCCCGCGACCGGAGGGGAAATTAGTGGTGGGTTCGAGATGGATCTACAAAGTGAAGCAGGCGGCTGACGGGAGTGTGGAGAAGTACAAGGCAATATTTTTTGCTCGAGGCTTCTCTCAGATCGAGGGGATCGATTATGAGGATACCTTTGCACATGTTGTAATGTATTCTTCCATATGGACGATCCTAGCTCTCTCAGCACAGATGGGATGGCACATTCATTAGATGGATGTGAAGACTGTGTTCCTCAACGGAGTCATTGAGGAGGAGGTGTACATAGAGCAGCCCGAAGGTCTCGAGATCTTCAGCAGTGAGTCGCATGTGTGCAGACTCAAGAGAGCACTGTATGGGTTGAAACAAGCACCTTGTGCTTGGTACACACAGATAGACAGTTATTTCACTGGACTTGGATTCTCCAAGAGTGAGGAGGATCCTAACCTGTACCAGATTGTGGTGGAGGGTAATTTGCTGATCATTTTACTTTATGTATATGATTTGATTTTGAAGAGTGATGAGCTTTTGATACTTTCATGCAAGGAGGATCTTGCTAGAGAGTTTGAGATGAAGGACTTGGGCCTCCTTCATTATTTCCTGGGATTGGAAATTTGACAAATTTGCAGCGGCACAGTTGATGTTGTTTTTGTTTCTCAAGCAAAAAAGTATGCTCAGGGGAGACATTAGAGAAGCTCATTATGCAGCGGGTCAGCAGCCCGTTAACACTCCTCTTCCGGAGGTTGGAGGAAGGCAGGAGGAAGGAGGATGCTACTTCAGCGGAGGTAGTGGATGCCACTGTCTATCGACAGTTGGTGGGGTCGCTTATGTATCCGGTCAATACACGACCCGATATATGCTATGTTGTTAACCAGCTTTTGCAAGCTATGGTTAAGCCTACCAAGCTCTTTTGGAAGGCAGGCAAGCATGTATTGCGTTATCTTAGTGGCACATCGGGATATGGTCTATGGTACAGACAGGAGGATGGAGCGAAGCTTTCCGGCTTCACTGATGTAGATTGGGTAGGGAGCCCAACGGTGGGAAGAGCACATCCGGAGGATCTTCGTATCGGGTCGACAGGGACCTTTGGCACAACAGGGAAGAAGCAGAGATCCATACAAAACGGCCTGAAGAGAGGGTCGATATATGGCAGCAAGCGACGGATGCGAGGCCACATGATGAGGAAGATCCTAGTCGAAGAAACTGGTCATACACTTGGAGCCCATCGTGATTTATTAAAGATAAATCTTAGTTGCATTAAACTCGGCTAATCCAGTCATTTCATGATATAGATCCAAACACATCAACATCAAGTATTGTCATATCGTAGATCATGTTACTTTCATACATTCCCACGAAGGATCAGGATGCTGATATCTTGACGAAGGTGCTCACCAGAAGCAAATTCGAATACCACAGAGGCAGGATAGGGGTGGTAGATAATCCTTATCTTTTTGAGAGGGAATGTTGAGATTGCAACAAGATGATGAGCTCAGTGGAAAGAAGTCGCTTTCACTAAGTGGGCCCGCGGGCTATTTTTGGCGCAAAGTCTATTTTTAGACTATGTCTATTTTTAGACATATGGATCATGTTCTATGAGCGTGTGACGTTACTTATGGATGATTAATGTAGTTGGTAAAACAGGTGGACCTTCATTTTTAGACATTGGGCGGTTTCTATTTTTATACTACCGTCATATGACAACAAATATTATTAAATTTTGCTAATATTTAGACTATAAACATAATCTTATCCTTTGGACTTCAGTTAGATGTGCTTGGATGTGGTACATGCATATGACAAGGAACACACTTTTCATAGAACCAATTGTTTACTGCATGGTTGACTTCGCTAGAACTCAAGTGGCGTGAGTTTGGTGGAGTTGATGAGATAGCTTGGTGGAGTTGTGTTCGGTTTATATCAGTTGAAAGAAGTCTGTATTTAGTCTAATCGACAAATACACTAGTGATGAGTGGTGTGAATTAATTAATAATTAATTCACTAATTATTAACTCATAAATCAACTAAAGAACACATCAGTTAACTGCAACGCATGGACAGTTCAGTGGAGACCAGTGTTAGAGGTGGGTGAAAGGGTGAGTCTACTATCAGTTGTGACTATAGTTGTGCATGGGATTTGAACACACATTGATTGAGATTTCCAATGAGGATTTCGCAGTACAAGCCAGTGGGATTCTAACTTGGATCTCATCATTATTCATCTTGGATTGCGCAGTAAAGGCAGGCAGACTTGTGGAGGAGATTTGAACCCGTGACTTGTTCATCTTCCGTGCTAGTTGTTGAGCCTCAAGATTGTTCTTTCTTCCATCATACTTCACCCCATTTACTTTTGGCCATTGTTATCCTAGGCTCAAATGATCAATGAAATTAGTTAAAATTACTTTAAGAATGAATATCATGGCTAACTTGCTAAGTTTTGTGATTTTGTCATTGTAATGCATTTTGAACTGAAACTAGCTACAGAATGCAGACATTCTGTAGCTAACCGCAAATTCTGCAGCTATCTTCACATTCAAGCATGTTCCAGGTATCCTCTCAAGAAAATCGACACATGGGTATATTCCACATCATGTACTCAACGTTTGTTGCTCACCATGAAGAATGAACGGAATTCTGGATGTGGTTTTGTACGTGGGAACTCATACAAGGAGGTAGACTCCTAATAGGACAAGGACAGTCCAGATGTCATTTGTCCCTTTACGCTGCCATCTTTAGAGTTCTAGTATGATTTTGATATGAAAATACAATGATCCCCGTATTGTTGCAAGTTCTGTTACGAAGATTTGTTATAAATGTACTTGGGAAACCGAGAGACAAGCTCTAGATTTTGATTAGATTTCATGGATTGACTGTTAAATTTCTAAAGACCTAGAATACTCTGTTTTAAGTTATTTTCCTTTAATGAAGAAGACAACATTGCTTTGAACGCGTTGATTTGATCTTGAGTTAGATTCCGTCTGGTGGTAGAGGGCCCCTGCCTCTTGAACGGCTTTACTTTTTCATTCTAGATAAGTATCTTAGTTCGTTTTCAAGTTTTTGAAGTTTGAGTTCATAGTTAATTTCATTATTCACTATAGCTATACTTGTTCTAAGAAACTCTTCCAAAATATCATTATAGTGAATGAGAAATGGTTGTAGTGTTATAGATTTTAATTGCAATTTCTTTTGTTCATTATCACAGTTGAACTTATTCTAGTAAACTCTTCCAAAAAATCATTATGATGAATAAGGCATGACTGTGATACTGTAGGTTTCAGTTGTTTGTTTACACTAAGTAGCATAGCTGATCTTACTCTTAAAAAGCTCTTCCAAAATATCATAACAATGGGTAGGAAATAGCTGTGATGTCTTAGTTTTTAATTGTAATTGCTTTCAGTTTTCATGTTTGCATTTGCATTGAATTGTATAGCTAGCATTGTTCTAACAAGATCTTCCAAAATACCATTCATGATGGACAAAATAGGCTGTATAATCCCATAGATTAATGACAGATAACTTAGTTAGGGCACTCCGGAGGCAAATTGCATTTAATTCATGCTCTGTTATTTTGTTTCAAGTTTGATATAGGCTTCTTAGTTTAGCATTGATCATTGTAGACTAGTAGCACCTTAGTTCAGTTCCAGCTTAGCTCACTGTATTTACATCCCAAGATTAGTTGCCATCCATTTCATTTTGAATTGCATTAGTTGTTAGACTTAAATACCATGGTCTTCATTATTTACAAAACTTCTTCTGTTCTGAAACATATATTGACTCATAACCATCTGAACAGAAGATAGTATCAGTCCAAGGCCTGGAGTACTTTTGCAACCATTTTACCATGTCACAAACAAGCCTTTCCTCAAAGACTATTCTAAAAGGAAATCCATAACTTTTGAGTGAGGTTTAGTGGTGTTAAACTAAGTTGCAGAACAGAATTAGGAGCTAGTTTTAGAGTAGATCTTATGATGTTACAAATTTTATTTTCCAAATATGTTTCAAACAAACCTTTAATCATGGATAAGATGTTGTATCATTATAATTTGATTGTTTAAAGTGTTTAGTTAGGAGAATTTTTACACTTAGCTGCCCATTTCTCAAGCTCTTCCAAAATATCTTTAATGAAATAATTGGACAAGTTAAGTTCATGTTGTGATTTGTTTTCTTGAAGTCATTATCAAGCTTTGTACTTTGCCAAGTCATAGTTTAGGATTGGTTCTGTCTCAGTTCTTGCATTTGTCATTTTTCATCAACAAATTAGGCTTCACTCTGTTTTTAACCAGTAGCTTCTTTCCACCAGCATTTAGTTCTTTCCCTTGTGAACATAAACCATAAAAAGACCAAAAACATCATAAAACACTAAACACAACGCAGTAAGAAACAAACACCTAGGCACATATAGTGCACCTCACTCCAGCAATTTACCAACCCTGGTTGACAATTAAATGAACTCAATTTAGGAGACTAGGTTGAGCACAAACATTTTGGTGCCGTTGCCGGGGAAGTGAAAACTAGGTAACCTTTGTTTCTTAACTCCCAAAAACAATGATATGCGTAGAGAGAGAGATTCAAGGGGAAGATTTATAAGAAGCAGAAGCAGAAGTTTGATTCCTAGAACTCCACTTGTTTCACCTAGACCAAGAGTTAGTACACCTTCAACTCAGACCCACATTCCATCCTTTACTGATCCTAGACTTCTAGAAGACTTAAGATCAGAAATTCCGTTAGAGAAACCTTCCACTTCATCCACTAAATATGTCGTAGAAGAAGATTCAAGAACTCCTGTTAGGGACACAAACTTTCCTACTACCACAGAAGAACCAACCATGGCAGAAGAAGGAGGAGGAGGAGTCTTTAATGGAGAACACACATTATTTGGAGGGGGTAGAGGTAGAGGTAGAGGAGAAGGAGGTAGAGGTGTAAAAGGAGAAGGAGGTAGAGGAAGAGGTAGAAGAGAAATAGGAAGCTCTTTTGGGTTTCCTATAGTAGATGAAGAAACCAATACAACCATGAAAAACATTTTACCCTCTATCCTTCCAAACTTCTATGGGCTTAAAACTGAAGATCCTGAAACCTTCCTATTTGAATTTGAAGTCCTGTGTAGAACTTATGACTACTTACAAGATGCTCAAAAAATTAAACTATTTCCTTCAACATTGAAATGAGCAGCATTGAAGTGGTTTATGAGTTTGATTAACAGTTCTATTAGGACATGTGAAGACATGAAACAAGCATTTCTATAGAGGTATCTGGATTATTGTATGCTGGTCAATCATAAGGAAGAGGTGTTTAAGATGTTACAAAAATAAGATGAAAACTTGCAAGATTTGTTGGAGAGATTTCATTACAACATCAAAAGAGAAAAAACGGAAAACTTAGATCAAGACACCTTAAAAGCTCTTTTGTTGAAAACAATTAGGGATGAATGGTTGGATATACTTAACATGATGGGAAAAGGGGATATATCACAGCTCACATTTCCTGAAATATCTGAGTTATGTATCAACCTTTCAAGAGGGAAATCTAAAACTGTAAAAGGTCCAAGAGATCCTGCTCTTGCAAGGACAAGTAAATCTGCTTCTGGGACAGTAAGTAGGTCACAAATAGAACATATGCTTGATGATTTCAAATCTGACATCTTAGGCAGTCTTAGTGAACAAATAGACACCCTTAAATTACAAAACAAGCAAAAATCCGAATCTGATGCCTTAGCAATCTTTTGTCCCAAATGTAGAAAGAAACATGCCTTGAGAGAGTGCCCTTTGGATGTAAAAGTTGTAGAGACCTGTGTCATTTGTTCTGAAAAACATGAGACCAATAATTTTCCTTCCCTTCCTGGTCTCAAAGCTGTCTTTCAAGAGGAAACTCCTACAAATTCCACAGAATCTCTCAATTTTGTCTCTAGAAGGCCTTGGCAAGGACCTCAAACACAAGGATTCCATGATCAAATGTATAACCAACCTCCAACTTGGAATTCTTGGTAGCAACCTTGGCCTCAATTTCAAAATCAATCTCAAGCTTGGGCACAAGGAGCACAAAGTCCCTATGGAAGATACTCCCAGTACAATCAGTATCCACCATATCCACATTTTTCTCCTCAAAATCCTCAGCAAATTTTCAACAAAATCCTCAAAAACATCACCAGAACTTACCATATCAAAATCAACCACTTTCTTTACCATTTCCTCAAAAATCAAATCAATTGCCTGCTCAACCCATACCAAACCCTAATAATAAAAATCCTCAGAACACATACATGATAGAAGGCCAACAGTTTCCAACTTATTTAATTACTCCTTTAGACCTTAGTGATGTTCAACTTAGGTCTGGAAGAATACTTGTGTTAGCGCTTGAATCTACCTTAGGCTGAAATAAGGAAAAACTCAAGGCAACATCAAACCACGCTCAGCCTCGTAGCTAGCCCTACGAGGACAGGAGAGGGCTCTCTCCGGGTCTATCTCGGCAAAATATGTCCAATAGGGCCTGAGATGACTTATAATGGATATTTATTTTAGGCTAGTAAATAAATAGGAGGGTTTGATTTTGATTTTTAGGGGTTTTGTTGGAAAAAGGGGAAAGACAATTTTTGGGCTTGGGGATGAGGCCAATTTCTTGCAGAGTTCAAGTTGGGGCGAGGTAGGCAGTGGCTTTGATGTCTTGGATCAAGTGAATGGATTGAAAAGACAGCTGAGGAGTTGAAGAGAGCAAGAGAAAACAAGGATCCTCTTCAAACTGAAGAAAAACATGTAAAACTAAGCAAAAGTCTAAGGAAGAGCATTAGCATATCAATGAATTCTACCTCAATTACTCATTTCTTTAATTCAGAAGCATAGAGAAGGGAAATGGCATACATGTAACATTAATGAAACTTACAATAACATGGAGAAAAACATCATCAAAACACAGAATCCATAAGGATCCCAACAAGTGCTGCAAAACTCTGGTCTTTCCTTTGCCAAAAACTGAAAATGGATATACAATGGAGTGCCAAACTATTCCCAAGAGTCCAACCTATAAAATGTCTCAGAAAATACAATATATAGACCATCCTAACCCCTTCCCATGCCTCTAGGGGTCGAGCTCACCCTTCTAGGAGCATTTTGAACCAATTCTAAACAAGGAGCTGAAATCTAGGCAGCCAAACAACTTGCCTCTAAAAGGAAGGAAACTGATTCATTCATTTAATTTTCACTTTTTAGTGAATGAATCATCTAGAACAAGTAAATACATGCCAAAAATACATCATGGTTACCAAATTACATCAATATGGATCAATCCCCTCATGAAAAAGTAAAACTAGTCAAAACTGGCCGAATTTCTGAGCTGGAAGGCAAAAATTGGGCTAAATTCCTCTATGCGTCGCGCTCAAAAGCTCTATGCACCGTGCTACTTTGAGCCTGATTTTGGGGCACTTCATGAAGTCAAAATCGATCTCATGATAGCTCGTTGGAAAGCCCTGGATGTCTGCTATCCAACCCAAGTGTAATTATCCAATTTGGAGCTCATTTCCCCCTCCAAAACTTTAATCTCCCAATACTACTTCCTGCTGGTGCAAAAGGTGGCAGAAAGGTGATTTTCATGGTGTTTTTGGCCCTTTAGGCAACCCAGAATGTGATGAAATGCTTCAGCCATTCCTGAACATGCATAAATTTCCATGAAAAATCGAAAAATGTCAAGTTTTCCTCCAGAAGATGTCCCAATCATAAGCGCGCGTCGGGTGGCGCGACGCGTCGGGCGGAAAAACCTGTTTTGCAACCAAAATTTTCAAAAATGACAAAAATTTCTCCAAATTTTCTGAAATTTGGAGTGAAGGTCCCCCATCATGCCTCATACTCAGCCAAGGAAGCCTCGGCCAAGATTCTAAGCAGATCAGGCCTTTTTCACCGTTTCAGTGCTTTCCTCAATCTCGCCTTCAGGATCTTCATCCTGGCTCTACAGACGTGTGTACGGGCCCAATAGTGATTCTTCATATGTCTGAGCATGTCTTTGTCCCTATTAGCCTTCTCCAACAACTTCTCAAGATTCATGTTGACTCTCTCAAGCCAAATCTGCCGCTCAATGGGTGTCATGTCACCGGGTCTCTTTCGAGCCAACTCTCGGTCTTCACGGATCTTCTGCAAGTCAATGATCATTTTCTGATCCTCTAGTTGTCTGTTCCACTGCTCCAAGTAGTTTATCACCTACTGTGCTCTCTGAAATCTCTTGGTAAATGTGCCAATCATGGCTTTCTGCTCCTGGATGACCTCCCTCAGCTTTGAGCTGGGAGAGCTCGCATCAACATCAATCAATGTAAACTCAGTATCTTGGCCTCCTGAGGGGCCCTCATCCTGCATCGGCCTCTTGCCTCTATCCTAAACTTGCACCTGTGTTGATGTCGAAGGCAAGACCCCTTCCACACCATGTGGAGATAGTACTCACGCTGCTGATGAATTCAACGAGACCCCTTCCACCCCGGGTGGAGATAGTGCTCGTCGTGATGCTGCAAACAAGGCTCTGGCGCCTCTCTGATATGTGATTGCCACTTTTATGAGATCTCCTCGGTATATTAAGCTCGGTAGATGAATCACTATCTTTCTCATACCCCTGCTCATATGGTGAATCAATCTCGGACATGGTGCTAAAAGCAAGGTGTTTGACAAGTATATGCTGATATATGTAAAGTGAAAACAAGAGTTTTGGTGTATGTTTTAATGCCAAATGTGCCACAAATGAAATGAGAAGCTGCAAGGAAGTATCACCATGAATGTAATAGACTGTCAAGTGAATTCAGAGTGGAAGGATAGTCACTCAATGCTTGGGGAACTTCGAGATTATGAACCTTTACAAGTGATATAGGAATAGGTGATAATGATGGGGGTATGTTTAGGCAATAGAGACAGCCTTTGAATACTTCGAAAATTAGGATTTCACCAATGATAGGAAGGGAAGGAGATGATGGAAAATGATAGGGTTTGAGGATTCAAAAACATGGGAATAAAAGGGAATAAGGGATATGGGACAGTAGGAATAGGAAGGGACTGTGGTATAATAACAATGATAATAGCAGTGAGAACAATGATATGAGTGATAAGAGCAGAAATAAAAATGGAATGAGAGTGTTTTGGCAAGTTCAAGTTTTGACACCCAATTTCAAAATACAACCACCTCTCTTCAAACCCTAGGGAGCAGATTTAAATATGGGTATAGGGTTATATTTTTACCATTTAAACTTTTGAATTCCTCCTCTTCAACACGCAGCAAACACACCCTAAAATCAATGAACAGGCTTTGTCAACTTACTTGGAAGCAAATGAACTGAATTGAAATGAGTTTTGATGAAGGAAGATAAGTTTCAGCCTTTGGAGCTCTATGCACTGCGTGCAAGCCCAATGCACCGCACTCACTGGGTGCGTAGCGCCAGTGTTAATTTCCACTGAGAAAAATTGCTCTATGCGCCGCGCACCTTCAGTGCGCCGCGCTCCTACCCAATGCGCTGCGCCATAAATGGTGAATTTTTAAGGAGGCTTTTGGAGGCCTTCCTGATGTTCAAATTGGGAGTGTGATAGCTCGTTGGAAATATATTGGAGTCTAATTTCTAACCCAAGTGGAATTTTTCAATTTGGAATTCATTTTCCTTGCAAAAAATCAAATCTACCAAGACTGGTCAAAATGAGCAAAATGAGGCTGCCTCAAGGAAGAGCGTTGTTGCAGTCAACTTTTGAAGGTCTTCCTCAACTCCAAATTGAGCTCATGATAGCTCATTGAAAATATATTTGTGTCTATTTATCATTTGACTCATCAAGCAAGTCATTTGGCCAACCATGCTAGGAGAAATCTTGATTTTCCCAAGGTCACTTCAGAGGTGCATCAATTCTCCCAAGGCGATTGTATTTTTAACATTTATCTAAAACCATGATACCTGTGTAAACATTGAAGGATATTTTTCTTCTTTGGAATTTTTTGGATAAAAACCTCTCTCAGTTTTACAAAATTCATCTTTTATTGCTCTGAAATATCATTTGAGTGAAACCTATCCTGATGTGTGGAACAAGGAATTTGTTGAAATGAAGTGAAATGAAGGGGATAAGGGACTTCTAAATTCTTGATAAAATTTTGGGAAGTAGGGAGGGATGTTAGGAAGTAGGGAAAAGTGTAATTTTAGAGATTGAGTGAGGGGAAGGGGTCCAAAAGGGCAAAACACAGGCCTAGCCTAGAAAATTGTCAAGTTGTAGAAAGAAACTAGGGTTTGTGTGAAAATGGGGAATTTGGGGGATCTCAGTGATGGGAAGTGTTTAATAAGGTATATTAAGGATAGGGGAAGGTGTATGAACATCAGGATATGATTTTTGATGATGATTTGACCATCCAAGAGAAATTACCTTCAAAACCCTAGGAGAGGGAAATGAACCTTACCTAGGCACAACTGAAGCATGAACAAGGTGTAAAATGACCCATTAGAACCTGACATGATGATGAAAACCCTCTGAATGATGGTACACTCAGCTGAATGGTGACATGAACTGATATTTGGACAACTTTGACAGGAGTAAAAGCAAACCCTAGACCTAATACCTAGTGACCAAATTTTTCTTTGAAGACTCACTGAAATGACAAAATTTGACCTTGACATTTTAAAATCACTTTTTAAGAGCATGTTTGATCACTGGAGGAAGGCTGCAAAGGCTGACACTAACAAATTGAAAAGAGGAAACCTTCTGTTATCATACAAGAACAAAATAACTCTGAGGAAGATTCTCTACGGGTGAATAAAAGTCTTGAAGAAGATACATCTTTTCAGGACCCAAACATTGAAAAATTAAAGCAAAAAGAATCAATAATTTCAACTCCTATATTAGAGAAACCATCAACATCTACTTCTATACCGCCCTTTCCAGAAATATCACAAATTGATAGAGGTGTAGAAAAACAAATTATGGTGCCTAATTATGATTTCCTAGATGAGCTGAGAAATGTTTGCATTAAGATTCCATTATTACAAGCCATCAAGGAAATTCCAATTTTAGCCAAAACAATAAAGGAGTTGAGCATGAAGAAAACAAGAAAAGAATAAGAGAGACAAAAAAAATTCAACTGGCAGGAAAAATAGCAGACATTATGATGGGTAAGATTGCTATTCCAAAGTATCTAGACCTAGGAAATCCAGTTGTTAAAATTCACATCAATGGAATCAAGATCCAAAACACACTCATTGATTTAGGAGCAGTAATCAATATCATGAGTAGACAAATCATGGATAAAATGAAACTTCCTAATCTTCTCTTTACACCCACATTATTACAATTAGCAGATAGATCTGTGATTAAATCTGATGGGGTAATAGAAGATATTCCAGTGTCCCTATATTCTTGGGAGTACCCTGTGGATTTCATGATCCTAACTCCTAAGAATAATCTAGGAGGACACCCTATTATATTAGGAAGACCTTGGTTAGCTACAGCTGATGCTTTCATTAGTTGTAGATCCAGTGATATGTACATCTCTGATGGTAGTTCAACTAAGAAATTCACTTTGTATCCTCCAGCAAGGAAAATTACAGATTTAGATGATACTCAATGGATAGAGGATGAAGAAGACTTACAACCTCTCTTCACAATTTCAGAAATTAGTGAAGATAATCAAATTCTGAATACTCTAGAAAACTTTGAATCCTCTTCAGAATACAAACATGAACCATTTCAAGAGGGATCCAACATTGAGTTTTTTTCATCAAGGCATATGTCTCTTTATTCTATGCATAAATTTGGCAGCTCTACAAGTGAGATATCTCTAGGCAAAACTTTGAATATAAACAAGAACCTAGAAAAATCTCAACAAGAAGAGTTAGCCAAGATATTACAGAGACATTCTTCCGCATATGCATGGGAGTACACTGACATGAAAGGGATAAGCCCCAAGACTTGCACTCATCACATCTATATAGAGGAAAATTGTAAACCAATCAAATAACCTCAAAGACAGATGAATCCAAATCTTAGGGAGATTTTTAAAGAAGAATTGCAAAAATTGTTAAATGTCAACTTTATCTATCCCATTTCAGATAGTTAGTGGGTTTCTCCTTTGGTAATTGTGCCAAAGAAAAATGGTAAATGGAGGGTATGTATTAACTACCGGGAATTAAACAAAGCTACTCTTAAAGACCATTTTCCCTTGCCTTTCATAGATCAAGTGTTAGATACATTAGCTGGCAAAAAGTACTTCTCATTCCTAGATGGGTTTAGTGGTTACAACCAAATCCAAGTAGCACTTGAAGATCAAGACAAAACCACATTTACCTGTCCTTGGGGTACCTATGCTTACCGAGTATTGCCATTTGGATTATACAATGCAACATTCAAGGGCGGTATTAGGAAATTTTTCGAGATCTAATACATGATTGTGTAGAGGTATACATGGATGATTTACGAGTTTATGGAAACACGTTTCCTAGGCTTTGTAGGCTGGAAAAAGTTTAAAGAGATGTCAAGAAGCAAATGTCCTTAGTCATGAGAAATGTTTCATGATGTTTTACGAGTATTGTTTTGGGGCATCATATTTCAGGGGATGGGATTAGAGTTGATGAGTCAAAAGTTGAAGTCATCTCTAACTTATCTATTCCAAGTTGTCAAAAAGATGTTAGGAGTTTTCTAGGATATACAGGATATTATCGGAGGTTTATAGAAAACTTCACCAAGATAGCATCTCCACTCTTCAAATTACTTACCAAAGACTGTAAATTCAAATGGAATTCTGATTGCCAGTTAGCCTTTGAAACCCTGAAAACAAAAATTTTTGAAGCACCTATTTTAAGGGGACCTAACTGGAAGTTACCTTTTCATATTTCAACAGATGCCTCTGATACAGCTCTAGGAGCGGTATTGGGACAAAAAGACCTGATTCCTTATGCCATCTACTATACCAGTAAAAAGTGTACTCCTGCAGAGTTAAACTATACTGTAACTCAAAAGGAGTTTTTAGCTATTGTTCATGCCATAAACAAATTTAGACACTATATAACAGGCTATGAAACTTTTGTTCACATTGATCATTCGACAATTAGATAATTAATGAATAAATCAATTACTAATGGCAGAGTCTTAAGATGGTTATTGCTTTTATAAGAATTCAACATTACCATTCTAGATAGGCCTGGAAAACAAAACACAGTAGCTGATTTCCTATCTAGACTCCAAAACATCAAAGATGATACTCCAGTTGAAGATCAATTTCCTGATGAATATCTTTTTGCAATTTCTACTCAAACTCTTTGGTTTGCTGACATTGATAATTATTTAGTTCCAGGAAAATTTCCTTCAATAATGAATGCAAGAGATAAAAGAAAAATCATTCATGACAGTGCAAAATATTCATGGGTTGCTAATGAGTTGTACAAGACAGGACCATATTTGATCATTAGGAGATGTGTTCGGGAAGATGAGATGCCTAATATTCTTAAAGCATGTCATGATGAACCTTGTGGTGGACACTTTGCTGATAAGAGGACAGCCTATAAGATCCTTCATTTAGGATATTATTGGCCATCCTTGTTTAAAGATGCTAAAGAGTATGTCAAAAGGTGTGATAGTTGCCAAAGGGTAGGGAAGCCTTCTCCTTCAGGTGAGATGCCATTACAACCTTAGGTACACATTGAACCTTTTGAAAAATGGGCTTTGGATTTTGTAGGACCTATTAGTCCTCCATCAAGACAAAAGAAATATATATTAGTTTGCACTGATTATGTTACTAAATGGGTAGAAGCTAAACCATTACTTGTTGCTAATGAATCATCTGTAGTTGCTTTTCTTTTTGAGGATATTTTTACTCGTTTTGGTGTCCCAAGGGAAATTGTTACAGATCAAGGAACTCAATTTACATCAAGGCTAGTGGAGCAAATGATGGAGAAGTACAAAATCAGACATAGAAAATCTACTCCTTATCATCCACAAGCAAATGGTCAAGTGGAATCTACTAATAAGGTCATTGAAGGAATCCTAACAAAGAATGTCCATTTACATAGAAGAGATTGGGTAGATAGGCTTCCTGAAGCCTTGTGGGCCTATAGAACCACATGGAGAAACACAACAGGCCATACTCCTTATGAACTTGTTTATGGAAAGCAAGTTTTGTTTCCCATAGAGTTCCAGATTCAAACTTTCAAAATGGTAGTTCAGCTAGGACTTGATTTAACGAAGGCACAAAAGCATAGATTGGAGCAGATTAATGAATTGGATGAGATCAGACAAGATGCAGTTCAGAAAACAAGTCTAGTCCAACAACAAAGGACTAGATGGCATGACAAGTACATCAAAGAGAAGAAGTTCAAAGAATCATCACAGTTGAACTTATTTCTTTTGTTCATTATCACAGTTGAACTTATTCTAGTAAACTCTTCCAAAAAATCATTATGATGAATAAGGCATGACTGTGATACTGTAGGTTTCAGTTGTTTGTTTACACTAAGTAGCATAGCTGATCTTACTCTTAAAAAGCTCTTCCAAAATATCATAACAATGGGTAGGAAATAGCTGTAATGTCTTAGTTTTTAATTTTATTGCTTTCAGTTTTCATGTTTGCATTTGCATTTAATTGTACAGCCAGGATTGTTCTAACAGGCTCTTCCAAAATACCATTCATGATGGAAAAAATAGGCTGTAGAATCCCATAGATTAATGGCATGATAACTTAGTTAGGGCACTCCAGAGGCAAATTGCATTTAATTCATGCTCTGTTATTTTGTTTCAAGTTTGATAATGGCTTCTTAGTTTAGAACTGATCATTGTAGACTAGTAGCACCTTAGTTTAGTTCCAGCTTAGCTCACTGTATTTACATTCCAAGATTAGTTGCCATCCATTTCATTTTGAGTTGAATTAGTTGTTAGACTTAAATACCATGGTCTTCATTATTTACAAAACTTCTTTTGTTCTGAAACATATATTGACTCATAATCATCTGAACAGAAGATAGTATCAGTCCAAGGCCTGGAGTACTTTTGCAACCATTTTACCATGTCACAAACAAGCCTTTCCTCAAAGACTATTCTAAAAGGAAATCTATAACTTTTGAGTGAGGTTTAGTGGTGTTAAACTAAGTTGCAGAACAGAATTAGGAGCTAGTTTTAGAGTAGATCTTATGATGTTACAAATGTTCTTTTCCAAATATGTTTCAAACAAACCTTTAATCATGGATAAGATGTTGTATCATTATAAGTTGATTGTTTAAAGTGTTTAGTTAGGAGAATTTTTACACTTAGCTACCCATTTCTCAAGCTCTTCCAAAATATCTTTAATGAAAGAATTGGACAAGTTAAGTTCATGTTGTGATTTGTTTTCTTGAAGTCATTATCAAGCTTTGTACTTTGCCAAGTCATAGTTTAGGATTGGTTCTGTCTCAGTACTTTCAATTGTCATTTGTCATCAACAAATTAGGCTTCACTCTATTTTTAACCAGTAGCTTCTTTCCACCAGCATTTAGTTCTTTCCCTTGTGAACATAAAACCATAAAAAGACCAAAAACATCATAAAACACTAAACACAACGCAGTAAGAAACAAACACCTAGGCACATATAGTGCACCTCACTTCAGCAGTTTGCCAACCTTGGTTGGCAATTAAATGAACTCAATTTAGGAGACTAGGTTGAGCACAAACACTAGTTTGTGTGTAGCATGTGAGATAGTGCTGAGAGCTGTGAGAGCTTTGTGCTATGTATTGTTACATGTTCTCTATCATTATAATATACAGATAGTTGGGGGCTTTCAGCTATTGCTTTCCCCATTACATACCGTGTTATATGTGTGCTTGATTATTGTTTTATGAGCGCATGAGACTGCTTCTATTTCCGCATATTGATGATCAATTGTAAAAGAGGTTATGTATTATGCATGAAGCTTAAATAGTGTGTAATCAGGATAATCTTGGTGAATAATTCAGCTATTATTCAAATTTCTACACCCTGGAAAATATGTATTTAAGCTCTTTGATCTTAGAATCTTTCTCCATGATAAACTTCTTTGCTAATTTGTGCTCTTCATCCACCTCCAAATCTGCCATGTCAGTATCAAAATGGATAGGCTCCTCATGTTGTGGTGACGACCTTTGTCCTATTGATGTTTTCTTGGCCCCTTCCACAATGTTTGGAGAAAACACAAGCCTCCTACCTCCCTGATATGTCTAGGTCACCTCAGCCCTAGGAACCCTCTTGAATTAAACTCTGTTAGTTGAGCTAATCTCTCTTTGTATGGATGGTGCTAATAGTGTGGTTGATGATGTAGATGGGCTAGTTGGAAAATTAGCAGGAGGAAAAAATACATTTGAATGAATGAAGGTCTACAAAGTGATATTCTTCTATGCAAGCTGGTGCACAACAATGATTTCGATGAGAGCATGGTTAAATAGGTTGGCTTCATGGTGACCCTGTCTATGCTGCACCTTTTTTGACATTTTTACCAAACTCTTGTACAACAGGGAAAATTTTAAGGATGGGAAATTATTTTGAAGTTTAAAACATTGGCGATTCTCACTAGTCCCTAATATGAAAAGTATAAATTTTTTATTGATATATTTGTAAAATTATTCAAAATTATAATTATTTTATATATAATCTCTACATAATGTTAGTGATTTTTAAGTTAAAATAATTTTGTATTGTAAAATTTGGGTGAATCTTTTTTATAAAAAATAGAAATTGGCAAATCTTTTTTTTGGAAAAAACATGGAAAATTAGCCCATCTATGAATATTAGCCCCTAAAATTTTCCATGTTGTACAGGTAGTAGGATAGGTTAAGTGGTTTTACCCCTGTGAAGTACATGATAAATCTAACATGGTACTTGTACAATCTAGAAAATATGCCCTCACATGTAAATTACTTCATAATGACTCTCATCAATCGAGAAAATCTATCCAACAATTGACCAAACAAAAACACTTTCTTAATGGCATATTTGTAGTGACCTTTGATGAATGATTTGTAGTTTTTCACATCAAGATCAAGGCTCTTAAACCATTTTGAACAACTATTAGGTATCCCTGTAGCTGTATCTATGACTTTAGTTGATATTTTTAAGTTCACCCCTAAAATTATGACCTTATCTCCTTTAAGATTAGTGGAAAACAAACTTGTGAGCTTTGCATGGTATTTGATTGTTTGAACTTGCTCACAAAATCTCATACACCCAACATTAGGAAAGAACTGCTTGGCAAGTGGAGAGAAAATCATATCATGTATGTTGAGTGGTTCATATTGTGACATGTGGCCTCCTTTGTTATAGGGTTTCTTTTCTCTTTCCATATTTCATAATTTACAAGGTAAACCCTAGTGGGAAAAAGTAGGGGTAGTGAGTGATGGGAAGGGATAAAGGGTTTAGGGATGGGGAAGGAGGATGGGAAAATTTAGAGAAGTGGGTAGGGGTTTTAGGGAGCTATGGGAAGTGGAGGGGGGTCAATAGGTATAGGGAATGGGCTAGGGAAATTTAACACATCCCAAACCCTATAATCTACCCAAAACATAACGTAGAGGTAGGGTTTGGTGTTTGAGATTTGGGAAATGGGAGTAGGGTAATGCAAAGGTTATGGGAGTTGTGTTTGAGTGTGAGGGAGGGTGTAGTATGGTAGGGATAGGGGTTTACACCTTGAAAATGTGAAAAAAAAGCCTCACCCACAAAAACGCAATGTGGGGGGGAAATGGAGAATTTCACTACCAAAGCATGGAATGAAACTAATAGGAGTGAAAAGCCTTAAAATTACTTGTAGAACACTGTTTGAGACTTGAATTTCCCTGGAGAATCCTTTGAAGCCTGATTTTTTACTGAGAGAGGGAAAACACGACGTATGAGAGAAAACATAGCATGCTAGTGAAAGCGCAATGTGGCAGCTCCAAAACGCAATGTAGCGTCTTGAAACCACTTCTTTGGAGTCTTATTTGATGTTGAGAGTGTTGAGGTTGTATTTGTAGCTGCCTGAGAGCACTTTATCAATGAAATTAATGAGAGAAATGAATTTTTATGGTCCTTTATAGCCTTTTGGAGTCTTTTTCTTGATTGAGGTGTGGTGGCCCACCAAGTGCATTTCACTTGTGATTTGGAAATCTATGCATTTTTGAACATTACAAAATTATTACATCATAATTGAAATTAAATTACATATGAAATTAAATTTATCGAGAAAATCCCTATTACTACTCCTTCATTTGCTGGTTTTATTCATGAAATGATGGATTTTTCTGAATTAAACCCTAATGATCTAATGGTGACACTAAGCTGAATGAGGACCATGGTGACTTGAATGAAATGAATATGAATACTTTGGAATGATGACTTATCCAACTACGAGATGGTAATGGCCAACAAGTGAAATGTTTTGGAAGGAGCAGTAATAGTCCTAGACACACTAGCCATTGACCAAATTTTTATTTGAAGACCTACTGAAACCATTAAAATTTTACTTGACACCCTAAAAAAAACTTTGAAAGAGCCCATTTTATCACTAGTGACAGGCAGAAATGACTGGCACTAACAATATATATAGTGTTTCTAGTCCAAATGTCGCTACAAATATGATTAATTTTTTAAATAATTTTTATTTAGATTCTTAATAAAGTGTTAGCCATACAATTTGACATGGTTAATCAAAAAATTGTAATAAAGTGATAAGTGATGTGACCATTTTTCCGCTAGTGATAAAGTGACTATAAGATCGCATGGATGAGATGTGTCCCACCCGATCGATGACATCCACACTTCTCCTCTCGTCCCCATCCCATCCAAACATTATCCAAACAAATAAGGGAGATTGGTTTTTATACCGAAGCTATACAAAAACAAGGATGTATGGTTGTTTATTTTCCCCTTACAAACTCCCCAAATATGTACCAATTATAATATTTTCTTTGGAATTTATCAGAAAAATGATCAACATGGATCAAGTACACTTTTAGGCAGCCAAGAAAAAGACTCAGTTTAAGATAAAAACACAGGTTGGTCCTTTCACGTGTATTGCAAGGACAAGAAGGCAAGAAGCAGACATTATCTTACAGAACATGAATTTTAAGAAAAACTTTACCTAGTCCTATGATCCTTTTGACATAATTTCAAAAATGAGAACATAGTAGAAGTATGCTCCCTATATTCATAGTCTTAGACCAGAAATTGAATATTTTATGAATAAGAAAGAGTGGCAGGAAAATACTTTGCAAGAGGTTGAAGAGCAGATTTTTTCTACTTCACAGACTCCATTAGCTTAGGAAAAGGGAGAGAAAAGACCAATGGAAACCATCTCCCCTTTTTTATCAGAAATTTCAGTTAAGGATTTTATTGTATATAACAAAATTCAAAAGAAAATAAATGTGGAGGATGAACAACAAGAGAGTGTAGAAAAATTGCATCAAATTGTTCTTATAGGAACGTGTACTTCCTTAGTCTTAGGGAGAGAAGACAACATTCCACCATCCTCAGAAACTATTGTAACTCTAATGACAACATTCACATCGATTTCATCACTTGCAAGGGAGTCAGGACAAAGCATTCAAAGGGAACCAAGTATATTTTCTGCATGCCAAGAAATAAAAAGAAGGAATATGGCACTTAAAGCTACTACACTTTCATAATTTTGGAAGCAAACAATGACTTCCCAACATAGACTTCCATTAACTTTTGATTCGGAATAAGGAAGGATGAAAATTTTATTCTTATAACCCAAGTTTCCCCAGCCTCGGACAATATATGAGTATAAGAAATAAATTTTCTCCTTTGATACAAAAACCATTCACCCCATAGATCATATGGATATACATAAAAAATCGGGTGAAATGATATTAACTCTTTAACTAATTTTTTTAACTTCAAAATTCTGTGAAGAAAATCCAAACACAATTAAAGTTAGAGAATATTTCTTCTCTACATAAATATACAAATATTAAGTATTTAGAAGAGATGGTAATTAAATTGGGATATGATCCCATTAATATTAAAGTAGTTGAACAAATTATCAAAACAAAGAATGTAGACACAATAACTTTAAGGAAACAACTGAAGCTCCCTTCAACTGAAGATCCACAGAATAAAGAACTAGGGGAGTTAGAGAAAGAAAAATAATATTTTTTTTAAAATAATCATTGAAAAAAATAGCCAAATCTCAAAAATGGAAAAGGATATTGAAAAACTACTCAGAGAGGGAGCATTAGGCTGTCCCATTACAAGAAATTCCATTAGATGTAGTTCCAATAGTAGGTACAAGAACAAAGAAGACATCTACTCTGGCAATAGCCACAAAATAAACTTCAACAATAATCACAACAATAGTTTCATCAGTACAAACACATTTCAACACTACACCAATAGATCTAACTAAAGCCATGAATGATTTAGCTATTGAAGGTAAAAAGATTGAAAACATTACAGAGAAATTATATAAGTTACAAGAGCAAAAGCTTAAGACAGATGCTGCTTATTTGGAAGAATTACAGAAAAATTACAATCTTTCCCAAAGGATACACTATTTAGAAAATAAAAATAATATGGCAGACACTATTGCACAAGCTAAGGAGAAGATTTGGATTGAAATAAATGAATAAACAACTAAAATATGGCCATACATTGAGATTATATTTGAACAAGATAAACTATTAATGAAATCAAAAACTCTGATTGAAGATGAAAATAAGGAAATTGACACTAAAAAAATTGATGCAGTAGCCGTAGTCAAATTCCTAAACTCAAAAACCAAAGAGGAGCTAGAAGAATTAGACATTGGAGACAGAATAAACAGTATTCTAGAAGTGAATAAAGTTATCACTAAGAAAAATCTGATGTTACAATTATAAAATAAGTGTGAAAATTTGCAGAATATGGTACATAGGTTCCAAAAGAAATTTAATGTCTTGTATCAAAAGGGTCTCCCTAGATTACAAGGAATGGGAGATGAATTAATTCAACTAGAAGATTATCGGAGAAAGTTATGTGACATTTCCAGAGACAGGTCAAAGTTTTAAAAGATCACAAGAACAATCACATGAAAATAATTTATGGAAGGGCTTAGCTATTATTTGTTGATCAGACATGAAGTACCCAACTTTTTTATTACTAAGCCAACTTTCAAAATATACGCAGAAGTAGTTGAGGTCTATCAAAAGCTAACCAGATTTTCACTGCCAGATGAAAAGAAATGGGAAAATTTGTGCGAGTTACTAGAATGACCAGTCAAAAAATATCCATAGGAGATCTAACAACAAGACTATTACTTTCCAGATCCATTCAGCACCAGGAATCCTCAATTATAGTGCCAAAAATTTGTTCATCTTGATTTTACTATATTTTTGCATTCTTTTTTTATATAGAGTTCTAGATATTTTCAAAACATATCTAGATATTTTTGAGAAAGTTGTATAAATACTTCCAAAAACAAATAGTATAGGGTTGAAACCTTGGGATGAGCTTCTAAAGTAGAATTGTAATCAATCTGAACTGGATTTTTATGAATGAAAGGATTCTGGATTTGTTTCAAAGTAATTCTTCATCTTATGAGTTCTTCTTAAGTTATAATTTCATTTTGTTGTATCTTCATGTATTTAAGTTTTTACAAAGAAACTGGGTAAAATAAGTTGAGTATCGACTTATTTTAAATAACTTGTCAAGATATAAATTATTACATAGATTAGTTTATTGAATTATTTGTCTCAATAATTCCTCTACATGAATAAATTGTCGCTTCTTTGTTAAATTAAATACATTTTTTTGGGTTGTAAATATTGTTTACTTGCATCTATCTGTATGATATAATTAATGTTCTGTTTGAATATTTTGGAAATCATAAATTCTTATAATTCCACCTTCCACCTTTTTAAAAAAATTCAAATTATTGTCAAGAGGTAAATATTAGCCCTTTTTCTTCATATCTAAGTTTATTTAAGGTTGAACACATATTTCTTTACAAGTTTAGAACATAGGTCATCCAAAAAATTAAATAAAAAAAAAAAAATTTAGGTGCTCTATCATAATTTATTTACCAAAAATTATCTTATAGGAACAACAACTCCCAGTTGTGAAAAAAACTTGGGCTAATAGAAACCTTCTCTAAGAATATTGTATGACGTTTCTCTCTAAGCATAATCATCCTCCACAAATAGCTGCATGAAATTGATCTATAGCTCCCTCTGTCTCTTCTTCAGTTAAACATAAAAGAGGATATTTAATGGATATTTTCAATATAGATTTGCATTGATAATGTAGTATTCGACAAATTTTAACTTTAGTGTTTTACACTAATTCTTTGTAAAGTCTGATGGAAATCCATGATTCTGAAGAAAAATTACAATATTAGTGCACCATTCAGATAAGAGAAATTTCTCATCAATATGTATTGGAAGAGGATTTGATTCAGTTATAGATGAAGGTTCTTGTGGATCATTCTCTATTGAAGCTTGATAAGGTTCTTGTGGATTCTTCTCAACTAAATTTTGAGAGGGTTCTTGTTGATTCTTCTCAACTGAAAGCTACATTACAAAATTTATCCCTAATATTTTATAATTGGATTAAGCTAGAAGCTTGGCTAAACCTTGATCCTTTATCATTTTGGTAGATTTGATATTAAGATCAAATTCTAATATCTTAGTGATCCATCTTCTTCTTCCTCCATCTGTATCAAGTTGCGATAAAATTTTTTTAACAACATTATTTGGAACATTGGAAATAAAGGATGAATGGAGGACATAGACTCTAAAGGATTGCAAGGCATGAACAAGGGCATACACTTGTTTTTTTATAATGTCATATCTCAACTCAGCATCTCTCATGAATTTACTAAAGAAGGCAACAAGATGGTCATCACCATTTTCATTTTTCTACAAAAGGACAACAACTAAAGTGGTTTTAGAGGCAAAAGAGAAAATGCCGAAAGGTTTTGAATAGTTTGGACTAGCCAATACTTGAGCTTCAGAAATAGATTTCTTAATTTGGGAAAAATAAAATTTTGATTGAACTATCCATTTAACTTCATGGCTTTTCCTCAACATGTCAGTAATGCCTTTAACTATTTCAACATATTTGGGTATAAAAATTATTAAAAAGTTGATTTTCCCAAGAAAATCTTGAATTTTTTTTTTATTCCTTGGTAGAGTGATTACTTGAATAGATGACACTCTCTTTGAATAAATAACCACTCCTTTATTTGAAATAATGTGTCCAAGTAGCTTTCCTTCTTTGATGGAAAAGAGGGACATCTTTGGATTTAGTGAGATTCCAAATTTCCCCCATCTATCAAAAACCTTTCTCAAGTGATTTAAATGTTCTTGATTAGCATTATAAATACAATAAGATCATCTAAATAAATGACAACAGATTTATTGATCTTACCAACAAATGCTAGATCCATAGCTCTCTGGAAAGTAGCTCCAACATTGATTAGAACAAAAGGAATCCTTGCATACATGAATGTACCCTAAGGAGTTGTGAATTTCGTCTTTTCTCTATATTTTGTACTTACCATAATATGACTATATCCAGAAAAAAAATCTAACATAGAAATTATGTTAGAACTTGAAACTTGTTGAATTAATTGATCCATTTTGGGCAATGGATAATTGTCCTTCGAATATGATTTATTTAAAATTATGAAATCTACACATAATCTGATCTCACAATTTTGATTTATAACTGGAACCAAATTGGCTATCCAATCATATTATCTTAAAGGAACCGTGATTTTAGCATCCAGTGATTTTTTAAGTTCTTTTTCAATTGTTGGAAGTAAAAATAGATTTATCCTTCTTAGCTTTTGTTTAAAATGTTTGGCTTCTGGTTTAAGGGGAATTTTGTGCTCAATAAGAGTGGTATCATAAGTTTTTATCTCATCATAAGACCATGAAAAAAAATCTCTCTAATTCCTAAGGAGACTTAGATATTTATTTTTATCTTTTATATGTTCATCATAAATTTGTAAAGTTGAACATTCATCAATCACTTGTAAGAAAACTTTCAATTATTCATCATCCTAAAAGACTTGCCAAAACTTAAGATTATCAGGAATTGAAGGTTTGTATTTCAACTGAATTTGGTATTGTGTCTGCATTTTAGCATGAATCTTAAAATAAATAGCTGAAACAACCAAAGAGTCTACATGAACATTTTCATTTCTTGAAATAACTTTAATTAAAGTCTTGAAAGAAATTATCCATTGTATCCCATACCTCATTCCTATGAGATCTAAGTCTAGGATGTTTGTTTTGAAATAGATTTATTACTTGTTTAACAATGAGTTCTGAATCACTACAGACATCTAGTTTCTCAAATTTTAGACCTTTAGTTAATTCAAATCCTAAAAGGAAATCTTCATATCATATGTAATTAGGGGGATGGTATCCTCAGGTTCTTGATCATCAATCATTAATGGGGGTTAAATTTTATTATTATTTTTAGGCCTCTGTAAAATTTGATTTTTCTAAGGTCTTCTATATTGAGTTTGAGTTCTATTAGGAGCTGGTTGGGCTACTCTAGGTTGGGCTTCAATTTTAGAGACTCTATTAGAAATATTTCTTAATAAATAAGTGATTTCATCAATCTTGTGATCTTCATCCTTACTTCTTTGATAATAAGTGCTTTCTTCTTTAATTTTAATTTTCTTTTCAGCCTTTTCAACCTTTCATTTCATTTTATTAGATGCAGAAATATTTTCATTTATTTCAATAGCATTTTTTTTCATGTCTGTGAAGGTAAGAGACCTTGTTTCTCTCAGCATAACAACAAAGTCATCATCAAAAGCCTTTGAAAATCTAACTTTTTCTGCTGCTACTAGAGGTTTGCAATAAGGAGGCATTTTATTATAAATTTTGTTAAAAATATCAATAAAATATGATACAGGCTCTCCAATATTCTTCATTAAACCATCAAATTGTGTTAGGAAATATAAAAGATATCTCTTAACTCCACATTCTTTGTTAAAAATAGTATTAGTTCATTCCAATTGCGAATGGAGTTTTCTCTTAACTGTCGAAACTAGATCCTGACATTAACCTCAAGAGATTGTACCAAAAATATAGTATAGACATCTTCATGCTCAATATTCATGTTATCAAAAAAATCTAAGAAAGAATCTACATGATATTCTGCAGACATCCCTATTTCTCCATTAAATCTAGGAAAATGTTGTAAATATCCATCTAAAAAATAATTTAATTGATTAGGAAGGACCAATGCTACATAACGAGATTGAATGACTGGTTGAATACCAGCCATTATTTTGGGTGAAAGAGGTGCTGAATATTAGGAACTTGAAGTTGATGGTGATGAAGTTGGAGGTGTAGATTTTCTTCCTTTAAGATAGAGATCAGAACACTAGATATTTTAGGGAAAGGTGATCGAATCACCAACTTGTGTAGCTATGGGTAAAACTTTTGATCACCTTCAAATAAAGGATTGGTATATATAGAAAAATTTTCCTGAGGTTTCTCAAAGATTGATGGAAAGGTATGAATAATAGAGGAGATAAGATCAGTGCGTTTTAATTTAGGTAATCCAGCTTCTAAATCTGCTTCATATTTTGAATATTCTGAAATAGTTTCAGGGATCTGATATGAATCTAATTAATAAAAAATAATAGAACATTGTAAATAAACACCTTTAGATAATAGATCTAGAACTTTAGGTGGTAAATATAATAGATCAGAAGAAATTTATATAGGGCTAAGAGGATCAGACTCTGAAACTATTTATGGATTAAATGAAGAAGAAGTTGAAGTTGAGGCTTCTAGTCTTCTCCTCAAACAGGAAATTCTTACCAGCCTCTCTAGATCTGATAATGGAGAATTAAGATGAGGATCTGAGTAAGATATGGTATGCCTAGATGAAGCCAAATTTATAATGTGAAGTCACTAGGTGAATAATTTTAACTAACTAAATAACTTATAAAAGTAGGTGTTTATTAAAACCTTAACAAAACTTAAATATCCATAAAATGGATGATATTCACCTCTTGGTAGTAATTTATATTTTAAAATGAGTGTAACACTACAAGGAAAATACCCTCTAGCGGAGGTTATAAAGGAGGTTTTTAGTGTTATAAAATTGGACAAAATTGTCAAAACAACATTTTCTACAACATCTGTTTTTTGTAACGGAGGTTTTGGCGGAGCTTTTAATAGAATTTCAACACATTTAAAAAACCTGGGTGGCTTGACGTTATTAAGGATGCTTTTTTCGATGGTGCGCTACTAAGGTGTCAACGCACCGGTGTGTGTCATATAGACGATCGACTCGGGGCGGTCGAAGGTGCATGCACCGGGCCGTAAAGATCTAAAATTGTACTGGGCGCATTGTAGGTGATAGAATGCATGGGGCCGTTCTAATTGTTATTAGGATTTGTGCGGTGCCCATATGTCATATCAATGCACCTGTACATATTCTTATAGAAATGCATCAGTGCACGATATCAGACAAACACACCGATTGTTCTAATTCATATTGGTATTTTTGCAGTACCCATAGGTCATACAAAAGCACCGGTGCATAGTCTCACATAAACGCACTGGTACACAGTATTGCAAAAAAACACAGAGATTTATAATTGGTATTGATATTTGTGTGATGCCCATAGGCTGTAGAAACACACCGATGTGTTGTATCATACAAATGCACCGGTGTATAGTAATTGGCATGCACTGGTGTTCATTTTGTATTTTTTAGAAAAATTGACCTATGACAGTGTAATTATTGTGATTTTTTAAAATTAATTATTCATCAAAAGTCGACACATCTTATAACAATATTCATATTAATTAAATTTTTATTAATGCTTTTGAATGTGATGTTTGGATTAATCTCGTTATCATATCATAATTATTGTGATTTTTAAAAATTCACTATTCATCAAAAGACGACACATACCTTATAACATTACTCATATTTATTAAATTTTTATTAGTGCATTTGAATGTGATATTTGGATTAATTTGTTATATCATATCATCAGATTTCACATCTCTTCATTATAATATTTAATCATCCATAAATTTAATTACTAGTGTTACATTTCACATCGAAAATGGAGAATGCAATAGAATAAATTAAAACATATATATATATATATATATATATATATATATATATATATATATATATATATATATATATATATATATGAATAAGGCAGTCTTTGTCATAAAAATGGGAAAATTATTGGTATCACTTTACCTTTCAATTGGGACACTATGTCTATTACATTAAAAAAAACGTTTGATTTCACAGAAAAATATTTCAAAAAATACAACTCCTTGCTTTGATATCCAAACATAATGATCATCATTATTCGCTTGAACTGTTGTCACTGCTCGAGCTACTTCCATGAATTGGGTTATTTTCAGGAATTTTTTGTTCACGACGTTGATTGTTTTCTTCTTCTTCACCTTCCATCTACAAACATAAAAATAAATTGTAATGAGTGTAAATACATTGGTGAGAATAATGAAAATTGCAATATTAAATAATATGCATCAATGTAAATCGAAAAGAAATGACGTACCATAGCAACAATTGACTCATGAATTATACACATTCTTTCAAAACCATGTAGTATGCCATCTTTCAAGATTTCATTTGTTGGCACAGATCCATACTTTGTTTCCTGGAAGTTTTATACCCCATAACAAATCATATATTTAATATACAATTTTTTTTTTGTTCTATTAATTATAGATAGAGCTAAGTAAAACAAGATCGATAGATTCTTACACCTTTCTAGACATTCCTACTGGAATATTTCTAATATCAGCTCGTTCATATTTTGAGATTTTCATAATATTTCTGAAAGTGTAACATGACAATAAACTATTTAATTTTTATATTGATATATGAAAAGTAAATATAACAAAAGTGATATTTATAAATAATTCTAGAAAAAAATTTAAAGGAATATTACTTTTTCATTCCTTATTTTTTGTTGTTGTATGTTTTTTCTATTAAAAGCATGACATGTCTCATTGACCAATTCTCTAGAAACTCTTCCTGTAGTTTAGATAAAATTCAGTTCTTGAAATCAGTAGATTGATTTTTGTATTGTAAGTGGAAAGAACATCTATACATTTGTTCCACTAGATCCCTCAAACTTTTTAAAAGTTTTTCCCCCTTTCGTTAACCTTCGGCACCACTCTAGATGAGTTAAGGAGCAATTCATTTTCATTTGCATGTTCTATTTTTTCTTCTTTTCTTAGAACAACATTTCTTTTCTGAGTTGTTGGTCCCTATAGAACATTAAGCATATGTGAATTAATAGATTGTTTGAAACATGTTATCTAATAATTTTAAGTATATTATTAATTAAAATTAAAAAGAGAAACTCATATTAGATCGATTGTATTTTTTCATTCACCTTATTCATCCTTTTGCAATTGTTCCATCACGATTTTATGCTCTTCTGGTCCTAGGTTATATTAAATCTCATCAAGCTTCACATTTTTTTTCTCTGCATGATACACAGTAAACAATACATATTAGTTAAACTTACATATAGTCCAAAAAAATATTTTTTGTAAATAATTTTCAAGTAACTTTCTTTTTTTCTTTTCTTGATGTGTTATCAATATTTTTGTTACTTGATTTTTTGTCAGCCATTTCTTTATGAATATGAAACCTGTACCATATTATTCAGTAATATATTTTATAACTAAATTATCAAATTTTTAGGTAAAAAAAAATATATCAAGAAACCAATGCACTTTTCATGGTGTACGCATCAACGTCGGTGCGTTGTGGTCTTATAAACAAACCACCCAAATAGTATAAAACATCGTACGATGCTCTATGTCAACAAGGAGCCTCGATTCATTACATGCTAACCACCACACTGATTAACACATACAAAACAATAAAAATCATCTATTGTTAGTTTTTGTAGCATATGGTGTTGTGGAGGGTGCGGTGTGGCCTATTATTATAAACACCTCGTTCAAATAAGGTACCATCGTACGGTGATATCTGTCAACTAGGAGACTTGATGCGTTATATGTTACATGGTACACTGATTAAAAAAAAATATTTTTTTTTTCCAAAAAGTACATGAGCAGTGCACTATAATGAAATAACGCACCAATGTCCTATTTTACATATGGCGCCCGGATTAAAAAAAAATAAAATTGTTTTTAATTTTTTTATCAAACAGTATGTGCACGGTGCGTTGGGATAAGCCAACGCACTGATGCACTAGGTTGCGCATGGTGCACTGTTTAAAAAAATTATGTTTTTAAAAATTCATGCAAGGGACGACATTTATTGGGATCCGACTATGCAAGTCATCCAATGGGTTGGATGTCATAGGCCTATATATATAGCAATACAAACTCTACAAATATAAAATGAAAAGCTCTAATTCTGAAATCACAAAAATAGAAAGAAGAAAAGGCAGAAACAAAAAGAATGAAGGGTTTAGGGTAAAAATGGAATTTGTTTGTTTTTTTGTTTTTTGTTTGTTTGTTTGTTTGTTTGTTTGTTTTTTGAAAATGAAAAAAAATTGAAAATTTTCACTTACTGCGTTAAAAAATAGTGCAGAAAATGTAAAAAAAATAATAAAATATAATCACGAGTTCGTTTGAAATTCTATGCTATAGGGTTTGAATCACTAGAGGTTTGGAATTCTAATTGTTTGAATAGTTTAGTTTGAAATTATTTCGCTACTCCACAGTGCTCTCATGCCCTCTTGCTCCAGATATGTCTCGTGCAAATCTATGGCTAATTGTTTTTGCAAAAATAGTGAAATAATGAAAAGTGTTTAGTATTTAAAGAATTTTTTTATGAAATTAGATTTTCGGAAATATTTTTCCACCCATTTTTTAATTTATCGCTTTTTTCACTTAAAAAAAATAAATTTGCGTTTTTTTTATTTGCGGATTTTAGTCATTGGTACGTCAATTGATATCACTGCACTGGTGCATTAGTTAATAACATGGCACCTGTACGTAGCAACTAAAACAACACTGGTGCAGTTATCTTTACATAAGCACCGATAACAATGAGTCCATTTTTAAGGCACCGAAATTACTTTTAGGTGTGTGCACTAAAATTTATTGTTGACTTTGCTCAAATTGGAGAAAATATCATAATTATATTGAATGGAAAATTCTTCAACATCCAACTCGTTCCATAATATTTATCAAATTCCATTGCGGAGTTCTCCTTATCCATCTCAAGACATAACATTTACTTCATATTTTATTTATATTTTCATTATCTAATTGAATTATTGTTTTCTATCCATGTCAATTAGCCTCATAAAATTTATAATGTATACAACTTTACAGGTTCATGTAGATTCAGAATCGATTTTAGATGCAAAAAATAATCAAATAACTCCAAAACATTAGAAGATCTTATCAAGAGCAGCATACAACAAGGTGCATTTGGTAGATGAAAATGGACAATTGCTTAACCCTGCCAATTGTAACAATATTGCATCTTCTAGCAACAATCCCAGGACAATGATGGTAATAATAATTGTTTGGTATATGAATGTAATTATTTCAACGTCAATCAAATTAATCATGCATTTTCAATGTTCTTACTAATTGATATCATAGATTTTGTACTTATCATGTTCCAATATATTTTTTGAAATTTTTAGGATTCTAGTGATGATGAGAGACCTACCTACCATCTTTCGTTTCACCCCACAACAATTTCAAATCGAGAGAAGGATGAATTAAGAGAAAAAATCGGAGAGGAACGATACCAAGAATGGTTGAATCAACCACCAATTCAATTCTCGCTATGTCCAGATTCACCAATTTGGAATGACTACATCAATATTAGTTCTTCACAAGATGGAAATTAAGGCAATCAAATAGAGTTTGGTATGGATGATTACTTAAGGGACATGATTGCCATGGAGACAATGTTGTTAGATGAATTCCAAAATGACGATCAACTAGGGGATGATGCTCATATCGCTGACACCTTTTTCGAAAGCCTTAAAATTTCTTCCACCACCCCTCTCTTTGGACCTGGCAGTCAGTTAAGGTCTACCCAGTTGGTGACAACGATGTTACTGTATAACTTGAAAGAAAAAAATTTCTTGTTGAATGCATGTTTCTCGGAAATTTTGAGGTAAGTTACCATAAAGTCCTCCCTTATATAAATTTGGAAAATGTAATCACACAATGAACATTACAAATGGTCAATTTTATGAACGTTAATAATTATATCGACATTAATGTACATTTAATATTTTCTATGATCACCAACTACATGTTTTTCAAAGATAATGCTCTTCCGAGTGATAATGTCTTGGCTGGTAGCTACGAAGAGGGAAAGAAATTGTTGAAAATGTTGGGTGTTGAATACATATCATATCATACATGTCCAAATTATTGTATTCTATATAGAGGATAATATGCAGAAAAAGATATATGTTCGAAATTTGGGCATGATAGGTATGATAAATAAAAAAAGAAGGGTAAATCACGTGGTCCTCCTTTTAAGATATTAAGACACATGTCTACAATCCCAAGGATTCAAAGGCTCTTTCATTGCAAAGAATTAGCTATGTTGCAAGGATGGCATGCATCACACAGAAGTGATTTGGAAGTTATGCGAATCCCAAATGATTCAATAGCCATGAAGCATATAGAGGATACATGGCCCCACATGTGCATCTGTACATGCAGCATCAGCCTATGATGTTTTCGAACAAAAGTAGGCCTCATCTCCGGAAACCTCTCAAAAAATAAAATAAAAATAAAAAAAATAGCTTTGAAGCAAAAGGGAAGTTGACCCTCCCTTGTGCATGAGCATGAAATCTATCTAAAGTCTTACAAAACTGCCTCAGAAAAATGGCAGACCACCTCACAAGTTGTGGCTCCTGTAATAAATAATCAACATAAAATAAAAGCAGGAAATTAATGCGTTGTCTGTCAATGGTGTTGTTTGAAATGGTCGAAATTAGTAGTGAGAAGCACCTCACCTCCTCTCTACAAAATGAAGCAATACATAGCTGACCTCCGGAGACCTAAAAATATGAAGGAGACAATATATCTGCGTTAATGTATCTCTCGGAGTACAAAAACTGACTGCTTGCTACGTATACAAATGGAACCTTTGGGAACGAGTGAAAATCCACATTTCTCCTTGATAGGCTAGTAATGAAATAGATTTCCTCCTTAGTGGGTGTGTACAACTGGTTAGGACCAACTTGGAAAGCCTATAGGTGGGCATTCCACCTACAGATAAGATGTCGGAAAAACACACCATGGACCTTTAGGGACATATCATCCTTATAGAACTTGAGGAGGCCTAGCTCCCTTAGAGCCCCT
Organism: Pinus albicaulis; assembly: GCA_034641835.2. Classification (NCBI taxonomy): domain Eukaryota; kingdom Viridiplantae; phylum Streptophyta; class Pinopsida; order Pinales; family Pinaceae; genus Pinus; species Pinus albicaulis. The sequence goes on along the minus strand of MU968359.1, from coordinate 56,023,938 downwards.
GGGTAGTTGTTGTAATAGGGCAAGCGTACGCATCTCTCTCCCTCTCTCATGCCTCCCACAGGCTAGCCATGTTATAGTGGTCTTCCTGTTGTTGTTTTTGTGCCCTCTCTTCTCTCCTTTCAAGTCGCTGAATGATTGACATATTAAATACATTTTTTTTATTAAATGACACATGTATTTAGGAATATACATATATAATTTTTTTGAAAAAAAAACCAGTTGGTGCGCCATAAAAAACAGGCATGCATCAGTAATGCTGTGTCTTTTTTTTGTCGCACACTGGAGCCAGTGCACGAGGGAATTTGCAACGCACTGGAGGCGGTGCACCTGCAAATTTTCAATGCACCACCGTCCTGGAAATGTTCCAAGTTCAACGGTTCAGGGGTATAACGCACTGTTGAAAATGGTCCAGTTCGAGGGGGCGATGCGCTGACCAAATTATATGCCCTGAGGCATATCGTTTGGTCAGCGCACCACCCTCCTGACATCACTACATAGTCAACGGTGCGGTCGTTTACTAGGGCACATCATTGACCATGTTGAATTTCCAGAATGTGGTGTGTTGACAAAATTACCCACCCCGAGGTGTATATTTCCATCAATGCACCGCTTTTCCACAATTCAACAGGGTCAACGGTGCAACCGGGTAACCAACTGCACCTCACTTTTCTTAAATTTTAAAAAATCATGGTACACCATTTCGTTATCAGCTAAGAACCGGTGTGGATACTGCTAGCATCAGTTGTGGTGCATCTTATAAATTTACAGGCAGCACCACGAACCGAGGTGAGCCGAATAGCTCGAGTGCACCGCGTGAAATTTTTTTTATTTTAAATAAGGTGAATTTTAAGATATTTTACAAAAATAATATGCTAAAAGGTTTAATTATGGAAAAAAAATGAAAATACATGTACATTTGGCCATGAATGAGGCATATTGGCTGTAGAATTTGCAAAACTAAATTTTCCCACCGTTTTAAAAAATTCAAAATGGAGATGGTGGGCAATGGATAGCAGCAATGCGTGCATTGGGAGCACTGATGGTAGGGCACCTCACACAAGGTGAAGTTTCACCATTGCTTGGGAGCTCTGGAGCACTAAAAAGTGAAAAATGTGGATATTTGGGTGTAATTATTTTTTAATTTAACCCTGTTCCAGTGCATGAGTTTTATAGGCGCACTAGGCTATTTTAGTTTTGGCGCGGGGTTTTAGGACGCATCAGTGCATAATATTTGTAAATAATCGGTGCGGTACATTAATAAGACACATCGGGTGGGTTTGTACCGAGCGCATGGTGTCCCGGTGTGCTAAAGTTTTGTGCACAATGGTGTTGTCTCTAGTTGAACACACCGGAAGAAAAACATCCAAAAAAACCTCCACCCGCCAAATTCCTCTAGTAACCTCTGCTACAAATGGATGTCTGGGTTATTTTTAAAAGGGTTTCCTCAAAAACATCTGCTAGAGGGTATTTTCCTTGTAGTGTAAGGTGGAATTGTAAGAGGTTATGATTCTCTGAATATCCAAATAGAATATATATTAAATAATACAGAAAGATGCAAGTAAACAATGTTTACAACGTAACAAAATGTATTTAATTTCATGAAGAAGTGAAAAATTGTTCATATAGAGGAGTTATAAAGACAAAGAGTCTTATTAAATAATGTTCATAATAATTTATAACTTCACAGGAAATTTATTATAGGTTAACATTCAACCTCTCTTATCCAATTTCTTCACAAAAAATTAAACACATTAAGAAACAACAAAAATGGAAATAAATAACTTAAGGATAACTCACAATATGACAAATTGTTTTGAAGCAAATCTAGAATCCTTTCATAAATATGAAGCCAATTCAGATTGATTACAATTCTGCTTTTAGAATCTCATACAAGGGTTCAACCCTTTGCAATTCAACTTTGGAAGTATTTATACAACTTATTTACAAAAATATAGATTCAAATATCTAGATTTTTTTGAAAAATATATAGAATTGTTATACAAAAAAAATGCAAAATAATAGTAAAATAAAAATTTTGAAATAGCTGGCACTATTTTCAAGGATTCTGGTGCTAATATGGCCTAATTGTGCTAGTTCTTTGTTGTTGACCCTGTTGACTCATGTTTTCAGTAATTTTCATAATTCTTCCCACCTTATTTAATATGGAATAGTATACTTGAGTATTTTTCTGAATGTTTCATATACTTTAGTATATCTTTGGAAGGTAGGTTTAACCAAAAATAGATGACTTATCTCATGCTTGATAATGAAAGCCTCTTGATATCTCCGTGCAACACTTACAACAAAACTTGACCAAAATTTACCCAAAAATGATTTACCCATGGGACTCTACACCAATAGGCCTCGAACACAATCTAGTGACTCGTCCTGATTCACTCTAGCATGGCTTCCTGCATCTTAGATTTGAGCACCTATACAAAACTATGAAATGAAAGAATGACTTATGTGCTTTCTATTGCAGTGCTCTGAGCTTCTTCGACCAATTTCTGCGTGGTGGGACATTTAGCAACTAGGCTAATGCTTTTTTGTGTTTGTTGCAGGTTCTTGAGGGATGTATCAATGTGCTATGAGGTGCATCGCCTCATCCACCCACAAATTCATTCTATATTCCAATAGATGTTATCTCTAGCGCAGTGTCTCAATCTCTTCCTGGATGACACGACTCTCATGCAACTGGGCTAGAATTTGGGCGAGCACAAGGGTCAGCGCTGTGACCCGAATGTCATCAAATTGTTTTTCTTTGGACCTCAGCTCCACCTTGAGCTGCTGGATGATGAGGTAATTTTGGAATGAATTCCAAAGACTCATGGCTTCTTCAAGAAACTATATGCCAGATTTTATAGCAACAGTGATTCTAGCCATTGATTCTTAGACTACTACAGCATGCTGAGTGCAGACTTCTGGTGGTGTTTCCGGCTGTAGCTTCATCTGGAGATCATCAATATTTTGTTTAAGCTCTGTGCGTACGGTCACAATCTCGGTGCCTAATGCCTTGAGCAACTACCAAGATTTCAAGCTTAACTGTTGGCATGGCTGTGGTAGGTGTTGTGACTTCTAGAAGATCACCGCATATTCGATCAATGATGGATTCTAGTGTTGCAAGTTGATCCTTGGTCACTTGACATGCCTCATCTGCATTTTGTTGCTCATTCTACATCATCGCTTCTTGTTGTTGAGAATCTCTAGCTACTTTAGAGGTGTGGAACTCTCGTTACTACAACTCGTCCACAGTCATGGTGTGTATGGCATGAATTTTTCCTCCATAAAGCATCACCAAGTTGATGCCAACTTATGTGCAGGCTTGCACATTAGTGCACAAGTTAGGTTTCTCTACTATAACAGCGGGTCCCAAAATCTGACACACCTGACTGTCAATAAGGATGGTAGCACAATGCTAATGGGCTACATGCTCGGTCGTCTGATGCTTGATTTCCACACGCTCTCTTGTCATAGGCTCACTCTCACTAGAGCTATATCAAGTGCATGGAACCACTGTGCATCTGGAATTGTTTTTTCAAGTTATTCTAAAAATAGATTAACATTAATCATACCATCATAATAAGGAAAATCTCATACCTCTTAGGATATGCACCGAAGAGATTTTGTCACCCCATTGCAACGCAGCGCAAATACTTCGTGCAACCAATTTTACCAATTTTTTATCTCCTCATATGAATCTGAAAAGCATGAACTATCCTTTTCCTAATTGTTCCAGCCATCTGTTGTTGGGTTGATCCAGTTGTCATACCATGCAATTAGCTTATAAATATGGTCAACATCATCATCTGTGCACATCAACTCAGTGTATATTTCTCCTTCTACTGGGTCCAGAGGGACCACAACCCAGGTTCCATTACTTTCAAAAACCATACTTATGTGCTTTAGGTTAATTATGTCGTCCATATCAATTTCCAAATCCAAACAAAACAACGTAGGATATGGGTTAGTATCATCAACAATCTAGATAACTTCAAAGTCTTCGAGCACCTGGACTCCTTCAATAGCCACGACTACCTGCAAGAGTCTTCCTAATGGGATAATCTTTGGTTGATTCATCATGCACCGTTGAATAGCGGACCACTCCAAATTTGGTTCTCCCATTTGTTGCCAAGTTTTTTTTGGTAAGACATTTACATCATACCCTAAAATCAAATATAACATGATCCATTTCATATGCACCAATTTGAGCAGTTAAGCGCATTTCCTGTCTAGTCCTTCTTTTATTCTTATAAATCTTATTGAAACAATTTTTCTCTATCAGGCATTGTTCCTTCTCTCTTCAGTGGTATATTAATTCTTGAAAGCTCTCTACTACCTTCTTATTGCACAACAATTTAATACAAGGCTTCAAAAAGGGCTTTAGCTCTACATCTCCTTCAACCACGTCCATAGGCTCGCTTGATGCTTTAGTTGTTGATGCACCATTCTCTGCGAAATCATTCTTTGCTTCTACAAAAGTCTCCTTTTCCCTCTATAAGTTGAATCCTTCCTTATTTGCATGTGCCTTTCGGATCCAAAGATCACTATTAGGTTTTTTTTCCTTTGTCTTCACTTGTTGTTGCATCACTTCTCATGAAAATACTCACATTTGGTTCTTCTTCATGTATCTCAACTCTTACCATCTGAATTTTCTGAGTTAGAGTCTGTGGTTTCTTTTCTTGCATTCTAAAAATTAATAGAAGGAAATATTCAATAACATGTTCAAATTTTCTACAATACCTGCAAAATTGTTTTGCTAGGTTTTGAAAATTGCACGCATAATGAACAACATGCTTGCAGTTATAATAGATGAGTTGTCCCCGTCCTTGACTAGCTTCTCCTCCTCTTCCGTGGTCTCGACCTTGGAATCCAATACGTCCCAATGGGATGCAGGTCAACATAGTTCCCTTCCTTCCTATTGTATCCTATATAAGCCAGCTCGGTCAGTTATAAAATTGAAGTTGTGACAATTCTGCTCATGATATCCCACCGATCAGCCAAATTTGCGGAAAGGTATCTCAATCTCAGGGATATATTTACCAATCCTTGGGAAAAATTTTGTTGTGTGCATGGTCGTTTCTTGAAAAATGGTGCACCATAATGTGGGAGTGCCACTTGGTCATGTCGCACTCTTAATAGGGCTTGGTCCTCCGCCTGTTAGATATTCATTGTATACCAAACACTGATCTTTATGATTCCCTTCAACTTTACATCGTAAACACCATACACCTGCGCATACATCCTTCCCCTTCTCTTGGCAGAAGCTCTATATCTCTATGTGTAGTGCATCTAGTTGATTTTGAATCTACTCAACCCCAGCCTATGCAGATGGGACATGCGAGGCTTATAATTTAATTGCAATCTCCACAACTTCGGCTTGCATTGCGATCTTCTGTTGATTTAATGTTTGGCACAAATGCGATAGAAACATGGAAATTTATCATTATTTGTGTTGCGTATCATCAATAGTAAACTCCCCATCTCTTATGGTGCACTTCAACCATTGATAAACCTCCCATATGGATTCATTCAATTCTTTGCGGATTTCCTTTAACTCATTCATGAATTGAGCATATGATTTCATCTTTTTGAATTGTTCCTTCAATGTGACCTTCAGATTCTTAATTTTTGCATTACGATTCGTCACCTCATACCTTGTGTACCACTCTAGCATGCGTTCTTGAAATGTGGTAGCCAAATGCACTTTATTAACCTTATCATTATTTATTTGTTGTGTTGTCCATACAATTTCTGTAATAAACCAGAATTGGTCAACGTCTTCGTTCTCGATACCACGAAAATCAGCTAACTTCATGGAGGAAGCCATATCGACATCTGGTGGTGGAGCTGGAGGTGGAGTAGATGGCTTGATAGAGTGAGATTAGTTTGGGAGTGGAGTGGGTGGGATCTAAACTATGGCCAATGACCCAAGCCTAGCCTAATCTTGTAATTCCTCTTCTTCAGAGTGTGCAGATTCACCAGATCTGTTGATTTTAGACTCCTCATCACTCTCAGATTTACCTTTGAGAAGGATATAAACAAAACTTTCTTCTATATCTACTCTGTAAGTTCTTCCAATACACATAATCAAGCCTCTATGAGACATTCACTCAATATGGCTGCATAGAGTACCCTTTTCTCACTAAATCAATAGTTTCAGAGAGCGCATGAACTTTCCTCTAGGGACCTTGAAAAATATCCTTTCGGCTTCATAATACGATACAAATTGATCAATAGTGAATTCAATCACAAATCCTCCCAGAACATTATCGATCCAGTGATCTACCATGCGAGTAATCTTGTTTCTAGATTTCTCAAATTGTTGTACTAACTTTGGGTCCACTTGGTGATTGCGTCATCCTTTGCAAAAGTCTAGAATTCAGCAAACTAAGACAACCACTCTTGAAATTCGGTTGCAAAGGAAGCAAAGAAATTTTCATGGACCTCGGTGTAGATATAGATTTGTGCCCAATCTTTGGAAAACAATTTAGGGCTTCTATTTTCTTGGATCGCAAATTCACGTATCTTCTTGTCAGTCCAATATTACAGTTCATTATTTGTAGGGTGCCATATCAAATCCCCTCAAAATTATCCCGGTCGTGGCAAAAGAACAATTTTTTGGCTTGAGGGGTCCTACCCAGTTTCAAAATAATCATGAAACTAACAAAACCCTCCAACTAATGACCCTTTCGGAAGTGATCTGCTTGTGCAGACCAAAGTTCCACCTAAAGGAGTATCGGGGGTTGCTAGAACCAGGTTTCCACACCTGGAGGGAGCTTTCTGATGTGGATCTAATAGATCTAATACCTACTACCTTGTGCTCAACTTCATAGAACCATATCTAATTACAGACAGACAATAAAGCAAATGTGCATGCCCAGTTAGTGATAAATAAAATTATCCCTTGCATATTCACCAATTTTTACAAGATAAACCATTACGCAAACAAATTATTATATTTCAGATATAATACTTTAGTAGAACAATACATGTGCATAAATGGAATTTACCAATATGAATAACAATGACGGAAACACATATGCATTCAAAACATCAGATCCATATCAATAATAAGCAATATATAATGCACATAACAAATCTAAGAAAGTCACGATTACAATCATATAAATTCAGAGTTCGCCAAACTTTCCTTGTTTATGAAAATATCTTCAACCAATATAGTCTTTCCCTTCTATGCACACATCAGCAGAGTCTGTGAACATAGCTTAGGACTAGGTCGTTGCACACACAATCATAAGGAGCCTTTCTACCAGACCAAACCAGAACATAGATTAAAACATAATCATAGATCGATCTATCTATCATAACATTCAGGTATTATATAAATATTCTTCACTCGACCATTACATATTTATATCTTTATAAATGAACACATACCATGGTCTCAAACCATGGTTTGATACTCATGGTTTTCCCTTTTACCCATTACAATAGTTAAGGGACTTTGACCCGCCACAAAACCCCTTGATATCTACACGCAATGCTCACAACAAAATCTTGACCAAAATTTACCCAAAAATGCTTTACCCAGGGGACCTTGCTCCAACAATTGAATAAAGTTTATGTTGGTATTCATTTAGATCAATAAATTTATCTCATATTACTGTTAACCTAATCAAGCCCTTTTTTATGTAAAAAAAAAAAAACTTTCTATCAAATTTCTAGATTCGTTATTCTAAATTATGACACTTGTTTTCCAGCTGCAGCATAAGAGCTCTTTTACTAAGAGTCCTTCTTACTTCCATAATGGCTTCTTTTCTATGTTCTATATTAAATTATTCTAATTCTTCTTTGTTTTTATAATTTAGAATCCGAATAAGAGCTATGGCTCTTCCTTGTTTCAAGCCCAATTCCTTCTTTACAGCTATAATTACTCTTTTAGATTTTTTAACCAGCTCATCTTGTTCAAACATAATTTGAATTAATGGCCATATTTCAGTGATGGCCTCATTGATTTCTATCCTGGTGTTTTCTTTGGATTTTGATATGGTATCAGTAAAAAGGGAATTATTTTATAAGGTATCAATTTTTTGAGTGAGCCTGTGTATTTTATGTAATTCTGCCATATAGGCACTATCTATTTTCAACTTTTTTTCTTGGATTTTATCAAGCCAATCCTTCAAATTTTCAACATCCTATCCTTGAATGGATAAGTCATATATTTCCTTTATCAATTCTGCTACTGAATCTATACTTTTTTATGTAGATTATTCTCTTTCTATTGTAGATGTAGGTGGAACTGTTGCTGGTGCAATGATTGGTACTAAAATTACTATTAGGAAAGCAGTTTGCTCAGGGCCTGCCTGATATTTTTCCTTCATAATTGTTTCAATTTCTTTCTCCATCGTAGAAATTTGTGCATTTTTCTTAATTATGACCTTAAACATGTCTTCATTTTCCTTCTCTAACTCTCCCATTTATTTTTTTTGTGGATATTCTATTGTTGGGAGTTTTAGTTTTTTTCGCAAAGCATCTATATCTTCATTTTTAATTTTGATGATCTCCTCAACTTATTTTACATTAGTGGGATCATATCCCAATTTTATCACTAAATATTCCAAGGATTTTATCTTTGTATCCTTGGCTAGAGAAGAAATTTTCTCTATTTTCAACTGAGATTGTAAATTGTTCACTAAAGCTTGTAACCTTGATGCTGTCATAGCTAAATTTGTGAGAGAAGAAAATATCATCTCATCAAAATATTTGTGCAAATATATCTATTCAATAGGATGAATCAAATCTGCATCAAAAGAGGTAAATGATTTGGTTTAATCATTTTTTTTTCTTGGATGAGTGATTTTTGGCTTTAAGAAAGAAATTTGCATTCTTCCTTTTCCTATATCAAAGGCTGAAAAGCTGACATCTTCTTGTTGTGAAGAAGATGTCTTCTTCCAGAACTGAGTATAATTAGAAGCTTTCAAAGCTTCATTATTCTTTTTAATTTCCTTGTAAAATGAAAATATGCTTGGATCCTTTGGATTTTGTTTCATTTCCCTTGTCTGTGATGAGGATGCATCTTGTGAGGCTGAAGGAGATCCAATCACTGTTTCTTCTCTTGTAGGGGATGGAGATAAAAATGGCCCTATTATGACAATTGGATGCTATTGTGTAGCCTCTTCTTGTTGTGATTTATCCGTTTCATTTGTCTTCTGCCTCTTAGTGTATATATTGAACTCCTTCCCTAAAATATTTGTGATAGTAGGGGAATCAATTTATATATGTATTTTATCCTGCTTCTCTTTAGACACTAGAGTGTGAGATATGGTAACTTATATATTATGTTCTTATGCTTCCTGAAGGGTATTTTATTTCCATTCATCGCTCTTCATATATTTTTCTATTTCAGGTCCAGGACTGTGTGCATGTGGGGTAGTTTTTTCCTCTACCCTAAACTTGGAAACTTCTATTGGGTCATACGACTGTCTTGATTTTGAATTGGGCCATTTTCCTTGCTGATACAAAATGAAGATGATCCATATTAATCATTTTCCTAATGTTCTCTTGAGAAAAAATTCGAAGAGAGACATATCCAGGAAATATTTATGGTTCTATCTCACAACCATATGATCCTATTTCTTTTAATCTATGTCCCATTTAGTTTGTTCACTCAATTGTAGGATTCTTTTAATCTATGTCCCAATCCTTGGTTGAGAATAACTTTTTAGTAAACTTATGGCCACATATAAAAACGGATCTATAAAGTCATTGAATGCATATTCAGTGCTATTATTTCTTACTAATGATGTCCATTGAATTATTGATTGTGGATTTCCTTGAATGTCCATCTTTTGCAGGGGAAAATAAAATCAATATGACTAATAAAATATGAAAAATATACTAAAACAAAAGCATGTTTGAAAAATATTTCTGTGGTAAACCTTATGAGTTGCTCATGAATCAAATCTACTAGGTATTGAATATAATTTAAAAAAATAGGCTTTTCATTTGATGTAAAAACTGAGAAGAAACCTATTATGACCTCATCGACCCATTGGTCAGAATGATATCCTAACAGGCATAAAAAAATGGATATGATCTGTTTAGTGATGTCTAGGAACATGGATGACTGATAGGGTGGATTATTTTTAGGCATTTAAACATCTTCTAGCAAGGATATTTCAAAATATTTTGGTTCTTTGATGAAAATCCAATTTCTTATAGATATCCATGAGGGATTTTAGAGAAAATTGATGCAATGGTTTAGGGTTTTGGACTTGTAACATTCTATTTATTGATTCAATAGTGATAGTGAATAAGACCTCTTGGTTTTGGGAAATTATGGATCTTTTACTTAGGAATACCTAATTTGACACAATAAGACAAAATATGGGAAATAAAAGGTTTGGGGAAAGTTGAATTGTGGGAGATATGACTGTCAGAGTTTTAGTTCATTATTTTTATCTAACAATTTTTTCTTTAACCAATTATAGAGTTCAAATATATCAAACTCACAATTAGTTTCTGCAATTTCGTAATGTGGGTCTACGAAAGGTTCATGATCTAAGTCCATAGGAGGAGGGAGCATGGGGTTTTCATAATTATGAGATTTTGTTTTGGAAGACATAGTTGTAGAGGAAAAAGAGGAACTGTATTACCTGAAATTTCCTTTGCTGTGTGAAAAATTGGCAAAAATATTCAATAGGCTAGCTACTGACAGAATCTTGCTTCAACTTTCTAACTGGTGAAATGGTACAATCTTTCCAATGGTGGAAAATAGGAGCAGTATCAAAATGGATTAATAATTTGACAATTATTTCTTTGTGTTTAAACCAATAAAATAGAAACCTTCGAAAAATGTGGTTTATTGGTGCATTTATCTGTTATATAGGACCAGAGGAGTGTAATTAATATGTAACAAATGATTTGGCATTGAAATATTTGATTGGTGGAGGCATATTCCACTTGGCAGGACAAGAGTGGTAGCGTAAGTTTTTGGTGGTAGCAGAGTCAACAGTTCTTTTGAATGAGAAGAGATGGTTTTCGGAGGGGAGGGGGTGATGGTTTACAGTATTGGAGCGAGGGGGTGTGAAACAAACGAAGGGAGGGAACATGGTGGAAGTGGTATGCAGGGAAACAAATTTTGGCACCACCTCTCCCATTGAATAAACATCGGGTGGGATTGGGGAGTGCGAAAAGCATATGGGTCGTTTGATTTGTTTGGTGTAGATCATGATGCTCTAATCATATCAAAGGTTTAGTCCAAAAAATGACAAAAATCTTGTTGGATGCTTTATCATTTAAACCTTTTTTTTAAACTAGCTAATCACACTTATTACCTAATTAAATGAAATTTAAACAATAAGGAGGCATCATTTAATTTTTCTCACCAATACAATGGGGAAACATATTTTTTCTATTTTTGTTTTTTGATAGATACATTTTTTACCTAGGATTTTATTCTATCCCCTTTTATTTATTATTTCCATTTTTTCATTATTTTCCTCTTTCTTTGATTATTTTTCTATTTTTTTATATTTTCCTACCATTTTTTATTTTATTTTTCTTCTACAAACATTTAACTATTCAAAACAAAATATGTTACAACATAAGGAAAATGGTGAAATCATAATTTGTGTTGATTTGAGGAAGCTAAATGATGCATGTGTGCATGATGCATTCCCTAAACCTTTTACAGATGAATTATTGGATAATGTTGGAGGGTAGGAGGCCTACTATTTTACATATGGGTTTTCAGGTTACCATCAGATTAGAATTACGCCAAAATACAGGAGTAAGACAACTTTTTCCACTGAATGGGGATATTTTCAGTATACAATCATGCCTTTTGGATTAAAGAATGTTCCTGCAATGTTCTCTAGGGTAGTAGTCACAACGTTTAAGGAGTACATGCACAAATTTTTGAAGTTTATTTTTATGCTTCAATAGTCTTTGTAGTGTTGAAGAAACAAGTTGCAAACTTAATACTGATGTTGGATACCTATAGAAAGTATAAAATATCATTAAACTTGAAGAAATGAATATTTTGTTTACCTTTTGGTATACTATTGGGGCATGTGGTTTGCAAACAAGGATTAATGGTAGACCCTGCAAAGATTGATATTATTTTTAACTTGGAACCACCTAAGATAGTGAAGCAACAATGCACAACACTGGGACATAATGGCTACTATAGGAAGTTTATTAAGGCATATGTGCAGATAATTGTGCTAATGGAAAAACTATTGAACAAGGATGTTACTTATTGCTGGGATGAATAATTCCAATGACGCCTCAATGATGCAGGAGAAAAACCAAAATAATTTAAAATTGAATTCTAGAACCTTCCAGAAGGAGGAAGCGTGACATGAGAATGAAATTTACTCACATTTGGTTGAGTTTGTTAATTTTTTTGGTTATTTTAAGTGATTGTAAGCGCCTGCTTAAGTAGATATGGTCAACCTATTTTTTAAAATAGATAAGTGCACGATTTTAGGCAAGTATTATGAGATCCTATCACAAACGAATGGATCTGAAATGATCCTTTCGATGTATTGTATTCCATATAAATTATAGAATTTGGTATAGTGCAAAGGAGCCAGAGACGACGTAACATCAAATGTGAGAGGCGATCTGGCTCGTATGTGTGGGTTGTAATTCGAATACGAGGATAATATAAATTATGTGGTTTGCTATTATGAACTTTATTGTCGTTAGATATATGGGTTGTATTAGTTCTTTAGTTCCCATTGACTGTGTGTTTTTAGATAGATTAAACACTCATTTTAGTTGTTGTGTACAAGCGAACCTATGTGGAATTGTGTACATCGTGTGAGACAGGTTAATAAAAGTATTAAGGTGAACGATTTTTTCAACAATGAAAATCCATCATAATTTCATACGAGGGGATTGGTGCTTCCTAATTGTGATGGTCATGGATGATATGGGTTCTTAAGGAGCCTGAATGAAACATCGCTGGTGCGTAATATGCGTAAATCATTGTATTGCTCGAAATGTATAGAAAAATAACATGTTTTGCATCAAATGACTATAAATTTGCTATAAATGTTGATATGGTAGATGGCTTCGGCAGTGGTGAGGTTGAGAGTAGTCGAAAAGAGGGGAGTACTCATGCAATTGAAGGCGTTGTGTAGAGAAGTCCGATTGAAGAAAGCCATTGATATTTTACCCAAAACGAACCATTCGAATCTTCTTCGAGTAAATTCTGACATCGGCGTTTTACTGCTGAAGGCATGGGCAGACATGAAGTTAATTTCAGAAGGCAAGAAAATCCATTCCTGCATCCTTAAAGTTGCAATAGAATGAAATATATTCATGTATAACAAACTCATTATCATGTACACAAAATGTGCGAGTTTGGAGGATGCATGCCATGTGTTTGAAAAAATGTATGAGAGAAAAGTGGACAGTGATGAAAGTGTGAATGAAGTTGAAACAAAAGCATAGGTCATGGACACTAAGGAGATAGCAATTGATGGATTCCTCGAGTGTTTCACCTAAGTGTGTGGAGGAGCTGCGTTGAGGAGGGAAAGATGATCCATTAAAAGAAGCGTGTATTGTATACAGGTGAGATGGATGGATCACATCCATTCTAAGTCCTAAATCATTGTGGAGGTCTTGTTTGGAGGTAGTAATCCTGCATAGCCTTGTTTTAGAGCAAACTTATAGTCCATGTTCCAGGTTTGTATTCCTGAACCTGTTTCGGAAAAGGGATTTGAAATGATACATAGGCGTAATCAGGAATATCTTAGAATTTTTATTGCTCGGTAATGAAATATTTGGTTAAGATCATGGACCATAACCCACAGATCCACGCAATTTGAAAATATGTATTTTAGCTACATCAAAGTCGTATCAGAGCAGGAAAATATTTCCTGTGAGAAAGAGTTCGCCTGTAAAGGAAGAAGAGGTACAATTTTGTTGAAGATTTGCAAGATTGTGATTTTTATATCTTTGAATGTAGAAATAGGGGGAGGTGAGAAGATTGCAGCAGCCTAGAGCAGGAGTGCTCAAATGGTTCCAGAGGAGAGAACTAGAGAGATGTCGAAAGACTAAGCTCAGAAGGTAGAAGCTTGGGGAGGTATCTGGTAGCAGGGAGGACTTGCTATTGCAGAGGTTTTGTTGCAGCTCACAAAGGGAAATTCCACAGACGATGTGCGTAGAATTTCTCAAGAATGTTTTTACGGGAAGATCACAAAGGGAAATTCCACAGAGGATGTGGTTAGAATTTCTAAGAGATTAAAAAGACATATGACCAGGAGGTCATAGAAATTTTTGTACCTCGGGAGTATGATGTAGGAGCAAAACCACCCTAAGTTAAAATTGAATTTTGGAACCTTCTAGAAGGAGGAAGTGTGACATGAGAATGAAATTTACTCACATTTGGTTGATTTTGTTATTTTTTTTGGTTATTTTAAGTGATTGTAAGCACCTGATTAAGTAGATATGGTCAACCTATTTTTAAAAATAGAAGTGCATGATTTTAGGCAAGTATTACAAGATCCTATCACAAACGAATGAATCTGAAATGAGCCATTCAATGTATTGTATTCCATATAAATTCTAGACTTTGATATAGTGTAGAGGAGCCAGAGACGATGTAACATCAAATGCGAGAGGCGATCTGGCTCGTATGTGTGGGTTGTAATTCGAATACAAGGAAAATATAAATTATGTGGTTTTTTATTATGAAATTTTCTATCCTTAGAGGCTGTATTAGTTCTTGATTTCCTATTGACTGTGTGCTTTTAGATAGCTTAAACACTCATTTTAGTTTTTGTGTACAAGAAATCCTATGTGGAATTGTGTACACCGTGTGAGATAGGTTAATAAAAGTATTAAGGTGAACGGTTTTTGCATCAATGAACATCCTTCATAATTTCATACAAGGGGATTATTGCTTCCTAATTGTGATGGTCATGGAGGATATGGGCTCTTAAGGAACCTGAATGAAACATCATTCGTGCGAAATACGCGTAAATCATTATATTGCTGGAAATTTATAGAAATATGACAAGTTTTGGGTCAAATGACTATAATTTATATAAATGTTGATATGATAGATGGCTTCGGTAGTGGTGAGGCTGAGATCAGTCAAAATAAGGGAGTAGTCATGCAATTGAGGGCATTGTGTAGAGAAGGCTGATTGAAGAAATCCATTGATATTTTACCCGAAGCGAACCATTCAAATCTTCTTCAGGTAAATTCTGACATCGTCATTTTTTTGCTGAAGGCATGGGCGGACATGAAATTACTTTCATAAGACAAGAAAATCCATGCCCGCATCCTTAAAGTTGCAATACAATGCAATATATTCATGTATAACAAACTCATTATCATGTACACAAAATGTGCGAGTTTGGAGGATGCACGCCATGTGTTTGAAAAAATGTATGAGATAAAAGTGGAAAATGATGAAAGTGTGAATCAAGTTGAAACAAAAGCATAGGTCATGGACATGAGGAGATAGAAATTGATGGATTTCTTGACCATTTCACCCAAGTGTGCAGAGGAGCTGCGTTGAGGAGGGAACGATGATCCATTAAAAGAAGTGTGTACTATATAGAAGTGAGATGGATGGCTCACATCCATTATGAGTTTTAAATCATTATGGAGGTATTGTTTAGAGGCAGTAATACTACGTAGCCTTGTGTTAGAGAAAACATGTAGTTCATGTTCCAGGTTTCTATTCCTGAACCTATTTCTGCAAAGGGATTTGAAATGATACATAGGCACAATCACCAATATCTCAGAAGTTTTTTTGCTGCTAATGAACTATTTGGTTAAGATCGTGGGCCCATAACCAACAGATCCATGCAATTTGAAAATATTCAGTTTAGCTAAATCACTCAACATATTAAAGGAGAACATATTATGTTGTGTAACCAGCTCCAAAAATAGAAGAAAAGAGATATCAACGTCTTAGAAATAAGCCACTTCGAGGGGGCAACCTATAATATATTACATAAATGAACAATTCTTGGATGATACAATTTACAAAACCTCCTTTCTATATATAGGAGTCCATGTGGCCATAATGTAATCCTAGCTGACCTAACAATAATAATTTAACGACACAATAATAACAAAATGGGGGTTACAAGGGTACAATAATAACAATAAAGGGGTTACACTGATAACAATAAGGGACTATACTAGTAATATAGGGACCTAACATGCCCCTCTCCTTCAAAAAAGTGTTGTCCTCAACGCTTGAGTAGCTCTGGGTGATTTTGTATAAACTTCTCATCCTCGCATGTAGAATCTTCAGTGGGTAATTTCTTCCACTTGATGAGATACTCTAAAATTGATCGATTCTGTAGTTGTCGAGTTATTTTTTCCATGACCACTTCAGGTTCCAATATGATTTTTCCTTCCTCATCAAGTTCTAGCAATATTGTTTGAACTGGAAGATTTTCACCTATAACCTTCTTTAAGCATGAAACATGGAAAACTGGATGCACTCTCGAGGAAGCAGGAAGCTCCAATTTGTATGCCACAATACCAATCTTTTGCAACACCTTGTAAGGACATTAGTACTTTGGAAATAATTTATTATCCTTCTTATCTTGCTTGAGGGACATTTGTTTGTATGGTTGTAGCCGTAAAAATACCCAATATCCTACATTAAAACTTCTCTCACTGCGATGCTGATCTGCCTGTTGTTTCATTCGATTTTGTGCCAAATTCAGGTTATCCTTTAAGAGTTGGAGAACTTTTGGCTGATGCTCAATGTGATCTTCCACTGCTTGAACCTTCAAATTTTCCCTTAAAGATGATGTGATGGATGGTGGATGATATCCATAAAATGCCATAAATGGGGTCATTTTTGCTGCATTATGGAAGGAAGTGTTATACCACCATTCAAGCGAGAGGTAACCACTTGACCCATTTTGTTTGTTTATCATATATAAAACAACGAAGATATCCTTCCAAAAATTTATTTACTATCTCAGTTTGACCATCAGATTGAGGATGATAAGCTGAGCTATGAGCTAACTAAGTACCCAAACAAGAAAATAACTCCGTCCAAAAATTGCCAGTAAAAATGGCATCTCTTTCGCTCATAATAACCCTCGAGCTTCCATGTAGCTTTCGAATTCTATCCAAAAATGTAGTAGCAACTATACTTGCCTTAAATGGATGAGATAATGCACAAAAGTGCGCATACTTGGTAAGTCTATCAACTACCACCATGATGACACTCTTTCCTTCAGACTTAGGTAAACCTGTGGTAAAATCCATTCAAATCTCCTCCCAATGTTGACTTGGAATGGATAAAGGTTGTAGAAGTCCCGGGATCTTAATTGTCTCAACTTTATTCTGCTGGAAAACCAAACATTCTGCCACAAAATTTTGAATATCATATTTAAGGCCATCCCAAAAAAATTCCTTCTTCACCCTGTGGTAAGTTTTTAAAAATCCTGAGTGTCCTCCAAGAGAAACATGCAATTCGTGAGGAAGAAAATTTTTCTTTAGTTGAGAATTTTCAAGATACACTTGATCTTTGTACCATAAGGAATCATTTTCCAACTAAATGTATCAAATGTACTAGGATCTTTTCTGACTTTTGAATGAGTGTCCATACATTTTTAATAGTCTTTATCATCTCTTGTGATTTATCGATACGGTTGGATAATAGAAATGGCATAAAGCAATACTTCCACCTCTTCATTCTTTCTTGAGTGCATCTGCAACAACATTTAGCTTCCCTTTTTTGTAGATTATTTCAAAGTCATAACCCAACATCTTTGTGACCCATTTTTGCTACTCTTCTGAAGATATTCTTTGTTCCAAAAAATGTTTAAGACTATCATGATCATTTTTTACCTTGAAGTGTCTTCCCATTAGGTAAGTTCACCATTTTTTTAGTGCATGTAGTATTGTTAACATTTCCTTCTCATAAATGGGTTTCTGTCAATACTTTCCTTTGATTGGACGACTTTCAAAAGTAATGGGTCTTCCTTCTTGCATTAAAACAACACCAATTCCATTTCTTGAGGCATCACATTCCACAATAAAGGTTTTTGTGAAGACTGGTGCTAGGCACATTGCCTCTTGAAGATGTTCAAAGGCCTTAGTTTCTTCGAGAGTCCATGAAAATGAATCTTTCTTCAATAATGTTGTTAGAGTGCACTGTTCATAATTCTTAACAAACTTGTGACTAATACCTATTAACTTTGAGAAATCCTCACAGTGATTTATGGTTGTGGGACTTTCCATTCCTTAATGGCTTTAATTTTGTTAGGGTCTACTTCTTTTTAACTTAAGTGATTCTAATATATGACTTTGGATATTCCACCTCTTTTACTCCGAAAGAAACATTTGGATGTTTTTGCATATAAGTGTTTCTCCTCCAATAGTCTGAGCACCCTGTCAACATGTTGAACATGATCCTTCCAAGACCTGTTGTAGATTAATGTATCATCAAAAAATATTAGCACAAATTTTCTAAGGAAGGGTTTGAAAATGGAGTTCATCAACCCTTGAGATGTAGAAGGTGCATCGGTAAGGCCAAAAGACATGACCAAAAACTCATAATGACCCTCATGAGTTTGAAATGGTGTTTTTAGAATATCTTTAGTCTTCATTCTAATTTGATGATATCGTTAACAAAGATCCAACTTGGTAAAATAAATTGCTCCATGTAATTCATCCAATAATTCATCAATCATGGGAATGGGAAATTTATCTTTAATAGTGGGCTTATTGAGCTCCCTATAATTTGGACACATGTGCCATGATCCATCCTTCTTGTGAACCAATACTACTGGAGCAGAGAAAGAACTTTGACTAGGTTGAATTATACCAGCCTCTAACATTCTGCCATCAAATCATACGCTTAATTTTTCTCTTCACTCTTTTAGGCGTAAGGATATCTATAAGGCGATGTTTGGAGAACACTTCACGGAATCAAATGAATAGCATGATCTTGATCGAGAATAACATTAGAGTCTACTTTGGGAACTTAAACACAGCAGAATGATTCTCAAGACTTGTTGGAATCTGTAGAAATATATGATTTTGATATTGGAACTTCTAGTGAGAATAATTGTGCAATTACGCCTCGTTGTTCTTTCTTTAGAAGATTTTTCATGACATTAGAGATAATTATACTTTCACGGATTCACGAAATACCATAATTCGAATTCCTTTTCCTTGAAAAAAATTAAAGAAAATTTCTTGAAAATTAAAAGCCTCTTTGTCCCCAAAGATTATAACCATTTGCTCCGGGTACAAAATATTTCCTCCATGAATAGAAAGAATTGGACTATTCAATACATATTCCCCCAGGGTTAGCTTGATATTATGGTGTTTTCCAGAGAAATTTGTAGTTCCTCCATTTGCAACCATCACTTGACATTCTAGTGCTGGGTATAGGAAACAATTCAATTCCTTCGCTACCTTACAATGAATAAAATTATGGGTACTACCTGAATCAATCAACACTATTACCTTTTTCTTCTTGATATGTCCTTCTATCTTAAGAGTTTGAGGAGTGGTAATTCCTGCCAATGCATTACATGATATGGTCAGACTCATTTCTTCCTCTTCTACGGTTCGTTCCTAGTGTATACCCTCTTCTTTTGAAGATTCTTGTTCATTTTCTTCTTCCTCTTCACAATCTATGTAAAATAATTTCTTCTCATCACACTTATGACCTTTAATGTATTTTCTATCACAACTGTAGCAAAGCCCTTTTTCTCTTTTTTCTTCCAATTTTTGTGGTGTCAACCTTGTAGGTTGTGTAAATCTAGGTGTAGAAACACTTCCTTCTTTATAGAAGTGAGTGGCCGGCTTCCTTGTCGCCATAATTTTTCATTCAATTTTTCTTGCCAACTTGAATGCCTTCTCCAATGAATCAGGTTCCAAAACATGAACTTTATGTTGGATGTTATCCTTTAAAGTACCTATGAAGAGATTGAGAATTGATCCTGTGGTCCTCTAGAATATTAGTTATCCTTATATTCAATTTTTGGAAGTCCTCAATCTGCTCTGCCACTAAGCCCTTTTGTTTGAGATTTATCAATTGGCTAAAGAAGGTGTTTCTCTTTGTATCCTCATGGTGTGCTATCATTTCCTCCGTAAAAATTGACCAAGTGACAATTTTTAATAGGAGAAAAGCCATTGATACCATACAAATGTATTTTGTTCTAAATGTAAAGTTGAAATGCGTACCTTTTGTGTATTTTGCACATTATTGAGATCAAAATATTGCTCCATTTGTAGTATCCATGTTACGGGATCAAGCTTCACTGTCATTTTTTGGAATATGGTGGTTCTTCAATCCAAAATTAGATTTTATGAAATCATGATTAACATTTATTTTTTTCTCATCATGAGTTTCCTCTACTATCTTTTCACCATTAGGAATCATTTCTTGTATCAACTTTTTCAAACCTTCGATGTCTGATTTTAGATCATTCTTCATAACACTGTTGTCTTTCATATCATCAATATTAACTTCCATGATAGCTTCATTTCATCCATCTTAGCTTCACCTTTCTTCAAGCGCTCCATGTTGTTGCCTTTCTTCAAAACTTCCATTTCATTTTTGTTGCTCTTTGCGAGAGTGAAATTTGTACATACACTCTTTGGATTTGATAGATCATGTCGCAATTCTTCATCTTCATGAGTCATAGTAGAGCCTTTCGAAGGCTTAATGGGTGTTGAATTATTTTTACGAGGCATATTTTAGAACCCAATACTGATATCTATTCTACAATATGCCCTTGGAATCAATTCAAATTGATTCTTCAAACAAGACTTATGCAATTCGGAAAAAAAAAAAATACACCTTTTTCTTGCTTTTGAGGAGCTCGATATTAAAATTGGATTATCTCTGTGATTGCAGCACTTCAATATCTGAATTTTGGTACTGACGTAGCCCTCTAAATTATCTTCCGAATTCCACAGGTCTGACCTGATTTGGATTCTCCAAGACAAAGTTGTGTTTAATTTCCCACAATGACCTAATTATGGACTGGTTCAGTAGAGCGAACTTGTACGACTTTCCACGTGTCACTGTTTCGTCCTTTGAATCTAAAATTGATAGCCAAGAAACTAAAATCCGTTTAATTGCGACCAATTTTTACGGTACTCCAATCAGATGCTTAGAGAGAGAGTTATGAAGATTTTCCCACGATCACCTCTTTGAGATGAAATTCAGGAGTCTGAAAAATCACTACCTTCCACAGATCATATCTCCGAAAATATTGCGAACCAAGCTCTGAAATTTTTTGAAGATTTTCCTTAGGATTTCAGCTTCACACCCTAAAAATTTCAGCTTCTGAAACTTCGTAGAAAAAAATTTATAGCGCAAATGCCACGATGACCTGTTTAGGAGCCTGAAAAAAGACCTAACTTCCACAGATCATATCTCCGAAAATATTGCGAACCAAGCTCTGAAATTTTTAGAAAATATTCCTCAGGATTTCGGCTTTGCACCATAAAAATTTAAGCTTCTGAAACTTCGTAGAAAAAAAGTTATATCGAAAATTCCACGATGACCTGTTTGGAGCAGCGAAACCCTAGAATCCAAAGCTCTGATACCAAATGTTGTGTAACCAGCTTCAAAAATAGAAGAAAAGAGATATCAACGCCTTAGAAATAAGCCACTTCGAGGGGGAAACCGCCAATACATTACATAAATGCACAATTCTTGGATGATACAATTTACAAAACCTCCTTTCTATATAGGAGTCCATGGGGCCATAATGTAATCCTAGTGGGCCACAATGTAATCCTAGTCGACCTAACAATAATAATTTAAGGGCACAATAATAAAAAAATGGGGGTTACAATTACGATATGTGATAAGGGGTTACACTAATAACAATAAGGGACTATACTAGTAATATAGGGACCTAACATTTTAACAAAAAATTGGAGAATGCTCTAACCAAAGTATCCAATGTAAACACGAATGATTTGGATTTGAGAATTCCAACTTTATTATGGGTATATAGAACAAAATGAAAAATTTTGTCACGACATTACAAATTTTATATTGGTTTATGTACAGGAAGCAGTTATGCCTATGGAATATATTGTGCCTAGTCTATGAATTTCAACAGTAAAAGATATGGAAGACATTGATTTCATGGAATAAAGGCTATAATAGTTGTTTTCTCTTGAGGAAGAAAAATTCATTTTAGGATATCGTTAGAAAGTACAAAAATAAAGGAAAAATCCTAGCATGACAAGCATATCAAGCAGAAAGTATTCAAGGAAGGGGACCTAGTACTGATGTATGATAGCAAGTTTGTGAAGTTCCTAGGAAAGTTCCAAACAAATTGGTCAGGATCATATATTATCAGACACATCTCAGAGGGAGGCACAGTTCAGCTTGCAAAGTTTGATGTTCAGATGATGTGTGGACAAGTGAATGGAAGTAGATTAAATTTAGACATGAATGACTCTATCTGTTACACAATAATTTGTCACCGTCACTACAATTCCCATCCCGCACATTGGAGGGCTCATTTCGTGACCTGTGAGAAATAACATGGCTTGAAAATACTTTCATAACATCCCTCTGAACATGAGCTATCATTTCCCTAAAGACATCTCCTTGTGAAAAACCTTAAAAATGGCCCTTTTAGCATTGGCGCGAGCAGGCAGTTCAGTACCCGCACCAATGGGGAAAATACTTCAAAGAGGCCGCACCAGTTGGCACTCTGTCCCAGAGTCGCACTCGCACCAGCCAATTTAAGGAATGTTTTAAAAAAAATAAATGGCGGAATTTTTGTCCTAACTGATCCAAGAACTGATATCTATCTTGATTTGGGAGGTTTGGCTACAGATTTCAATAGAGAGAAAGTGGTTTGCCACCTCTCATGGAAGCTTCCTTGATGATAGGGCCAATCCCATGATTATAGGGATCCCAACTCCCCTTCCTCCATCTATAGTGCCTTGGAACTATGGAAGCGATGAATTCTTGTTCATCATGATGAGTTATCATCGGAGCATGGTTCTTTTCCTGTGTCAAGCTCCTTAAAAAATGAAACCGGCTCTGGTTAGAGAAGAGTTCCTTGTCTTGTGTTAAGCTCCTTAAAAAATGAAGCAATGTTGTCGGAGCAGAGTTTGTTTTCTTGTGTCAAGCTCCTTCAAAAATGAAACAAGCTGGTTGGAGCAGAGTTTGTTTTCTTATGTCAAGCTCCTTAAAAAATGAAACAAGTTGGTCAGAGTAGAGTTCCTTGTCTTGTGTCAAGCTCCTTAAAAAATGAAACAAGGTTGTGGAGCAGAGTTCCTTGTCTTGTGCCAGGCTCCTTAAAGCATGAAACAAGGTCATCTGAGGATAGTTCTTTTAATGTGTCAACCTTGTTAAAATAATGAAACACGTTTCCTGTTCAATTCGAGTCTTTGATGAGATCTCGTAAAATCCCAGTCAAGTCTTTCTCTTGATCTTGTAACTTGAACCTTCACTCCATCTGACTTTCATATGGACTAAAGCTTGGGGGGCATGTACCTCGAATTGAGTCACCATGCTGGGGGCATGCTTACCTTTTCAAGCATAGTTTGTTTCCATTTCAAGCTTGTGTAAAAATGAAACTGGTTTCAAGCATAATTTATCTTTGTTTCAAGCTTGTGTAAAAATGAAACCAACTTCAAGCAAAGTTTCCTGATTTCAAGCTTGTGTAAAAATGAAACCTTTCCCATTTTACCTCTTCTGATTGCCATTTTATCAGCCTGTTTTTGCCACATGAGCCTTGGTTTTCTCATTCCATCGTCACTATCTGCTTGACCGATCATATGCCTTCACTTGGTTGTTTTCCCATTCCTGAGGAACCGCTGCGATAAGTAGTCTTGTTAGCCAACCTCTTGACTTTTATCATGTTCTGAGCAGTTCCACCATTATCGGAACCACTTGGTTCCCTTTATACCACTTTTTCCTCCAGGAGGAGTCAAATTTTAGCTCTTTTCTGACTCTCTAAACATGAAAAGATTGCCGAGGCCCTTGTCATTTCGATCTCATTAAAGTGACCATGAAACGACATCTACCCAGTATACGTTTACCCCTTTTTTGGGCTGGGATGGATTACTTACAAAAAAGGAATACCCTAGCCTATTGCGACTAGGAGGTTTTCTCAGATATTTTTTTCTACCTTTTTGGGTCTGAGGAACTATTTACGAAAAGGGACCATTGGAGTTTACTTTTCAGCTGTCTTTTCAAACTCTCTAAATATGAAAATACGCCGAGTTCTTCCTTTGTCAAACTCGTTAAACCCTGATGACATCGGATTCAGTCGAAATGATGTTATTCGAGTCGCTCCTTCCTAGGGCTTGTTAAATGTACTAGGACGGACTTATATGACAAGCATATGGTATCCTCTTCAATCTTGTGTAAAAATAAAGAGGTACTCGCCAGAAATGGTGGGGGAAAATGGAACCAACATCATTGTCGTGTCAGCAGTATGTCGATCTTGAACATGGCACTTGTTTGCATTCGTGTCGAGTTGGGGACATCTCATCTCATTTTTTACTTGCCTCCGTGGGTTTGGGTGATCCCTTTTGACCTCTCATCTGCTCGTTGCCTCATCACCATGACCTCTAATCCATTGATGTCAAATACTGCCAATCTCACTATCGTGCCATCAATATGTTCAAGAGAGGTTGACCTCTACAAATACCAACCTTCCTCTGATTCTCATCTGATCCTGATTCACAAAGACATTATGTTCCTCTGTCTCGTGTCGATGATGTGGGAAACATTATGGCCCACCTTCGATCAAGGTCACTTCCTGTCGACTTCAGCTCATTATCTAGGAAGATGATCTAGAGACTCCCTTCTGGTACCTTGGAGCCTGCATGCCTCAATGGCAGGTTCTTCGCATTCGACGTGAGGTTTTCATCATTGGCCTCCGATCGAGTGATTCTGTGGGTGTTTGACGTCAGCTCATTGGCTCTGGCGGCTATGATTGTACCCAGAACTCAGGACCGTTGGCATTAATGGTGGTACTCGCATCTCATAATGTATTGCATCATTGGCTGGTAATCAGACGATGTTCTTGCATGTTCGACTTCAGCTCACTTATTCGCATGCTTGAACTTGTACTTTGTTCGGGTCGAGATGGAGCACAAGACCCTAGATTGTGTCTGTTGTAATCCAGGCTGCGATTTTGTGGATTATTATGATTAGTTACATCACTCACTTACTGGATGGATGTGACCATGCCTGAGTCTATTTATCTATCCTCACTGGATGGCTGCATCCATGCCTTGGATCTAGATTACTGTACACTCTGTTATGGATGGCTGCGCCCATACCGCACATATATCATGTATCTGAGATATCAGTTGTATTTCTTCACGCGGGTTTTCCGACAGCGGAGTTTTCAGTTGGACACGTTCTCGTAAAGAATTTCACCCCTCTCTCTCGTTCGGGCCTCATACTTTAGGGGGCATCTGTTACACAGTAATTTGTCACCGTCCCTGCAATTCCCATCCCACACATTGGAGGGCTCATTTCCTGACCTGTGAGCAATAACATGGCTTGAAAATACTTTCATAACATCCCTCTGAACATGAGCTATCATTGCCCTGAAGACGTCTCCTTGTGAAAAACCCTAAAAATGGCCCTTTTAGCATTGGCGCGAGCAGGCAATTCAGTACCCGCGCCAATGGCGAAAATAAAGAGGTCGTGCCAGTTGGCACTCTGTCCCAGAGTCGCACTCGTGCCCGCCAATTTAAGGAATGTTTAAAAAAAAAAAAATGGCAGAAGTTTCGTCCTAACTGATCCAGGAACTAATATCTATCTTGAGTTGGGAGGTTTGGCTATGGATTTCCATAGAGAGAAAGTGGTTTGCCACCTCTCATGGAAGCTTCCTTGATGATAGGGCCAATCCCATGATTATAGGGATCCCAACTCCCCTTCCTCCATCTATAAAAGCTTGCCCATCTCCATTGCAAGCTAGTCTTGAAATCTCCAAGTTCCCAAGAGCTTTCACATCCTTATGTTGCAAGAGCCTTCTTGATTCCCTTAAGGCCAAATCCAAGCAAGGAGACTATTGCCAAGTATCTAGAGAGAGATGCTTGTCCCATCCTTGACAAGCTTTATCGAGACATGTTTTGCTGACGACCCGCCAAAGGAGAGTGTTGTGTCGAAGCTATGGTTGTATTCTTCTTTTTGACTCATTAATGTTAAGCGACTATTGGTTATGGTTCCACTCTTGTTCTTGATTATGATCATGAGTTATGTCCTCTTCGACTGACATATAGTTGTACATACTGGATTTTATGCTTGTGTTTGTGTTGTTTCTTGCATGTGCAGGTGTCCAATCATGGAGATCGTGAGGATTGTGATCTGCTAGGGCAAAGGAACAGGAGCACCACCTCTTCTACAGACGACAGCGTTGGATTCCAGGTAAGCCTTCATCACAAGTTGGTTTATTTGCAATTAGGAACCTGCACTGTAGCATGTTTGATTGTTTCTATACCCGATTTGGGCTAGTAGGGATTGCCTCTATCCACAGAGGGGATTAACCTCTTCAACACTATCCCTAGAACTACACACTTACTATATGAACATGAAATAGTCTCAGTGCCACATGCAATTGAAAGGGGATAGAAAACTATAAACTACTATGCCAAGGAAGGACTTCACCGAAGATGGATTACTACACAAAAATTAGGAAGATATCATATTCGGAGGGAACTGGGAAGAGGGGGAAATAATTGCACTATAAAGGAGGGTTTATCAAAGTTCACTAGAAATATGATCATTGGAAGTGAAATATTTGATTTGATAGGAAAGGTTCTGTTAAAAGGAGTGGGGAAAATGCATTTAATGAGGATGGTTTGGAAAATATGCTATCAAATCCGCATTTATGAAATGAATATGGAGAAAATCATGGGTTTCAAAGATAGAATTTTTTATAAATATTGTATCCCACTCATCCTTTTAACACTTTTCTCAATGAGAGTTAGAATTGTGATTTTGTTCCTAAGTGTGAGCCGAGGTTTGAGTTTCATGTTCGAGAAGAGTTTTTAGGATATTTCCAGATAATGTATCATGAGAGGATTAGATAAAATCATGACTGCTACACCACTGGTTGTGACAGGGCCGACGTTGCCCATAAAGTAGTCTGCTATATCAGAGGTACAAACAAACAAACCAAATAAGCCTGTTGTCAGACAGTCACCCAAGAAGAATATTACCAAGGAGAAGAGAACTAAGGAGTGGCTTGATAAGAAGAAGTAGTCAATGGAGATCCAAGAGAGTGATAATGAGGAACTTGCCACAAATATCCTTGAAGAAATCCTAGCAGAAGAATTTGAGCCCATCTCCAGGTTGCCACCATATATTCTGCTGAGAAAGTTAACTGTAAAAGTGACAAAGGATCTAGACACTGCAAAATTCATAGTGTTTACACCATTGCTTCCAGACGAAGTACCATTTGAGGGAGACTTGTTGGTGAAGATACCATAATTAGGAATAGAGGACTGGGATTTCAATGAAAGGAGCAAGTATCCCCAGTTGAAGCCCAACCAATACTTGTACGAAGTGTATATGAGGAAACCAATGTTACCAGATTAGAGCCACATAGGTGGGATGCAAGGATCCAATGGGCCGGGTTGCTGAATATGATTTATGTTCCACATTTTGGATGAAACAACATCAACATGATTTCTCTGTGCCAAATTTTTTCCTTAGTACATGACAGATGTCTCTGGTTGGGTGGGAGAATCCCTATTCATGATATGCTCATTAGAAGAATAATTGTGATGCCATGCCAAGGATTATGTTATCACTAGGCTAGAACCAATTGGGATTCTCAATTTTCAACCTAGTGCAACTATTTCAAACCACTTTGGATTGGAATTTAGCCCTTCCAATCAGAGAGGTCTCTCTAAGAAAAGATAAAATACTCAAGACAAAAGTAATATTGAAAATGGATAAAAAAATATTTCTTTTAAGTGATTTGCAGGTGGAATATTATATGAAGGCTACCATTGGGCATGGATTGAGCTATGGGACTTCAATTACAAGAAGATACAATCCATGGAAACCGAGGCAATTAATCTTACAAGATAACTTTTTACAACAAACACATAGTACATGAAGGAAATTGGAGAATAAAAATTATGAATTCCAAGAGATCATAATACTATGATGCTAATAAAAATATATAAAATAAAGACATAAACACATAAGCTCCACATGAAGCTCATGTCTGAAAGAAAACTACTGCAACTGTATATTAGCTTTGTAAAGAAAAGTTACATAATAGCCTTCTTATTACATTCATCAACCCACCCTCTAAAATTCAATAAAGCTCTCATTTATAGAGTGAGATATGTGTTACAAAGTTCTGCCGCCTGGGCTAGACTTTGATACTGACCTAGAGACCTAATTAAAATAGGATTACATCAAATTGAGGATTAGTAGGGATATTTTCTTTTTTAATCGAGTTGGAAATAAAAAAGGAATCTATGAACATTAATTACTTTCAACAAAATATCTAACAACCCATGCTTGTCATTCCTATCGAACCAGACTTCCATGTTGAGGTGGAAAATTGATACACTCAATTTAAGGTCTTTATAAACCTGAGATGATGATGAGATGTCCATTTTGTGAGGTGACATCATGATGAGTTGTCAGCCATGCCAGCCATGTAGAGTTGATTGTTGAGCTGCCTCCTTAAAGATATGTCTCAATGATATCCCTGATCTCATTTGATGACTCAACCACCTATTTACCGTGTTGACTTACCAAAAATATTAAAAATGCATAATGCTGGAACAAAAACAGAGTATTAGGAACTTTCTAGTGCACTTTCGTAGCAACCTTAAAAATCCACCTTCTGCATAATTTTTTACTTTTCGGACTACCAAAGGATCTTCCTTGGGATTGTTGAAGTAATCAAATGCTCCAGGTCACCCCTATTCTGAGATTTTTTAAGAAATTTTTCCTTAATAGAAAACTACAACACTTTCCTAGCAAAAAGTCACATTTAATCCTGGAGTGCACTACAAAAGTACCTAGTTCAATGTCATTTGTTCCTTTCTTCTCTTTTTTACCTCAAAAAAATTTATAAAGCCTGTATATGCCTGGTTATGATATCATAAGACAAAATTTGATCCAAAAATGTGTGGCCTACCATGTTTCATGGAGTAACATCATCATCTTGCACAATCATCATGTTGTAGCTACTACAACACCACCCAAAAATTTGGGTGTATTCAAAATTTCAGGTGTCCCCTCTACTTGCTGACCATTCTAGGGTTTGGCGAGACCATAATTTATACAGAATTATCCCCTCCCTGCTTCAACCTAACTCACTATCATGAAAACACATTGATACTGTAGACAGTGCATTAAGTACATGAAACATCTCCCAGAAGCACCTTCACCATGAATTTTTAGACATTCTATTTGGGTACGCCACCAAGCTCATCGTCCCATGTAGATCACTTTCAAATTCGGGGACACCATTATCTAAAAGTGACCGTGCACTAATACTATAATACTTCATGCAGGTCGAACCCATGAATGATACACCCAACATATCACTACCACATTGAATATTTGATAAGGTGAGATGATGAGTTTTATATTCACACCAGTGTTGCTGGCACATACAATTATATCGCTCCAGAGTATGCGATGCTAAGGCAACTATATGTAAAATCAGATGTTTACAAATTCAGTGCCATTTTTCTCGACATTGTGAGTGAGAGAAGGTGAAAATTATTTCCGTTTGACATCAAAATTGCACGTCCTAGACAGTGTTCAAGCATAGAAAAGGGCATTAAGAAGTCGAGTGGGAAATTCACCTTTAACACGGATTAAGAAGCCATTCACGAGATTCTCCAAATGACCAATATTAGAAAGGACATGCTGCAAAAAATAGATTGGGGTGTTATAGGTCAATTTGGGCACCATTCCCAATGATTTGGTTAATTGGGCATCATCTCCAGGACCGATGATCAAGGGTTTATCATTCCCTATCATCTCAGTTTCTATATGCCCTAAGACAGGAAACAACATGAATCAAACAAGACTTTCATCAAGTAAGGATTTTCCATGGTTTGAATCTTATTATTAAACATGTGGGAGCTCACCAACACAGGCTTTAAGGGGCCTAAGTGTGTTGCATATGTAGGTAGCCCCATTCAAGGCTGATATGCAAAGAATTTGCTGACATTGAAAGGTGCATTGGTCAAATTGGGAGAAAAATTCTCATTGTTCTGGAATCTCCACTTGGCCAGTGTCTTCTAGAAGGGTTCACGTGTCATGCTTCGGATCCAAGTGTCCATTTGACATCTGCATGAATGGAAACATGTCTTTCCTATTTTGGGAATGTTATTGATTACAAAAAAAGCTACAGTTCATCTATAAATTGAACACAGATCTAAGTGTTTGAAAGGAAGAATTTGAGTAGGGAAATTCTAGACAATTTTCAATAGAGAGTTTGATTTGTGGAGCTGCTACTGGAGAGACTTATGCTGTGATGAGACTTGGTAACTCTGCTGGAAGGTCACAACAAATCAGTCACTAGGTTGTAACCTCTCCTTCTATCATCAATAAAGATTACTTCTTGTTTTTCCCTACATGAATCTATGATAACTTTGATTTTCCATCTTGTAAGATCTTGGTTGATGAATGTAGTTTATGCTTAACTGATTTAGCTAACTAGCTTGAATAGATATCTATATTATTGCATCTTCTATTGTTTCAATTTTCTTTCTTGCAAGAAGCATTCATCTATTTGAAACCACTTGAATTTGAAGTTGTAGTGGAAGCGACAGAAAGGAGCCATTTGGAAGTGTCTGAAACAAGTAAGCATCAAATCCTCTCTTTGTATCTATTTCGGGTAGTGCAGTCGTTCACCTGTTGTTCTAGACTAGACACCAGTCTAGGGAAGCATAGTTTATCTGTAGATTAAAATTCTAGCCTAACAAACATGCGACTCTGCTGGGGAGAATTTCTCTTGTTTCTTGGTGTTTTAGTCTCTGATCTAATTTCTAAATCCACTCAGTAGTTGTTTTACATAAATGTTAGACTTTTTCAGAGCTTAACTTGCAAATTTAGTGAGCCAAATAGTAGCTTTTTCTTTGTTTACTATGCCCAATGCACCCTTGGTCAGGGCACAGTTTTTTGCAGAGCATTGTATCCCTTCTTAGCCTGTGTTGTAGAGCACTATCTCCCTTTCGAGATTGAGTTGTCTCCTAAAAGGAACAAATCCCCTTGAATCTGACTTTGTACTTTGCTTCAATTTTTTTTGTTGATTTGTTCTGAAAAGTTTGATGCTCTATTGACCAGTAACTCTATATATTTCTTCTCCTTTGACTGAATTTTTTTTTAATGTTGTTTTAAAAAAAATATTTTCATTATCATTGACAAGTTGATTTCAAAGTACTTTTTATGGTCGCATTAAGAATCGTTTGCTTTCGAAATAGGAAATTGTCGTAAAATATTCATTTCCTTGATAGGAGAAATTGTTGTTGAAATCCTCATTTTTCCTTCAAAAGAGAAATTGTTGTTTGTATTCTTCCTTTCTTGAAAGTAAAAAGCATTCCGATTATTGATCTAGTGCACCTAGTTTTCTTTCTACATTCATAACATTAAGGAAGTTGAAAAGAAAAACTTGCATTTGCATGCATGATTGTGTGTTTTTAGCAAAAGGAACATTACGAAATATGCATTTAGTTTGAGATTCATTGATTTGTTTTGTTCATTGATTTGTTTTCTCTCAAATTATTTACTCTCTTCCCTTAGTAGCTAGGTCTTTAATTGAAAAAGCTGAAAGTGAAAGTTTATTTATCATTCTTAGCTTGCATTTTACGAATTTCATATACATCATTGTGGTGGACCTAAAAGGAAAACTGTTAAGCCAGATCAACAAAAAATAAATCTCAATTTACTTAACAACGCTTTGGAACATTGACGATAAAATTTAAAGGTCTAGGCTAGAGACGTGTTCTGGCATCGTAAAACATAGTAGCTTTCGTTAAATTTTCTGCGATACATTCCGAGTGTGATACCTCACTCCACATACGTAATTATATCGTAGCTCTTCCACATACTCTCAGGTATATCGAGTGGTGTTACAATACGATAAGTATAAAGGGGTGCTCTCACTGTGCGGTTTCGCACCAGATAGTGTTAATATGGACTTGGGCCTCCACGTACCTTCAGGTATGTTTTGGAGGACAAATTTTCGGTGCTATCCATCCATAGTGAACTGAGTCGGCCGCCTTGAAATTGTGATACACCAAACACAACATTCGGCGAGATTACCTGCCCGTACTTCTTGGTTCACCAAGAGGTATTCTGTTATTCATAGTTTCCTGGTAAACCCTTTTGCCTAGCATTACCCTCTTTTTGTTTATTTGTTTTTGGATAAAATAAATTAGTAATCGTGGAAGAACACAATCCTACCCCCCATCATTCATGTAGAATAGCTTTAAAACCACCTTTACCACTGGAAGCTATTTCTGGTAGGTGAAGGCGATCACGATCTGTCGAATCAAGTACAATTCGTACCTCTGGCAAAACATCATATTTTAATCCAAATTTAGCTCAAATTGTTTCCACACATCCCGGTTCATCTACTGTTTTCGAAACGAAGTCTTCACAACTACCCATGGCCACGATCCATTCAATCACTGAGACCACCCCTCATGGACCTGAAGTTGTTCAAACACACATTGATCCAAATCCTATCTCTTCTTTTCCAGAATCTCTGAATCTTAAATCTGAACAGCTGGAATTTGTTCCTACGTTGGTCATTCCACAAAGTTTAGTAGCCACTGAAACTCCTATTTCACACAGTGAACCATCTAAAATATATTTTGGGCCTGATGGTGAAGTTCTTCCTCCTGGTTTAATCATGATTGAAGAAATCCCTCAACCTGATACACCTTTAAGTCAAACCCAGTTTAGGGGAGACCTTTACTTGTACCATTCATTTCCTCAATCATTTCCATCTGCTTTTGTTGATCCTATTGTCGTTCAATCACCTGTCAATTTTTGAGGGTATACATTTGGTCAAACAAACATGTTTGAACCGACATCTTCGGTTGGGTCTGCTATTCAAATTACGTCAGCACCTACCCTTGCTACTTCGTCGATATTCACAACCTCACCAGAGTCATATTTGCATGGTGGCCCTTCGGTTCCAACAGGTTACAAATCACTATTTGGCACTTTCTCTGGTGCACCTTCACGTTCATGGTCTTTCCCAATGTCATCATCTGGTGTTTTAACTAGTAGTCCTATAGTTAATACTAAATGACTTGATTCATTAAATCCATCATTATGGCAATATCAAGCCGATCATTATGGGTCAAATCCCTTAAATACCATATCAACTGGACTCCCAGCATTCAATGAACAATATTTTATGTCTTATTATCCTCCTTATGCTGGGGGGAAACCTTTGGTTACCCAATATAACAATACTCAGTCACATTTTGGTCAAACTAATGTCAATTTAAATGTTTTTCAAAGGCAACCCACTCTTCCTATCCAACCAAAAATGGTTGTGCAATCGTATCAACCAATTCAACCCATTACACCCACTTAAATACCACTTGTTAATACATCTATACCTCTGTTACAGAATCAAAATCTTGTACATCAACCTTATCAGGCGAGTTCTTCAACTCAATATCATCAAATGTTGGGTCCACAGACTCAAAATCCTTTGGTTAATTTACAACAACCTATATCAGGAATAATTTATTCACAAGCTAGTCCACCATTTTATGAGATGTCACAAACACAATCTGGCTATACATATCAATCGAATCCAACTTATACAAATTTGGGTTATAATCTTGGTGGACAGACCCCTTGGTAGCCATA
Source organism: Pinus albicaulis (assembly GCA_034641835.2). NCBI lineage: Eukaryota > Viridiplantae > Streptophyta > Pinopsida > Pinales > Pinaceae > Pinus > Pinus albicaulis. The sequence goes on along the minus strand of MU968359.1, from coordinate 55,990,142 downwards.
GGCGCAAATTCCGCAAACTTCATTTCAACAAGTAACATATCCAGGTTTTGGTCAACAGAACTCCCAAGCATTTGCCATGCAAAACAACCCCTATCTGGTTTACCAACATCAAATCCCATATGCTGGTGCTCAAAGACCTGTTGCCCAAGCAATTCCATCTTATCCTGGCTATGCTCAACTTGAACTTAATAGATAGTTTCCTTTTGTTGCAACCTTGGAATTACCAAATTTAAACCGGTTAACTAATCATCTTATCAATTATGCTCCTTGTTGGTCGGTGATACCACATAAATTACCCTCCGACATTCCTAAATTCAATGGAAACCCTAGAGAAGACCCATAAACTCATGTTATGACTTATAATTTATGGTGTTCATCAAATTCCCTAAACGATGATTCTGTTCAATTACGTCTTTTCCAGAGAATGCTCACAGGTCCAACAACTAAATGGTACATTGAATTACCTAGAGCTTCATTTGAAAATTTCCCTGCCTTAGCTACTGTAATTTTGACCCATTTCTAGTTACTGATCAGATACGAAACTGGAATAGAAATCTTGACCAACTTCATACAGAGTAATGCTACTCACATTTCAGATCATATTCATGAGTGGCGTCATCGTCGACGAATGGTTAAGACATTTGTTCCTGATCATTTCCTTGCTGAATGGTTCATCAAATCCCTATTACCATCTATAACAGAGGATGTGGCTAAAGGTGGCATCATCACAGAAGAGAAATTTATCGCTTGTGCCCAATATTTAGACTTGATTTATAGTCAGTCTGGCATGCTCTATGAGAAAATACCAAATGCGCCGCGATGTAATTTCAATGTTCCTCCTCAAATAAAGGACTCTCATGCTGGAGATGGCTTGATAGGCACTATAAATACACACCACTACTGCATATGATCCTGCTCCTACTTCTGAAATCAATGCCATATCATTTGGAAAAGGAAAAAGTGATAAGCAACCAGGAAGTAAGAAAAATGGGAAATCAAAGAAAAAGAAAACTTCTAACCCGTAGGAACAATCATCTGATCAATCGTTAAGACCATGGAAACCTCGTTATCCATGCATAATCTGTAATGAAGAACATTTTGTTAGGGATTTTCCTCATCATGCTGAGGTCTCAAAATTCATCAAGACTTCTAATGCATCAGCTATGTTGACATACCTGTTGAGCCTCAAATTTGTGCTTTCCTTCACCTCATTTTACCTCATTTTTCCCTTGTCCATTTCCATTTTAAACCCAATTGATCAATAAAAATAGTTAAAATTACTTCTAGAATGGTTTATATGACTGACTTGTTGAATTTTGTGATTGTTGCCATTGTTAAGCATTTTGACCGGAACTAGCTGCAGAATGCAGGCATTCTGTAGCTATCCGGCGATTCTGCAGCTACCTTTATGTTTGAGCATGTTCCAGGTGGCCTCTTGAGGAAAAACGCATATGGGCATGATCCACGTTGTGCCTACATGGTGTGTTGCTCGTCATGGAAGAGGAAATGGATTCTGGGTACGGTTATGCACGTGTGAACACATTTGTGAAGGAAGACTCCTACTAGGACTGTCACAGTCCAGGTGTCTTTTCTCCTTTACGCAGCCACCTCAAAGACTCCTAAGATGATTTGGATTAGGAAGACATCATTCCTAAATTATTGTAATTATTTTTACTTGCATTTACTTTATAAACTCTTGAGTAGGCCGAGAGCTTAGTTAGAAATTTTGTGTAGATTTGCTGCTAGATTTTGGTGTAAACTCTGTGTTACGTCTTTTAAGACACAGAGCATTATGTTAAAACTATTGCATCGTTAATGGAGCAGACAAAATTATCTTGAAGGCGTGATTTAATTGTGAAGTCGAATGCCGTCAAGTGGTAGAGGGCCCCTGCCCCTTGAACGGATTTCCTTAGCGTAAACTAGATAAGTTTTTCCTAGCTGTTTTTACATTCTGCATATTGAATTAGTAGTTGTTGTGTTTTATATACTGTGGTCGTACTCATTCCAGTTCTTCCATAAGAAGACATTCTTCCAACAGACCAAAATGATGAATGATTGATGACTATGGTATTGTAGGATATCAGTTAGATTTGTATTTGTCTTAACTAGCTACTGTAGCCATAATTCGTTCCAGTTCTTCCACAAGAAGACACTTTGCCAATAAATCAAAACGATGAATGTTTAATGACTATGGTACTGTAGGATAGGAGTTGTATTTGTTTTTAACTAGAAACTGTAGTTATATTCATCATAGTTCTTTCACAAGAAGACATCCTTCCAATAAATCTTAACAATGAATGATGAATAGCTGTAGTGTCATAGGAATTAGTTGTAGTTTTTAGTCTTCACTATCATAGTTGCACTTGTCTTAACCACTCTTCCACAAGAAGAAATTCTTCCAAGACATCCTTAAGAAGTTCAAGATATGACTGTGATGTGAAAAATTAGTTTCATTTGCTTTCAGATTCATTTGCTTTCAATTGCATACAAGTCCACAGTCAAAATTGTTCTACCCTTCCACAAGAAGGAACTCTTCCAAAATATCCCTCATGATGAACAAATCGATTGTGTAACTTCCTAGAATAGTGCATGTTAATTAGAATGCTCCGGAGTTTCATTTTGCATTTAATTCATGTCCAGCTACTTCATTTCAAAGTTTGATGATGGCTTATGGTTTAACACTGTTCTAGTTTAGAAGCATCTTAAGCTCATGTTTAAATCAATTCATTGCACTCATATCTCATAGTCACACTGTCACCCTTTGCACAGTAGATCACTTTAGTTGATAGGATTCCTAAGACAGCCTTCATTATTTACAAATATCTTTTTGTTCTGAAAACCATCAGTGATCCATAGCTTTAGGAACAGAAGATAACATCATTAAAAGGTCTGAAATATCTCTGCAAATTCCTCACTATAAACAGAGCTCTTCCTCAACAGAACTACCCTGAAAAGAAACCAATAACTCTTGGAGAATAGACTCTGACCTTCAATTGAAATTGCAGAATAGAACTAGGAATTAGTCATGAAATAGATGAGCTTAGAATAGAATGTTGCATCATGATTAATGTCTAACTGTCTAGTTAGAAAACTTGCATATTTAGTGATCATTTCTCAAAGTCTAATTTGTATCATTTGTTTAAGAAGTCATCATTAAGCTCTTGTTTCTATTCAGTCATAGTTTAGATGTTGCTTCAGTGTTTTTGATTACATTTGCCATTCCATACATTAGGCTCAACTGTGTTCTTGACCACCAATTTCTTTTCATTAGTTTTCTAGACATTTCCATTGTAAACAAAAAACTTCAAAAGACCAAAAACATCATAAATCAACATAAAAGACCAAAACATCACAAAACACTACATACAACGCACTAGGAAACAAGCACCTAGGTACATATGGTACATTTCACTTCAGCAATTTACAAATCCTGGTTGACAATTAAATGAACTCAGTTTAGGAGACTAGATTGAGGCACAACATTTTGGCGCCGTTGCCGGGGAAGTGAAAACTAGGTAACCTTTGTTTCTTAGCATCCAAAAAAAATTTTATGCGTAGGGAGAGAGATTCAAGGGGAAGATTTATAAGCAGCAGAGGCAGAAGTTTGATTTCTAGAACACCACTTGTTTCATCTAGACCGAGAACTAGTACACCTTCAACTCAAACCCATCTTCCATCCTTTACTGATCCTGGACTTCTAGAAGATCTAAGGTCACCTATTCCATTAGATAAACCTTCCACTTCATCCACTGAACCTGCTATAGAAGAAGATCTAAAGACTCCTGTTAGGGACACAAACCTTTCTACTTCCACAGGAGAGTCAACCATGGCGGAAGAAGGAGGAGGAGGAGTTGTTAATGGAGAACATACATTATTTGGAGGAGGTAGAGGTAGAGGTAGAGGAGAAGGAGGAAGAGGAGAAGGAGGTAGAGGTGCAGATGGAGGAAGAGGGAGAATAGGAAGCTCTTTTGGGTTCCCTATACTTGATGAAGAAACCAATACAACCATGAAAAACATTTCACCTTCTGTCCTTCCGAACTTCTATGGACTTAAAACTGAGGATCCTGAAACTTTCTTATTCGAATTTGAAGTACTATGTAGGACTTATGACTACCTTCAAGATGCCCAAAAATTGAAATTATTTCCTTCAACTCTGAAAGGAGCAGCATTGAAGTGGTTTATGAGCTTAAACAGTAGTTCCATTAGGACATGGGAAGACATGAAACAAGCATTCCTAGAGAGATACTTGGATTATTGTATGCCGGTTAATCATAAGGAAGAAGTGTTCAAGATGTTACAAAAAGAAGATGAAAACTTAGAAGATTTGTTGGAAAGATTTAAATACAACATATAAAGGGCACAAATGGAAAACCTAGATCAAGACACTTTAAAATCTCTTTTGTTGAAAACCATTAGGGATGAATGGTTGGATATCCTTAACATGATGGGAAAAGGGGATATATCACAACTCACATTACCTGAAATATCTGAGTTATGTATCAACCTTTCCAGAGGGAAATCCAAAACTGTCAAAGGTCCAAGAGATCCTGCTCTTGCAAGGGCAAGTAAATCTGCTTCTGGGACGGTAAGTAGATCAGAAATAGGACACATGCTTGATGATTTTAAATATGACATCTTAGGGAGTCTTAGTGAACAAATAGACACCCTCAAGATACAAAACAAGCAAAAGGCTGAATCTGATGCCTTGGCAATCTTTTGTCCCAAATGTAGGAAGAAACATGCCTTGAGAGAGTGCCCTTTGGATGTAAAAGTTGTAGAAACCTGTGTTATTTGTTCTAAGAAACATGAGACCAAGAATTGTCCTTCTCTTCCTGGTCTCAAGGCTGTTTTTCAAGAAGAAACTCCTACGGATTCCACAGAATCTCTTAACTTTGTATCTAGAAGACCTTGGCAGGGACCTCAGACACAGGGATTTCATGATCAAATGTATAATCAACCTCCACCTTGGAATTCTTGGCAGCAACCTTGGCCCCAATTTCAAAATAAATCTCAAGCTTGGGCACAAGGATCACAAGGTCCCTATGGAATATACTCTCCATATTATCAGTATCCACCATCTTATCCACCATATCCACAAAATTTTCCTCAAAATCTTCAACAAAATTTTCAACAAAATTCTCAACAACATCATCAGAACCAACCTCATCAAAATCAACCACTTCCATTACCATTCCCTCAAAAATCCAATCAATTACCAGCTCAGCCCATACCAAACCCCAATAATAAGAATCCTCGGAATACATACATGATAGAAGGACAACAATTTCCAACTTATTTAATTACTCCTCTAGACCTTAATGATGTTCAACTTAGGTCTGGAAGGATACTTGAGAAGAGGAAACCTTCTGTGATCATACAAGAACAAGATAATTCTGAGGAAGACTCCCTACGGGTTAATAAAATTCTTGAGGAAGAAACATCCTTTCAAGGCCAAAACATTGAAAAAATGAAACAAAAAGATCCAATAAGCCCAACTCCAGTATTAGAGCAACCATCCACATCTACTTCTATACCTCCCTTTCCGGAAAGATTACAAATTGACAAAGGTGTAGAAAAACAAATAATGGTGCCTAATTATGATTTCTTGGATGAATTGAAAAATGTTTGCATTAAAATTCCATTATTGCAAGCCATCAAGGAAATCCCAATTTTAGCCAAAACAATAAAGGAGTTGAGTATGAAGACAACAAAGAAAAGAATAAGAGAAACCAAGAAAATTCAACTGGTAGGACAAATAGCAGATATTATGATGGGTAAGGCTACTATTCCAAAGTACCTTGACCCAGGAAATCCAGTTGTCAAAATTCACATCAATGGAATTGAAATTCAAAACACACTCATTGACTTAGGAGCAGCAATAAATATCATGAGTAGACAAATCATGGACAAACTAAAACTTCCTAATCTTCTCTTTACACCCACACTATTAAAACTAGCAGATAGATCTGTGATCAGACCAGATGGGGTAATAGAAGACATTCCAGTGTCCCTAGACTCTTGGGAGTACCCTGTGGATTTCATGATCCTTACACCCAAGAATAATCTGGGAGGCCATCCTGTTATACTAGGAAGACCTTGGTTGGCTACAGCTGATGCTTTTATTAGTTGTAGGTCCGGTGATATGTATATTTCTGATGGAAGTTCAACAAAGAAATTCACTTTATATCCTCCAGCTAGGACAATTACAGATCTAGATGACACTCGATGGATAGAGGATGAAGAATATTTGCAACCACTCTTCACAATTTCAGAAATTAGTGAAGATAATCAAATTCTGAATACTCTAGAAAATTTTGAATCTTCTCCAGAACACAAACAAGAATCATTTCAAGAGAAATCCAATATTGAGTTCTTGTCATCTCGACAGATGTCTCTTCATTCTATGGACAAATTTGGCAGTTCTACAAGTGAAATTTTTCCAGGTAAAACCTTGAACATAAACAAAAATCTGGAAAAATCTCAACAAGAAGAACTAGTCAAAGTATTACAGAGACATTCTTCTGCATATGCATGGGAATACACCGACATGAAAGGGATAAGTCCCAAGACTTGTACTCATCACATCTATATAGAGGCAAATTGCAAACCAATCAGACAGCCTCAAAGATGGATGAATCCAAATCTTAGGGAAATTGTTAAAGAGGAATTGCAAAAATTGTTAAATGTTAATTTTATCTATCCTATTTCAGATAGTCAGTGGGTTTCCCCTTTGGTAATTGTGCCAAAGAAAAATGGAAAATGGAGGGTGTGTGTTGACTACCGAGAACTAAATAAAGCTACTCTTAAAGACCATTTTCCCTTACCTTTCATTGATCAAGTATTAGATACATTAGCTGGCAAAAAGTACTTTTCATTCCTAGATGGGTTTAGTGGTTACAATCAAATCCAAGTAGCACTTGAAGATCAAGACAAAACCACATTCACCTGTCCTTGGGGTACTTATGCTTACCGAGTATTGCCATTTGGATTATGCAATGCACCTGCAACATTCCAAAGGGCAGTATTAGGAATTTTTTCGGATCTAATACATGACTGTGTAGAGGTGTACATGGATGATTTCACAGTTTATGGGAATACATTTGAAGAGGCTTTAGAAAACCTGGAAAAAATCTTAAAAAGATGTCAAGAAGCAAACCTTTCACTTAGTCATGAAAAATGTTTTATGATGTTTACTGAAGGTATTGTTTTAGGGCACCACATTTCAGGGGATGGGATTAGAGTTGATGAAGCAAAAGTTGAAGTTATTTCTAACCTATCCATTCCAAGTTGTCAAAGAGATGTAAGAAGTTTTCTAGGATTTACGGGGTACTATCGGAGATTTATAGAAAACTTCACCAAAATAGCATCTCCTCTCTTCAAATTACTCACCAAAGATTGTGAATTTAAGTGGACTTCGGATTGCCAGTTAGCTTTTGAAACCCTGAAAACCAAAATTTCTGAAGCACCTATATTAAGGGGACCTAACTGGAAGTTACCTTTTCATATCTCGACAGATGCTTCCGATACAGCTCTAGGAGCAGTATTGGGACAGAAAGATTTAATTCCCTATGCCATCTATTATATCGGTAAAAATTTGACTCCTGCAGAGTTAAACTATACTGTAACTGAAAAAGAGTTTTTAGCTGTTGTTCATGCCATAAACAAATTTAGACACTATATAACAGGCTATGAAACTTTTATTCACACTGATCATTCTGCAATTAGATACCTAATGAATAAATCAATTACTAATGGTAGAGTTATAAGATGGTTGTTACTCTTACAAGAATTCAACATTACTATTGTAGATAGGCCTGGAAAACAAAACACAGTAGCTGATTTCCTATCTAGACTCCAAAATATCAAAGATGACACTTCGGTTGAAGATCAATTTCCTGATGAATATCTTTTTGCAATCTCTACTCAAACTCCATGGTTTGCTGATATTGCTAATTATTTAGTTTCAGGAAAATTTCCTTCAATTATGAATGCAAGGGATAAAGAAAAATCATTAATGATAGTGCAAGATATTCATGGGTCGCTAATGAGTTGTACAAGACAGGTCCAGATTTGATCATTAGAAGGTGTGTTCGTGAAGATGAGATGCCTGAAATTCTCAAGGCATGTCATGATGAACCTTGTGGTGGACACTTTGCAGATAAGAGGACAACCTATAAGATCCTTAATTTAGGATATTATTGGCCATCTTTGTTTAAAGATGCAAGGGAGTATGTAAAAAGGTGTGACCGTTGCCAAAGGGTAGGGAAACCTTCTCCTTCAGGTGAGATGCCATTACAACCTCAGGTACACATTGAACCTTTTGAAAAATGGGCCTTGGATTTTGTGGGACCTATTAGTCCTCCATCAAGACAAAAGAAATACATATTAGTTTGCACTGATTATGTTACTAAGTGGGTAGAAGCTAAACCATTACTTGTTGCTAATGAATCATCTTTAGTTACTTTTCTTTTTGAGGATATTTTTACTCGTTTTGGTGTCCCAAGGGAAATTGTTACAGATCAAGGAGCTCAATTTACATCAAGGCTAGTGGAACAAATGATGGAGAAGTACAAAATCAGGCATAGAAAATGTACTCCTTATCATCCACAAGCAAATGGTCAAGTGGAATCTACTAATAAGGTCATTGAAGGAATCCTAACAAAGACTGTTCATTTACATAGAAGAGATTAGGTAGATAGGCTTCCTGAAGCCTTGTGGGCCTATATAACTACATGGAGAAACACAACAGGCCATACTCCTTATGAGCTTGTTTATGGAAAGCAAGTTTTGTTTCCTAGAGAGTTCCAAATCCAAACATTCAAGATGGCAGTTCAGCTAGGACTTGATCTAACGGAGGCACAGAAGCATAGACTGGAGCAAATTAATGAATTGGATGAGATCAGACAAGATGCAGTTCAGAAAACAAGTCTAGTCCAACAGCAAAGGGCTAGATGGCATGACAAGTATATCAAAGAGAAGAAATTTAAAGAGGGTGATTGGGCTCTCTTGTTTGATTCAAAATTCAAGGATTTTCAAGGGAAATTTCAGACACATTGGCTTGGGCCATATGAAGTTGTTCGAATTTTTGATAATGGGGCAGTAAAAATCAGAACTATAGATGAAGAGGAGGTCACTTTTCTTGTGAATGGCCATAGACTGAAGCTATACCACAAGCCACTCTCAAGAGAAGAGTTTGTCAAGAAGTTCCAAGGAGACAACGATGTGAAGTTAATGAAGAAGAGTCTCTCTTCTTCATCAACTTGATTAAATTTTCTGAAGCATTTCTCTTTTGAAAAAAAAAAAAAAGGTATAAACATGAAAACCAATCACTGATTGGCATGTTTATACAGAAAAGATAGGGTGAAAATCAGAGTCTCTCTGACACTCTAACTTTTCCCATTTTTGTTTCTAAGCAGCTGTTATAAATCATAAGTTCAGTGCCATAGTACTTATGATTCATTTCATCTCACTCCATTCATTATCCATCCATACTTCATCTCATTCATCATTCACATCTCACTCCATTCCATTTCATTCATTTCACTCCATTCCATTCCATTCATTTCACTCCATCTTCCATTCTCATGTCAAAACATAGAATTTGATATCTTGCTGCAAATGAATAAAAATATGCCATGAATTGCAGTACAACCCTTATGTTCCTTCATTCCATGAACTGAATCCATTCTTATTCCATTATCCACTTCATAATCCATCATCCATTTCATCCATTTTCATAAACATTTCACCCATCTTCCAAAAACATTTCATTTTTCATGATTAAAGTGTTCTATAGGAACATTCTGTAGCTCAGTGGACATTCTGCAGCTGATCACCTTTTCTGCAGCCCGACAGTCTTTTTGGCAGCTACAAACCCTGAAGGCATCAACCAGCAAACATCGGAGTTACAACAAACTGATCCAGTGAATTCATGAATCAAAGACATCAAGAAAATAGTGAAAGATTCCTCCAAAAATGAGCAAAGAAGACAAAGGCTACGAAAACATCAAGGGCAGAGGTAACAAATTTCAATTACGATGGCAATTCATGAAAATTTAGCATAGTTTAGTTGTGAAATTATTAAAAGAGTTGTTTTAATTATTTTATTGATCAAACACCAAACAAAACCCTCTATAGACTTTGTATTAAATCTTCCAATTCAAATTTTCTATCCAATAGCATTTGAGCGGTGGAACGGCCAAATCATTTGAAATTCCCACGACTCTTAACCAAGTTCTTTAATGATGAATATTTTTCCTGCCGTCGTAAATCCTCCGTCGTCTCCTCAAATCATTAATGCAATCCTCCACCTCACTTCACCACTCTATGCCGTGACCATTTGCCATAACGTCATTCCGTAGCCAGTATTCCCTTCCGAAGGCAGAAGCATTATTATCATCAGGAGCAGAACAGAAGAGGTACATTGGAAGCATAACGGTGTGAGAACTCACTGAACAGAGAGCATATCACTGAGAACAAAGTTTGGAGCATTACACTGTCAACACAGAATTGTGGCCGTGTAGAGTTTAAAGCCTGTTGCTACCAGAAGACAGAGGTGCTAAAATTGAAGACTTTGCTACCAAAGACAGAGGTGTGGTAGTAATTGAAGTTTGAAGTCTGTTATTACCAAAGATAGAGGTGTGGTAGTGACTGGTTTTGAAGTTGTTGTTACCCGAGACAGAGAGGCTGTAGTGTTGAATTTGAAGCATACCATTTGTTATCAGAGACAGAGGTTGAGTTTGAAGTTTGGTGTTACTAGAAACAGAAGCGTTTTTCAGTGATTGAGTTTGAAGTCTTCTGTTACCAAAGACGGAGGTATTGCACAAAAATAAATTTGAAATCATCTACCACTGTCTATCAGAGACACATTAGCTCGAAAATTGAAATTGCTTCCATATCATTCCAAGGTTCAACAGAAGTACATCAGTCCGAGGATTCGAAGGCATTTTTCAAACAGAGGCATACAAACCAGAGATTTTTAAGACTGTAGCTATTTCAGAGGTATGTTCTTCCAAAATTGAAGCCATTTTTATTTAGAGCTTGAAGCCATTTTAATCCGAAAGTAAAAGCCATTGTTTTGTGGATAGAGAAGAGTGTTAATTGATAGCGAAAAATCATGGGTTTCATCGTAAGGATTGAGCCTATAGGATCAAAATATTTAGAAGGTTATCCACAATGCAAGGAGATGCTACAACAAATAGGATGGCTCCAATTCTTGGAAAATTTTAATGGTTGCCATAAGGAAGTTACCAAAACATTTGCTAGATCATTCCAAGGCACTGAGGTTGAAATAGGAGATGTTAAGTTTACTGTTAATGAAGTTTTTATAGCAGAGGCTACAGGATTATCCAGAGCTGGGGAAATATGGTTTAAAAATAGGGAATTCCATAATGACTCATGGAAACAAATCTTAAAATCACCAAAAATGGATGTTAGTGTGTTCAAGAAGGGAATTCCCAGTACAGCATTGAAGAGCAAATGGAGGAATATACTACTTCTTTTACAAAAATTTGTTACATGTGAGGGTAGATATGGGACATTTTATGTCTACCATATGAGACTAATGTTGAATTTTCTAGGAGAAGATTTGAATCTACCATATTTCCTGTATCAAAGTCTGAAGAAAATGGCTTCCTGTGTTCAGAGAAGAGTTCAGTTTTTGGAAACAACCCTGTATCATCATGGGTTAGTCAAAATTTTAATTGAGCATCATCTATCTAAATCAAATGATACATGGGATGATTTCTTAATAAGAAATCATTTTGAGGAAACAAAAGAACTATCACCTGAACCACAGGCCACAAAGAGAAGTAGGAGATGGAGGACTCCAACAGGTAAAATTGACAAACCGGTTCAAGAAAGCAGTGAAGAAGTCATTTTGGAGAAGTTGACTAGAATCAAGAGTCAACTCAAGGCAGAGAAGGTAATCAAGGAATTTGTTATAGAAAAAGGGGAGGGTTCCTCTCAACTTAGGAGAAGCCACAGATTAAAAGGAAAACTGAAGAAAACATCAATCAAACAAACAGGGGTAATCAATATTGAAGATGAAGAAACATCTATGGAAGAGTATGATGATGAAGATTTTTATGAAGGCACCCCTGAGATTGATCCTGCTCAACCGGAAATCTATGATTATGTGGAAACTCTAGAGAGAACAGCTTCAGAAAGAGAAGAGAGAACCCCCAGTCCTCCACTAACTGAAATTGATATATTGAGGAGGGATAGGTATGAGTTGGAAGTGTTGAATAGACACATCAAAAATGAGAATGAAATTCTCAAAGATCAAATCAAGCTCAAGACTGACATGAACTCAGCCTTATCCCTGCATATAGACAAAGTGGAGAGAACCAATGAGAAGATGAAGACAAGGAACAGGAAGTTGATCAGAGCACTCACAAACCTCAGGTTCAAACTTGTGATCAGGAAACCCAGAAGGCCTTTAGCATGCAGACAAAGGAAAAGAAGGGGATTAGATGTCCTTGCAGAAGCCTCGGAATTCATAGGATAATTTGCATGAGGACATGCAAAGAGATAGCAGTGGGGGTATGTTGAGCCTCAAATTTGTGCTTTCCTTCACCTCATTTTACCTCATTTTTCCCTTGTCCATTTCCATTTTAAACCCAATTGATCAATAAAAATAGTTAAAATTACTTCTAGAATGGTTTACATGACTGACTTGTTGAATTTTTTGATTGTTGCCATTGTTAAGCATTTTGACCGGAACTAGCTGCAGAATGCAGGCATTCTGTAGCTAACCGGCGATTCTGCAGCTACCTTTATGTTTGAGCATGTTCCGGGTGGCCTCTTGAGGAAAAACGCATATGGGCATGATCCACGTCGTGCCTACATGGTGTGTTGCTCGTCATGGAAGAGGAAATGAATTCTGGGTACTGTTATGCACGTGGGAACACATTTGTGAAGGAAGACTCCTACTAGGACTGTTACAGTCCAGGTGTCTTTTCTCTTTTACGCAGCCACCTCAATGACTCCTACGATGATTTGGATTAGGAAGACATCATTCCTAAATTATTGTAATTATTGTTACTTGCATTTACTTTATAAACTCTTGAGTAGGCCGAGAGCTTAGTTAGAAATTTTGTGTAGATTTGATGTTAGATTTTGGTGTAAACTCTGTGTTACGTCTTTTAAGACACAGAGAATTATGTTCAAACTATTGCATCGTTAATGGAGCAGAAAAAATTATCTTGAAGGCGTGATTTAATTGTGAAGTCGAGTGCCGTCAAGTGGTAGAGGGCCCCTGCCCCTTGAACGGATTTCCTTAGCGTAAAATAGATAAGTTTTTCCTAGCTGTCTTTACGTTCTGCATATTAAATTAGTAGTTGTTGTGTTTTATATACTGTGGTCGTACTCATTCCAGTTCTTCCATAAGAATACATTCTTCCAACAGACCAAAATGATGAATGATTGATGACTATGGTATTGTAGGATATCAGTTAGATTTGTATTTGTTTTAGCTAGCTACTGTAGCCATAATTCGTTCCAGTTCTTCCACAAGAAGACACTTTGCCAATAAATCAAAACAATGAATGTTTAAGGACTATGGTACTGTAGGATAGGAGTTGTATCTGTTTTTAACTAGAGACTGTAGTTATATTCATCATAGTTCTTTCACAAGAAGACATTCTTCCAATAAATCTTAACAATGGATGATGAATAGCTATAGTGTCATAGGAATTAGTTGTAGTTTTTAGTCTTCACTATCATAGTTGCACTTGTCCTAACCACTCTTCCACAAGAAGAAATTCTTCCAAGACATCCTTAAGAAGTTCAAGATATAACTGTGATGTGACAACTTAGTTTCATTTGATTTCAGTTCATTTTCTTTCAATTGCATACAAGTCCACAGTCAAAATTGTTCTACTCTTCCACAAGAAGGAACTCTTCCAAAATATCACTCATGATGAACAAACCGATTGTGTAACTTCATAGGATAGTGCATGTTAATTAGAATGATCCGGAGTTTCATTTTGCATTTAATTCATGTCCAGCTACTTCATTTCAAAGTTTGATGATGGCTTATGGTTTAACATTGTTCTAGTTTAGAAGCATCTTAAGCTCATGTTTAAATCAATTCATTGCACTCATATCTCATAGTCACATTGTCACCCTTTGCATAGTAGATCACTTTAGTTGATAGGATTCCTAAGACAGCCTTCATTATTTACAAATATCTTTTTGTTCTGAAAACCATCAGTGATCCATAACTTTAAGAACATAAGATAACATCATTACAAGGTCTGAAATATCTCTGCAAATTCCTCACTATAAACAGAGCTCTTCCTCAACAGAACTACCCTGAAAATAAACCAATAACTCTTGGAGAATAGACTCTGACCTTCAATTGAAAATTGCAGAATAGAACTAGGAATTAGTCATGGAATAGATGAGTTTAGAATAGAATGTTGCATCATGATTAGTGTCTAATTGTCTAGTTAGAAAACTTGCATATTTAAGTGATCATTTCTCAAAGTCTATTTTGTGTCATTTGTTTAAGAAGTCATCATTAAGCTCTTGTTTCTATTCAGTCATAGTTTAGATGTTGCTTCAGTATTTTTGATTACATTTGCCATTCCAGACATTAGGCTCAACTGTGTTCTTGACCACCAATTTCTTTTCATTAGTTTTCTAGACATTTCCATTGTAAACACAAAACTTCAAAAGACCAAAAACATCATAAATCAACATAAAAGACCAAAACATCACAAAACACTACACACAATGCACTAGGAAACAAGCACCTAGGTACATATGGTACATTTCACTTCAGCAGTTTACAAATCCTGGTTGACAATTAAATGAACTCAGTTTAGGAGACTAGATTGAGGCACAACAATACCCATTTCCAAATCTAGACACAAATTTGGTTACTACGGATCCAGTTCCTAGTTCCCAAGTGTTAATTTTATCCACTACAAAACCTTCACAAGATATTTTGGTGTTGACGAGAAATAAATACTATGGTAGTCCAGTTGATCAACCTACTACCTCAACAAAAAATCCATCTAATGAATCGGTACCACCTCCTGTTATTCTTGAATTGATGATTAAGCCACCGAAGGGAGTAATTCATAAATCGACATATAATCCTCGAGAAAGAGTTCCACAAAATTATAATATAGTAGAAGATTTGGCTCAATCCCCTTTAGCTATGTCTGCTCTTGAGGTATTACAAAATTGTCCCCCCTAGAAGCAGGCTTTATTGTCGGCCATTGGTGTAATTGATCCAACTAATTATAATCTTGTCGTCTTTAACCATACAGGCTATGTGCTGCAGATACCAGCAGAATTGGCATTCTCCATCCAAGTAAATTTTCTCAATCACCTTGTTCATCGTACTATTATTGATGAGGGAGCATCTACCTACATTATGTCTCTAAACTTTATGAAATCACTTGGCTTGCCATGATTATCGCAATCATCAATGACGTTGAAGGCTTTTGATGGAAGAAAATATAGACCTTGTGGTATTATTAATAACCTGCAAATTGAATTAGGGGGAAAAATAGTAAGTATTGATGTTGAGGTTGTTGATGGACCCCTTGACTATAATATTTTAGTTGGAAGACCATGGGCATATGCAATGACTGCAATTGTTTCTACATATTTTAGAATGGTTTCCTTTCCTCGTAAAGGTACTATTACAGTAATTAATCAATTATCCTTTTTTTCCTCCGCTTCACAGGTAACTTGAAGCATTTCGTATGTTCACTTACCCCAACTAGAAATACAGAACATTGGTGTAGGACTCTTACAGGATTCCACTCTTATGGGAACCTTTGTGTTACCACCGCCAGCGACGTCGGCAGAAATTGCAAGCATAGAGAGCTACTGATCTCTTCCACTCTATCTGGCTTAAGGAAGAGTACGGGTGATTTTGATATTTCTATGCTGGATGATGTTTTACTGCTCAGCCCTATTGAGCTACAATAGCAATAAATATATTTTTCTTGGGTGGAAAATCTAAAATCAGCATTGCCGAGTGTTTGGGTTGATCGTTCATTAGATTTTTGTACTCCATCTGATCCATTTTCCTCAAAATTTTGACAGACGAAAATATTTTGGAAGCTATGACGGCAGAAGAAGAACCATGGGAAGATTATCATCATCGTTCCCATATTCCAGATTATGAAGAAAATAATCTTAGTGAACTATATCACACATCCATTCAAAATTTCTTTTCAAATTCTTTTCCGATTAATGCAATTGATTCTGAGTGAAATTTATCAAATATTGAAGAAACGATTTCTATCGATATTTCGACTAAACCTGGCATTGTAGAAAATATTCATGTTGGTGTATCTTGTTCTCCATCAGAACTTTATTCATATCGCTCTCTTTTTCGTGAATTTCATGACGTATTCGCTTGGTCTTACGAGGAAATGCTAGGCATAGATACTAGTATAGTTGAACACACTATTAATATGTATCCTGATGTCAAACCGATGCGTCAATGGCTTCATCCTGTTCATCCGAAGAAATTCGCTGCCATAAAAACAAAAATTGACAAACATTTGCATGTTGGTTTCATTTACCCTATTCAGCTAACTGAGTGGAATTCCAATATCATTCCTATTATGAAAAAATAAGGAACCATTAGAGTGCGCGTCGATTATCGGGATGTTAATCATGCTTGTCCAAAAGAAAACTATCCTACACCATTTATCGACCATATTATTGAATATTTTTTTGGATGCGAAATATTTTCTTTCATGGATGGATTTTCCGGCTACAATCAAATCAATATCCACCTAGATGACCAACATAAGACAACATTCATCTGTCCCTAGGGCACATTCACATATAGGAAACTTCTATTTGGTTTAAAAAAATTTGGGGCAACTTTTCAGAGAGCAATGGATTATGCTTTCAATGATAACAAGCACATTGTTCAACCATATCTAGATGATTTACCAGTGCATTCACGAAAATGGACTGATCACTCGATGCATTTGAGAGCCATTTTCTTATGATGTCGACACTACAAGATACGCCTCAATCTACACAAATGTGTGTTTTGTGTTGGTTTTGGTCGATTGCTCGGATTCGTAGTCTCAAAAGAAGGAATTCGAATAGGCCCACTGAAGGTTCAGGCCATTCTTGATTTGCCTGCACCCTCAAACTTACTTCAGATAAAAAAACCTCAAGGAAAGGCTAACTTCCTGAGAAGGTTCATTCCAAAATACGCCAAAATGGCTAAAGGTTTTACTTGATTATTGAAAAATGGGGTTCCTTTCCATTGGGACCAAGTTGAGAAAGCTTCTTTGATGCTGTCAAGGACCATCTTGTCCGAGCGTCATTAATGTATCCTTCAAATTATCAAAATGATTATTTCCTATATATCGTCGCGGCTGAAACAACCATCGCTATGGTTTTGGTCCAAGTAGAAGATGGAATTGAACATCTGATCTATTATTTGAGTCGTAATCTCAATGATATGGAAGTTAAGTACTCATACGTGGAAAATATCACCTTGGCAGCCATTCAAGCTGTCCAAAGATTTTGCCATTATATCCTGCTCCGAAAAACAACAATAGTTTCGAATTGCAACCCCATGACTTACATTTTATCACGTCAATTGCTGGGGGGGAAATATTCAAAATGGATCGTAATTTTGAAGGAATTTGATTTGGAATTCATCAAATCCAAGTCAAAGAAGTCTTTAGTTTTGGCTGAGATTCTTTGTGACCTTCCCTATGATATTACTACAACTATGTTGGAACCATCTATTCCAGACGAGTCTCTATTTCTGAACAGATCATATGATCCCTAGTACGGAGATTTCATCATTTATCTCCAAACCCAAACTTTTCAACGTAATACCTCTCACTCTGATTAGTAACGTATTCAATACCAAGCCAAATATTATCTGATCGTCAACAATAAACTTTATCATTCTTGGTGTTGATACCATTTTAAGGAGGTGTCTCACTCATGAGGAGGCTGAAAAAGTGTTAAATGATTGCCATGTTGGGGCTTGTGGTGGACATTTATCTGGTTATGCTATCATGCATAAGATACTCTACGATGATTACTTATAGCGTACTATTTTTCGAGATTGTATCCTCACAATCATCAGTTTTCATGCATGCCAGATTTATGACCGTAAAATCTGCAATCCGCCAGCGCCAATGCATCCTGTTGTCTTTGCTGGACCATTTACGAAATGGGGTATCGATTTCATGACTTGTAACCCTCCTTCTTCTAGGGGGCATGAATATATTATTATCATGGTCGACTATTTTACCAAATGGGCCAAAGCGAAGCCTAGATTCAATAACATAGGACAAACAATTGCATTGTTTTTCTTCAATCATGTCATTGCATGATTTGGGGTCCCATAGGCTATAGTTACGGATCATGGGAATAATTTTCGCAACCATATAATGTCTGAATTCACTACCAAGTTAGGATTGTCACATGATAATTCTTCTCCTTATTATCCACAATCGAATGAACAAGTTGAGGATATTAACAAAATTCTTAAACGAATGATAGGAGTCCATAAAAGGAACTAGCACTTGATCTTGTACTCCACCTTGTGGGCGTATCAAACCTCGGTAAGAAACGCAACCGGATTTACACCTTTTCAATTGGTGTATGGTCTGGAAGCTATCTTACCAATCCAATGCGAAATATCATCGTTAAAACTCGTGATAGACTTGTTACCTAACACCTCAGAAGAAGAAGTGCGTCTCCTTAACCTCATCCATCTAGATGAAATGTGTCGTGAAGTCCAATTGGCCAAAGAAGTGCATAAGATACATTTAAAGGAGCAATACGACAAAAATGTCCATCCTCGCATCTACTTAGGGGGCAACTTGGTCCTTCTTTACGACCAGGAAGCTAATGTAATTGGTACAGGGAAATTCGAGCAATTATGGCATCACCCCTACATTGTCAAAAGAGTTATTACTAATGGTGCCTACGAGTTAGTTGATTACGATGGGATTCCATTGGCATACCTAGAAATGGGTTGTATCTTAAACGTTACTATGCTTAATTATGAGCGTAGTAATTTTTTGTATTATATTTTTTATATGTTGTTGATTTTCATTCACTATCGTAATTTTTATTTTAGATTTTTCT
The DNA here is from genome assembly GCA_034641835.2 of Pinus albicaulis. Classification (NCBI taxonomy): domain Eukaryota; kingdom Viridiplantae; phylum Streptophyta; class Pinopsida; order Pinales; family Pinaceae; genus Pinus; species Pinus albicaulis. The sequence continues at coordinate 55,971,035 of MU968359.1, read as the reverse complement.
TGACGTTAGTAATCCGCTTTACATTTCATCGCAGATGACTGAATCTTCGGAACCATTTTTTGGATCTGCTGGTGGTGCTAGTCATAGTATGCAGAATCTATCCTCTGTAGTGTGGGCCATTTTCGCTCCGAACAGCGAGTTAGTGAGTTTTCAAGGGATTTGTATCTGTAGACCGATGAATAATATCGCTGAGTATAGCGCCTTGATCAAAATTCTCTTTGATGTCATTTCATTTGGTATTAACTGCATAATCATAAGGTTAGACTCACAACTTGTGGTACTACAACTTACTAGTATTTATATTGTTAGAAATACAACACTTCTCAGATTGTTCCTAAGAGTTCGACTTTTGGAGATGCATTTTGATTTCATTCAATATCAACACATTTCCAGAAATCTAAACACTTTAATTGATTCATTAGCCAATCAAGTTTTAGATAGAAATTTGCGACATAGTTAAAGAAAACATTCACATCATTGAATAGGATTGTACATTAAACATAGGAAAAACTCTGAAAACATATAGATAGATAGTTATAGGTTTTTTACAAAATTTGTGCCCAAGACACGTTGATCATCTAACGTAAAAATGTATGCAAAAAATTCATAAGTAAATTAGTGGTGCTCATGATAGCATGCTATAGATCTAGCAATCCTATGGAGCAACTGCATCCAATGGTTAGGAACCCCAATTGTGTGTTGCTGGAGTCACATGGGAAGCTCTTCGACTGGAAATCCGGAATCCCAAAGGTCAAAACCTCTATGTGCTACTGGAGCTTAGCAAGAGTCTCAGCCATATCAAGTTCCTAAAGGACTTCTCTCTCGATAGCCCGCTCTGCTGGTGCATCCTCTTTGCGCTCTGGTTCCTCTATTGGTTGAACGTGACCGATATCTGCATTACATTTAAAAATTTATTTTAGTCTTGGAAATAAATCAAAACATAAAAACATTTGTATAAACCTTATAAAAATAAAAAACATGGTCAAATCAATCTTACCTATTTCACCCCACTAAGCGCCTTCTGGTAAAAATAGATCTGGATCTCCTGGGAAGTTGATGCCTTCGTATGCATATTTATTGATGGCAACAATCTGTCGCCTGAACCAAGCCAAGAATGTAGTCCAGAACACAATGGCCGATTGGCTTGAATGCTGACCCATGAGTTCTACCCATCTCCACATTCGAGGATCTCTAGGACTGGATATATCCAATGTTACATGTTGTGGCTACATCAGTGGAATCCATTCCAAAGTGAAAGAGATAAGGATGGAACCATAACTAAAATTTGTCTTTCTTCCTCCCTTTTCTTTATTCATTTGTTCCTTTATCTGAGATAGAACAACTTCAGACCAGTTGAAACATTTTGGCTCTAAAAATTCCAGCGCATACTGCATATATGATCTATTCGCTACATGGAGTGTAACGGTTCCAACTATTTTAGCAATCATGAATAGGATGGTTCTCAAAGGCAAATCTATGACATCATGGATGTTCATTTTTCCATATTTTCATGGTTCTGACCCCGGATAGAAATACTGCATAACATAATCCCTCACTATTTCTCCTCCAACGGTAGATCTTGTGAGTGAAATGGGCAAACCTCCTCTCGAAAAACCTATGAGAAAATACACATCCTCAACTGTTATGGACAACACTTTATTTTTTATGTGAAATGCCTCTATCACTGGATCCCATGCTCGAACAAGGAATTCTAGGAGTTCTATTTGTTGCCTCATTCCTAATAGTTTAAGGTACTTAAGCAGCCCGCAAACTCTTAAAGCTCTTACAGTACCCGGATCATTCAAGGAAATCATATCTTGTTCTTCATGATCTCTTTCTTTCCATGTAATCATCATTATAATCTGATGGAAACCTGAAAATCAACCATAAGATCCATTAGATACCATTCATTGCAAAAACACTAGGAAAATTTTGGACACAGCATGAAAACAAAAAATTTCAACTGTGCCCAACACACTCCCTCGGTTGAGACAGTGTGTTGCACAAGCAGGTACACTTCACTGTACCTACTATGCAATGCAGTGTTCGACATTCAGGGGTTTTTTTCCCTCAATTTTGGTATAATTTACCATGGGGGCCTCAAAACCCTAAAAATTTGCAAGGAATGGTAATGAAATGAATACTGAAAGAAAGAGGAGGTTTTTACTATTGACATGGATCAAACGGTGATGAAATCCATCCACTGAAATGACTGCAATCAACAACTGAAGTTCGGGGGCAAAATCAGGTTCAGAGCTCCAAAATGCAAATGGTAACTATGGAATGGTAAAAATGAATAATGAAACTGCTTTATATAGTCGTTTAATTACATGCAAGATAAATTTATTGCGATCACTATGGTTTTGTTATTTTTTTATTATCATGAAATAGGTATTTTTAATCCATTTGATGTTGTTCTGAACAAGAAATACAACTGACGAACAATTTAGTCGTGCAAATTTATTTCAAGAAAGACTTGACCACAAAGCATGCTTTTTCTCCTTATTTTTTAAGCTTTGTTAAAAACGAAAAAGGATTTGAAGTGCACTTTTATTTGTTTTTAGAGCTTCTATAACAACGAAAAAGGAACCCCTAGAGTCTTCTTTCAGCTCTTTTTAGACTCCAATAATGTGAAAAGATTGTCGAGTACTTATCATTTCGAGCTCGTTAAAGTAAATGAATTGATATCTACTCAGTATAACTTTAACCCTTTTCCAGAATGAGATAGATTATTTACGAAAAATGAATACCTTGGTTAAACATGACCAAAGAGGTTCTTTTAGATATTATTTTACACTTTTTCAGATCTGAGAGACAAATTTATGAAAAATAATTTTTGGAGTCCTCTTTCGTCCTTTTTTCAGACTCTCTAAATATGGAAAAGGACCGGACTATCACTATCGTTAAGCTTGTTAAAACATAAAATAGCGAAGGGCTTGTCAATCATGGCAATAATAGAGTTTCATTCATCGCTAGAATCATTAAATTATTAAATAGTGATAATTTATTCTTTTTTCACCCGAAGGGTTGAATTATAGATCAAGAAAATTTTATCCTCATCAATCTTGTTAAAAAATAAAGAGGTACTGGTCGACAAATGACCAAGGAAAATTTGGGAAAAGAAAGCAAAGTTTCTTTGTGGTAGCAAGTCGCTCTTGAACATGATACTTCTTTCACTCCATGTCCAGACTATTTGGGTTGGGTAATCATCTTGACAGTTCATTCACACCTATGGTTCATTATACCTTCACTTTGGTTTTGGGTCAATGCTTCCAAATCATCACTGTGTCAACAATATGTTCAAGAGAATTCATCCAGTGATTAATAAATCATCCATCTGCAATACTCATAAACCTTCATTTTCATGACCGTCATCCCTGAAAATTGCTATATCAAGTACCCTTGTCTCTGAAATCAGTAACTCCAGTTTTGCAATAAGGTGACTTCCTGTCGACTACAGATCAATATCCAGGAAGTTCACTTAGAAAAATCAGATTCCAGTACCATGAGGCTTGTTACAGCATCGACAAGATCCTCGCTTTCGGACCACTGACTGAAAGATTTTGTTTGGAATTCGACATCAAATAATATATTCACACCTTATTAAATGTACTGTAGTACCTTGAGGGCCATTGATATTAATGGTGGTTATATCGCGTTTGTTAACAGCTTTCATTATTGGCTGGTAATCAAACAATTTCTTTCCATGTTTGATGACAAATCATATATTTTCATGGCTAGACTTGTACCCGAATGATCAAGTTAATGAGATAAGAAGACCCCGAATCTAGTTTCAGCCATCTGGGCTATGATTTTAGGATTGTTGTACACATCATCTGTACAGTGACCTTACCTAAAAATTGTCATCCAAACATGGGACTATATCTGTAGGCATGTCTGCATCTAGGCAACATGCCAATGTAGATGACTTTCTGAATTACGTACATGTTATTCGATTGTTTTATGTGCTAACTATGGGAATGCCTACCCTCAGAAATTATGATCAATAGAGGATATATCATGATGTAATGTATTGTAATATTGATGTAGGTGACCATTATGCTTTGTTTCTAGGCTCATCACATTGTAAAGAATCTCAATCAAATGTTCTTATTATTTCGATCTCATGCTTTAGGGGGAAATTGTTATAGGTCAATTTGGGCACCATTCCCAATGACCTGGTTAACTGGGAATCATCTCCAGGACCAATGATCAAGGGTCTATCATTCCCTATCATCTCATTTTATATATTCCCTAAGATAGGAAACAACATGAATCAAACAAGACTTTCATCAAGCAAGGATTTTCCATGGTTTGAAGCTTATTATTAAACATGTGGGAGCTCACCAACACAGGTTCTAAGGGGCCTAAGTGTGTTGCATATGCAGGTAGCCCCATTCAAGGCTACTCTGCAAAGCACTTCCCGACATTGAAAGGTGGGTTGGTCACATTGGGAGTGAAATTCTCATTGTTCCAGAATCTCCTGTTGGCCAGTGTCTTCTAGAAGGGTTCACATGTGTCATGTTTCGGATCCAAGTGTACATTTGAAATATACATGAATGGAAACATGTATTTCCTATTTTTGGAATGTTATTGATTACAAAACAACCTACAGTTCATCTATAAACTAAACACAAATCTAAGCGTTTGAAAGGAAGAATTTGAGTAGGGAATGCTGGAGAATTTTCAATAGAGAGTTTGATTTGTGGAGCTGCTGCTGGAGAGACTTATGCTGTGATGATACTTGGGAACTCTATTGGAAGGTCACGAAAAATCAGTCACTAGGTTGTAACCTCTCCTTCTATCATCAATAAAGAGTAATTCTTGTTTTTCCCTACATGCATCTATGATAACTTTGATTTTCCATGTTGTAAGATCTTGGTTGATGAATGTAGTTTATGCTTAACTGATTTAGCTAACTAGCTTGAATAGATATCTATATTATTGCATATTCTACTATTTGAGTGTTCTTTCTTGCAGGAAGCATTCAACTATTTTAAACTTCTTGAATTTGAAGCTGTAGTGGAAGCGACAGAGAGGAGCCATTTGGAAGTGACTGAAACAATTAAGCATCCAATCCTCTCTGTGTATCTGTTCTGAGTTAGGAAAAAGGTTAGTGCAGTCTTTCACCTGTTTTTCTAGACTAGACACCAGTCTAGGGAAGCGTAGTTTATCCGTAGATTACAATTCTGGCCCAACATGGGGTGATGCATGATAACATTGGGAGTAAACGTGGAGGTTTAACGCTTCATTGTCTTGATGAACATTCACTGAAATAGGATTCGAACACCACAACAAAGGCACACTAAGAATAGCACATTTATTCATGTTTCCAATGGAATTCTAGGAGAGATGATGATAGGATATGCATGCTAACCCACAACGTGTGATGGTTGCATATCCATAGAGTAGAAGCGAAGAGAGTTTCGACAGTGTAGGATGGATAAGCAAAATGAGTGTTATCAATCAGTATTTTATGGTTGTGAAAATTGGATTCGAACATGTGACTTGATGAATATGAGAGGAGCTTGGTTCATGCAGACAATTGGTAATCTCTTCTTGAAAATTTCTTCGAAATTACCTAAAGAAGTTAAAGGGGTAATGCGTACGATTCCTGCATACTCTCAGGGATCTAGGTGTCCTCATCCATTCATGGTAATCAATCATCGGTAAAACATCGTGTCAAACTGTTTGGGTTTACAAGTGGCATGAGCAAGCAGTTGCATAGGAGACTCTAAGCACCTTACTTCAAAATAGAGAATAACGATAGTTCAACCATGTGAATTAATGAACATTATGAACTTGAATCATAGCATTACAAGGAGGATTTGCTAAAAAACAAAATCCACAGTCGCATGGTCGTGTTGTTCAACCTGTCAATGGCTAGAACAAACAAATTCTTTCTTGTATTTTCCTGTCAAAAAGTTAAAAGGCAGGAAATGGGCACACAACTCATCATGTTAATAATGTCGGATGCAACTAAAAGCCTGAGAATGTGGGTATGGAGGAACCACAAGTCAGAAAATATGCACATTCATCATTTTCGAATGAGAAATCCATGCCCTAAAGGAGATGCATATTTCACTTGGTTCAAAATGGGTTGCAAGAAACACTGTCCAATCAAGTCCCATAGTCGCACTTCTGTTGTAGCTGGGACAAGTGCGACCCATCCCCAAATGCGACCGTGTGACCTCTTATCAAGTCGTAGACTTCCACAGGTCGCAAAGTCACAATCCTGAAGCATGAAAGCAATGTGAGGCCCAACCCCGAACGCGACTATGAGACCTCTTTTCAAGTCGTAGATCTCCACAGGTCACAAAGTCACAAGCCGCATGAAGGCAAAAAGCAACCTACCGGGAACTGCGACTATGTGAATTCCATAATTTCCTATCCTCACCTAGGATGCTAGGTCCCACTTTTGAAGCACAGGGAGAAATGTTAGGCTGCGACCTCGTGAATACCAAAATTTGTAGCCTCTCGAAGCCCTTCCGAAGTCGCACATCGTAGCCTTGTCTCGGTGCATAGCATAATGTAAAATCGTCTTTATAATCCTTATTCCTCATCGTCACTGCCATAACACACTCTTGCTTGAATATTAAATGAAAGTTCATAAGGTGTAATTATCATCTACTAAATATCAGAGGATGAGCCTACTCATGGTAGATATGAAAGAGTATCTCACCAAATTGTGCAACATCGATAACGCTATGCATGACATAAAAATGGGTTTTCTACCCATTACTTGGTTAAATGAGATTAATATGGGCACGTACAAGTCGTACATGTGTTCTTCTACAAAATAAGACCACACAGGGGTCTCGATTTACTATTTTTTAAAACCACATTTTGGCTAACTACATGTGTTTCCGACATCAATATTATTTTATGTAAATGTGACCCTTGTTGTTTTTTTACAGGTAGAAGCCAGTGACTTGCATGGAAAATTTTGGGGTTTTCTCCTGCGAGGAAGGTGAATCCTTATAAAATTCCCAAGAACCTCACTTTATGCTCAAAGGCACCTAGTCACATGCACAGGACTGATATGCATGAAAAGGCATCTTGATGTGAAATCTAGAGATCACCAAAAGAAGAATGTAGAAGGGAAAAAAAACCAGGTCAGAGGTTGCAGATTGCTCAAGGTCGCAGATCGCAGATGGCTTCAGGTCGCAGGTCACAGATTTCTGAAGGTCGTAGGTCACAGATTGGTCAAGGTCACAAGTCACATATAACCATGGGTCGTAGGTCGCAAATGGCCCAAGTCGCAAGCCAACCCAATAGTCGGCAAGACCAAGAGTCAAGGGAAACTCAAGAGTCATCTTAGACTATATGTACAAATTTGAGAAAGGATACAAAGGACTTTTAGCTCTGCATTGAAGCCAGTATGACAGAAGAATTGGTGCTTGAGAGCTAAAGGCACATAGCTCTTGGTATCAAGTAGAGAGAGAGGTAGCGAGGCTAGGGTTTTGGTATCATTCATTGAGATGAATACCCCATGTTCCACTATTGGGTTTTGAAGAGTTTTAAAAATGTATTTGATGTTGTAGCAGCATTAATAATATATTATCTTTTCTAGCACTAATTCGCGTGGTTGCTTTTGGTGATAGTTCTAGCGGTCTATTGTTGTACGGATGCTTTCATGCATGCAATTGATTATGAACTATTTCACAATGGTTGCATGTAAATTTTCTCTTGAATCAATGTTTATTTGTTCCTTGCCATGTTATTGATCTATTGTGAACTATTTTTCAATTAACTTCTAGTGTGTTTCCTTTCATGTATGTCTCATTGGTTTTGTCGGCTCACCGAGCCCACTCATGGCATACCCTCTTTTATTTCGTTGCTTAAGTATTTCTTGTATCTTTGTTTGTGGTTCGTCAATCTTGGGCTAATTTTTCTTCACTAAGTGGTCATTTCATCTTCACCTCCGCTTCATCATATTCTCATTTTACAACCAAGAGTGGAAACACTTATGGCAGCAGCCGGGACCACATACCGGATGGGGCTCCAACCCCAAATGGTGTAAGGTCTAATTGGGACCTTTCATCGGGGAGACGCCCTTATTGTCGGCAGTACAATTTTTCCCGTCAACAAATTGGTGCTAGAAGGAGGGCCAGATGACAAGATGAGCCCTTAGAGCCTGTAGTTAGTCTCATATCTGTAATGTCTCATCCCCAAATAATTCTCCCGAGATATTTATCACATTTATCTGGTTCTCGATGCTCAATCCTTAATGAGCCTCTATATCACTTGTCCCAGTTAAAATTTGATGGTGAGAACGACGTTTCCATAACCAAGCACCTTTAAGATTTCTATGAGTTTTGTGAGTCTTACAAAATTGACGTTGAGGATTTTTCTTGTGTGCTTTTCTCCCTGATTCTCGAAGGTCGCATTAAGAAATGGTGCCACACATTGCTGACAGCTTTCATCCATTTGTTCTAGCAGCTCACGGGTGAATTACAACAAGATTTTCATAGGTACGATTTTCAAAATGTATTAATAAAGTTAAATGAGATCAGAATGGAACCTCAAGAATCTATAGAGGAGTTTTCTATCAAATTTGTTCATGTTTTTTTTTAGTTCTCTGAAAGGGATGTCGATTGGACATATTTAATTGAACAGTTTTGATAGGTGGTTTCCATTTCCCTAGAAAAATTTCAATCGACAACCAAGCATGATCCCAGTGTTTTTTATGATGATCCTCAAGTTTCCAGCTATTCAAACGTTGTCCCTGATGTTTCCTTGTCTATCTCCCCGAGTCCAAAACACATTCAGGCCTCCAAGAATAGTATTACTATGTGTGAAATTCATTTTCCTCCTCTGGAAGTGGCATGTGATGGAGTGTTGGTCACAAAAGTTCTGAGTGATGATGGATGTGGACACCAAAATAAAACCTGTTGTACCACCCCTGAATCTTTAACGCACCCTGTCAAATCATAGCTTGAAAAACATATTGGGCTAACATGTCTCCCTGTTAATGAAATCTATCTCTAGTCCACTAAGCATTTTCCTGGGTACGGTTATAAATCTCATTCACATACTGATAATAAATTGAGTCTTGTCCCAGATAAAGTTGATTTCCCTAAAAAATCATTGGACCGTGATGGGCATGTAAAATCATTGGCCTTCTCGGATGATGCTGATGTGCGAGATGAAGGTCCTTGTATGGTTGATACCCTCACATCTGAATCATTTCTTCCATTTTTCCCTAATTCATTTCGTGAGTCGGCCACACCAGTAATTTCTTCATGTCATTCAAATTTGTCTTATACTAGTATTGACGGCAATCACAAACATGCGAGTGTTGTTTCACAATCACATTATGAAATTGATGAATCTCTTATGTTTGATCTTTTTCATCCGCAATATTTAAATAGCCGAAGGAGTGACTGCCTGTCTCGACAACCTCAAGATGTTTCTTTTATTAATTCATTCCAACTGTTAACCCCATGGGATCCTAACATGCCAGATACCCAACCTGATCAAATTGATGACTCCAATGATTGTTATTTATCTAAAAACAGATTCACTCACACCTCTGGGGACTATCATTCATATCTATATGTAGACCCTATGAAGCCACCAAAATTTGATGATTCACTTTTTGATGATTCAGAGACCCATTAGGAATTTGAGGCAATTCAGCTCCTGCTGACAGTTATTTGAGGCTTTCACGATTGTTAGTATGAATCCTTTGTCGAAGTGTACGAAAAAGGACCACTTTAGCTATGCATAACTAATAGCCCTAACAACAAAAGTGGCTGCCAATATCTTCAAATCTATGGTTAGTTAGACATAAAAGAGCTGCAAAAAACCAGATCTATGCATGGAAAGACATTAAGCAGAAAAAGTAAGGGTTTGCTCCATATACAAATAGACAAGACAAGAACAATTTTTTAAAGAATTTTTATATTAATGGGGCACCTGGGAGGAAAACAAGAAGGCGTATCCAATTCTCCTCAGTGGGATGGGTTCTTGGAAATCCTCAGCACTTCAGATCTAAGATTTCTCTCTCTTGTTGGTGTAGAAAACCCACACAAAGAATGGAACTCAAAGGGAGCTCACACAGCAAATGGCATAAAATGGTGACCAAGTGTATAGATCCAGAGTGATCTAATAGGCAACAAAAGGTGAAGAATGGTAGGAAAAACCCTCCTATTTATAACAAAATATTGGGTCATTCTAGATCTTGGTGCATGGGTTAACTAGATCTAGATCCACTTTTTATGGAATATTTTATTATATTTGTTGGAGAGAAAAGGTATTTGACTTGGGTCAAATCCCTTAATTTGTCAAAAATAAATAAATAAATGATTTATTTATCTTTTTAAGGAAGCAGTTAGAAGATAATCAAATAAATAATGATTTATTTAATTATTTAAGGAAGTGGTTGAAAGATAATTAAATAAATAGTGATTTATTTAATTATTTGTGGATGATTTGGTCATATTTAACAAGGAATATTATCTAAATAATGTTTAAATAATTATTCCTAGAAAATAATAAGATAAAAAAAGGTTTATCTAATTAATTTATTTGATTTTGGGTTAAACATGATTGGGAATAATAATTAAATTATGGTTTAATTAATTATTCCATGAGGAAAATCAAACAAATATAGGTTTGTTTAATATTTTCTTTTGGGGTTTCCTGTTTTAACATAGTGAAGGCAATTTTACTTAGGGTAAAATTGGTCTTACATGGTGTACTTGGGTCCATCTAATGACAATAGGTTAGATGACCAAAAAATGGTGTAACAGATTGCCCCCCAGCGTGCGAGTGTCAGGAACAAATCGTATGACCGAAGTACGTTGTAAGAACTCAATCACTAGACAACAAAAGGGAAGTCAGAGAGAGAAAGGTGAGGTAGATAGTGTGCTGAAGGACTAGACCCTGAGGAGACGAGACTCATAGGTGCAACAAGTCTCTTTTTATGAGAGGGTACCTGTGCTGAAGGCGGCGGGGGAGGCATACCTATGCCCGCCGAGACAAAGTACAAAAGAATAGTGTGTCCAGTAAACAAGGGACCGAACCATAAAGTACAGCCGGCATAATCATGAGCCAGATAAAAATACAATGAAGAATCCCATATACATGCTGTGCCTGGGATAACAGCTAGGACTTGTACAATAATATCTGAGTACATGAGATAAAAATACAACCCAAATGCCCTGTAAATGGAGAAGGGCTCAAAAAATTTGACTGATACATGCAAATCAAAGAGGCGCTGCAAGTGGCTAAGGCCAACATCATCAAATATCTGGAGCTGCATCGAAGGCTGCAAAGAAGAGGTCATCCGGGCATGTGGGGGGCTACCTGCAGGGCCACTCCCTCATGAGGGTTGAGACATCTCACACACACCCGGGAATCATCAAGAGCTGCTGCTGGATCACTGGACCATCAAGTATATGAATCTCGATCATGCTGAAAGGAGCTGGAGAAGCAATCAAGTCAAAGGGAAATGAGATATCCCTTGGCCTAATCTGAGGCACCGAACAAGAGTGGAAGCTGGAACCAAGGTACACCGCCCTCTAGACCTGGCTTCTGGAATGAATGTGCTGATGTTGACAGAAGGAGGTCCACCATAGGTGAGGCAATGAGAGATCCTCAACTAAGGCACGAGAGAAAATATTAGAGCGACGGACAGACTGACACAAATGATGATGGTGAAATGGAAGGAACTGAGTAGTGAATGGACGACATCCCTTGGTAGAGCATAAAGGGCATGAATGACCTGGCAGTGACTGACGCAATATCATAAGGGATAGGGGACAGTGGGACTGAAGGCCATAATGTGCGACACAAGAGAGAGACCAAGCAATGAATGGTGGAGGGCTATAGCGGGGTACAAAGGGACTCGGGATAGACTCCATGAATGCGATGATGACTCAACTTCGATGCTCTAAACAAGGGCGACTTGATGGTGCTTCCACACAGTAAAGGCCCAATGGGGGACCATGAAAACATGAGTACAAGATGGTAACTCATGACTAAAATCGACACGTACAAAGACAAGTAAGGAGGAAAAATGGTGCCCCAAGTACAAGTGTTGTAAGTGAGGAAGTTCGATTTGAAGGAGAGGTGAAGTGATCCTTCTTGGACAAAATAGCTCCTGGCGAAGGATGAAAGTACAAAAAAGATGCTAGCTATCTAAAAGAACCTAAAACACGCATCTCAAAAGGGAAATGCTAAGGGTAATATTTCTTAAGATAGAGTGCATTGCGAGGATTAGGAAGAGGATTACCTTCGAAGTCCTCTAAAAGGTATGCCCCCTTACCAAGACCCTTACTGATGACGTAAGGGCCTAGCCATAATGAGTCGAACTTCCCGTGACCAAGGACATCATGGGCTTGGTCACATACTAGAACAAGGTCGCCTTTGAGGCTGGACTTTTCGGTCATATTGAGCTTTGGTGCGTTTCTTGGCCGCTTCCATGGTTTGCAATGCAACACGGCAGTCTTCAGAGGCACGCTCAGGCATGATAAGTCGTTGTTATAGAGGTTGGGTGTCAGGGAGAAGTTCAACAGCCAGATGAAGGGAAGGGATTTCACACTTGATTGGTACGACAACCTCCTCTCCAAAAACGAGGTGAGGAGGGTTATGGTTGAGGGGTATAGGTGCCCCCGAGCATGGTGTGGTCATGCCAAAATGTATTTAGAAAAAAGAGTAATCTAAACACATTTAAATGATGTGGTGTGCCATTTGTTCTCGTTATGGTTATGCAGTGTGAGAAAGGAAATGGAGGATTACCAATCTCTTTTGGTACTGCATATAGGGATCAAATGGACTTTAAGTTTCCGAGTTGGCATACCTGGTGTCACTATCCAAAAAAGAGGATTTGGAGATAATGAACTGATGCTCTCGTAGAAAAGCTATAGGTTGGTCAACCATAATGTCTAAGAGACTGGGTTGCTGATGTAAGATGAGGGAACGATAAGGGGTATCATCCCTAGAGTGATCTGAAGTGATATGGGACTCTAGAGGTTCTTCGAAATGTGGAAGAATACTGGGACTAAAGTCAACACGACCAGATCCACTAGGAGAGTTATGGAGAATTGCTTATCTTGGTCTCTCAAATGTGGGTGCCCCCTTACCCAAATAGTGGGTTTCAATGTAATGGCCACAAGGTGGGTTTGGTGTGAATGCATGGGTTCGATGTAAGGGGGAATAGATAACGTCAGGGGTGGGGATTTTTTCCATAATGTCGTCATCGCGATAGAAGATGGGGTGACTGGTGGAAGAAAGACCACCTGACGTGGTGAAGTGACCAGAATCATCATCATGAGAAGAGAGGTTCACATGCGCATCGTCACAAGGGGTGACCGAAGAGTAAGTAGATAAAGGATCTACCGATGTTGAGCCCAAGAGGATCGCTGAAGGAAGGTCAAGCGAAACAACAGGGGAGGATTCAAATGGAATGTTCCCCGAGGGTCTCATGGATGATGATAGGTAAAAAATGCTGGACGAAGGCTCCGTTATCTCGACATCAGGAGGGGGAATGTCAATGGGATCAGTCATATCTGATAGTTTTGCTGAAGCAGAATGCGCAAATAGGGGAGAGGTGGACTCATTGCGCTTGGCCTCGAATTGGTGGACCGTGGCGATAGAGGTGCGAAAGTCCTCGAGGCGGGGACAAAGATGGGTGTAATGGCCATGGAGATCACACAAAGCACAGGGGTGGTTGGTGTGAATATTCTTGGGGTTCTTGGCCGCGGTCGCAGAAGGAACAGAGGCTTCTGGGACCGCGGACTCAGGGAACGTGACATTAACCATGGGCTTGAGATGAAGCAATGCAGGACAGGTATGGGAGGCGTGACCGACAACATCACACAAAGCACACTGGATGGTATGCTTTGGAGGCTGAGGAGGAGTAGGGTTTGTCGGGGCAGCCTTGTCCTTTGATGCCCCCTTGCGAGCTTTGCCCTTCTTACCCGAAGCGGTCGCAACAGGAGGTGGTTCCTGTTGAGGTGACTGAGGCACTGATGCAGCGGGAGAAGTCATGGGGACCGGTTGAACCGAGGTCAAAGCAATATAAGGTTTGGGTTGACCAGGCAAGGTGGGGGCTGGAGGATCAAGGTACCAAATGGGAATCCCAAGGGTCAAGTTAGGAAGAGAGAGGGTGGCCATGACTAGTACCGTGTACACTCCTGGTGGGGGAGCTAGGAACGGTATCTGACCAGAGGGGTAATGGCCAGGTGGGACGGCTCCTAAATGGCTAAGGCTTGGAGGAACCATGCCAGGGGGATAAAGAGGCTCATGACTACCAACTGCAGGTGAAGGGCTAGGAACAGGTTGCAGAGGGCAAGGTTGCTGACTAGCCGAAGCAGGTTGCTTGAGAGCAGCTCGAGACGATTGCATCATGCAAACATTCGATGAGATGGGGTAAGAGATAGGAGGAGGAGGAAGACCAGGGAAGGTTTCGAGAAAATAGGAGTCTTTGTAGACACTAGGAGAGACACTGGTCAAGGAATCGACGGTTTTCTTGTTGGGTACAGAAGAGATGGGGGTCTCAGGTGAGGTCTGAGATGTTGGCTCATGATATGTCAACTGGTCAATGGTGACTATCTTTCCATTATGAGGGAAAGACATCTTGCGGAAAACCACGGATGGGACAGCAGACATATCATAGGTGTAGCTTCGCCCCAATAGAATGTTGTAGTCTAGCGGGGCGTCGATGACTTCGACGTCAACGCAAACAGTCTTACCAGCAAGGGTGATAGGAAAATTATGGAAGAGGCCAATGGGATGTGAGGCGTGGCCATCCCATGCTCTAAGGGTGATCGTGGAAGGGGCTAATTTAGGAGAGCCGAGTTGCTTCCAAACTGAAGCGGACATCACATAGATGGATGCCCCCTCATCAATTATGCACCGAGAAACGTTAGCGTTCCGGATTTTGACTGGGATTTGGAAGGCTACGGAAGTAGGAAGAGGAGGATGTTCTGATCGATGGGCGTCGAACACAATCATTTGGTCATCAGTAGGATCTACAGCGCCCACGGAAGATAGTAGAGCCTTCTTTTGGGAAGGGCACGACTGGAGGAGTTCCAGTGTGGAAATAGCAGCAGGAGATTGTGCCAAATCATCTACTATGTTATACGAATGAGTAGCTCGACCAGAAGTAGAATTTCGACATAACGGTCCTTTAGGAATCTTGGTATGGACCTCAACTTTGGGTTGAGGGATATGTAAGGGACCATTGGTTGTCGAAAGAGGCTCTGTAGAACCGGAAGAAGGGGACTCGGGGGTAGACTGAGCCGGAGGCGTGGGGTACTGGCGAGACCGAGTTTGAAGGTTAAGGTCGACGATTATAGGTGGATCAGAGTTCATCATGAGGATCTGGTAATTGGAGGAACTAGAAGGGGAAGGTGGAGTGGCCACCTGCCTGTTAGGTGGTTGGGTAGCCATGAATCCCTGCTGTGCATCCACCGGCTCTTAAGGGGGCGGTGACAGCTATTGCAGGGGTTGAGAAGGCAAGGGAGGCGAAAGCGCATATGCTGGAGGAGCTGGCGCACCAGGATGTGGATGAGGGTAATGGTTAGGTTGGGAAACATTGAGGTAAGCAAGAGGTTGGGAAAAAGGATGAGGCATGCCATATCCTGGATGCGTGCTACCGGGAGGGGGAGAAGTGCAAGTAGTGGTGCCCCCTGCCCCAGGAAAACCATAGCTCATGAGAGGTTGAGTGGATGGATGAGAGATAGATCCAACGATACTGTCGGCAGCATGAGGTGACCCCGGTGTATGGGCATCACCGGGTTTGGGGAGATCAGGTAGGACAGTAGGATCATAACCCGTCTGAGCGTAGATCAGGTCATACTTTAACGCCATTTGGAGGGCATCTTCTTCGGTTTGAGGAAAATGCGATGCGACATCTTTCCTGATAGGGGACAAGAGAGATCTAAGGAACCAGTCCATGTAGACACGGTCTTCGAAGGGAGGAGATTGGCATAGGCTCCGTCTTCTTCGCCATTCCTGGACATGGGTAGAAAGGCGGGTCGAAGAGGTTTGCTTGAAGGAAGTCAAGAGTTCGATACCAGTGTCAAAACGAAGGGGAAGCTGGAAGTAAGATAAAAAAGCCCGGGCAAGAGTTGCAAAGGTGGTATGGGAGGAAGTGGGCTGATCAACATACCACTTAGAAGCTTCGCCTGTAAGCGTGCATTGGAACAATCTAAGACAAACAGAGTCATCGGTAATGGAGGTAGATGAACACCACATGTGGAAAGATCGAACATGATTGGAAGGATCTTCTCCAGCACGACCTTCAAACTTTGGGATGTCGGAAGGGAGCTTTTTTGGCATAGCAGGCCAACTAGCGTCATGGTGTATAGGGTCATTTGTCAACCGGTCCAAATCGGGGAGGCTGAGGCCTGCCAAGAAGGGGAGCACGGGTGCAGCTGAGGTAGTTCTTGTGGCAGTTCCGCTAGTAGTAGTTTCGGCATTAGGGCCGAGAGCACTGCTAGCGTGAGGCCCTGGACCAGACATAGTGAAGGTGACAGGGGGAGAACCAGAAGGAAAAGGAGAACCCGATGAATCAGGAGAGGAGTCAGAGTGCGGAATCGAAGGAGGACTTGCTCGACGATGGTGGGGCGGAGCAGGTTGACCAACCGGAAACTGAGGGTGAAGGCCAAGAAGTCTCCGGGAAAGGCGCCTTGGGGGCGCAATGAGGACAAGAAGAAGGAAACCGACAAGGGCAGAAAGGGACAAAATCAAGAAAGGTCAAGGGCAGACAAGGTGCAGTGACAATTGATTTTAGAGTCTTTTCCAGGCGGTGTTAACCAGGCGCTTCTTCACTTAGGGTTAGTGTGTGATGTGTGTTAATTTTAATTTTTAAACCCTTTTCGTTTTGAGAGCAAGAAAAAGTGTGCTGCGTAACTGAAAAGAAATCTGCAGAGAACAGTATATAATGCTGAAATAACAGAACATTTAACAGCTAAACATGCATCAATCTAACCCAAAAAGGTGGGACTCTCAAAACTAATCTAATCAAAACACACTAAAAAGAGGCCAATAGATCTAGGGTCAAAAGGGACAGGGATCTAAAGGGTAAAGCTACTGAAAAAAGGTGTAGATCACAGCCAAGAGACAGAGGCAAGGTGGCTAGAAAAAAGGGAAGAAATCAGTAAAAAGCGGCAAGGACAGGGAGGAGGTCCTAAAGAGAGGTCCAAACAAAACGAAAAGAGGTGATTTGAAAGGAAGGAAGGCTGATTTAAAGGGATCGGAGGATGAGGTATCAGATCTGAAAAAGGGAAGGCTGAAACTCTGAAAAAAGCAGACACCTGAACAGCTAAAACTCTTCCACCAAAAGTGGAGGGTACTGAAGCCCTAGGGGGCTAGGTTCCCACTTAGATGAGCAAAAGCAGATTAGAAACAGGTCGAAACGGGCTGAGACAGAGGCTGGGAAACCCTGACAAAAGCTTCAGAAAAACCCAGAAAAATTTCAGAAAAACAGCAAAAAAATGTCCAAGTCGCAGTTTTTGACCTGTTTTTCGCTCCGGTCGCAGTTTTGGGGCTGTTTTCTGTGACCTGAAGCTCCAGGTTGCAGTTTTTGGGCCAAAAAGTGCGACCTGCACTTCCAGCGCTCTCGGTGGCAGATTTCAGAAAAAAAAAATAAAAATAAATAAAAAATAAATAAAAAAAGAATAAAAATAAAATAAAAAATAAAATAAAGTAAAATGTCGTCTCAGCTGCGGCTGATGTCTGTCACCTGCGCAATAGGGCCAGAAACACGTGGAAGTTAGAAATTTTAATGTTTTAGGGTGTTATATGGGAAAACACCATGAAAATAGGAAAAACAAAAAGATGAAAAGAAACCCTAGGGTCTGAAGTAGCTGGATATGCAGGAATATGAAAAACGACAGCGGTCGTAATTTAAAACCCGTGTGGAGTCGCCATTTGTTAGTATGAATCTTTTGTCGAAGTGTACGAAAAAGGACCACTTTAGCTACGCATAACTAATAGCCCTAACAACAAAAGTGGTTGCCAATATCTTCATATTTGCGGTTAGTTGAACATAAAAGAGATGCAAAAACTAGATCTATGCATGGAAAGACATTAAGCAGAAAAAATAAGGGTTTGCTCCATATACCAATAGACAAGACAAGAACAATTTTTGAAAGAATTTTTATATTAATTGGGCACCTGGGAGGAAAACAAGAAGGCGTATCCAATTCTCCTCAGTGGGATGGGTTCTTGGAAGTCCTCAGCACTTCAGATCTAAGATTTATCTCTCTTGTTGGTGTAGAAAACCCACACAAAGAATGGAACTCAAAGGGATCTCACACAGCAAATGGTAGAAAAGAGTGACCAAGTGTATAGATCCAGAGTGATCTAATAGGCAACAAAAGGTGAAGAATGGTAGGAAAAACCCTCCTATTTATAACAAAATATCGGGTCATTCTAGATCTTGGTGCATGGGTTAACCAGATCTAGATCCACTTTTTATGGAATATTTTATTATATTTGTTGGAGGGAAAAGGTATTTGACTTGGGTCAAATCCCTTAATTTGTCAAAATAAATAAATAAATGATTTATTTATCTTTTTAAGGAAGCGGTTAGAAGATAATCAAATAAATAATGATTTATTTAATTATTTAAGGAAGTGGTTGAAAGATAATGAAATAAATAGTGATTTATTTAATTATTTGTGGGTGATTTGGTCATATTTAACAAGGAATATTATCTAAATAAGGTTTAAATAATTATTCCTAGAAAATAATAAGATAAATAAAGGTTTATCTAATTAATTCCTTTGATTTTGGGTTAAACGTGACCGGTAATAATAATTAAATTATGGTTTAATTAATTATTCCATGAGGAAAATCAAACAAATATAGGTTTGTTTAATATTTCCTTTTGGGGTTTCCTGTTTTAACATAGTGAATGCAATTTTACTTAGGGTAAAATTGGTCTTACATGGTGTACTTGGGTCCATCTAATGATAATAGGTTAGATGACCAAAAAATGGTGTAACAACGATCCTGATCAGACCCCTGAAACAAGTCAAAATAGGGTTTCCCGAATTAGGGTTCCTCAAATTACGGTTCCCACACACCACACTCCTATCAGTATAACCCTACAAGATGTCACCTCATATGGGCAAGCCTTTGATCCGAGAGATTTTTATCTAAGCACGTCCTATTTTCCCGTAATAGTTGATATGCAACAACCGATTTTATTCACTAGAAGGAAAATACCAACCATTGTCTATAATATTTTTGGTTGTTTCCCAACCAGTACCAGTTGCATTCAGGCACAAGCTTGTGATGTCTTGCAAACCTCTATTGCCTAAAAATTTCCCGGTCAATTCATCCCATCCTGGGAAATCTAAAGAATCTAATACATTAGATTGTCAATCTATCAGTTCACAAATATTTGGCCAACTTGATAATAAGCCCGTTGACATTTGTCCAATCACCACAATTAATGATCACATCCATTCTCCAGTTGATCTCACCAAACCATTGAATTTTGGAAGCCCCCCGCTTGAAGGTCCAGAGTTTGTCCAGGACTATGGGGCATTTCAGCCTCCGCTGAAAGTTACTTTGGATCCTCACATCCTTGACAAAACCCTAGGACAACTCCAAACTAGGGCTTTCAAAATTAGGGTTTCTACACTTGGATTCATGATAACCTGAAATTCGCTTGACATATGCTTATTTATTCCATTCCATTAAAATGATCATCCTTAACATCATGATGAGATTCCTGCCTGGCTTGATAGATCCTATCCAATGAATATATCTACAAGAAGGCAATGTTTTACCTCACTTCTGACAGATTTAGGGTTGTGCATGCATGGATGTGTGTCATTTATAGATAAATTTGGGCTTCAAGTACATATTTCTGTGTATCAGGAGGAAAGTGAAATTAATCTTCAACAATCAATTCTGGCACATTCTCTGGTAAGTAGCCATGACCCTCTTTTTTTTGTACATGCTATTCAGGTAAGTCTAGTTGTTGGTGCACAATTTTGTATGTTGGCTCTGATTGCGAATACTGTTGTTCTTCCAGGGCAGGAACTAATGTGGTGGCTGCACTGGAAAGTTGATTTCACATAACCCAACCACCTCTTTAATTCAATTAGGGTTTTAGGTTTAGGCTAGCTAGGATCTGTTAATAAAAGTGTGCTAGTTCAAGTTGTTAATTAGGTTTACTTGCTAATTTTTTGCTTTATAGTTTAAAATTATGTCTTCGGTCTTTTTTTACGGAAAATAGCTTTATGCATTATAATTTTCCATTTATTTTTCACTCATTTCTCTTTCAGTTTTCTTATTGTTGCATACTATTCAAATAATCATTGTATGTGCTTTGCCTTGTTTTTCCACCTGAAACTAGTTGATCATTCTCGCACATGGCATTGCATTGCATCATAAGTATCGTCTGTTGCATTGCGTTGTAAACTTTCATCCTCGCATCATTTGCACTGGTTGTTGAGATAGCTGTGAAATTTTTCATACATTGCATACCACTACATGAGCCCTCATTGAACTTGGGGCATTGAAACCCTCGGCATTCATACTAGGCTTCTTCCTCCCACTTGCATGGGTTTAAAGCCAAATAGATTTCTTTTACCTCTTTGCACGCACCGAAATATTGATGATCTTGCTTACTTTTTTTTCCCTAATTTCTGAAACCCTAACTCCATTGTTTGTGTGAGGTTGCAGTGGTTACCTCAAGATGCAGCTTCTCTCAGATTAGGTCATCAATGTCACGTTCTCAACATAATTACTATGAGTTTAAATTCATTAGCTAGGGAGATACAAGTTGGTTGCTTGTGGGAAACCCTAACGAGTTTGAATGGCCTATAGCCGTAACTTGAGCCTTGTGCCGAGCATAGTATCGAACATCTTAATGATTTTTTTTGCATGTTTTTTCTGTGGGTGGTAGATGGGATGTGAAGGTTTGGCATGAGGGAAAACCCAAATCAGAATATTTTTTAGTTTCTGTCAAAGAAGAAACAACCTCTCTTGCCCGTAAAATAAGTTTGGATCCCTCATCCTCCCATGCAAAATAAGTGCCACAAGCACATACAAATAAGTGCTACAAGAAAATGAAACAAATAATGGTAAAGGATTAAGAAAGGCTTCTTGTACAAATAGGTAATGCAACGACTCCGCTGAGGTATGGACCACGCTCGCTAGTAGCAGAGCACCGTTTGTGATTCCTTGAGGTGACTCCGTCGGGGTACTTTCCAGGCCTACTAGCAGTGGAGCAACACCAAAAACGTATTTTAAAATTCTGAATATAATAAGCACGTTTCCTTGCTCTCCACATCATCATAAAACTATTGGCATCTCCAACCTTCCGCTTTGATGTTTTTTTATTAACAAGACCTAGCTGAGGCACCAGGATTGGGCATATATGTAAATGTCAAAGTAATACAAAGGGTACCCACAGAACCTGTTCAGTATTCCTTCGCAACACTATCTGGACTTAGAGTATTGTTGGAACATTGACAAAGGTGTTGGATTCTACTAGTGGTTCGCAAATTTTTGTAGCCACTACAACACCACCCAAAATTTTGGGTGTATTCAAAATTTCGGGTCCCCCCTCTTCTTGCTGACCATTCTAGGGTTTGGCGAGACCCTAATTTATATAGAATGATCCCCTCCCTATTTCAACCTAACTCACTATCATTAAAACACATTTATACTATAGACGGTGCATTAAGTACATGACACATCTCCCAGAAGCACCTTCACCATGGATTTTTAGGCATTCTATTTGGGTACGCCACCAAGCTCATGGTCCCATGTAGATCACTTTCAAATTTGGGGACACCATTCTCTAAAAGTGACCATGCACTAATACTATAATACTTCATGTAGGTTGAACCCATGAATGATACACCCAACATATCACCACCGCATTGAAGATTTGAGAAGGCGAGATGATGAGTTTTATATTCACACTAGTGTTGCTGGAACATATGATTATATTGCTTTGGAGTATGCAATGCTAAGGAAGATATCTGTAAAATCAGATTTTTACAGCTTCAGTGTCATTTTTCTCGACATTGTGAGTGGGAGAATGCGAAAAGCATTTCTGTTTGACATCATAAGTGCACATCCTATAGAGTGTTCAAGCGCAGAAAAGGGCATTGAGAAGTCGAGTGGAAAATTCACCATTAATACGTATTAAGAAGAAATTCACGAGATCCTCCAAATGACCAATATTATTAACGAAACGCTACAACAAAAAATAACATTTCCAGTAAACGTGGAGGTTTAATGCTGCATTGTCTTGATGAACATTCACTGAAATACCATTCAGACACCACAAAATAGGCACACTAAGAATAGCGCATTTATTCATGCATCCTGTTATGGCCCAAATCCACCTCAGGCTGAAGGAAGGCGGGATTCAGGGTAACACCAAACCACGCTCAGCCTCGTAGCTAGCCCTACGAGGACAGGAGAGGGCTATCTCCGGGTCAATCTCAATGAAAATATTCAAAGGGGCTTGAGATGACTAAAACAAAAACTGATCTTAGGCTAGATAAATAAATAGGAGGGTTTGATTTTTATTTTTTGGGATTTTGTTGGAAAAAGGGGAAAGACAATTTTGGGCTTGGGGATGAGGCCAAATTCTTGCAGAGTTCAAGTTGGGGTAGAGAAGGCAATGAATTTGATGTCTTATATTGAATGAATGGATTGAAAAGACTTCTGAGGAGCCAAAGAGGGAAAGAGAGTGCAAGGATCCTCTCCAAACTGATGAAAACATAAAAAACTAAACAAAAGTTTAAGGCAGAGCACCAGCAAACTAATGAATTCTACCTCAATTACTCATTTGTTTAATTCAGAAGCAAAGAGAAGGGAAATGGCATACATATAGCATTAATGAAACTTAAAATAACATGGAGAAAAACATCATCAAAACTCAGAAGCCACAAGGATCCCAACAAGTGCTGCAAAACTCTGGTCTTTCCTTTGCCAAAAACTGAAAATGGATATACAATGGAGTGCCAAACTTTTCCCAAGAGACCAACCCTGAAAATGTCTCAGAAAATATAATATATAGATGATCCTAACCCCTTCCCATGTTTCTAGGGGTCGAGCTCATCCTTCTCGGAGCTGTTTCAACCAATTCTAAAAAAGGAACTGAAATCTAGGCAATCAAACAACTTGCCTCTATATGGTAGGAAACTGATTCATTCATTTAATTTTCACTTTTTAGTGAATGAATCCTTTAGAACAAGTAAATATGTGCCCAAATTACATCATAGTCATCAAGTTACATCAATATAGACCAATAGTTACATCAAAAAGTAAAACTAGTCAAAATTGGGCGAATTTCTGAGCTGAAGAGTAAAAATTGGACCAAAATCCTTTATGCGCCGTGCCAGAAAACTCAATGCACCGTGCCACTTTGAGAATATTTTTGGGGCACTTCTTGAAGTCAAATTTGAGCTCATGATATCTTGTTGGAAAGCCGTGCCTGTATACTATCCAACCCAAGTGGAATTTCTGGATTTGGATTTCATTTACCCCTCCAAAACTTCAATATCCCAAGACTAGTTCCTGCGTGTGCAAAAGGTGGCAGAAAGGCCATTTTCAAGGTGTTTTTGGCCCTTTAGGTAGCCCAGAACTTGATGAAATGCTCCGGCCATTCCTGAACATACATAATTTATCATAAAAAACCCAAAAATATCAATTTTTCCTCCAGAATATGTCCCAATCATAAGCGCACGCCAAGTGGCGCGACGTGTCAGGCGGAAAAACCTGTCTTGAGACCAAAAATTTCAAAATTGGCAAAATTTTCTCCAAATTCCTTGAAATTTGGGCTGGAGGTCCATAATCAAGTATCATTCCCAGCCAAAGAAGCTTTGGCTAAGATTCAGAGTCTATCCCCCCTTTTCCTCCGTTTCAGTGCCCTCCTGGTGCATACAGTTCAGTGGTGAAAACATTGTCTCGGTCATATGAGCTATCTGTGTCCGTCTCCATGATGTTGAAAGTATATTTCAAGTGAATTTTTGACCTGTATGAGATGGAAAACAAAAATTTGATGTATTTGCCTCCGATTTCCAAATGTGTGCCAAGTAGGAAGGGACTGTGGTAAAAATGGTGCAGTGGGAACAATGAAGTCTTGCCAAGTGGTAGTTTGCCCTTTGAGGATTTGAAAAACTTTGGAAGAGGGGACAACCACTTGAATTTTGGAGTAGCTTGGGATTTTGGGGATTTTTAACAAGTGAGATGGAAAGAGGGAATGAAGGTGAAATGATATGACTTGGGATGGAGAAATAAGGTACGAGATGATATGAGTGGTTTGGAATATAAGGGAATAGGGGATTAACAGTGATGATAGGATTAAAGTGAAAGGAAGGGATGAAAAAAATGAGAAATGAACAAATTTGGCACCACAATCACTTTAAAGCACCAATTATAAAACCCTAAGGGAACAATTTCTAACAAGTGAATAGGGTTTATAACTTGACATTCAAATTCTCATATTCCCTTTCAAAACGAACCCAAACGCTGGCATAATAGCATTTAAAAAATCAAAAACTTATTTTAAACATAGAATATTGAGTCAATTTTGATTTTTCATGAAGCAGAGGCAAAAATTAGGAGTTCTGGCCCAATGCGTCGCGCCATAAATAGTGCATTTTGCAGGAGGCTTTTGGATGCCTTCCCGATGTCCAAATTGGGCATGTGATAGCTTGTTGGAAATCTATTTGAGTCTGCTTTCCAACGCGAGTGGAATTTTGCAATTTTGAGTTCATTTGACTTGTCAGAAATCAAATCTCCCAAGACTAGTAAAAATGAGCAAAATGAGGCTGCCTCAAGGCAGAGTGCTATTGAAATCAACTTTTAAAAGTCTTCCTCAACTAAAAATTGAGATCATTATAGCTCATTGGAAATATATTTGTGTCTAGTTATCATTTGACGCATCAAAGAAGTCATTTGGCTAACCAAGCTAGGAGAAATCCTGATTTTCCCAAGGTCACTTTAGAGGTGCATCAATTCTCCTGAGGCAACTGTATTTTTGACATTTCTCCAAAACCATGACACTTGTGTGAAAAGTGAAGGAATTTTTTCTTCCTTGGCATGTTTTTGACAAAAACCTCTCTCAAGTTTCCAAAATTCATCTTTTATTGCTCTGAAAAATCATTTGAGTGAAACCTATCCCGATGTGAAACAACAGATTTGTCTAAATGAAGCGAAATGAAGGGGATAAGGGGCTTATAAATTATTGTGGAAATTTTGGGAAGTAGGGAGGGATGTTAGGAATCAGGGGAAAGTGGAATCTCAGAAATTGAGTGAGGGGAAGGGGTCCAAAAGGGAAAAACACAGGCCTAGCCTAGAAAATTGCCAAGTTGTAGCAAGAAACTAGGGTTTGTGCAAAAATGAGGAATTTGGGGGATCTCAGTGATGGGAAGTGTTTAATAAGGTACATTAAGGATAGGGGAAGGTGTATGAACATCAATATACAAGTTTTGATGACGATTTTACCATCCGAGAGAAATTACTTTCAAAACCCTAGGAGAGGGAAATGAACCTTACCTAGGCACAACTGAAGCATGAACAAGGTGTAAAATGACCCTTTGGAACTTGACATGATGATGAAAACCATCTAAATGATGGTACACTCAGTTGAATGGTGACATGGACTGACATTTGGACAACTCTGGAAGGAGTGAAAGCAAACCCTAGACCTAGTACTTAGTGAGCAAATTTTTCTTGAAGGCTCAGTGAAATGACAAAATTTGACCCTGACATCTTAAAATCACTTTGTAAGAGCATGTTTGATCACTGAAGGAAGGCTGCAAAGACTGACACTAACATGTCCAATGGAATTCTAGGAGAGAAGATGACTAGATATGCATGCCAACCCACAATGTGTGATGCTTGTGTATCCATAGAGAAGAATCGAAGAGAGTTTCAACACTGCAGGATGGCTAAGAAAAATGAGTGTTAGAAATCAGTATTTTATGGTTGTGAAAATGGGATTCGAACATGTGACCTAATGAATATGAGAGGATCTTGGTTCATGTGGTCCATTCATGAGTTCTTCTTGCAACGTTCTTCAGAATTACCTGAATAAGTTAAAGGGGCGATGATCTGAAAATGGAAGTACTTGAAAATGTGTGCAAGGTATCCATTTCCATTAATTAAATATGTGCAAAATATCCCATGTCTTGTTGCATAAAACATATTGTTTTTGGTAACTGTATAAGAGTTTATGTGTGAAGGCAAGTTAAATTAAATGATCTGAAAATGAAACTTTTTAGATCTGCTCCAGAGATTGACTGTAGGGACATTTACTGGATATGTCACCTTTGATAAAAGGATGAGATCCAGAGGCTACCTAGCCCTTTACAGACTCTGTCTTTAGAACTTGTAGAAGTTAACACTCATGATCTGAAAATTAAACTACTTGTATTTGTTTTTTAACATATTAAATCACAAATGTACGGCAAGATAAATTTAGCATATCATGACACAAATGTTTGATGAGCAGTTCACCCCTCCTGGGCTACGTCTGCTGGATCAAGCCTCCCAAAATGAGCTTGTAATCTTATATTAAAATGCTTCAAAATGTTAATAAAAGTTTAAAAGTGTCTCAATAGAAAAATATGAATGCAAATACTGATTCAGAAAATAGGAAAAAGCTAAGAATGCCTTTCCAAATTCACTAAACAGTGAAAAATTACCATAAACAATGATTTCTTCAATAATACCCTAATGGATCTTTGAAATCCTCTGTAGCTTTTCGGGATATATAAGTCCTAAAACAGGTCTGAAACCTCTTCCATTAGGTTTATAAGGTTGAAATTAGCTGACAATGATCTTTGGTTCACCTCAAACAGATAGGTACAACTCAAAACAGCTCCAACCCCAAAATGGCCCTAGTGGCCCTGAAAAAATGTCCTGAAGGTTTTCAGCCTCTAAAAGTCTTCACATAGTTTTGAAACCTCTTCCATTGGTTTTAGAAGGTGGAAAATAGCTGAGAATGGTCTTTGTTTCACCTTAAACAAAAAGGTACAACCCAATACAGCTCTATTACCAAAATGGCCCTAGTTGCGCAAAAAGCTTCCCTGATGCTAAAATGGCTGTAGAACTCCTTTACTACCTATAGAACCTATCCCAATGGCTTTGGAATGATGAATAAAGTATAAAATGACTTTTTTTTCACTTCAAGTGGTTAACTATAGCTCAACACAGCTCCAACTCCCTCTTGGCCCTAATGGGTCTCATTGCTTCTCTAAAGCAAAAGGGATAGAATATCAACTCCAATGGCTCTAAAACATATTCCAATGGATCCATAATCCTCTAAATACCTGAAAAAAAAAAAAAATCACTCGAAAAGGTTCTTTCTAGTGAAAATTATGCCTAACTGAAGTTTTTCCAAGTTGGCCTAAGGAAACTCTGCCAAAATTGGAAAGAGTGAAGATAACTCCACTAAAAAGGCAGACTTCCTGATCTAGCAGAACTATGCGTTCAAATTTGCAGAACATTTAATTTAACTAGCAATGTTATGGTGCATTCACATGCAGTGGTTTCAGAGGTTAACTATCAGGGTTAGTGTTTATCCTTCGTTTCTTCGTGACCCATCACGTTCAGCTCTGAATGCATTCACTGCGAACCACTCACTCTCATTCAGAACTGACCCACATTTAGCTCCAACCACATTCACTATTAACCGCCCTCATTTAGCTCCGACCTGTCCATTCACAACTGACCAGGGTCCATTCACTGCTGGCTCGCCATTGTGTTCATGACCAACCAGGGTCCGTTCACTACTGACCAGGTTCATGTTTACTCTTGACCAGGTTCATGTTCACTCCTGACCAGGTTCACGGGTCAACACCACCCGCGGGTGACCCGTGCCCAACCGGGTCGGGTCTGGTCGGGTCGGCCCGAATGACCCAGCTTTTTTTTTTAAAACTTCAAATTTTTTTTACCCATTGAACCATTAGGCATGGGGCCACATGGTAGCCTCTGGGTAGGCCACGTGGCACCCACCGATAGGCCCTCCATTTTTTTTTTTTAAACGAAAATTTTCCATTTCACAATTTTTCTGAAGATGCTAATTTTTCTTTCCAAAGTGTTGTTTTGAAGGTTATTGGGAAAAATTAAAACATGAATATCTTCCACATCTGACATCAGATTTGAGTGCCATTCACGGCATCAAGAACATATCACTGAGGCCTATCCGATCGTTCCAGTTCCAAGTGATTTTGAACACTTTCAATTTTGAGCTTTTTCCATGGCTTGGACTTGAGCTCCTGATCACACCTCCAAAATGAGAAGCTTTTGGACCCCAAAAGCTCACTGAAATGATGAAACTGAACTATAGTACATAAAACGAGAGAATAACAACATCCTCTTCTCTTCAGCCTCCAAAAATTTTCCTAACTTTCTAACTGTTCACGTGGCCAATTTTGCTGAATGAGCCAAGTACTTGTGCCGAATCTCGACCAAGTTTTTCTTGCCATACCAATCTTCCATTCTAAAATGAGCAATGACCCTTGCTGAACTTTGTGCCCTCTTTTCTTGCATGCCATTCCATACCATGGAATCTTGCACTTATTTTCACCGACACTTTGTTCTCTGTACCAGTTTACACCGAAGGCACCTTGTGAAACATATGACATCAACAACAAGTTGATAATGAAATGTGCTATACAATTGACACAACCATCAATGTAAAAAGTGTGTCTAAAATTGACACAAGTTGACAAACATGTCTGACACAATCGACACAAGTCGACAATCATGTGTAACAAAATCGACACAAGTCGATAAACATGTGTGACATAATCGACACAAGTCGACAAACAACAAGATACATCTTGACAAACACATGTGTATGTATCATGTACAATGAACTATATACAGTTCACTATTTACACATACAACCTCTATGTACATGTGCAACTTCAACTTTTCTTTTCAAATACCATGAAGTACATCAATCCCAATAACACGTGGGTGACTAAGAGCTAAGCCAAAAGACATTGCTGCAATATAAGTGAGTATCATACTCATCTTTTACACATCCATGGTGAAACTTTTCAACAACAAAGAAATTCCTTCAACTGAAACTACTTTTACATGCAATCTTGCATCAAATTTTCAACTGAAATACATGCATACCAATCTGAAATTTACATGTACAAAATGAAGATGACATACTACATTAAGAATTTAATCCACTTCCTACCAAGCCAACTCCATGGCATCTTTTGCAGTTGCAATACACGTGAATCTTCCATTTCCACATCGATAATGGACTCCATAGATCCACTTGCGCCAAAATTTTTGTCCTCTAGCTCCATGTGCTTTGGACGATTTGTTGAATGCAAGGTCCAACAATGAGAGACATCATGTCGCCTCCTTAGAAAAAATGTGCAACTCTTAAGAAATTTCTGAGAAAGTTCTCTTTTCCTCTTCTACTTCCTGTGTGCTTTCTTTTTCAACTAGCATATTGAAGCAACATGGTTAAATCCACCACAAAATGTGCAACAAAACTTTCTTTCATTTGAACAAGAAAAATTATCATTCTTTGCTGAAAAATAATCAAATTTATCATGTGAATAATTATACCTCTTTTTCTGCATGGAATGTCCATCCTTTTTGTCTTCGAAAGATGATGAACTAGTAGAGGAGACAACTTTCCTTTTTAGACTTTCATCACAATTCTTGTCTTGAAAATTGTTTGAACTTGAAGGCTCGCCATAAGCGACATGTTTACCCTCTACTTGTTGCAATGATGGCTTAGAACAATGGAAATCATCCTTAAAACAATTTTTACATATATGCATTTTAGAACTTGGAATAAAGGTTCTCTTTAAATTTTCATCACACGCATTCAAGGATTTGGAGTCTTTGCCATTAAACTGCACATGACCAAGACCAACATTCTTGGGTCGCTCCACAACTGAAATAGGGTCAACCATTCCTTGTGCATGCTTTCCCAAACCTTTTCATTCATGATAGCCCATCTTAAAAATTATTTTGGACCCGATTTCCCTTGTATGTTTTTCAAAAGAACCAGCACACTTTTCAATTGAGGAAATTGAAGACAAGTTGGAATGGTTTACCTCTTCCTCATGCTTGTTCTTGGACAAAGCTTCTTGAGATTGAAGGACTTGTTTCTCCATGTCATGCAACCTTTGGATAATTTCTTCCTTCTCATCCTTCATAGCCAAAAATTGTGCATGAAGCTTAACACTTTCTCTTTGATCGTCAATGAGAATCTGCACCATGTCCTTCACCTTAATGGAATCATTCTTCATGTCATCATTGAAGAATCTCGTAAAGGAGGAAACTTCACTTGTAGAAGAAGTTGACATTATGTATTAGTCAAATTAACAAAAGGAACTTCTGAAGAAAAGTTCTCAAAGCTTTCAAACAAATGACAAGCTTTTAACCAAATGTCAGTAAAGACCCCTTCTTGTTCAAGCAGCCATAAAACACAAACTCCAATAGATTTTGTAGAAAATACTAATCAAATGGGTTTTTTTTCCAAAGATAATCTTGAGCTACTTTTGGATAAGGAAATATTCTACAACTCTTTTTTCCTTTCCAAGACTTAGCTATCAACAACTATCTTTTCAACTCAAGAAAACTCATACAAGCAACCATTTTGCAACCAATAAAACAATCAATATTTTACACTATTTTAACAAATTTTGCACAAAAGAAAATTCTCAACATAAGCAAAACCAAGCCTAATGAAAGCTTTGATACCATATAATCTAAAAATGGAAGTACTTGAAAATGTGTGCAAGGTATCCATTTCCATTAATTAAATGTGTGGAAAATATCCCATGTCTTGTTGCATAAAACAAAGTGTTTTTGGTAACTGTATAAGAGTTTATGTGTGAAGGAAAGTTAAATTAACTAACCTGAAAATGAAACTTCTTAGATCTGCTCCATAGATTGACTGTAGGGGCATTTACTGGATATGTCACCTTTGATAAAAGGATGAGATCCATAGGCTACTTGGCCCTTTACAGACTCTGTCTTTAGAACTTGTAGAAGTTAACACTCATGATATGAAAATGAAACTACTTGTATTTTATATTTAACATATTAAATCGAAAATCTATAGCAAGATAAATTCATCATATTATGACACAAATGTTTGATGAGCAGTTCACCCCTCCTGGGCTGCGTCTGCTGGATTAAGCCTCCCAAAGTGAGCTTGTCCTCTTGTATTAAAATGCTTCAAAATGATAATACAAGTTTATAAGTGTCTCAATAGACAAATTTGAATGAAAATAATAATTTAGAAAACAGGAAAAATCTAAGAATGCCTTTCCAAATTCACTAAACAGTGAAGAATTACCAGAAACAGTGATTTCTTCAATAAGGCCCTGACAGCTCTTTTAACTCATTTTTAGATTTTTTGGCGTTATAAGTCCTCAAACAGGCATGAAACCTCTTCCATTAGGTTCAGAAGATCGAAATTAGCTGAAAATGATCTTTGGTTCACCTCAAACAAAAAGGTATAACTCAAAACAGCTCTAACCCCAAAATAGCCCTAGTGGCCCTGAAAACTCTCCTAAAGGTTTTCAGCCTCTGAAAGCCTTCAAACAGTTCTAAACCTATTCCATTGGTTTCATAAAGTGGAAAATAGCTAAGAATGTTCTTTGGTTCACCTTAAACAGAAAGGTACAACCCAATATAGCTCTAATACCAAAATGGCCCTCGTGGCTCAAAATGCTTCCTTGAAGCTAAAATGGAAGTAGAAATCCTCTACTACCTCTAGAACCTATCCCAATGGCTCTAGAATGCTGAAGAAAGTAGAAAATGACTTTTCGTTCACTTAAAATGGTTAACCATAGCTCAACACAACTCCAACTCCCTCTTGGTCCTAATTGCTCTCATTGCTCCCCTGAAGCAAAAGGGACTGAAGATCAACTCCAGTGGATATAAAAAATATTCCAATGGATCCATAATCCTCTGAATACCCGAAATAAAAAATCATTTTGCTACAAAAGGTTTTGTCTAGTGAAAGTTATGCCCAACTGAAGTTTTGTCTAGGTTGGCCTAAGGAAACTCTGCCAGAACTAGAAAAACTGCAGATAACTCCACTAAAAAGGTGGACTGCCTAATCTGGAGGAACCGTGTGTTAAAATTGGTGGAACATTTAATTTAACGGGCAGTGTTATGGAACATTCACATGCGTAGGTTTCGAAGGTTAACTATCGGGGTTAGTGTTTATTTTTCGTTTCTTCGTGACCCATCACATTCATCTTCGACCGCATTCACTGCTAACCGCCTGCTCTCCTTCAGAACTGACCCACATTTAGCTCCAACCGCGTTCACTGTTAACCACCCTGATTCAGCTTTGACCCGTCTATTCACAGTTGACCAGGGTCTATTCACTGCTGACCCGCCATTCCATTCATGACCAACCAAGGTCCTTTCACTGTTGACCAAGTTCACGTTTACTCCTGACTAGGTTCACTTTCACTCCTGACCAGGTTCATGTTCACTCTTGACCAGGTTCACGAGTTGACACCACCCGCGGGTGACTCGTGCCCAACCGGGTCAGGTCAGGTCAGGTCGGCCCGAATGACCCAAAAAAAAATTTAAACTTCAAAATTTTTTTACCCATTGAACCATTAGGCCTGGGGCCACGTGGCACGCACTGATAGGCCCTCCATTTTTTTTATAAAAAATGAAATTTTTCCATTTCAAAATTTTTCTGAAGATGCCAATTTTTCTTTCCAAAGTGTTGTTTTGAAGGGCACTCAGCAAAATTAAAACTTGAATATCTTCCACATCTGGCATCGTATTTGAGTGTCGTTTAGGGTGCCAAGATTATATCACCAAGGCCTATCCGATCGTTCAGGTTCCAACTGATTTTGTACACTTTAAATTTTGAGCTTTTTCAATGGCTTGGACTTGAGCTCCTGATCAGGTAATGCCTACGATTCCTTCAGACTCTCAGGGATCGAGGTGTATTTTTCCATTGATGGTAATCAATCATTGGCAAAAAATCATGTCAAATTGTTTGGGTTTACATGTGGCATGAGTAAGCAGCTGCATAGGAGACTCTGAGCACCTTACTTCAAAGTAGGGAATAACGAGAGTTCAACCATGTGAATTTATGAACATTACAAACTTGAATCGTAGCATTACAAGGAGGATTTTCTATAATAAAAAAATCCACAGTGACATGGCTGTGTGGTTCAACCTGTCAATGACTAGATCAAACACATTCTTTCTTGTAGTTTCCTGTCAAACAATTAAAATGCAGGAAATGGGCATACAAATCATCATGTTAATAATGATGAATGCAAGTAAAAGCCCAAGAATGTGGGTATGGAGGAACTGCAAGTTAGAAAATATGCACATTCATCATTTGCGAATGATAAATCCATGCCCTGAAGGAGATGCATATTTAACTTGGTTAAAAATGGGTCGCGGGAAACACTATGCAATCTAGTCCCATAGTCACACTTCTTTTATAGCTGGGACAAGTGCGACCCATCCCCAAATGTGACCATGTGACCTATTATCAAGTCACAGACTTCCATAGGTCACAAAGTCACAATCCTGAAGCATGAAAGTAATGTGTGACCCAGCCCTAAATGCGACTATGCGACCTCTTTTCAAGTCACAGATCTCCACAAGTCATGATGTCACAAGCCTAGGGCATGAAGGCAAAATGCGACCCACCAGGAACTATGACTATGTGACTTCCATAATTTCCTATCCTTGCCCAGGTCACCAGGTCGCACTTCTCAAGCACAGGAAGAAATGTTAAGCTACAACCTCGCAACTACCAAAAGTCGCAGCCTCTCGAAGCCCCTCCGAAATTGCACATTGTAGCCTTGTCCCGATGCATAACAGAATTTAAAATCAGATTTATAATCCTTATTCCTCATCGTCACTTCCATAATGCACTCTTGCTTGAATAGTAAATGAAAGTTTGTAAGGTGTAATTATAATCTAATAAAGATCAGAGGATTGGCCTACACATGGTAGATAAGAAATAGTATCTCACCAAATTGTGCAACATCGATAGTGCTGTGAATGACATACAAATTGGTCTTCTCCCCATTACTTGGTTAAATGAGTTCAGTATGGGCACATATGATTCGCACATGTGTTCTTCTACAAAAAAGGACCACAAAGCGGTCTAGATTTATTATTCGTTGAAACCACTTTTTGGCTAATTACATGTGTTTCCAACATCAATATTATTTTAAGTAATGTGACACTTGTTATTTGTTTACAGGTAGAAGCCGGTGACTTGCATGGAAAAATATGGGGTTTGCTCCGGCGAGGAAGGTGGAAGCTTAAAAAATTCCCAAGAACCTCACTTTAAGCTCAAAGGCACCCAGTCTCGTTTACAGGGCTGATATGAAGGAAAAGGCATCTTGCTGTGAAATCTAGAGATCACCAAAAGAAGAATGCAGAAGGGACAAAACTCCAGGCCACAGGTCACAGACTACTCAAGGTCACAATTTGCAGATGGCGTCAAGTCGCAGATCACATATTGCTCAAGGTCACAGATCGTAGATGACCTCAGGTCATAGGTCACAGATTTCTCAAGGTCGTAGGTCACAAGTAACCCCAGGTCGTAGGTTGTAGATGACCTCAGGTCGCAGGTCGCATATAACCCCGGGTCGTAGGTCGCAAATGGCCCAAGTCGCAAGCTAGCCCAACAGTCAGGAAGACCAAGAGTCAAGGGAAATTCAAGAGTCATCTCAGCCTATATGTACAACTTCAAGAAAGGATGCAAAGGAATTTTAGCTCTGCATTGAAGCTAGTATGATACAAGAATTGGTGCTTGAGAGCTAAAGGCACTCAGCTCTTGGTATCAAGTAGAGAGAGAGGTAGCGAGGCTAGGGTTTTGGTATCATGCATTGAGATGAATAACTCATATTCCACTATTGGGTTTTGACGAGTTGTAAACATGTATTTGACATTGCAACAACATTAATAATATATTCTCTTTTTCGGCACTAATTCGCGTGCTTGCTTGTGGTGATAGTACTAGCTATCTAATATTTCACTATGTTGTATGGATGCTTTCATGCATGCAATTGATTATGAACTAATTCACATAGGTTGCATGTACTATTGCTCTTGAATTAGTATTTGTTTGTTCCTTGCCGTGTCAGTGATCTATTGTGAACTATTTTGCAATTAACTTATGTTGTGTTTCCTTTCATGTATGTCTAACTGGTTTTGTCAGCTCACTGAGCCCACTCACGGCATACCCTCTTTTATTTTGCTACTTAAGACTTGCTTGTATCTTTGTTTGTGGTTCGTCAATATTGGGCTGATTTTGCTTCACTGGTTGGTCATTTCATCTTTGCCTCCATTTCATCATCTTCTCATTTGAAAACCAAAAGTGGAAACACTTATGGTGGCAGCCGGGCCCACATACCGGATGGGGCTCCTACACCAAACGGTGTAAGGTCTAATTGGGACCTTTCACTGGGGAGACCCCCTTTTTATTGATAGTATAATTTTTTCAGTCAACACATCTTAAGACCCTTTTTCTTCATTTCTTCTTGTACCATCTCCAACTGTGATTCTAATATTTTGACTTGATCTTGAAACTTCCTTATTTCTTCTTATATCCACCTATTTCTCCTACAAATATGTTCATCATCTTATGAAGGGGTAGTGTCCTATTCAACATCTTCCCTGATTTATCTGCCATGTCAATGAAGAAAACTAGTTGCTTGCTCACTTCCTTTTTGAATTTTTCCATCTCCAAACTTTCTTGTTTTAAATCTTCCAACTCAAACTTAGCTTCCAAAACCTCTTCTATAGCTTCCCTCATCTTCTCTTATAAGAGCTCCAATTCAGTATTTTCATGGATCGACTCTTTACCCTTTTTTCCCTTGATTAAATCTGCCTCTTCTCGAGATAATTCTTCTATTTCGTCTCCTGATGGCAACTTCTTCCTCTTTGGTTTCTTAGGCATCTTCTCTAACATTATTTCCTTAGAAAAATGTGACCTAGTGAATGTATTCCTATGTTTAAAGGTACAATTTGAATCTTCTTTTGAAAAGTCCAATTTCTTAGCCTTAAGGGTCTTATTTTTAGTCTCTTCTCCCTTATTTTCCATAGACTTTACAATAGGAGACTCTTCAATGTCAATTGCCTATAGGATGTCTACCAACTTACTTCTTCCCTCAGTCTAACTTCTAGTAAGCCTCATGTGGGTCCTTGTGTATTTTTTTGCTTGACTATTGGTAGAAGCTTGTTTTATTACCACAATCTCCTACACTTATAGGCTTCATTTCAGTCTCATGATCAACTGAAGGTTGAAATCCACACTCCTTGTTTCTCCTTGATGTATTAGACTTGGATTTTGGTGCCTTCTTAGGAGTGAGGACATCAAATTCATATCCACTCAAAGACATGAATGTATACCAAGCCCTTCTTAGTTTATTCAATTCTTCCAATACCAACAATTTGATCAAAGCATATTGAAAAACATAGGTGCCACTAGTTTTAGGTTTGTCATCAACCTTATCTTCAATTTTTTGCAAGCTCCTAAACAAATAAAAAGGCAAGACTGGACTTGGTTGTTTACCTATGAAGTGATATTCATAGATTTATGGAGTCTAACTTCACAAATGTGATCCTTTTGAATCACCATTAAGATTTTGAATAATTCACCTTGAGGCATGTTCTGGGGATGCTTGAACTCATATCCATGCCTTTATGCTCCTCTTTCAAAAATTCATCACAGTTCTGCAACTTGAATTTCATCACCTTAAACCATGGCTCTCCTGGTCTTGGGATTTTAGTAGCTAGTGAAATTGTGTTAGGAGACACAAAAAAGTTTAAAAGACCTACTTTCAACCCTGTACCAATAAAATTAACAGCAAAATCCTTCAAAACCTATGCATGGTATCCTTTTAACTTTTGGCAGAATGAAAGGCAACCTACACTAGAAAATGCTAGTGAGAAACTAGGGTCTTCCTCGTGTAGCCTCATATCCATAGGCTCATATCTAACAACAGTTACACCTTTATGAAATTTCGTCTATGATTCCATATCTCCAAAAAATTTATTTCGAGCTCCTTCCTTGACTCCTGCAAAAGCATTTGAGACAACACACAAATCCTTTGACACAGGTAAACATAAGCCTAAGACAACTTTTGGTGAGAACCTAGACCTTTAGACAATTGGAAAGATAATTGAATAAACTTAAAAGGATGCAGGTAAAGTTTTTTGTTTTTTTCTTAATTGCAAATTGGAATAAATAGGTGGGATGAATGGGTGGGAAAAGGAAATTATGAAAGGGAAATGATGACCAAGCATGCGTATGCAATGTGATGAAAAATACCAAAATGGATCAATGATGGGATAATATGCTCTGAAAAATAACTGATTCAACCTTTATGACAAAACCACATCATTTTCCCACTATTACCAAATAAGACAAGTTTCTTAGC
The DNA here is from genome assembly GCA_034641835.2 of Pinus albicaulis. NCBI lineage: Eukaryota > Viridiplantae > Streptophyta > Pinopsida > Pinales > Pinaceae > Pinus > Pinus albicaulis. The sequence goes on along the minus strand of MU968359.1, from coordinate 55,933,653 downwards.
ACATCCAATGTTTAGGAGGTTGAATTCACTATATAAGTGTCATGAACTTCTGTAGAAAACCCTAACTGTTTTACACTGATTTCACTGTGAAAGCTGGTAAAAGTGCCAAGTGTATTAAAATAACCATATTTACTCATGCATGAGATTTTTTTTTAGTTTTTTCTTTGAAATTACCCCTATCACATGAAATATGACCTTCAATACCACTCACATATTTCCTTTTTTTTTTAATTTTGAATTCAAAATACCTTATTAAAACCTACGCGACTCAAAGTAATTAACTTAAGACCAACCTAGAATAATATAATTGTTATCATGGATAACAGTGGCTCCAATGGGGATGTTTTTCCCCTGTGGTGCAGCAAAGAACCAACAACTCCAATGCCTTATTGAAAACTAAAATTATAACTCTGATGAAGTATTTACCAATGTAATATTCCTAAATTTGCATGCAGTTAATTGGAATATTAATTTTTGATTTTGCTTCTTAGTTTGAAGAATAAGAGGGTATGGAGACCCATAAATATCCTTATTAGGAATAAATACACTCTTAATGTGAATGGAGGTTATCTAAATAGTTGGATTGAAGACGAAAAGGAGATGGAGCATGTAGACTGGGTCAACTTTGACCAAATCAAACAGCGTTGGTATGGAAGGAGTAGCATTAATTGAGGGTGTTAACACTCTAGTAATTCCAAAGTTGTGAGATTTTTGTTTATAGTTTAATAACACTATAGGTAACCACAAACTTACTTTTAAGCTCTAATATCTAGCCTTCCTAGGGCTCAGAGAGGGCTCTCTCTACAAAATTTAACTTTGTTTTGATTATAAAATATTAGGATAGTTATGATTGTGCAATTTGGTTTTGATTTGTTTTGGTTTGGTGGGAAAAATAACTTAATGAGATGGATAGTGTGAAATATGATTCTCTATTGGGCTAAGGAGTCAAAATTCAAGCAGACAGAACTAGGATCAAGGTCAAAAAGTCAAATGTTTTCAGGGAAATATAGATAAGCCTTTGAAGATCTTGGAAGACTTTTTGGTGAAGTGGTTTGATTAGGATATAGAGCAATGAAGGGTTATTTGATCTGGAAAAGAGAATTAGTAAGTAGATATCAAATGAAAGAGAGATCAATTAAGGGTTCCCTACTCTGTAAATCAACAGAAAACATTGAAATTATAAATAGTAAAGACAGGGTGCTTTTAACAAATCCTGAAGTAATACTCCTATTTATTCATTCAAATTTGGAACAAATATATGGATGCATGAAAGAAAGAAGATAAATAATGAAAAATAGAAAAAACTTCACTTCAATAGCTCATCACATGAATCCTGAAAGATGATGCTAATTGATTTGATCCAGTCTACTACTCGAAATTTGGAACACAAAAGCCTTGAAGCCCAACAAAAATGACTATAGAAATCTTCAACAATTTATTCCACAATAATACTTTCAAATATGAAGTATTTATACAATATTGTTTACAAAATATCCTAGAATGCTTCTAGGAATCATCTAGGGAAAATAAATATCTTTACAAAAAAATAGAGGTAGCTGCTTAACAACTCAATAAGCTATCCTATTTATCCAAATAAAATAGAAAATAATTGTGGATTAGGTGCAGCTGGCTGCCTTGGTGTCCTCTTTGTTGGCTTAGATATTTCAAATCTATTTTTAAATCTGATCTTCTTTATCTTATACTATTTCACTCTGATTTATCTTTATCGTATGATACTCTTTGACTCAGATACTCTTTAACCTTTGTAAAACTACTTTACTGCTGTAATAAATTCTACATTGGCTGTAAAAATCAGCAAACTGCTTTCTTCCTTTTATCTTCCTTTTAAATTTCATAGAAAATTAGTAAGTGATTGCCAAGCTTCCTCATTAGAATTTTGAATCTTTTTCAGCCTCCTAAAATTCTCATCTGCCTCAGTATATCTAGAAAAAGTTGGTTTTATGACAAATAAATGTCTTATCTCATGCTGTAGATAGAATAAATCCTCAAAACTTCTGAGAAATACCTTCCATGTTGGAGTGCCTTTTCCACTTGTCTTTTCAACCTGATATTTTGTATACTCCTTGATTTTCTTATTATAATCCTCTTGAGGCATAAGCTTATCATTTATAACCAAAATGTTAGGAAAAATTCTTTGCCTCAAATTTTCAAATTTAACCATAAGCTTCGCTATGGTTATGTTCGTATTTTCACATTTCTCTTCAAGTTGTTTCATTAGATTCTTCTTTAAGATGAATTTCCTTATTTCAAGGATTGTCTCTGTCCTATCAGTGATTTTTAATTCTTCCGACTCCTATCTATTTTTATTGTTGAGAAACTTGATCAATTCTATGCCTTGCTTAGGTTTAGTACCTAGCTCATCTTTGGTTTTATGAATTTCTGCTAGTGTTGCCTTTAGTAAATCTCTTTGTTCAAAGATTACCTGAATTGAGCGCCACACATCATTGATGGCTTCAATGATTTGGTTCCATAAATATTTTTTCACATATGATATTGGCTCCTTTAAGGTTAATTCTTTTTGTAGCTTTTTCAGTTCTTCATTTAACCTATTACCCCTTTGTCCATGAGTTTTGACATTTATTTGAGCTAACTTCTTTGTATCCTCAAGGTTATCAATCATCTTTTTCAATCTATTAATCTCACTTGTCTGAAGTGACATTTCTTCCATGGATTTTACTAATTTACTAGCCTCATCTATGGGCTGAGATGCCTAGTAGATGACTCTGTAGATGAAGTTGTAGATGATGTCACTGGGACTATAGTAGCCAGTGGTTCTTTGGGTGCCAAATCATCTAGTAGAGTTGAAGGCACAACTATAGTAACCATATGAATAACTGTAGGAGTTTCCTAAGCTTTTGTTGTTTCCCTTTCATGCACAAGTTTTTCCATTTGAGTATCCATTTCTTTGATCAGTCCTGTTAGCTGAAATATTAAGTTCATCATGTCATTCTTTTGAGTTTGTTCTTGTATAATTTATTTATATTGAGGATGTTTAGTTGATGGAAGTTTAAACTATTTCCTCAATGCTGCAATGTCCTCATTTTTATTTTTTACTAATTGTTCTCCTTCTTTCACATTTTCAGGATCATATCCTATTTGGAGAACCAACTCTTATAAAGACTTAATCCTTAGGTATTTAGCATATAATGAAGCTTTGTCTACCTTCATTTGATCTTTCATGTTTATGATTGTGTTCTAAAGTTTTTGAACACTCATAGCCTTGGTTGTAATGGTAGAATATAACATCTCTGAACTCTGTCTATGAAATTCTATTTGATCAAGTGCATGAATTTTCTTTGTTTGTACTTCTAGATCAACTGTTTTATAGTCTGCAACTGTCTTTGGAGTCTTCACTATAGGTTGTAACACTAACATGATCAACTTTTTGTTTGAGTAATCAAAGGTAGATAAAAGTATGTTTTGAACACTTGGTGTTTGATTCAAATATTGAGAGGAAATCCCAGGTTTAATCTCTTCATTCATTATTTTAAACTGTTTATACTTTTCCCTGATATCAAGATCCTTTTCCTCTGTTGTCTGTGAAGATGATGCTTATAAATTTTGTTGTTTCTCTATTATTTGTGCATTTGAATTATTTGGATTTCCCTCATTTAAATTCTCTGTAACTTTCTCATTTGCATTGACTGTAGCTGCATCAGTATTTGTTACTGGAACATCTGTGTCTTCTACCTGAATAGTCACTTTTCGTTTATCAACTGAGTCTATCTTATGCTTTTTTTTGTATCTTAATTTTAACCCATTCTTAGTTGTGGTCTTTGCAATGTATGTTCCTTCTTCTATAACCCTTTTAGTGGCTTTCTCTCCTTGATTTGCAGTTTGTAAGGTGTGACTAGTGTCACCCTGCTTTACTGAATCTACCAAAGTATTTTCTATCCACTAAATATGATTGACATACTTCTTAATATCTGGTTTTTTCTCATGAATGTAGGGTGTTAGTTTGCACTTAACCCTCATTTTACTCAGTATTCCTTGTGGATCATAGTTCCAGGAAAAGCTTTCTTCAAATCTGTATTCTAATAATTGTTTGGCTACTTCTATATCTGCATCTTCGTGATTAAAAATAAATGGCCCTACCTGATTCTTTAACTTGAATTGTGTTTTCTTCTTATCTGTTAAGAAGCTAATAAAATTAGAATTCAATATTTTCCTGATATATTCCAAGGCAAAAACCCTCATTAATACAAATTTAGGTAGTTTGTAAGGTAGAAGATTAGAGCCAAAAACTCTGATTTCTGTGTGTTTTTCATAAAAATACCAATCTCCAGTCCTATTCTGCTGAGATAGTTGTAGGATTTTATTTATTTCATGATTAATCCTTGGTTGTTTAGTTTTGGTCAATATATTGATTAATGGATGGAAAATATTATCTTTGAACTTTGCAAAAGTGAATTATGAGGACTCTTTTCTAATCAATAAAGTCCAAAAGATGAGTAAAAGTGGTTTTTCTTCTATATCAATTTTCTGTAGATTTATAGGAAACTTGTGTGCTTGAAAATACAAGAACATGTGGAAGAGAAAATATGTGTATATAAGCACTCCTTCAGTTGGCAACTTGATCAGTTGATCATGGATATTTTTTACAATGTACTCAGGATAATTGAAAATTACAGAGGGAGGTTGTCCTGGTGTAAAAGTAGATAGAAACCCTAGGATGGATTCATCAGTATGCTCATCTATAAAGTATCCTAGGATAAATGATAGCATGGAAATGACATGTCTAGACCCCTTTGGAGATTTTGAAGTAGAATATGGAGGATTTATTTGAGGAATTTCGACTTGTAAGGGCATGAATAATTGGAAGATCTAAAATCTTTTGGGAAAATCAAGGCCAATGTATAACTTTGTAAGTGCCTCTATTGACAAAGGAATTGCTTGAGGATCAGGTTTGAGCTGTAACATTTGATTTATGGACTCAACAGTAATTGTAAAAAGTACTTCTTTGTTTACATTCATTATTTCTCTTTTTTCAGGCACATAATAGTTCTGACACAACCTAACCAGCTCTGGCCATGGATGAGTGACTGGAACAACATATTTGTGCAAGTTTGATTCCCAAATCTAGACTTATTCAACCCGATCTAAGGACTTTTCATAGCTCCAGTAGTGGAGGTCTAATAAATTAAATTCAACAATAGGATCTGTTATTTTATAGTCAACATCTACTAAAGGGATGTGCTCAATGTCTACAACAGGAGGTTGTAGAGGATTCACAATGATGGCAGTCTTAGAGAGCATAGTTGGAGTAGATTTAGGCATTTTTAGGCTTTTAGGATCACTAAAACATTGTTTTTAGTCTTTTTGGTTTCTTCTGTAAGATTAAATGGTTTACATGAGTATTTTTGACTCTCATAGAGGTTTTTGGATGAAAATAAGAAGAATATGGTTCTTTTCTTAGACCTTTCTTTCAATTTTTGACTTTTAACAGTGTAACAGACCCTCGCTGGTTATGAAAATAAGAAACATGGGTTTCTTAAGCTTTTTTCAATGGATATTGGCCTAAAAATTGTTTGGAATCAAACACAGAGGGTCATGCTACCTGCAGAGGATTTTTGGGCTTTTTTGTAGTTTTATATAGTTTGAAAAAACTAAATAAACTCAATATTTTCCTTCTCAAACTAGGCAGAGTCTAAAACAGGGTTTTGTAAAAAAATTGACATCGTTTTGCCTTTTTTTTTGGACAATTTTAAAGGTTTTTTTTTGATAAATTTTCTTATAAAAGTTTCAAATGTTCTTTTTAAATAGACAACAGGCTTGATTTCTTCAAAAAATACATATTTTACATAGGTATGGGTATTTGAAATAGGTTCTAAAGAGTTTAACAGGTTCCTAGTATCTTTTCTAATCTTTGGAAGCTTTATTGAACTTTCAGCAATCTTTAATGGTAAATGCAATCTTTTCACTAGTTCTAAGCATAAAAACAATGAAAAATGTTTCATTCTCTGAGTCATAATGGAAAATATAGTTGACAAGTGACGAAAATGGATAAATGGTGCAATTTTGAGGTTTATTAGGCAATTTAGGGCTAAAATGGCATGCAATAAATGGTGGTCATATCAGAAAATGAGTGGTTTTTGGGCTTCAAAGGATATAAATCATGAGTGGTTATCGCGTAGGTTGAAGGTGGTAAACAGTTTCAATTGAATCGGATACGATTCAATGAAAATAAGCCATGTGGAGGAGGGAGGAAAGGCTAAAACAACGTATTTCGCGTGGAAAGGAATTATATTTTAGTCGCGCAACTTAAAATTTGATATAGCTTTTCGTTTGTCATATCTGGGATGGGTCATGCGAACAGTCGAGATTTGATCTTGAAGTTTCTCGGCATTGGGAGTGGGTTCCAGGGTTTGGTATATGCAGTGGGATGGGTTATAACTTTATAATTATAGATTTATAATGTCAAAACCTTATGTTATATGACTGGGTGGGGGGTAAAGTTGTATTTTTTTAATTAAAAAATTAATCGAATGTTTCAACCGGTAGCACTGGGCTCAAGTATGTTTATTATATAGTAAAGAAAACATTAACAAGTGTTTTAATACCATAAGGGGTTGGGGTATTTTTGTATTTTGATATGTTTAAACCTATGGGAATAAAGGGCGGGTTTTATTTTTGTCACATGGGATATATAACATAGGTTTAAACTTTTAAATAATGGGGTTTTTGGGGTTATTTAAATATAAAGGATTTAATAATATACGGGAAGGGTATATTTTAATGATTTAATAACTTAGGTTAGGAATTAATATGAAATTAAGGTATAAAGTATGAAATTAATAAAAATACATAATTTAAGACTAAGTAATGTGTAAAAATAGGCAATAAAGCATAGTTTTGTCCCATTTTTTGATTTTTACACATAGACTTGGGATAAAAATGCATTTTATGGGTTTTTTGAGTGTTTCTAAATGAAAATGAAATTAATCTATTACGGTTTTATCGTTTACTAAGAAAAAGGTTATTTTACTTCGGAAAAGTGATCATAATCTTGGAAAATGGTGAAAATGTTGATGAGATGGGTTATGTGTAGGGAATCCAATATTTTTAACCAATCATTTACCAAGCCTTGGGTCCAGTCCCAACAAAAGTCAGAGAAATTCTCTGAGGCTCTTTAACTAGAGATTCAGAATACTGAATGATTTTGGGGGAAGGGAAATTAGTAATTTTTGCCTAATGATGTTTCACTACATGTCTTGCACAACTTCTTTCTACCCACCCATCATTATTTCTAACACTTTTTACTTCATTTTCATGCGTGAATTTAATCTTGCAACCCTAAATAATTTTTCTTTCAAAACATAAAACTATCTAAGTCTAACCTTATTTCATCTGAGGGCTCAGATTAAACTATTGAGCTCTTCATTTATTCTCTAACTATCTACTGATTTGTCAAGTTTAAACTGTTTGACATATCTTTATTCTCTATCTAAAACATGAAATTCAAAGCATGAGAATTTAAGATTAAACTCTTTAACTGAACATGGATTATGGAATTTATTGACAATTTGCACATAATCATTATTCTTGCAGTAAAAGTAAATAGTAGTGGCATTTTGACTTGCTAACTTCCAGGTCTTATTTTTATCTCTTTTTCCTTTGGGGTTTATTCTTTTTCTAAGTCCTTTGATATTTCTTTTAGGACTTTTTGACCCTCTTTTTGTATTTTTTATTACTTTCAAAATATGGGAAAAAAACTTGTAGAAAGAAAGGTACATACATATTTACAAGACTATAAATTCAATTCAAAAATTATGAACCCTATTATTATAGGACCCTAACAGTGGCTCCACATGGGGATGGCATTTCGTGGTGAAATGTCAATAATTTTAATACTATTAGCCTTTGAATTTTGACTGTGATAACCCTATAAGTATATTCTGATCTCTGTAATTATTCATAATTATGTTATTTTACCTCTCAAAGCTTAGGGCCTTCTCTTCGGGCTTCAAATTTGTTTGGAAAACATCCAATCCAGTCTAAAATATTCAATTTATATGTACAATGGTCAATGTAAATGAAACTAATTATTTTTTTTATCTCGGAGGAGTAGTAGTGCTTCAACATTCTGCCATTTATTGGTCCATCTAACATAGCCGATCCATCCATTTCTTTTAGATAGAAAGCACTTTTACCTTTGTAACCATAAATCACATAAGGTCCCTTCCATAGAAAATCAAATTTTCCATGTTTACTTTTGTCTTCTCTTCTTGAATCCCATTTTAACACTTTGTCTCCAATGTTGAAATCATCTTCTTTAGTCTTTTTGTCAAAAAATTTCTTTATTTTATCCTGGATAACTTGAGACTTAATGTAAACCTCTTCCCTTGTTTGTTGCAAGTGAATGTTTTGATTTATCCTTCTTTGAATGTCATTTGATTCAACTTGTAACTCTTGGATAATTTTCATTACTGGCACTCCTAAGGAAGATGGAAAAAAAAATTCATTTCATATACAAGCTGGTAAGGAGATGTACCAATAGATTTTTTGGTTGTAAGTCTATCTGCCCATAAGGCATTGACTAAATTTTTGTTCCAAGTCTTTTTATTATCGTCAAGTAACTTTTTGATGATATTTACAAGGCTCTTATTTGAATATTCATCTAGACCATTACCTTGGGGTTAATATGAAGTAGAATGGTGTGGGGTAATGTGATATTTATGGTAAAATTCAATCATATTTTTAGATTTGAATGCTACTGCATTGTCAGTAATTATATTTTGGGGACATCCAAACCTTGAAAGTATGTTGCTTTCTAAGAATGAGATAATGATAGTATCTGTGGCTTGCCTAGAGGGTATGGCTTCAATCCACTTGATAAAATAGTCAGTGGTTGTCAGAATCCACTTGTGTTGGGCTGATGATGGGGGATGAATTTCTCCAATGAAGTCAATACCCCATTGTTGAAATGGAATTTTAGTTGATATGGGATTTAAGGGCAGGGGTAACAATTTTTTCTTACCCTCAAATATTTGACACTTGTGACAGGAGGTCACATATCTTTTAGCATCGGCAAATAATGTAGGCCAGTAAAAACTAGCTCTCAGTATCTTGTCTACAGTAGTCTTCTAGTAGAGATGTCCTCCACAGTCACCTCATGAAATTCTTGTAACAATTTATCAACTTCTTCTTTTAACAAACAATTTAACAAAATCCCACTATGATATTTCCAAAAATTACATTGTCTAATATACAGAATCTTACTTCCTTAAGCTTTAAAAATATAGCTTTTATTCTTGATAATCCAGGAGGATCTTGTAAGTTTAGTAATACAAATATAATATCTGCATACCATGGTGAATCTAAAAAGGCTTCACTGATCTCTGGAGTCACCATCTCTTCCTGATCATCTACTTGGGCAATACAATTTATGTCTAGGGCATGACAATTTGATTCAACCATTAGTTTAGCTAAAGATTGGCCTTTTATCAATTTAGTAGGTTTTATCTCTATGTCATATTCTAAAATTGTGGCAACCCACTTACCTCTTCTACCATCAAGACCGTCTCGAGTTAGAATTTCTTTTACTACTGCATTTGGAACATAGGAAATGATGTGAGAATAGAGAATGTACACTCTGAAATCTTTAATGGTCTTTACCAAAGCTAGGCCTTGTTTTTCCATGATATTTTATTTCAAAGTTGCATCTCTAAGTGTTTTGCTAAAGAAAGCTATGGGTTTTTCATAACCCTGGTCATTTTTCTGCAGTAAAACTGTAGTAATGGTGTGTTCTGAAGAAAATGAAAAAAATGATGAAATCCTTTTTAAAGTCGGGATTTATAAGGACTGGAGTTTTGGTTAAGGCCTGTTTGATGGTTTCAAATGATTATTTGGACTCAATAGTCCATTTAATAATTGAATATTTTTTAAGCATGTTGTTTAATTCTCTAATTATCTCAGCTAAATTAGAAATGAGTCTTCTTAAAAAGGTATTTTTTCCTAGAAAAGCTTGTAACTCTTTTATGTTTCATGGAGGACTGATGTTAAGAATTGCTTCTATTCTTACAGGATCTATTCTAATTCCTTCCTTAGAAATTATGTGTCCTAGTAACTTTCCTTCTTCTAATCCAAATACAATTTTCTTATGGTTTAATGACATGCCAAACTTTCTGCATTTTATAAAGAATTGTCTAAGATGATCCAAGTGTTCATAATCACTTTTAGAAAATACAGTTATGTCATCTAAGAAAATCACTAAGAACTCATGAATTTCCTTTGTAAAGGCTATATCCATAGCTCTTTGAAAGGTTTCCCCTACATCTATTAAACCAAAAGGCATTTTTACATACATAAAAGTGCCCCAAGGAGTAGTAAAAGTTGTTTTGGCTTGATCCTTTGGTTGGACTAAAATCTGGTTGTATCCTGAAAATCCATCCAAAAGAGAAATCCTAGAAGAACCAACTACCCTTTGTAAAATGTGATCCATTTTTGGTAAAGGATAGTTATATTTTAAGGATACTTTACTTAGATTCCTAAAATCAACACATAATCTAATCTCTCCTATCTTTTTTCTAGTTGGAACTAGGTTAGACACCCAATCAGAATTTCTGATTGGTGCAATTATCTGTGCATCATACATTATTTTAATTTCTTTTTATATTAAGGGCATTAAAATAGGGTTTATCCTCCTTAACTTTTGTCTAAAGGGTTTTTGATCTTCTTCTATAGGAATTTTATGTTGAATTATGTTGGTGTCATAGTATTTTAGGTTTTCATAACTCCAAGCAAAAACATCTTGGAATTCCTTAAAAAGAGAAATATATTTTTCTTTTTCTTGTTGAGGTAAGGCTTTGGAAATTTTAATCATCTTGGGTTTTAACTCTGTGCCTATGTTGCATTCCTCAATGTCAGATCTAAGTGGCTCCATTTTGGGTTTTCTAGCAACATCATTTGAGTCAAATAAATCTTCTAAAGGATTTAAAACTTTTGGTAATAAATTGTCTTTGAGATTTAATATTTCAGATTCATCATCAATTATCTCATCAATTTCTACTCTCTCTAAGTTATCTATATCTTATTGAATAAATTTATTTGGCCTAGAAAACTTTAATTTATTTACATCTATATTATTCAAATCTATTTCACTATCTAAATCTTGATCTATGGCACAATCAGTGTCTATTTTATAGTTCCAAAATTCACCTTCATTATTCATAAAATGGTAAATTTGTTGGTCTTGTGAAAAAAATTTCCAATATTTGAGGTTATCTGGAATTATTGCTCTGTTTTTTACTTCTGCAGTATATTTATGATTGGGCTGTAAAGGTAAATTACAAGTACTAGCAAAAGTTTCTAAAGAGTGTGCTTATAAGTTTTTCTTTCTTGGTATTGCAGAGAAATTACATTCCAACAAATCATCAATAAAAGCTAATGTAGTCTCTCTATAATGGCCTAATATAGGATTGTAAATAGAATATTCACCTTTAATTTGTTTTATAATCAACTTTTAGTCTCACATTATTGCTATTATTTTGCTTCCTAAGTTTTTAATTATCTGGAGTCCTAAAATGAGGGCTTCATACACAGCCATATTGTTGGTGCATTTGAAATTCAGCCTGAAAGTATGACCTTGCTTGATTTTTCTCAATGTTAGTTATCCAAACTCCTACTCCTACTCCTAGTTTTTTTACTGAGCCATCAAAATCTAAATGCCATAAAGATTCATGAAAGATATTTTCATTGTTTTGTGTTTTCTTTTGGTCTTTTAGTTTAGTTTTGATTTCATTATCAGTTTCAAAGTTACATAAGATGAGATAATCTATATTAGTAGGCGTATCATAAATTCGATAATTTAATGATCTTTCTGCACTACTTACCATATATTTCATCAAAGTTTCCCTGTAAAGCTTCCTTGGTTGACCAAAGACTGATATAGTAGCATAAGACATGTCCAATTGTAGATATCCCTATAATTTTTCTCCCCATGAGTGATATAATAACATTCCATATGTGGGAGGGATATCAGCTACTACAATGTCCATTAGTATGCTCTTACGAGGATATTGAACTAATGTTACACACAAACCTTTAATTAAACCTAGGCATTTTACTTTTCTAGAATAAAATGAAAATAAATCTTTGTAAGGCCTTGTAATGTTTAAATTCAGAGTTTCCATTATTTCTTTGGGAATTAAATTATGTGAAGCCCTTGAATCAAACATTGCATTGTGTAAAATTTGGTCATTTACAGTTAAACTGATGTAAAATGGAGGAACTACTCCATCTTGATGCTTTCCATTCACATCAAGGCCAAAAATCTACTCTAGTTGATCACCATTCATGTTTAATGTTTCATTAATTGTTGTTTTATACAAATCATGTTTTACCAATTCTATTAAAGGAATTGGTATTTTTTACTTTGCAATTTCATTTTTTATATTGAATGAAGGTTGTGATTTACTTATTTTAATTAACTCTTCTTTAGTAACTATAATTTCTGTTGGTTTATCTTGTTTTTATACAATTATGTTTTCATTTTCTGTTTGAGTTTCTTATGTCTTACTGCTTCTAGTTTTCTTTTCAGGAATGGTTTGAGAAGCAGTAGATGGTTTTTCAGATTATGAGTTGTCAAAAACTATTTTTTCAATGGCATCTTTTGGATCTGCTGATTTTGGATCAACAGTGGATGTTTTAGGATCTAAGTTTGTTAGGTCCCTATATTACTGTATAGTCCCTTATTGTTGTTAGTGTAAACCCCTTTTTGTTATTATTGTACCCCTGTAACCCCCATATTTTTATTATTGTGCCCTTAAATTATTATTATTAGGTCGGCTAGGATTACATTGTGGCCCCAGTAGGATTACATTATGGCCCCATGGACTCCTATATATAGAGAAGAGGTTTTGTAATTTGTATCATCCAAGAATTGTTCATTAATGTAATGTATTAGAGGTTTCCCCCTCAAAGTGGCTTATTTCTAAGGCACTGATATCTCTTTTCTTCTATTTTTGGAGCTGGTTTCACAACATTTGGTATCAATGCTTTGGATTCTAGGGTTTCGCTGCTCCAAAAAGGTCATCATGGCATTTTTGCTATAACTTGGTTTCTACAAAGTTTCAGAAGCTGAAATTTTTAGAGTGCGAAGCTTAAATCTTGAATAACATTGTCAAAATATTTTAGATCTTGGTTCGCAATATTTTGGGAGATATGATCTATGGAAGTTAGGTATTTTTGCAGGCTCCCAAATTTAATATAAACAGGTCATTGTGGAATTTGAGCTATAAATTTTTTCCTACGAAGGTTCACAATATGAAATTTTAAGGGCGCAAAGCTGAAATCCTGAGGAAAGTTTTCAAAAAATTTCAGAGCTTGGTTCACGATATTTTTGGAGATATGGTCTGTGGAAGGTAGTGCTTTTTCAGGCTCCTGAATTTCATCTCAAAGAGGTGATCGTGGGAAAATCTTCATAACTCTCTCTCTGAGAATCATATTAGAGTGCCATAAAAAGTGGTTGCAAGTACATGGACTGTAGTTTATTTTCTATTAATTTCATAGCTAAAAGAATAAATAGTGACACGTGGAAAGTCATACAAGTTTTCTCTACTGAACCAGTCCATAATTAGGTCATTGTGGGAGATTGGACATAAATTTTCCTTGGAGAATCCAAATCAAGTCAAACCTATGGCATTAAAAATATAATTTAGAAGGCTACCTCAGTGCCAAGTTTCAGATATTGAAGAGTTGCAATCACAAAGATAATCTAATTTCAATATCAAGATCCTCAAAAGCAAGAAAAAGTTGTGTATTGTTTTTTACAGATTGCATAAGTCTCGTTTGAAGAATCAATTTGAATTGATTCCAAGGGCATATTGTAGAATATATATTAGTATTGGGTTAAAAAAAATTCCCCGTAAAAATAATTCAACACCCATTAAGTCTTCAGAAGGCTCTACTATGACTCATGAAGATGAAGAATTGCAACATGATCTATCAAAATTACAAGAGCAAGTGCACCAAATTTCACTCTCACAAAGAGCAACAAAAAATTAAATGGATGTTTTGAAGAAAGGCATGGAAGCGAAGATGGATGGTTTGAAGAAAGGCATGGAATCTAAGATATATGGCATGGAATGTAAGATGGATGACATGGAAGCTAAGATCTATGAAAAAATTAAAGACAACATGGAAAACATGAAGAATGAAGTAAAAACGAACATGGAAGGTTTGAAAATTTTGATACAAGAAATGTTTCCTAATGGTGAAAATATAGTAGAGGAAACTCATCATGAGAAAAAAATAAACGTTAATCGTGACTTCGTAAACTCTAATGCTGGCGAGAAGAACCACCATATTCCAAAAATGGATATGAGGAAGTTTAATGAAAGGATATTGTAGCATGGATACTACAGCTGGAGCAATATTTTGATCTCCATAGTGTTCAAAACACACAAAAGGTACGCATTTCAACTTTACATTTAGAAAAAAATACATTTGTATGGTATCGATGGCTTTTCTCCCGTAGAAAAATTTTCACTTGGTAAATTTTTATGGAGGAAATGATAGCACATTATGAGGATACAAAGAGCAACACCTTCTTTAGCCAATTGATAAATCTCAAACAAAAGGGTTTAGTGGGGGAGCACATTGAGGACTTCCAAAAATTGAATATAAGGGTAACTGATATTCCAGAGGAACATGGGATTGATCTCTTCATAGATACTTTAAAGGATAACATCCAACATGAAATTCGCATTTTGGAACTTGATTCATTGAAGAAGGCATTCAGGTTGGCAAGAAAAATTGAATGTAAAATTACGGCAACAAGGAAGCCTACCACTCACTTCTATAAAGAGGGAAGTATTGCTACTCCTAGATTTCAACAACCTACAAGGTTGACACCACAAAAATTGGAAGAAAAAGGAGAAAAAGGGCTTTGCTATAGTTGTGATAGAAAATACACTAAAGGTCATAAGTGTGCTGAGAAGAAATTATTTTACATAGATTGTGAAGAGGAAGAAGAAAATGAACAAGAAGAGGATATACACCAGGAACCAGCCCTAGAAGAGGAAGAAATGAGTCTAACCATATCGTGTAATGCATTGGCAGGAATTACCACTCCTCAAACTCTCAAGATAGAAGGAAATATCAAGAAGAAAAAGGTAATAGTGTTGATTGATTAAGGTAGCACCCATAATTTTATTCATTGTAAGGTAGCCAAGGAATTGAATTGTTTCCTATACCCAGCACCAGAATGTCAAGTGATGGTTGCAAATGGAGGAACTATAAATTGCTCTGGAAAATGCCATAATACCAAGCTAACCATGGGGGAATATGTATTGACTAGTCCAATGCTTGCCATTCCTATGGGAGGTGCCGATGTTGTACTAGGAGTACAATGGTTACAATCTTTGGGGACGGTAGCTTTTAATTTTCAAGAACTTTTCTTGAAATTTTTTTCAGAAGGAAAGGAAGTCGAATTACGGGGTATTGCGGGGAAGACAGGAAGGATAATAAGCTCTAATGTCATGACAAAGCTTCTAAATAAAGAACAGCGAGGCGTAATTGCACAATTATGCTCACTAGAAGCTCCAACATCAAAATCATCTATTTCTGCAGATCTCCAACAAGTCTTGGACAATCATTCCAAGGTGTTTGAAACTCCCAAAGGACTCCCACCTATTCGTGATCGTGATCATGCTATTCATTTGATTCCAGGAAGTGTTCCTCCAAACATCAAGCCTTATAGATATCCTTACTTCCAAAAGAGCGAAATTGAACGTATGATTGCAGAAATGTTAGAGGCGGGTATAATTCAACCTAGTCAAAGTTGTTTCTCTGCTCCTGTAGTATTGGTACACAAGAAGGATGGATCATGGTGAATGTGTCCGGATTATAGGGAGCTCAATAAGCTCACCATTAAAGATAAATTTCCCATTCCGGTGATTGATGAATTATTGGATGAATTACATGGAGCAATTTATTTTACCAAGTTGGATCTTCATTCAGGATATCATCAAATTAGAATGAAGACTGAAGATATTCCAGAAACAACATTTCAAACTCATGAGGGTTATTATGAATTTTTGGTCATGCCTTTTGGCCTTACCAATGCACCTTCTACATTTCAAGGGTTGATGAATTCCATTTTCAAACCCTTCCTTACAAAATTTTTTATAGTATTTTTTTATGACATATTAATCTACATCAGGTCTTGGAGGGATCATGTTGAACATGTTGACAGGGTGCTCAAACTATTGCAGGAGAAACAATTATATGCAAAAACATCCAAATGTTTCTTCAGAGTACAAGATGTGGAATATCTCAGTCATATTGTATCTCACGAGGGTGTTAAGGTGGACCCTAACAAAATTAAAGCAATTAAGGAATGGAAAGTCCCCACAACCATAAAGCAGTTGCGAGGATTTCTCAGGTTAACAGGGTATTATTGCAAGTTTTTTAAGAATTATGGGAGAATAGCAGCACCTCTAACAACATTGTTGAAGAAAGATGCATTTTCATGGGATCCTGAAGCAACTAAGGCCTTTAAACATCTTAAAGAGGCAATGTGCCTAGCACCGGTCTTAGCTATGCCAGACTTCACAAAAACCTTTATTGTGGAATGTGATACCTCAGGAAATGGAATTGGTGCTGTTTTAATGCAGGAAGGAAGACCCATTACTTTTTAAAGTCATCCAATCAAAGGAAAATATTTACTGAAACCTATTTATGAGAAGGAAATGTTAGCAATACTGCATGCACTAAAGAAATGGCGAACTTACCTAATGGGAAGACACTTCAAGGTAAAAACTGATCATGATAGTCTTAAACAATTTTTGTAACAAAGACTATCTTTAGAAGAGTAACAGAAATGGGTCACAAAGATGTTGGGTTATGACTTTGAAATAATCTAAAACAAAGGGAAGCTTAATGTTGTTGCACATGCACTCTCAAGAAAGAATGAAGAGGTGGAAGCATTGCTTTGTGCCATTTCTATTATCTAACCAGATTGGATAACTGAAGCAAGAGATGAATGGAAGAAGGACAAAGAAGTATGGACACTCATTCAAAAGTTGCAGCAATATCCTAGTACATATGATACATTTAGTTGGAAAAATGATTCTTTATGGTACAAAGATTGCTTATATATTTGTAATAATTCCCAACTAAAACAAAATATTCTTTTGGAATTGCACACTTCTCCTTTAGGAGGACACTCAGGATTTTTAAAAACTTACCACAGGGTGAAGAAACATTTTTTTTGGATGGCCTTAAGTCTGATATTCAAAATTTTGTGGCAGAATGTTTGTTTTTCCAGCAAAATAAAGTTGAGATAATTAAGACCCCGGGACTTCCACAACCTTTATCCATTCCAAGTCAACATTGGGAGGAGATTTCAATGGATTTTATCACAGGTTTACCTAAGTCTGAAGGAAAGAGTGTCATCATGGTGGTAGTTGATAGACTTACCAAGTATGCACACTTTTGTGCATTATCTCATCCATTTAAAGCAAGTACAGCTGCTACTACATTTATGGACACAATTCAAAAGCTACATGGAAACCAAAGGGTTATTATGAGCAACAAAGATCCCATTTTTACTGGAAATTTTTGGACGGAGTTATTTTCTTGTTTGGGTACTCAATTAGCTCATAGCTCATCTTATCATCCTCAATCTGATGGTCAAACTGAGATAGTAAATAAATGTTTGGAAGGATATCTTCGTTGTTTTGTATCCAATAAACAAACACAATGGGTCAAGTGGTTACCTCTCGCTGAATGGTGGTATAACACTTCCTTCCATACTGCAGCGAAAATGACCCCATTTATGGCACTTTATGGATATCATCCACCATCCATCACATCATCTTTAAGAGAAAATTTGAAGGTTCAAGCAGTGGAAGATCACATCGAGCATCAACAAGAAGTTCTCCAACTCTTAAAGGATAACCTAAATTTGGCACAAAATCGAATGAAACAATAGGTAGATCAGCATCACAATGAGAGAAGTTTTGATGTAGGAGACTGGGTATTTTTACGGCTACAACCATACAAACAAATTTCCCTCAAGAAAGCTAAGAAGGATAATAAATTATCGCCAAATAACTATGGTCCTTACAAGGTGTTGCAAAATATTGGTACTATGGAATACAAATTGGAGCTTCCTGCTTCTTCATGAGTGCATCGAGTTTTCCATGTTTCATGCTTATAGAAGGTTATAGCTGAAAATATTCCAGTTCAAAAAATATTTCCAGAACTTGATGAGGAAGGCAAAATCATATTGGAACCTGAAGTGGTCACGAAAACAAGAACTTGATAGCTACGGAATCGATCAATTTCAGAGTATCTCATCAAGTGGAAGAACTTACTCACTGAAGATTCTACATGGGAGGATGAGAATTTTATACAGAAGCACCCAGAGCTACTCAAGCATTAAGGACAACACTTTTTTGAAGGAGAGGGGCATGTTAGGTCCCTATATTACTAGTATAGTCCCTTATTGTTGTTAGTGTAAACCCCTTATTTTTATTATTGTACCCTTGTAACCCCCATATTGTTATTATTATGCCCTTAAATTATTATTGTTAGTTCAGCTAGGATTACATTGTGGCCCCTCTATGATTACATTATGGCCCCATGGACTCCTATATATAGAAAGGAGGTTTTGTAATTTTTATCATCCAAGAATTGTTAGTTAATGTAATGTATTGGAGGTTTCCCCCTTGAAGTGGCTTATTTCTAAGGCGTTGATATCTCTTTTCTTCTAGTTTTGGAGCTGGTTTCACAACAAAGTTTGTTGTTTTAATAGGATTAGGTGCTTTTGCAACAACAATTTCTTGTAAACCTTTTGTAGCTTGAGAAACTTCATCTGTTATTTCAACAATCTTAGGGCTTGGTGAAATTTTGGGGCCGGAAACTTTGTGGGAAGAATTAGATTTTTTCCTATTTTCCTTAGGGAGAATTTGCAGAATTTTTGTTGTTGGGGCTTATAATATTCTCTTATTTTCAGTTTGAGGAGATTTTTTAGTAGAAGTTTCAGTGCTTTTCTTACTCCTAAGGTTATATTGCTTTTGTACTTCGTTTATATAAAAATCATAAAATTTCTTGTAGTTAAATGATTCATCTGAATCTAATTGAAGTTGTTGCATGTCAAATAACTCTTGATCTTCCTAAGTGAGAAAGATAATGGTATCTTCATTTATTCCCATTAGATTTATGGCATACTCATCATATACAATGTTTTGAGAACTTTCAGCATAGTTCTCCTAAAATGGGGGTCTTATTGTCTGATCTGGGGTTGATTCCTTTGATTTTACTGAATTTTTGTTTTTCCTATAGTTTGGATTTCTAATTTGCTGTTGATTATCCCATTGAGGTTTTATTTATATGTTGTCTAATATATCCATAATTCTCTATAATGTCTTAGCTAACATATCTATTTTTATGTCTGAACTAGAGGCTTCTTCTTTCATGGTTACTCTCCTCTCATTTCTTAATTTGGCTTTTTCAGCTAAAATATTTACCTCTACACCTACAACATCTGTTTGCATTCTTTCCAAAGTTTATGCATTTCTCTCTCTTAATTGATATGTCATGTTAGTGTCAAATCCATATGGGAATTTAAGTAAGACAAAATCAGGAGTGGGTTTGAGATTTGCAGGAATTGAATTGTAAACACTGCTATATCTAGTGCAGTAGCCTTGGACTGATTCATTAGGAGATCTTTTCATTGCATCAAATTCAGATAATATTTGGAGTGGATTTTTCTTCTTTTCCCATCTATTTAAAAATAATCTATGAAAAATTTCTTAGTCAGCTATACTACCAGCAATAAGACCTTTAAACCATTTTTTGACTTCCCCTATTAATGTTTGTGCAAACAATCTCATTTGTACATCTGAATCATCTATTTCATGGAGTTCAAAGTAATCTGTCATTTTATTTATGTGATACTATGTAATTTATTGTGTAGTAGCATCAAATTGTGGTATATTAATTTGGTTATCCTGAGGTATGTCATGTAGTTGTGATGGAAGAACAAGGGGAGCATACCTGGTAGCGATAACTTGAATTCTAGCTTGGCTAGGAGGTAAAGTAGAAGTGCCAGGGGATGAACTGGAAGTAGTGGCTAATGAAAGTAGATTATAAGATGTTGAACTAGAAAAAGTGTTGGCGAAAAGTCAGGTCTCGCGGGCAAGACCCAGGTTCAAGAGTTGTGGCCAACAAGGGGTCCGATGTAGTCTAGGAACACGCCGGCATTTTCACCCTGCTCTGGGAGAGCAGTGCGTCTCATCCGAGGCGTGCCGCGACCACATGCATAAGGGGATGAGATCACTGGTAAGGAATAAACCCGCAACCAAAGAAAGAAAGTGCATCCATTACATATACCAAATTACACATGCATGATCACTAATTAAGTATTCAGACAGTAGCAACTTAAAATTTTTGAATCAGTGTAAACACATTAGAACACATGAACAACGTATTGAGACAGTAATCCTTCCTTATATTATTCTTCTGGCCGAATACATTATTACATAGCTTTCTTCTCTGATAACTCACAAGTCGGATACAGATGGGTTTGAGAACAGAAAGGAAGAACATAGAAAGTAAGAACCCATAGGAAGAACAGGTATGATTCTTCCGCAGCTGCTCTGCGCATCCTTCCTCAGGTCTTGATCCTCGCGACTTCTCTCGCATCCATTCAACCCTCAACACAACAACAACCTCCTTCTTCAGCCGGGTGATTGCCTTTTATTCACCCGCTCCTCGCGACTGACAGCTTCTCTGTGTCTTCACTCTGGCTTTTCCCAGCTTCTCTTCTGATGTCTGCATGTTCTACTTTCTGTTTTCTGCTATGTTTCTTTCATCTGCACTTATCTCTGCTCGATCTCCGGTTATCAAGTGCTTCCGCGCCACCTTGGTAGCTCCGCAACTCCTGGTCGCTGCGGCGCGGTCGCGGTTGCTATGTGTATTTATTCCACAACTCAAAAAGAGTCAAATTTCAAAATGTCTTGGCCAAAAGTTCAAAACTTAAACAAAAACAAGGGCCCCAACAGGCCCCGACCACAATTCTTTGACTCGTCCGCAAGTCAATCACAAATGACAGTTTCTATTTCCATTCCCCCGCTGGCTTCCGTGCCCTGCTCTTCTATTCCTTCTTCCGCCACCCTTTCCTACTGCACTCCGCCATCCGGTTGACCAAACAAGGGCCCCAACTCCGGGACCCGGCGGAGTGTTGAATCTCTCAGCTCTGTGAAGGTCGCCACTGCTTGCTGCCATTCCTGCATAAGCAGGTCGGTGTCTTGGGAGATGCGGTTAGCGGCGGCTTCGTCAATGGGCGTCGGGGCAGCCCCGAACAGGGTGGCGAGCTGGGCTTCAGCCTTGGCATCCAGCTGGTGCATAGCGTCAGCATGGGTGCAAAGGGGCGGACGGATCTCCCGGATGACGTGCTTGGTCGCTGCTGATTCAGCCTCAGTCATCTGCATGTGAAGTTCCAGCTCGTCCCACTGGGCGTAGAGTTGATCTAACCTTGCAGGGTCCGTGGTCGCCTGAATGTCCCGAGCAATCTGTTGCAGCTGGGCAGCGATAGGCTGCGTCTTGACCGTTAGCGCGAGGGAGCATTCCTGTAGACTTCTCAGAAGGGCAGAAGCTGCGGCTGTAGTGGAATGTAGAGTGGCTTGCATACTGACTGCCTGCGTCTGTTTGGCAGTCACCTGTCCTGAATGGTCCCTGGGTGGATCTGGAAGGGTAGGCCGTGCGGCTAACGCCGCTTGTAGCTCCTGGTTCTCCCTGCAAACAATAGTGAAAACTTCCCTGAGATGGTGAGCCTGTAAAGCTATACTTTCCTCCTCTATGTGAGCAGGGAGTGGGGCATGGTGAGCCCGTGCCTCCGGCCATACGCTGGAGAGTGCCTGAATAGTAATGTTGGCCTGCTCCTGGAGGTAGGTCTTCTCCTGCAGCAGCTGATTGCGCTGTTTAGTAAGCGCCGTGATCTGATTCTGCTGCTCGGTGCACCGCCGCTGTAGCTCGGTGTGAATCTGCTCGGCTTTGAGGGCCGCCCGCTGAATGAGCAGGTATAGCTGTGCTGGACTCAGTTGTTCTGCAGTTGTTGGGCTGGGTGCACCCTACTCTGGCGTCTGTTCCTGCGAAGATTGGCCCATGGCCGCTGCTCGGCCTGAAGTCTCGGGAGGATGGACCGGCGTCTGCTACTGCACTGAAGTGGCCATATCAGGCTCTGGCCGGTCCTGCTGCGTGGTTTGCTCTGTGGGAGGGGCGGCCGAATCAGCCCCAACTGTGGCTGGCTAGACAGATATAGTTGGAAGAGAATCCCGGGATGTGGCCACGGGGTCAACAGGTGGTACCACGGCTGCAGTACTGGAGGTGACCTCCGCCCCGTGGTCACCGCCGAAAAGTTCCCGGATCAAAGAATCGGACACAGTGGCTGATGAATTGGACGGATTGGGGGAGGTGGCATGTGGTCGGCTGGTGGAGGGGGCGGTAGATGGAGTGAACGAGGTGTGAGGGAGACGAAGGTTTAGGAAATCTACCGGATCAATCAGCGGTTCCTCCGGAATCAAAGTTGCTGTGGGCGGAGTGGCTGGTGGATCATCCTCCGTAAGATCCACCACGGGATCTGTGGCCGTAGTGCGGGCCCTCTTGGATGGAGGTGGGTCGGCGGAATCGGGTTCGGGGCCCGGTTCAATCATTGGCGTGACGAGGGGGGTGGTAGAAGTGACCAGGTTAGTGGGAATGGGGGAAGTGAGGGGGGCGGTGTTGGAGAGACCACGGGACCGATTAATACGAAATTCAGTAAAAGAAGGAAATATAGGGGCACCACTGGAAACAACCTGGGTTACCACATTGAGTCGCCGCGCCTGGTCGTTGAAATGCTCGACTACGGGGACCAGCGATTCAGGCAGGTCCGGTGCGGTCCCAGCTGCATCTGGTGTGGTCTCCGCCGCAACTTGTGAAGATCCCCCTGCGCCGGTCGCGGTAGGCTGCTGTGTGGCCCTCATCCCCTAAAAATTGTAGCGGATGACTCCGTCGCAGACATGCTGAACAACCCCCGGCCACGCAGAGACCTCCCTGTGGAAAAAATTTTCATTGAGCTGGAAGCGAAGGGGCGCCATATGAAAAGTGTGCTGCGGTACGCAAGTCGGCCGGATGAAAGTGTGGTTGTGGCTGACGCCAAACCACACATGATCACTGTATTCATCCAACAGGTGCCGAGGCACCCGTTGCTGGTAAGTGACCACATCGATCATCATCCCATACCATTCTCGGAACGCCGATGCGTTCACCTGCTTGCTGCTGGGGTCCCTGGACACCTGCCAGGGGGAATATTTCATCGCGAGCGGCTGGCTCACGGTGATCTCCGTCGGTGTCCGTATCGGGGGAAGATGCCATTTCCACATGGCGAACGCTAAGAGCAAGTACCCATAGATGAAGCTGGTAGTCCGCTTGTAATTGTCTTCGCAAGCCGCGAAGAGTTCCTTCAACACAAACGAGCTCCAATTCAACCTGGCTCCCTGGACGCAGTGCTCTGCAATGGAAATTGTGTCCAGAGTGCACTCTCCCTTTGTGTAGTGGCGCATGGTCTTGCTAGCGATCAGGTAGCAAGCGAACCGGATTTCTGGTACATTTATCAAATCTATCTTGGCCCCTTTACCACCCCGGCGAGTGCCATACTTGGTGTAGAGGTCCGCATCAGCCGACTTCCGGGCGCGCTTGGAGGATGTCTGGCCCGCAGAGGAGACATATGAACCAGTTTGAGATAGCCCGGTAAGCCGATTAATGTCTGCGGCATGTATTGGAATTTCTTCGTTAAGCCACAGGGACCCGTTCTGCACCCGACTGAGGAGGAACCGGGTACATTGCAGAACTGGTCCGGTGGTTCCGAAGACGGGAAGACTCCTCAAATTCATCAAAGTCGACTGCTGTAGGCCCCGGAATTCTTCCCTCATTCGACTGTTAGAGCTGCTCCCGGGCGTGTAATGGTGTTCCATGAATGCCTGCCAATGGAGGTGAGGAAACTCAGCCGGGTCGGACAAGTTGGCGTCCATACAGGGTGCATTGTCATACTTGCCGACCAGCGACTCTACTCGGTGAATTCTGCTATCTAATGCTGGTTCAGGAACTGAGAGAAGAGCTCTCGGCATCTTGGCACGTCTCTGATAGACTTGGATGATTCTTCTGCAACTTCTTTCGGGGTGCTGTGTGCTCTGATACTGCGAATGCTCCGGAGTTGCTGCAACTTCCAAATTGAACTGGTCTGACATCCTCTTGCTGATGGCCTTCATGCAAATTGGGCCATTTGCTGGCACGCGCGGAGTTGATGAGACTCCATAACGGCAATTAATTCTTGCTATCTTTCTTGCCTGCGATAATCGTGCGATCAATCGCAGGCCTGTGTGTAATCTGACAGTTGCTGACGGAGTCATGGGGAGATGGGCGGACTCGATGGCGGGGGGAACTGCGGTTGATGGCAAATGATTACGGTATGATTACTGTCCATTAAGGGAATTTATGACCAAATCTGAGCTATCCTACGGACTGACACAAGGACTGACGGAAATGACCTGGACTGACACTGGCACGAGGATGGATCCTTCGTGCACGACACGCTGGACTGGCGCGGTGACATGCTGGACTAGCACTGCGACACGCTGGACTGGCCAGCCCCGACCACAATCGGTTGCGGTATGGGTACCGCAACTGATGGTTATTTGACTGAGTGCCGACACTTGGAAAAGACTACCTACATTCATCCCAGTTGCGGGAGATTTATTCAACTACGCTACTCTACGGGTTCTCTCGGTTGCGAGAGTTATTAATGAAAAGTGAGAAGTACCTACTCCTAGTAGGGCTTCAGGCGTGCGCCATTCATCCATCCTGGAAGAACTGTGCCGTCCAATTGTGCCAATCGAACGGCTCCTGAGTCGCGGATCTCGATGACAAAGTACGGTCCCAGCCAATGCATCTGGAGCTTGCCTGGAAACTTATGGAACCGGCTGTCGTATAAGAGAACTTTTCCGCCAACTTGGAAAGCTTTAGTTTTGATGTGGCGGTCGTGCCATGCTTTCTGTCTGGCCTTCTGAACCTTCTGGTGGAATTCCGCAAGAAATCGAGCCTCATCCAGCTCCTGCAGCTGCTGGAGTCGTTCCTTCAGTGACGCCTCTTCTGAGAAGTGAAGGGACGTTGCGATCAAAAGGCTGGGTACGGTGAACTCGGCGGGAATCACAGCTTCCCGGCCATACACCAGCTGGAATGGCGTCTGGTTGGTCAAACATTTTACCGTGGTCCGGTAAGCCCATAATGTCGCTGGTAGCCGCTCATCCCAATCATCCCGCTGAGCGTTGCAAATTTTTGTCAAGCCCTTTTCAAGAATCTTATTGAAGGCTTCCACCGTACCATTGGCCTGAGGGTGGTATGGGCTGCTTTTATGATGCTGAATCATAAATGTGTCCAGTAGCGACTTGATCGTGGCATTAATGAAATGCGTACCCTGATCGCTGGTTAAGCTCTGTGGGCAGCCAAAGCGGCTGATGATGTATTCAAAGATGAACCGAGCAGCGGTCTCTGCCGAGCAGTCACGTACCGCTGCTGCCTCAGCCCACCGTGTGAGGTAATCCGTCGCGGTAATGATGTACCGGGCTTTGGAATGGCGAGCGATTGGTGCGATGGGGCCTACGAAATCAACAGCCCACTTTTCAAACGGCCGCAACACATGCACCGGGTGTAGCGGAAGCTCGTCCCTGTGCGAAGGCCTTCCCATCCTCTGGCACACGTCGCAACATTTCACATAGGCCTTACAGTCTGCATGTACCGTCGGCCACCATAGGCCAGCTTGAAGCACCTTCCTTGCGGTGGGTTTAGCACCCACATGTCCTCCCGCAACACCGCTGTGACATTCCCACATCACTGCTTCCCGCTCGTGGTCAAGAACACACCTGCACAACACCTCATCCAGGCCCAGTTTGTACAGCTGCCCTGCGATCAATTGATAATCGGCCGCCCGGACAACCAAGTGGTGTTTCTGAAGAGGGGTGTAATCCTCAGGGCACTGTCCCGTGGTCAGATACGTGGCAATGTCAGCCAGGTAGTCTGGGACTGCTTCAACTCGGAATAGGTCAGCATCCGGGAGCTGATCGTCCAACGGACCATCATTCTCTCCCGTCTCCAGCCTAGACAAGTGATCGGGACCAACGTTCAACCTGCCAGGCTTGACAATCACATCAAACGTGAACTCCTGGAAAAGTAGAAGCCAGCGACAGATTCTTCCTTCCAACACCGGCTTATTGACCAGATATTTTAATGCCGAATGGTCCGTAAAAAATGTAAATTTGCCGCCTAGAAGGTAGTGGCGGAACTTCTGGAGAGAGTACACCATCGCCAATGCCTCCCGCTCGGTCGTGGTGTAATTCTTCTCCGCATTGGATAACCGTCGGCTGGCGAAGTATACCGGGTGGTCAACTGTCGTTTCCCCGGGTTGCGCCAATACCGCGCCAAGTGCAATTCCGGACGCATCAATGTGCACATGGAACTGCTTATCCCAGTTGGGATGGACCAGTATGGGTGTCGTCGCCAACTTCTCCTTCAATGTGTCGAGTGCCTTCCTGCACTCCGCCGTCCACTCAAATGCTTCTGACTTCCGCAACAGTTTCTCCAAAGGGGCAGTGATTTTGGCGTAATTGCGGATAAACCGCCTGTAGTATCCAGTGTGCCCAAGCAGTGCCCGCAACTTCTTCACGTTCTCGGGGGCCTCCATGTGGACGATGACCGCGACCTTGGCAGGATCAACGCAGACCCCTTGCTTACACACCACGTGACCCAAGAGTGTGCCGAATGGTACCGCAAAAATACATTTCTTCAAGTTCAAGGAAATCTGCAGCTGGCGACACCGGTCGAACATAACACGCAACAGGGAGGCGTGTTTCTTCAGCAGGCTATAAACAGTCCAATCATCCATATAGACTTCCAGGAACTTGTGAATGTACTCTCGGAAAGCAGCGATGACAATCCAGGAAAACACAGCCGGTGCGTTCTTCAGACCAAACGGCATAATGTGGTATGCGAATGATCCCCACTTAGTTGTGAATGTCGTCTTTGCTTTGTCTTCCTCGGCGATGCGCACCTGATGGTAGCCCGAAAACCCATCAGTGAAGGAATAAGCTTCGTTTCCCGCGACATGATCTAGAACTTCGTCGCTGAAGGGAGTGGGAAACGGATCGTGAATACAAGCATTATTCAAACTCCGATAATCTACGCAGACCCGGATTTCCGCCTTGTCCTTCTTGTTCTGGATGACAATGGGACTTACCCACTCAGCTTCTTCTACTGGAAAGATGAGACCCGCAGCCAGCATCTTGTCGATCTCCATCTTGACCTTCTCTTTGATACGTGGATTCAACCGGTAGGGTCGGTGCTTCACCGGCCTGGCTCCCGGTTTCAGTGTGATGCGCATCTTGCCCAGATCCCCCTTGATCCCTTTCAGGTCCGCAACTGATGACGGAAATAAATCTTCATACTCCCGGAGGAGGCTGAAAATTTCTCTTGTCATCTCCTCGTCCCAGTAATCTCCCACCGTTGCCAGCTTAGGTTTCTCCTCCGTTCCAATGTTCAGCTTCTTTGTCTTTAGGGGCTGCAAATGGACTCCTTCTGTTGTCGGCTCGTCACGGACGCTCCGCTCGCCCTCCTTTTCGTCAAAATAGAGATGCCTAAGGTCCTCCAAACTATCATCCTCCGGATCGCCTTCAATCCGTTGGCAAACCATTTCGCGCTTGACCCCGGAGCGTGACGCCACCGGGCCCTCAGCAGGCTCAGGATGGCGGAAAAACAGAACCTCCTTGACGGCTTGTAGGGCCTGAGATTCCTGCGCTGTCTCCCCTTCGAACGAGAAGCTCTGGACGAACTTTTCCGCGACTGCTTGCCAGGAGCGGGTTCCCCATTTCCGCTCTTCCTCCAGGTACCAGGCCTGGGGAATTGTACCCAGGGAGTGGACAAACCTGTGGACCCACAACTCCTCAGGATACCTTGCGCTACGCCACTGTTCCTCGCACGCCCGCAAATGCTGTCGTGGGTCGGAAGCTCCATGATGTTTAAGTGTAATGCAGGGCCCTTCATCCTCTTTGAAACGTGCCCGTAGAGCATCCGCCACACGCTCCCATCGCAACAGAGTGTTGCGGTGATTGTTCCACCATCGTCCCGATGTTGACTTCAAGGCCACATCCAAGAGTGGTATCCGGCTTTCCTCTGGGACCCGGTCTTCCACCTTGGCAATAAAAGTATTCACCGCTTGCATGTTTGATAATGTGGGGTATCCGCGGATCTCAGTCCCTACCCACCGGACCTTAGCGATGGAGGCACATCTCCGCGTGGTGGTCTCATACCCCCCTTGCTGCCAGTCTTCCCACGCAAGCTCGGATCCGAGCTCCGAGCTCTGCACGCTCCGCCAACTGATAGACCCTGTTGTGGTCGGGTTGATATAATCGTCCCGCTTCCCTGCAGTCATCTGATAGAGATGGTCCATCATCTGAGCATCCTCGTGACTATCCACCGGTTCTGTGTATTGCGGACCCTGATACGGGTCGAGAGGCTGAGTGACCCGTACCTCCCCATCTTCAAAAATCATCAGCTCCTTTTTGAGGTCAATGATGGCATAATTCTCAAAAGCCCAATCAATGCCGAGTAAAGCAGGGTAGGGATCCTTATCGCCCACGATATCGATAACCTCAAAATCGACGTATGTCTTCACGCCCGCAACGTCGACCTCGACTCCTTCGAGTCGGCCGATTGGCAAAATGCATTACTGGTTTGCCATCCTGAGTTGGATTGGGGAATAGACGAGCCGTGGCTTTCCAAGAGCCTCCCATGTCTTGCGTGGCAATATGTTGACGTCGGACCCCAAGTCCAACATGGTGTCGCTGATTTGGAAACCTGCGACCTGCGTATTAAGCCGGAACTCTTTGCCTGTTCGTTGCTTGTTCCGCTTGACCCGTTGCACGTATTGAGGGACGTATTGAGGGCTAGCGTCCGCTGGACCACTATCTTCTGCGCGCCCCTGCAGCACTCCGTCCAAAACATGCTTGAGCTGCTGCCGCAGCACAGCGTCATCAACAATCCTGAGAAATAGCCGGAGCCAATCCTCGACCATAGTGTCTGCAACGTTCTTCGCTCCGGATTCTGACTGCCTGGGTTCCTCCAACCTTCCCCCGTTGCGCAACTGGGCGAATGCCTCAACCGCCTCCTGGAAATACTTCTTCTGGACTTCGGGCCTGATCAATTTTTTTGGGGATGCTGGCTGAACCACTCGTGCTGGCTCCTTCTCGTGGGCATCCTCTCCAGTCTTCTTTCCGCCTCTTGTTATTATCGCAACATTCTTCATGTCAGGGGTTGCGGCCCCTCGCGGTTCTGAGTTTATCAGATTCGTGCCCCTCTGCCTCACCCGTTCTTCCCACTTCTTGATGAGCTCTGGACAGTCTTCTGTAGCATGGGCGTTGACCCGACACTGGGAACACCAGGGTCGTCGCGGAAGGGGACATTCTCGAGCCACATGACCCTCCTGGTCACAGTTGTAGCACTTTACCGGACCGCGTCCTCCGGTTCGGCCTCCCCGCATGCCGCCACCTCCTCCCCTTGGGGCCTCGTTCACCCTGTACGAGGGACGATCCAATCGATCCGCAAGAGCGTCGAGCGCCCTGCACTGCTCAATGTTGTGGGTCGTAGACGCACATAATTCACAGTATATATTATTCAGCACCGTGGAGTACTTCTGTAATATCGGGCACATCCGAGGAGGATGCCCCATCGTCCGGCAAATCTCACAGTACTCTGTGGTGGAGGACCCCGGTTGCGGTGGGAACCCCGCAAAGGTCTGTTGCGGCTGGTAGACTCCCTGCGGGTTCATCGCCGCGCCACCCCCTGGTGGTGGACCCCCCTGAATTGCTGCAACTGAGGGTCCGACCCCTGCGCTGCGCAACCGAGGACATTCGGTTGCGACGTGGCCCTCGACCAGGCAATGAGTACACCAGACATTCGGTCGCGCTGGTCTCGCTGGCTGAATCTCCTTGAGCTTTTCCGTCAAGCTGGCGATCTGGTGCTGCAACCCTATCAGAGAAGGGTCTTGCGGGGCCAGCCCCCCCCTGTATTCCTGGGGGTATCCCGCCATGGCTTCAATCTTCATGGCCTGCTCCAAAGCATCCTGCAGATTATCAATCTTCTGCTGAGTGAGAGGGGTTCGTGTCAAGGGAAGCAGAGCCTTGATGAACCAGTCCCTCTGGTGGTTTGGATCGATCGGGTAGCTCAGTTTCCCGATCGCGTCCTTGAATCGCCGCATCAACTCCCATGCGGTCTCACCTTCCTTCTGTTTGATTTCCCACAGCTCGGACAGGCCCTGCTGGTCCGTCTGGGGAAGCTTGAATTCGCGGACAAAATCTCGTTTCACGTCCGCAATTACAGGGTTAGGGTGCGCCTCGGACCACTTGATGAACCAACGCAGAGCTCTCTCTCTGAGCGTGGTTTGAAACTCTATTAACTTCCCTGCATCCGGCGTCTGTCGAGCCCTCCAAATGGCTTCGCACAGATACCAGTGTTGTTCTACGTCGTCATTTCCCCGGCCAGAGAACTCTGGGTACCGGGTGAAAGATCCGGCCATGTATGCTTGCGGAGAATTAACCAGGATAAAACCTCCGGGTCCTGGTTGCGTAACGGTCCCACTCGGGAAAACGCTACTACTAGTAACGCTGCTGCTACTGGGCGTTACCGACGCCGCTGAACTACTATATGACTGACTTAATGCTTGAAACTGAATAAAAATATTTCTTAAAGGTTGATAAAGTACCAGGGGAAGGTCGGGATCCTGGCCATGCTGAAGGTGGGACGTAGGGCTGCCTGGAGGGGTGGGTGCCGTCTGATCCTGGAACATCTGCTGCATCACGCTATGCCATTCGTCATCGGAGCTTTCTTCGGGCTGCATCTTTCCATTACCGTTGCGAGCCGTTACTTCTCTCTCTCGCGTCGCTGGGCTCCCATGCACCCGTTGTACGTCCGCTGCTGTCCCGTCTCCTGTCCAGGTATCCAAACCCATGGTTCTTGTCTTCTGAGGCGCCTCCTTCTGATTTCTCCTCTCGATCTCCCTTCTCTTCAAATCTCTCATTACCCTTCTTCGCCACCTATCGGCGATCTGTGCTCGCCGATGTGCACGTGACTCCCGCAACTTGCATGCGGCCTCAACGTCCATCCCCCGCTCCCCACTCTTACAGTCTACACAGCATCGGTCCCCTCAATCCTTCCCCCAGTACGGGTGGTTTACGCTTCCATACTCATTTTGTGGAATTCAATCAACCCTTCGTCCACCATCAGGGCTTTGATCCACAGCGGAATCTCTTTCAACAGCTTCCCCCTCACTCCTGAGTGAAAAAAAGCCTCAGCCTTCGAGAAGGATTGGTAGCACTCAGCGGAAAACTCCACAACGTATCCTTCCAACGTGGTCCTTACCCAAAAATCCACTACGCGGGTTAGTTCGGTATCTACCCGATGCAGTGCTACCAGGTCTTCGTGCGCCCACCTGCGGTTTATCTTCCGCAAGCCTTCTTGGAGCACCGTCGCTCGTAACCTCCGCAACCAGTTGTAAAGATCCGTGGGGAACCTTCCCCAGAAAATTTCGTACGTATCACTAGCTGAGTCAGAGAAAAGAACAAGCTCCCTGAACGCCGCCTCCTTTTTCTTGATCAGCTCCGCTTGCTGAGTAATGAAATGGTCAAGATGATCATCCCACCATCGCCGTATTGCTCCTTCAAAAATCCTCGAGACCATGATCTAGATCCCCTCAGAACATGCAGGTCCCGGCAACGGAACCATTTGTTGGCGAAAAGTCAGGTCTCACGGGCAAGACCTAGGTTCAAGAGTTGTGGCCAACAAGGGGTCCGGTGTAGTCTAGGAACACGCCGGCATTTTCACCCTGCTCTGGGAGAGCAGTGCGTCTCACCCGAGGCGTGCCGCGACCACATGCATAAGGGGATGAGATCACTGGTAAGGAATAAACCCGCAACCAAAGAAAGAAAGTGCATCCATTACATATACCAAATTACACATGCATGATCACTAATTAAGTATTCAGACAGTAGCAACTTAAAATTTTTGAATCAGTGTAAACACATTATAACACATGAACAACGTATTGAGACAGAAATCCTTCCTTATATTATTCTTCTGGCCGAATACATTATTACATAGCTTTCTTCTCTGATAACTCACAAGTCGGATACAGATGGGTTTGAGAACAGAAAGGAAGAACATAGAAAGTAAGAACCCATAGGAAGAACAGGTATGATTCTTCCGCAGCTGCTCTGTGCATCCTTCCTCAGGTCTTGATCCTCGCAACTTCTCTCGTATCCATTCAACCCTCAACACAACAACAACCTCCTTCTTCAGCCGGGTGATTGCCTTTTATTCACCCGCTCCTCGCGACTGACAGCTTCTCTGTGTCTTCACTCTGGCTTTTCCCAGCTTCTCTTCTGATGTCTGCATGTTCTACTTTCTGTTTTCTGCTGTGTTTCTTTCATCTGCACTTATCTCTGCTCGATATCTGGTTATCAAGTGCTTCCGCGCTACCTTGGTAGCTCCGCAACTCCTGGTCGCTGCGGTGCGGTCGCGGTTGCTATGTGTATTTATTCCGCAACTCAAAAAGAGTCAAAGTTCAAAATGTCTTGGCCAAAAGTTCAAAACTTAAACAAAAACAAGGGCCCCAACAACAAGCAAGAAACCATCACAAAGATTACAAGGACAGAAGCCACCTCTCTAGGGTTTTTCCAAAAATGGAATTATTTCACATGCACTAAAAGAAGAAAAGACAAAGAGTATCAGTTTAAAGAGGATCACCTTACCAAAGGGTAAAAAACAGAGCTTTTTTTTAAAGTAAGATCAAAGGTTGGGCATAAGTTATTGTCAAAATGGCCTAAGAAGAAAGTGTGCCCCTGATTTACATCTTATAAGTAGACCCCCAACAAAGGCCTCCTTGTCAAAATATTGTTCTGCAAAAAATGACAGAGGCATAAGTAAACATTTTTGCCAAAAAATGTCAAAAGTGTGTTTCACAGCAAATATCAGTCAAAAGGCACACTAAAAATATAGGGGACATTAACTTTGCAAAAGTGGGTTTTATCTTTTAAAAATTAATTTTCAAAAAAACTATAAAATGTCACTTGAACCTTTCCCATGCATCATTTTCCATTTTACAAAGTGAAGAAGCCGTTGGAAGAATTTTTTGGGGTTTTCAGGCAAAACTGTGAAATGTTTGGGCGCTATGCACCTAGGACGGTGCTATACACAGGAGGGAGGTGGACAGTGTAAAAATACACTGCGCTACATGCTCAGAGCCCGGTGCTACGCACCTGGCCCAATGCTACACACAGGCCCAGCAAGGACCGAAAGCACCCAGGACACCGTCCATTCTGCCCGGTGCTACGCTTCGGCCAGACTTCTCCACATTTTCTCAAAGAGCTCCAAATTTTGAAATTTCATCTTCAAAACCTCTGCAAGCAGAGCCTAACATTGGTGGAACCATTTTTCTCCTCCCAAGCTTTCCTTTTTTCTAAAAACAAGGAAGTCATCCATAGTCAAAGTTAGACCAAACCCTAGACTATATAAAGATCAATTTTTAGTCTTTGAGTTAGGGTTTGCAAGTGAAATTGATTTTGAGTGCAAAAAGAAGATTGGGTAACTATGGGCTAACCTCCAACCCCAAGTGCAAGCTCTAGAAAATATTTTTCACCTTAGCCTTAATTTTACAAAGAGTTGACCTAAAAACCACTAAAAGCACCTAGTTTGCCCAAAAACCCTCAAGAAAAGTCCAAAGGTCCTACCGCTGTTTTTGGACCAGTCATCATGTCAAAGGGACACAGTCACACCAGTAGTGATGAGAGTCATACTCCCACCAAGCCAAAACATCATGGAGGAAAAGAAAAAATATTTGAGCCCCTAGACACCACTCCAATCACTTCATCTCCTATGATCCTTTTATGCTTTCAGGATGTAGGGTGCTACAAATTTTGTGAAAGGGTCAAGCAAGTCAGCAGCCATTCAGACTTGACTATATTGTACGTCTATAGCTTACAAAACTATCAAGTCAATGTAGTAGGGGTGCAATTTGAGCTCTCATCTGAGATCATTTCCAAAGCAACAGGTATACCAGACATTGGTGAGGTATGGTTCAAACAAAAGAAGTAGGAGTTGAGTTATTATGGGCCCTATTTGAAACCCAGCTATCAAAAAAATTGTAAGGTTTTTTTCCCTTTTTCCCATTTGCTAGAAAGGTATGCTTCTTTGATGAGGCAGATTATCAATTTTTTCACATGTGAGGGGAGAGACTCGTGGATCTACTCATATCATATAAGGTTGCTAATGCATTTTACCAAGGTCAAGATGATGAACCTACCTTACTACCTTTTCCGAAGCATTGATAAAATGGCCTCAGTTATCAAGAAGAAAAGATATGACCACCAAATTTCAAGCCTGTTTCACCACTCCCTGATCAAAATGATTGTCCTATATCATCTAGAGTAGCAAGGAATATCTTGGAAAACCTTCATCTCACATGATGTGTTTACAAACCCCCGGGCCTTCATCCAACAGAACTTTCTTTCCACTTCACAACCATCTACCTCCACACATCCATCATCTCCCCATGTGCCTTCTCCACAAAGAATTTCACCTCTTATCTCTACCCCTAAATTTCCAAGTGAGGGGGCTGACAGTAGCCCTAGTGAAGAAAAAATATAAGGCAGCAGTCAGGAGGAAACTGAGACAGATAATGATGGACAAGGAGGGAACAGTGGAAAATAAGATGATGAAAAGGAAGAAAACAATGAAGAGGAGGGAAGTAGCCATGAAGAAAGCAGTGATGGCAATGATGAAATTAATGAAGGAAGCCACAAAGATGAGACTAGTGAGCCTGATGAAGAGGAAAACAGAGATGAAAGTAGTGAGAAAAATGATGAAGAAGGGCAGCCAGATGATGAGGAAGAGTAGCCAGATGATGAGGAAGAGCAACATGATGAAGAGGACAGCCATCAAAGTACACCAGAAAGTCAAGGAAAGAGTCATGATAGTAATGACAGCAGTCATGACTGTATTGAAAAAAATCAGTCCATGGATGACAAAGAAAATCAAAGTGAGGCAAGTGCAGAAGATATCAAGAAAATTAAAAGTCAAAATGATGATAGCACTGCCTTTGAAACTTCCATTGTTACCCCTCTCACATGCACATATCACAGAGGGAGAAGAAATGTGTTTGCTGCCTCTAAAAGGAAAAGCGCCATCTCTTCTCAAAATGTAAAAACATTGGACAAGGGCAAAGAAAAAATGGAAAATGTTGAGTAGAAGGTACAAGCAAGAAGGAGCAAAAGGATCAAAAAGACTTCTCAAGGGCCTCTTTTTGTTGATCTAGACAACGATTATGAGGACTAAGGGATGAGTACTAAGTTGATCCTCTTAGAAAAGGATGCCTAGCTTCAAGAATGGGAAAAGGACTTTGAAAGCGCACAAAGGGTCATATAATATTATAAAGAGGAGCATAAACATTTCAAAGAGGTAAAGAGGGGTATTTCCTTACAGAAGAAAATGGTCAAACACTATGCAAGGAAAAGCATGCTTGCTAATGCCAAACTAAAGTAAGCCCTCAAGGAGCTAGAAGAGATAAAAAGGACCAAAGTGCATTATAGACTCAAGATCTTGGCTGATGCTTCTTAGCAGGTATCTAAAACCCCTTGAGGGGTCTACACACCAATTTTGAGGCAAATCGGGAAACTTTTTGTTTTTTACAAATTTTGACCCCTAGGAGCGCAACACCCTAGGCGCTACACACAAAACTAGGGTATTCTTAGCTACTAGATTTTACATTTTTGGATTTTTCACATCACCAATATTCTACCCACAAAATTTCAGGTCAATTGGAGCATTTTTTCCCCCTCAAAATGTCAAAAAACACCTCAAAATTGACCTTTCTGCCTCCTTTTTAGGCCAGGCGCTGCGCACAGAGCAGTCATGTGAGATTTGTTTTTTGAGCAGGAAAATTTCATCCATTCAGCACAAATAAAGTATTTTTGGAAAGTAGACCCATCAAGATTTCCAACGAGCCATCACGAGGCCAAATCCGATGCCAGGAAGGGGTCCAAAACTCAGTTGCAACAAACCCTATTTTTTGCGGAAATGGCGCTACTCACAGAGACAACCTTTTGCCAAAAAGTCAACAAAAGACACTGATTAATGAAAAATTGGTTTTTTAATATTTTCTTGGAAAAATCACTGCTGATTTGATTAGGGAGTTATGTTTTGATGTTTTTCATTTATTATCTTATCTATTATGTTTCTTGGGCCTCGCATGGTCATTAAGCACATTTATGACATTTATGGCTAAATTAGGGTTTCTGGAAACCTCTTATGGTTTCCACCTCCTCATTTTTCTCCATAAATAGAGCATGAGGCTCTTGTGTATTTGGTTGGATTTTGATGACTAATTTTGAAGCAATACATAGTCCCTTGGAGTTTTGATGAGAAAATGATGTCTTGGAGCTCATGCATGACCTAATTTGTTTGTTGATGGAGGAGGACTGTTTGCAGGATCCATAAGCCTGGTTGATGGTGATGTGTTTCTCTTTTGTTCATGTTTTCTAGTTTTCATTATGTTTCCATCTTGCTATGTTTCAGTAGGAAAAATAATTTATACTAAGACATGTTTGCTAATGGCACCTTAGGTCTGTTTGTTTCTTTCACTGCCTTAATGTTTTCTTCTGCTAGGATATATTAGAGAATTCATCTTTTTGCTCTCTAAAGATTTCTTATGCTTGTCTATTTCTTGAATGGTTTAGATCAGTTGGTTTTGACATGATTCATGGCTAGCCTTGCATATTTTTTGCCACTAAATACTCTGTTCTTGGAATCATCTCTTTAAAGCATCTTTGCCTAGGTTTATCAAAGAAGTCTGTTTCAATCATGCTCTTTGCCTTTACTTAGCTAAATTTGTTTCAGGGAACCTTCATAGCTGTAAATTTAGATGTTCAGGGTTTTCTCTCCTCCTATTGTTATAGTTGTTTGTGCATATTAAATATTTTCTGCTCTTGATGATGAAATCTATGAAAGCTAAATAATTTTCTTACCTTTCTATATTTCATTTGACTGTTTGTCTTCGATGATTATTTGCTTTCAGTCTGAAATCAAATGGATTAGGTTTTGCTTATGCCTTTGATTCTCTTGCTATGCTTATAAATCTTCTAACTCCCTCGGTTTAAAAGTATATAAAGGATTCTGTTCTGCCCTTTATTAGCTTTTTTTTCTCAAGCTTAATGTCCATCTCATGATCCTTCACAACCTCAAAGATCCACCAACCAAGTTAAAATTTCCCTGCAAATACTCTTAAGACCATTGATGAACTTACCTTGATCTTTCTAGACTCCATTGCCCAATGACTTAAAAATCTTCCTTTTTTTCTATCTAATCTATCTGAGCATCATACCCAACCAAAAACAATCAAAATACCCTGCACTTAACATCTAGCCTAAAATCAACCCTAATCATCAAAAAATTTCACATCTTTGCACCTACTAGAGAGATCCCTCTCTAAATCCAGGAAGGCTAGGTCCTTGGATTCTAAAGCTTGGTTTGATGTTACCCATGTCCATTTGTATCTCAATCAATCTAGCAAATTATGCGGAGCTAACATAATGGCGATCATGGTGGGACTCTGAGTGATAAAAAAACTTAGACATCCCTAAACCTTTAAAAAAAACCCTTAAGAGTACTATCTTGTGGATTTATCCCACTGCTCACACCAACATAATGGCGATCACGGTGGGGCTTCTGAGTACATAGTTGCCTTAATACCTCTTAAGACTCTTTAGACCCTTAGTTTGACTTATAAAATCCAGTGAATCTGCCACCTCATCTCCACACTAACATAATGGCGATCACGGTGGGACCTTCTGAGTTAGTGAAAAACTAAGTATTCCTTAGATCTCAGAAAACTCACAAACATCTTTAGATTGGTATTTAGTTGTTGATGGTGGACAACAAGAACATCCTTAAAACAGTAAACATCATCCACCTGGAAACATCACTGGTCTTCAGTAGC